>CAJQUW010006306.1:0-631892 GCA_907163375.1 Prostheceraeus crozeri | reverse complement strand
TATTCAACAAGAACAATGTAAAACTCAGTTATAGTTGTATGCCAAACATGAAAAATATTATCAAACAACATAACTCAAAGGTATTAATCAAAAACAAAGATGAACGAAACAATGAACCCATCCAAAGTCAATGCAATTGTAGAAACAAACAACAGTGTCCACTACAAAACAAATGCCTAACAAGATGCGTAGTTTATAAAGCAACAGTAACTACAGATGACAATGAAAAAATGGTATATATTGGGCAAACAGAAAATGACTTTAAAACACGATACAGAAATCACAAGACGTCTTTTACCAACTTGAATTATGAGAACGAAACAGCATTATCCAAACTAATATGGTCGCTAAATAACAACAACAAAAAATACGAAGTGAAATGGGAAATACTGGACCAAACGACACCATACAAATGTGGAACAAGACGATATAATCTATGTCTCTTAGAGAAATACTACATCCTTACCTATAAAGAAAAAGACCTACTGAACAAAAAAAGTGAATTGATATCAACATGTAGACATAGACGTAAATTCCTGTTATCAAGTGTGAAATGATATCTCAACATACACATTAAACATTACATCATAACTATACCGTCATCAAATATCACGGTCATTTTTGTAATTCGTATCCTCTACCATCTTTTGAATAACTTATCCTTTTCTACGCTTTGAAGATTGTATTAACATGAAACTTTTAGTATACTCGAAGTTGCGTAATTAATTCTTTTGATTTATTATATATATACACACATATATATATATATATATATATATATATATATATATATATATATATACTCGTATATATATATATTATGTTGTTTGATTTAAATATAATTTCATTCCCTTTGACAAGCTCTAAGAGTGAGCAGAAACGCGTCAGGGAATAAGATTTCTCAGTTTTCCTTGGAACCCTTTTTGGAATATATATATATAAATAGTAGAAAACTCAGGAAAAAGTCATTAACTTAATTTCCAACCGGTTTCACCTGTTGATGCAGGCTATTCACGGAAAATGAATGTATTTGAAATCAATAGCACATAATATAAAATAATACAAAGAAATAAACTTAAGGTGATCGTTCATTCAATGTGGGATGAAGGAGCTTGATCATAGCTTTTTCTTTTAGTTCGCGCTCTATTCGAGTGGCGCCTGGATGTAATTGGTAGATGGGAGCAGCCTCAAACATGGGATTCATGCCGTTCGCACAAACAGCTATATGCCTGCTAACCTCTAAAATTCTGTAGTTAGTATGAAAAATATGTTGTCTATGGACAGTCAGTCTGTTTCTAAATAAATCGCCAGTCTGCCCCACATAAAACTCATTGCAAGATCTACATCTCAAAATATAAATGACATTTTTGGACAAACAATTCAAGTTCTTCTTGATAGAAAAAGTCCTGGTATAATTGCCACACTTTAAGTTGATAGATGTGCCCGTGATCAAAAAATCGCAACAACCACAGCGTGGGTCCCCACATCTAGAGACGCCGGTAATAGTAGGGCGATAATTCTTATTTAAAATTCTGAGCAAAGATGGGGGTTGACGGTATGATCTGAAGATTTTACGATCCTGGAAAGGGGTTATCAATTTCAAGCTGTCGGAAACAGGTTTTATCACATTTGCAAAAACGTTGGGTTATTTTTATTAAATGTACAAATGTAAGGAATAGCTTTATTATCAAACTTCTCTACAATTCTGGTATCACAACGAGAAGCACGGGAAAATGCACTATCAATAAGATCTGATGGATACTTTAATTTTAGCAAACTGGATTTTAGAGTCGCTAATTGAACTGCCTTCCTGTCATTATTAGAAACAATCGTATAAATACGTCTCGCTAACACAAAAGGAATATTTAATAAGATATGCTTCGGATGAGCAGAGGTAAAAGGGACATAGCTTTGACTGTCGGTGACCTTTCTATAAATGTCATATTCTAATTTATTGTTGTGTTTGTAAACTTGAACGTCTAAAAAATGCATCTGACTTTCGCTGCATTCCATTGTAAATTTTATGTTATCATGTAAGTTATTCAAAATCGCACAAAATTCTTCTATACAGCCAAAGCTACGATCCCACACAATCCAACAATCATCAATGTAGCGAGTCCAATATATATATATATATATATATTATATATATTATATATATATATATATATAGACAAAAATTAATGTACCAAAGGCCGGATGGAGAAAACGACAGAATGTAAAAAATAAATCTCTAATACGTGCGATCCGGATTTCGGAGGATTTCTCACCCTCCTTCTCAAGCACATGAAATAAAAGTGAAATCAACCCTGAAGTACAAATTAGCTGCAATTATTGAGCTTTGATTCAAACTTCAAAATAAAATGGTTTCCTTTCAGCTCTCTATCTTCCTTGCTGGAATGTGATGGTAGTTGGAAGATAGGAGCCGCCTCAAATTTCAGTTCAATATCTTTGCAGCATCTTGCAATGTGTTTGCTCATAGGAAGAGGAGCAATTGAAGGCTTATTTATGTGATATCGATGGAGAGTCAATCTTGTCTTAAACAGGTCTCCAGTCTGACCAACATAGATTTCGTTGCATCCTTTGCATCGTAAAATATATATAACATTATTGGAGAAACAATTCATGTTCGCTTTTATTCTGAAGATATTGTTATTAATCATTATTTCTTTGCCAGTTATCAAATGAGGACAACATTTACAGCGTTTGTTTCCGCATTTTTCAATCCCTCTAACTTCACAGTGCTCATTTCGCAAAATTCTGATCAGTGATTTCGGCTGTCTGAATGACGGGAAGACTTTATAATCCCTCAAGCTGGAAATTAATCCTAAACTACCTAAACTAAACATCGACTAATTACTTCCCGATATGTATTTGGGTTGTTTGGATTGTAAGTGGATATGAAAGGGAGCAACTTATTTTGTTCGTTATTTTTCGCTTTTGGGCTATAGGTTAGTGCTTTGTCAAAGGCTCCACTTATCAATTTCTTAGGATAGTTTAGCCGTAAAAGATTATCTTTCAATTCATTCAATCGTTTATCCCTGACAGATTTTTCGGTTACGATTCTGTGGATTCTGTAAGCCAGATTAAAAGGAACGTTCCGAATGATATGACGTGGATGATTAGAATTATATGGCACGTAACTTAAGCTATCTGTCTCTTTATGAAATATGTCTGTTTCGATTTTATTCATATTTTTATAAATTTGAACATCTAAGAAATGTATTGAATCGCTACTCTTTTCCATCGTAAAATTTATATTAGCATGAAGATTATTTATTACATTATAAAACAGTTCTATATCTCCGAAATTATGGTTCCATATAATAAAAACATCGTCTAAGTATCTAATCCAAGATTGTTTTATGTGATCCATCGGTATATTAGGTAACGATATGTTCAAACTATTGTATAACCGATCTTCTAAGTAACCCATTGTTAAAGTAGCAAACGTTGGTGCCATTTTAGTTCCCATGGCGGTACCACTTTTCTGGATAAATGAGTGCTCATTGATATTGAAGTAATTATTGGTAAGGATCATGTCGATGGCATCCAGGATAAATTCATTCTGGAAGCGTTCGGGAATACTGTCTCCTCTCTGGCAAAGCCAAAATCTAACGGCATCTAAACCTAATTCATGCGAAATATTAGTACAGAGTGCAGTTATATCAAAAGTCACAAAAATTTCATCTTTATTCATATGAGTTGGCAATTTTTCAAGGAAGTCAAAGGTATCGCTGCAATAACTAGGAATGCTATACACTAAGGGCTTCAAAACTTCATCAATCAGTTCACTTAAATGAGAGGTGGGAGAATTAATGCTGGAGATTATGGGCCGAAATTTTAGATCACTCGGAGGAAGTAATTTCACGCATCCGTAATTATCGGGAGAAATATCGCGAAAAATGTCCAAATGTTTATGAATTTTCGGAAGTCCGTACATCAATGGAGTCCTGGGGTGAAATTTAGATAAATGCTTTATTTCTTTACTGGTTAAATTCATGGTGTATTTCTTACAGAGAGTTTTAATTTTGTTCAAAGTAGTGAGTGGATTGTAATTTTGTATCGCGTTATATACTTCTTCATTTTGCAAATGTTCAGTCATTATTCTATCCCTGTAAAATGTAAGATCTAGAACGACAAAAGCACCCCCTTTATCTGCCCTCGTTATGTAAATATTTTCATTCATTCTTAAATTGTATAAACTCTTTTTCTCAAGAAGTGATAAATTGTGCTTATGATTATGGTTTATCCGAGTTGAATTTTTATCCACAGTATTTCTCATCAAGTTGATCATATTATCAAGTTCTAAGTTCTCCCCTCTAGGAGGCGTAAAATTAGTCTTTTCGTAATTAAGCTTTAATGAATTATCGCTAGTACTTTCGCCAAAATAATCGATTAAACGTAGTTTTCTGCAAAATTCACTTACGTCATTTTTAATTTGTTCACAATTTATGTTCGGTATCGGAGTGAATTTGCAGCCCCTAGACAGTAAACGTTTACTTGAATCATCCAATTCAACTGATGAAAAATTTACGGCAGAGATGCTCTTTAGCCTAAAAAAGAAAAATCATTATTCCAATTCACAGACCTGCTCAAATAGCTGTCATTTGATCTATCAAATTTCTCAGTCATAGGATCACTATCACAATCTCTATTATTCCAGTTTCTCCAATAAGTCCTATTACGATATGTTGGGTTTGCACCCCTGTTATAAGTGTTTCTATTTCGCTCATATCGATTGTTAAACCGATTTGAGTTTTGGTATCTAAATTGATTATTAAAACGATTGGTTTGATTACCATTTCTAGCACGTCTTGACGTGAAGTTCATATTGACATTATTTCTAGCATTTGAAGGTTTCACTTTATTGTCTATACTAATAAGATGCTTACTTGATGCAAAGAATGCAGCTTTTTCATTCCAGATTCTATGAGAATTTTCTTCTTCGTTATCTGTTGTTATATATATATATATATATATATATATATAAATATAAAAATATAAATATTTTTTATATATATAAAATAGATAATAGAATAATATCGCGACTTTTTCATGAAGACTTCCATTATCTCCCTGTTTAATCAGCTTAATTTCCGCTTAGCCAGGATGCACAAATATTAATTCCTTTTGATAGTCAACTTGTTTCATACTACTTATATAGGGAATTGGCAAATATTAAATAATATATGATTGGCGAATACATAAATTGGCAAAAATTGAGTTTTTTAAAAACTGCTCAGATAATTTTTGGACCACAAGAACTTTATCTCCGCAAAGAACTGGATCTTTTGACATAAAAATTTTCACTATATCAGATACTTCTTCGAGTCGACACTCTACCTATATATACTTACTCAATGTTTTGAAAGCTGTATAAATTTCCATATCGTTAATTCGGTGCATGGACGCAATCTCATACTTAAATCTCATACAGAAATGTACTATACACTTTGGACAAACGAGCGCTTCAGTGATGTTTAATGATTTCGTCCTAACAACCGAATGATTCTCAAAACGTTCCAGAATTCAATCCATGAAACTACTAATTTTCTTTACAAACGAAGTATGGATATGATTTCCATTTGGTAAGCTGGATATGATATCAGATACGCTTCAGAGATTTATTTATCTTTCGAGCTACATTACATTGAACTCTATTTCCTCTGAAATGAAGACGATTGTAAATTCTTTGAAGCAAATTTTGAACTCTTCTTTTCAGTTTTGAATTTCAACAATATCCGTCAGTTTCATGTGTACTACGGTACTACTTTTATTGGTGTTCGTCTACTTTTTTTGATCATCAATGCAGGAAGTTTGTCCATGTATCATTCAGTGAAAATGTCGTGTTGGTCATAATCGTTTTGTGCTTAGGAAGAAGAAGGACATTTGATCTTATGGATATGCAAAGTGCATGTAATTTTTGGCAGAGGGTCATCGTCAGGCACAACTAGGAAACTTTCGTGCTTTCTTTCAAATATGTCATAATGAAACATTGAAAATAGCGTGCCTGAATGACCTGTATGTATAGGTTGAAATATATTGTCTAAAAACATCCTTAGATCAGATTTCCTTGGTTCTTCCCAAACACATAAAGTTCATGTATAATTAAATCATTTGACATGATCACCTTGTGATTGACTTTATTCTGCCCGACGACCACTTGCTAGTGTATGCAGTGCAAGTGCACAATCAGGTCGAAATGAGTCCTGGGGAAACGATGGACATAGGATAACCAAGAGACCCTAGCGTACTAAGTTGTTGGGTCCGTTTATCAGATCAGTTGCGATGAGGAAAGCTGAGAATGAAGATACAAGGGCGAGACTCAGAATCAACATCCCATCATCGACAAAGAGCCAGTCTGGAACAAGCGGATTGTGAAGGAATCCTAATGGACTTGCAGCCTTGGTTCCTTCAACAAGTTAAAACACTTTTGAAGTAATGCTTGGAAGTTTTAATGTCAGTCTTCTTTTAATTTCACTTTTGTCGTATCTGGCAATTTTCGTTTCTTACCTTCTACTTTTGTATTTTATCAGGAGAGTCTTATCGATGTTTTTAATTTGTTAGGTATCTGCAGTCTCTACCTTGGTTTTATTGACTTTTGATGTTCACTCACAACGTTTATACATTGGTTTGCTGTCTTATTCAATATGTCCAATGATTGTCGAGTGCAGTGATTGAAAACGCGCGATAAAACGAATACAATTGAGTGCCCGTTTTCCATGGGTTTCTTCACAATGGAACAAGGTGACCGGAGTCTGCTATTTCAAGCATTACACGCATCTACTGAGTAGAGCTTCATGCAAAAATGACTATGATGGGATTCATAAACGCAATCATGATCATAATAAGTCATTGGCTTTGAACTCATTCGCTCCTCTTCTCACATTTATGGCTACAGTCGACTTTCCTTGCCGACTTTCTCTGCTCCTATTGTTCTTACCGGAGAGTGAAGACTGACTACGTCAATGAATCAAGCCATTTCTGAAAAATGTCACATTTTGGGACCCGGGAAATGATTAGCATTTTGGAGGATTCAAGGATGCATGTCACCAAAACTTAACTTCGTTATTTTTTTCCACTTTTGCCAACTGCTTCTTCTATCAAATAGTAAAAAAGCAAAATGCCGCCTTAACCCTGCTATTTCGCATTTATCGCTTAATGAACAGGGTTCTACCCAATCCCGTAATCGGAGAAATCCCCTTGTGTTTGATGAATTCCAGATTCGCGTCATTCGATCGGCGTTCCGACGAACAATCGTGATTCATGGATCGCTTCTTCTTTTTTCTTTTACTGGACGCTACGTTTATTCATCGTTCATTCATTTATACAAGCATGAACTGAAAATTTGTAGCTGATAATCATCAATTCGAGCGTAAAGCATATCGCTGATTTTAATGATCTTTTACATTCCCACAAACTTATAATGACACACGACTTCTTTTTCGAGAAGTTTTTCATGAGAGCATTGAGAAAACGAAATCAATTCGCCTGATTGTGAGGTCTGGCAAAGGATACTTCCAATAATCTCAAGGATTAGATAGAAGACTATTCAGAGAATATTCGCACAATGATGCCGTATACAATATGTCTGTGTACAAACAAAATAGAGCCATCATCTGTTGTTATGGGAAAACTCCTAATCCCCGTAGCTGAGTGAAAAGTAAACAAGTAAATGGACACATCGACAGAATCAAGGCAGAATTATTTTTGGAAAAAGTGCAAACATTGTTTCTTGATACGGTTGTATTGATGTGAATGATTGGTGATGAAGCTCTCCGTGTCTGATTGAGAAACGCAAATTGAAATGTTGATGAAAAATTGATATCACACTACTCATAGTGTATTTATATAAATTAATATATAATAATTACTAATCATTAATTAATATATTAATGTTTATATATAATTACACGAAATTATTGTGCATCCGATATAGGCCTACATATAGGACAGGAGGGACATAAGACATTATACATCTTGCCATAATAATGATCTTTCTTATGTAATGCATATGTTCTGACTGCAATCATCTATTTACTTTCCCAACGAATTGCCCCATTCGCTGTTAATGAAAATGAATCATATTTTCTTTTAATGCTAAATTGATTATTTTTCTGAATTCAATCAACTAAATCGTGAACTTTTTTTCAATGGTTCGAAATTTCAAGAGATCGCCTGCTTCGTAGAGAAATTGTTGGAATATTTTATTTAGTCCGCCAACTCCATCCAGGAAGCTGAGAGAATGCGATATTCGATAGTGGATTCTCTGTGGAATAGCACAGTGGGTCTAAATTCGATTGACACAACACCTAATAAGTCTCCAAAAAAACCAGCTTGCAATTTTCGAACATACTAAGTCGGGATAGTTCAAAACTGTGTGCTCTGTGTTCAAGTGTGAATCTGTAAAAAATTCATCAAACTATTTTCGAGAAACTTCAAATTTTAAATTTTGTAAGTGGCATGTCAAAATATCTTTCCTTAAATGTCGAATAGAAAGTTCTCTATGCAAGCTGCTCGCATTTTCAGGTTTTCTGGCAGTTATTAAGTTGTAACATGAAAACATTGTGACTATTTTTCGAGCTATGTTGAAATAATTAAATTTTAAAGTAATAAATAGCATGAATAACTATAGATTTTGAATGATTTAAATGAACACCTCTTCTGCCAAATTCATTCTCTGGTGTTGTGGCGCATTATTTAAATGCTACTCTCATTCATTACAGAAAATGTTTTTTGTTTTGATCTGCAGTTCTAATCAGGGATGCGGAGTCATATCATTTTGATAGGACTCCGACTCCGACTCCGGGTGGCAAGTAAATATAGCCTAGTTTTTTTAAAAAAACTGGCAACCTACATCATAGATCATTATAGGCTTACCTGAACCTACCTTTAGTGATCATTGCTGCATCAATTATCAATCATTTTCGATGAAAGTTTATCAAATGTCGCTTTAAGTTGTATGCATGCGACTCAGCTCCTCCCATCTTCTTGATGTGTGCTTCACACGGTTTTTCTCCAGTCTCTAACAGGCAGGGAAATCCCCCATCCTTCTCCAAAAAAAATATGAGTACATTTTCGATTATAATATGCGCTTTGGGGAGCCATCACACACGATTAACGTGAGGGTAAGAGGTAATGTTCTCAAGTAAACTAGTATTTCACTTTTGTCTCCGATGTGACCTTTGGTGCGTAGGTGTGATCGAGGCTAGGAAGGCTTGTCTTCTCTACTAAACACCGAGTGACAAGACAATCCTTTTTTCACTATCACGGTTCATTCCCTCAACTATTGCAGGTTTTGATTACTTCAGTGTCTCTGACTCTCTGGACCTTTGTTTGACGAAGAAAGTTGACATCAAGACAGTGACAGCTATATGTGTGAGGATAAATAATTTGTTTGTATCATATTTCGGGTCTAGTTATAGGCCGGAGTCGGGAGTCCTATCTTTTGATAGGACTCCGACTCCGCATCCCTGGTTCTAATATGCATGGCAGTTTGACCATTCTTATTCTTCAAAGTTCATGTAAGCCATGATGAAGCCAGATGAAGTCATACATCTGTACGAAAAACACTCCGCACAACCACACGTCATACAAGCACCCAACGTGGTACCAGACACACAAACACACACTCACATTGCCGGCAAATTCCTCGCGCAGAGACAAAGCAAGAAACCATAAACGCTCTTCCATCCACAGTTCACAGGTCAGAACTCGACAGGTGAACATGTATAACATTTCAGCACAACTCAGTACCCTAGGAGTTTTCCAGGGATTCATCTAGGGATCCGTGGTCTTTACAAATCCCGGGATCCCAGGATTATGTTAGTTGTCAGTCATTTTAATAGTTATTTATAGATTTTTGAATAGTAATTTAACAGGTTTTGACCGTTTTCTCAGTAGAAGCTGAATAGATTTTCAAATACTTTTCACATTTTTCATAATGCGATATTACTAATTCAATTGTGCGTGTTGCAACTGTGTCGGTCTTGGTCTGCTTGCATGTTCGATTAAAAGCTTACTAGATATGCTGTTTTAAAATAGTGACAGATACATGGTAAAGTCATATCTGCTATCAGCGACACCCACGCTAGTTCGCCAATGACAGTTAGATAATGTGAAGCATTAAAATCTATATAATGAGGACCAAAGACGGCAAACTTTTTCAGCTATGTGTAAATGTGCTGTAGATCTGTTTAAAAAATCAATCCCCCTCCTTGAAATGCCGTCCTTGAAAGTTTACTTACACAAATTAAACCCTGGCATAGCCACGTAATAAACCCAAACACAAAACATCTTTTGCACCTACACATCTACGACCGTAGAAATCCGATTTTTCATTTTGTTTGAGTTAGTGAGACTACACTGTACATGTAGAGTGAACAACAATGAGTGTCAGATTTCCATGCACACAACCCTTGCACCATATGCTAAGTAGACTATATAGCAGTTAGAGTGTCGACTGACAAAAATGTAAGCATGCAGTGAAGATTTTTATATCAAGATATTCAGTTTTTTGCGGATAGTACGTTCCTTCATTATTTGCCCCTCCTGCAATCGTGACGTCGTTGGTGGCGGAAACGTCGGAGCATTCAAGAAGACGATATTGTGCTTATAATGGATGAAGCATTGCCCAGAAGACAGTGGTCGCTAGGTATCGTTCACAGTGTGCACACAGTGCACGTTGGTTTGGTGAGATCAGTTGAGGTAAGATCTCAAGACAGTGTCAAACGTCGACCGGTAACTAAGCTCTGCCTTTTGGAGACATCGAAGAAAAATGATCGTTCAATGACTCTTTTCGGTGAGTTGTAGTCATCATCAGAAATATTACTTGATGAGCTTTTTCCTGTCGTGATGCCATTTTTGTGTACTGTATATATTTGGGATGTACGTGTATGAAGTCTGTGGAGCCTCCATCGCGGGGACTGTTCTGGCATCACATTAAAATACTGATAGAACATGTACGCAGATATGAAGATGCAGTGCATCATGATGGCAGCAAGACCCTATGTATTCTTCGATATCTTCATGATGTCTATGTTGCTTTTACCTCTATACTACATGTACATTCTCTCAAATTTTACAATATGATTATGCTCAGTAGTTTGATATGCGCATGCTGTTCAAAATTTGAATCGGAGCAGCTGCTGGTCAAGTCCACTTTTTAGTGCAGCCCTTGTTGCAGTTGGTGATACAGTGTCCGACCAATTTCTTGACCGCTAGCCCGGTAGCTGAGTGATTTGTTTTGTAAATATTCGCCATTATGCTGTCGTGTCAATAAAGAGGACAATCCATTGTCGTTGTCTTGAAAGAAATTGAAACATGCGTCTATATGCTGGTGATTTGGCACCTCTACATGATTAAGTAGGATAAAACTTGCTGGGTAACATAATGAATGAAAATTTATTAACAGGTGTCTTAATTAAGCGGAAATTAAGTTGTTTATCAAGGAAATTACATGAACCGCATTGTAATCTAAGTTTTCATGGAAGAGTTGAGATCATATTCTGCTTCTTGGCTGAAATTACAAGTTTAACACAATTTTCATCGTCATAATTTCATGATTCGCTAAATTTATGTTTCATTTTTTGACCTTTTTTTAATACTGTTAACCCATTTACATTAGTTAATTATGATCATTGTCTTCGATCATGATATTTTGCTGTTTCAGTGGAAGGTTGTTTGTGATGTGATCACGCTAAGAAAATACTCTCATTAATAAGGCTGAGCATAAAAGTAACAATAACCCAGCTTATTGCTGATTTAAGAAACATTACCTCTCCAGGTTGTCATGACTTGAAGGACTTCCAAATTACTATTATTTCTTCTGCATTGCCATCATGATCAGTCAATTTCGTAGTAATTTCTTTAAAACTGCAAAAATTTACTTATTTCACATTTGGCACTTGGTCTCAACTCCACATTTGAATCGCTCACCCAGGCACATAGAGTTTATCCACCATTAGGGATGAAGGGCGTGTGATTGCCCTCCCAACACTTGATGACCCACAGGGGGAGTGCGCCACCACACAATTCAAGAATGCTTTTCTGGATTGTGCGCATGTCTAATTGATGGGGTGAAACAATGTCGGCAACGGATCACTAAGGAAGCCATCTGGACAAAGAAGCTGGATTCGCGCAACAACACTAGAGTTAACTTAGGATCGTCTTATGATGCAGTATTTTAATCCTTTATCGGACGTATTTTTTCCTTCAAGTAATTTTGGCTTTATATACATGCTACTCTTATCGTTAATCAGTATTATATTATCATTGACTCATTTCGTAAAGAGACCATTGTCATAGATCTCATGAACACTTTTCATTGCTTCATGTGAATCTCGCACGCAATAAATCATTAAGCGCATCATTATCATGTCCTGTTAAATTGTGCTCCCAAGACAGAATGAGAGAGAACGACCGTCGTACTGCCAGTATAATTTGGTTCTGCTTTATTCCAACAGTTTCTTCCCTATGTGAACACATTTCAACACGCAACACTGCTGCACATAGAAATCAAACATATAATAAGAGATCATTCATTTGTGGATAAAACAAAGTTATAGGTCACTACTTATATGATAAATAAACAGTACGCAAGAAAAACTATTTAGTATGGAGAAACATAAGTCCATCAACAGTCCGGCGGACTTCGAAAGCGCTTGCACTAACAAATTTTGAGTTTTGCTAACATCAGCAGAGGGGACCTTCCATCATGACCATAGAAATAGATTGCTTATCTGAAGTTGAGTAGAATGGAAATTGATTCAAGGTCGCGGCACATTCGGGGGAACCAATGAATGGCTTAGATTTACACATGTGACTGATTCTAACACAATGATACAGCCGTTGACAAGTGCATCTAAGTGAAAATGCGTGCGATTTTAGTGTCACTATAGTGTGTTACATGAAGCTTAACTATTCAAGTGGTTTATTGTTCTCAATTTCTATGATCATGACATATGCAACTTGTCCTTCACTCTTCAGTACGTATATCTATTACATCGGCGAAATGATTTTATTTGACTTTTTCTCTGACTTTCAATTGTTAAGACCGAATTGAGCGTCTCAATATTCGTGGCATTAAAGATATCCTACATTTTTTATTTTTCATCAAATCAATCATTATCATAGCTGAAAGATATAGCAATTCATTCTGCGTAAAAAGACAGAAAATTGAATAGTCATTCGTTAGGAAGAAAAAAATGACGCACTTCGCAAAATTAAGTTAAATAATGATGGAAATTACATCAAGTTCTGTCTAACTACTGTTGAACAGGAATCAAGTGCGTGGCGTCGAGCATTTAATGAGATAAGGCGGCGCTCAATTGGCACTTTTTCCAGAGATCACGGAGCAGAGGGTTAGAGGGGCGTCTGAAGGCGACAGTGTCGCTTGAGGAGTTAGGCGACACATTGAGAAGTTCATGAAAGTAGGCCAGAAGAAGGCGCCATTCTCAGTGCACACACAGATTGATTATTTCAAAGTGACAAATTTCGCAAGCAATAGAAAGTTAATCTTCATTTTATTGAATGCCAGGAATTCTCTATTGTGTAAAGTGTAATGTTGAACTTCTGTTTTTGAACTAAAATGAAGGTAAACGTGATACATTTTATTAGTTTTAACGATTGAAAAGTTTATTAAAAGCATTCTGAGTTTCAGCAGCCAAATTCCCGCTTTCCATTCAATGAAGTGATTCCAGCGGTCTGTTATTCTGATCATAGAAATTTATAAGAATAAAACCTCTAGAATGGAAATGAAGCACAATAGTGGCACAAAAACCGCACGCATTTACACTCAGATGCACCTGTCAACGGCTGTTTCATTGAGTTAGAATCAGTCACATGTGCAATTCTAAGCTATTTATTGGTTCTTCATGCCCCAATTTAGTTTCCCCGGATGTGCCGCGACCTTCATGCAATTTCGATTATAGTCAACTTCAAATATAAACAACAATATATTTCTATGATGTCAAGCTCTTCAGAGAAGTTTGTAAGCGTTTTTTTGTGCGCCTGCAGCGAATCTGAAGGAATCGTGGCAATCGGAGGATTTTGAAGGAATTCACAGCAATCCGCAAGCAGCGCAAGAACATTTTTCCTATCATTGTAAGGCATTAAAAATTTCATTTTGCCCACTTAGCAAGTTCCTGCCATCGCTTTGAATCAGCTTGGATTTCTGGTAAACTGACACGCTTAAACAATCTTATTCTGTGCTCGCGTCGCTACGTGATGTTTCTAATTTTCAATTGCTCGATTGATTGGTCTTATGATCCGAGACCATAACTTTTGATCTTTGAACTTTGAACTTTTGAAACCATACCATGTGTCCATCAAATTGAGCAATTCGTAGAAGAACAGTTATCGTGCAATCAACGTCGATAGAAATAAATCCGGGCATAACTCATTTAATGGACTGTAAACGAAAGTACTCGAAAGTTCACTACTTTTATGTCATAAAATTCTTCAATTAATTATTTTTATATGCTCTCACAATGTGCTAATTCTTTTTTCTGGACTGAATGTCGACAAAAGTCTAATTAGAATAATCGGACGTAGTGTAATGAGCAGTGGTCAGCATGCAGCTGCTCTGCAGTCTTTGTAAAGGGTGGGCAACATGTGCTACATCACATTCAATGATCTGCACTGAACAGTTATGTTCAACACGCTCTATGCTGATTGACCTGTGCTGATGTTTGTATGAAATGAAATTTGTTTCAAATTGTCATAATATGCAGAGCACCAAGGAAGGATATATCCAACCTAGATCTTTGTATTGAAGGCGAGAATTTAAATATGATCGAAATCGTATTTTACTGCATATACAATTGCAAGGTTTTTCTGAGCAAAGTGTACAAGTCCAGGAGAACTTTCATATACTAAGCTGATCATAAAAAATGGACCACCTAAATCATGCTGAAGTTAAATCGATTCTCATGCCTTCCAATCGTGTCGCACAACAACGTGTCATCATTCGAGAGCTTGCATTCTCAGCATCAAAATGAGCTATGATAGACTTGTATCCGCTACGGTATTTGCTGAGCAGTGCTCAAAATATGAAAATCGTTCAATTAAAAAATTTCAGTTCTTCAATAAGAAGACATGTGACTATGACAATGAATAAGGCGCGGGGAGAACGAGCATTTTTTAGCTCTTTTTTGACATTGGTCATCAAAATCTGTGAACTAGGGAAAACATAGTGATATCGTCAAGCTATCAAAATATCATGACTCCTCACATCCTCACTTGACATCCTCACTTTGCGTATATGTACGTATTATTCAAGTAAGTTCAATAGCTCTTTTGCAAATTTCTTCAGTATTTTCCCTCTTTGCCGCAAGAGTACACAAACAATATGTAAGGTGAACGAAGGTTCAAAACAAAAACGATTAGCGAAGGCATGTCTTTGTTCTCTGACCATAACTGCAGATTGCTTACTTTGCATGTTTGTGCATTTTAGCGGTTATAAGAAAGAATATTGAAGACGTTTGAAAAAGAACTATTGAAATTATTTGAAAAATAGTTACATATTTGCGTTCCTTACATCACAAGGATTTTGAAGATGCCAAACATGAGTATTTGTGATGGAATTTTAGAATATGAACTTTTCAACCTTAAGACTCATGATTGTGTGATAACTTGACGACAGCACTAAGTTTTTCCTGGTTCACCAGTTTTGATAAGCAGCACATCAAAAGAAACCTCAGAAAATGTATGTTCTCATCCTGCCTCATTCATTATCATACTCACATGTTTTCTTATTGAAAATTCAATAATTTTCTTATTTGCAAATTGAGTGATTTTCATATTTTGAGCACTGCTCAGCAAATACAGTAGCGGATACAAGTCTATCATAGTTCATTTTGAAGCTGAGAATGCAAGCTCTCACATGATGTATGACACGTTGTTGTGCAACACGATTGGAAGGCATGAGAATCAATTGAACTTCAGTATGATTTAGGTAGTCCATTTTTAATGATCAGCTCCATAATTAGCTCGTTATTGCAGTTCTAAAATGTAGCATACAGATGTAGTAAAACATAATTAGTATAGCATCAAAAAACAGATATTATTTAATAATGAATATATTTCATCTACAGAGGAACACATCCTCCCACACGAGCCAGTTTTACTGTGGGAAGGTTGTCATTGTCAACTGATTCGACAAAGTCGTCTTATTTCTGTCTGACTCAGAAGTAGCCCTTAAAGCGTATGATGAGACAAATAAATAAAACATTTGGACCGCATTTGTTATTCAAATGAATTTGCGTTGTGATGACATTGTGGTACACATTCAAAGTGATTAAGAGCCACAATAAATTGTTCAATATGACAGATTCGTCTGTGAACGGAGGTGATCAAAGGTTCATGTCAAAGTTTCAATGTATATAATATTCTTAATTACAATTCGATGATGATGATATGGTATAATAAATTAAGGTTTATTGAGATAAATATATGGGAAAATTTGTTTCCATTGTCACACTTCTCACGCGTTCATTAACATATGCATCAAAACTTCATTGAACTACAATGGTCTCGTTCGATATCGGTTTGTGGAAGAAGCTGTGATCTACCATTTTCGCTTTCATGAAAGTGTCACTTATATATATATAATATATATTTAAAAGATAATATAATTAAAAAGATAATCGAAAAATTAAAAATTTGATTAAAAATAGTAATAATTAAAAATAGATATTAAAAATATGTAGTAACAAAAATAATTAAATATTGAAATATTAAAAGAAATATTGTTTATTATCTACATTTTTCTATGTAAAATAGAAAATAAAAAAATATAGGTCAGATGCCTGTGAAGTGCGACCGGTTTTAATCTATTACTTATTCCATCTAATCATGCACGCAGGAAGAGAAAGTAAACATGACAACTAATGATTGAATCTCTAAACATCATATAGAAATCATTTGGAGGTCAACTAAGGTTTGAATTTGGAAATAAAATACATATAGTTGTCTCTATCTTCTCTCATGTACTTAGTGGCATAGCAAGAAATGTGGACAAATGACATATTTTTTGATGAAAAAATATTGTTTAAAAAATGATTTCCCTTTACTCAATTTATATACTTGCATAAATAAAGCCACTAAATTCATTTTAAGAAAATCAAAGCTATTACTTTGCACAATGTATTCCGTCCACTCTTGTTCAAGTGCAAACATTAGACTTAATGTAAATTTTAAAATTATGTGCTTATAGAGTAATTATGCTAAATCTGTGATCAAAATTGAGAGTATGCAAACCAATCAAACTTAGAGATACGTGTATGAAGCAATTAACCTAGATATTAAAAGGAGCAAAAAGGATTTGATTACTACCACGGCAAATATAGGATTGACACAAAATCCTTTTGCTGGCAAAGGTCGGGTCTTCACGACAGACTCGAGAATCCCTAATGTCCGTCTGTTGTTCAAGTGGTACTTAATATTAAAGCTATTGATTGCTGACTGTCTCTCGCTATTGCAGACTTCAAATTTCTAGTAATGCTACTTGCTGGAATTCTTGTAGATCTGGATGGACACTTTATTGAGTTCTCTAGCCACTTCGGATGGTGTTCCGAAACTCTCCCATTCAGAAATAATAATAAACACGAAAAAATAATGCATCGCAACCGGTCGCAGTTCACAAGCATCTGACTTGGTTTTTTTATTTTATTAATCTACATCTTCAGATCTTTTGCTCTATTTGTAGTGTATATGTGAAAAACATCATATGTATGTGCATTATTGCATGAAATACGTTAGTAATTACACAGCATAAGAAAGGAAGTTCACAGTCTTCGGCTACTTTTTCGTAGCCAGTTTCTGAAGGTATTGTTCACTGCAGCCATGTCGCCCTGGAGACCGATGGCCTGGCAGGTAAGGACGTGTGCTCTTGTCTAGTTTGCAGTTTACGAAGTTTACTGGTCTACCATTTCGTGCCAGGCCGATACATGGACGCCTTGTATCGCCCATGGCCGGATCGGAATTGGTTCAGGAGGACTCATATCACTCGAAGCAGGTCGCTTCAAGGAGGTTTATTTGAGAGTGTTGGTGTAAAAGCCCGCAGCTGCTGTTGAGATAAATCCCAGCGCTGTTTCCATTTGCTGTGTGCCCAGGCGTGTGGAGATTGGTCGCCAGCTTCTTGTTTCAGGGTCTACAGAGTGTTCACGATCTTCTTGTGGATTTTTACTAATTGTTGTTATGCAACATTACATACATATTATATTATATATATATATTATATATTGTATTATTTTATTTTATATTATCCAATTTATCTTTATAATTGCGACGCCGAGGCAGGCAAAAATGATGACAGCCTTTACCACAACAGCGGCACTCTCCTGGCTACCGCGAAGGTGAGTACAGGATCAGGCCATTCTCAGCTTGAGAGAGATAATACAACAGTTCTTTGTTCACCAATATATAAACGGTAAATTGATTTGGATCTGGCCTCGGTGAAGTAAATGAACTGGTCGTCAACGTCCAGACCTTTGATTTCCCAATAATTCCTGCTGAACAGCTTCGTTTTGTTATAGCCACGCAAATCTGATGCAATTATCCTGTCTTTTTCTACCCACAGCAGACGTCGCCGAGCTCGTGAAGAATCCACGATGAGATCAGCGTTTGAAGCCGAGCGAGAGAAAAGACTTTCACGTCTACTTCCATCCAGAAATGATCTCTCTACAATGTTTAAAGAACCAAAAGTTGAAGTCCACTAAATACCTTTACTTCAAAACAGCAAAACGAGTTCCATATTGCTCATATCACAGAGTATGTAAAGCTCACGGCGCATCACCCTTCTTTGCTTAATCTGTGTTTATGTTATCCAATAAATAATGTTAGTCCTCATCTCAATTCATGCAAATGTTTTGGGTACGGTGTATATTAAACACCATTTCGTATCTGGGTCCCTATCCAGAAGTCC
The DNA here is from genome assembly GCA_907163375.1 of Prostheceraeus crozeri. Classification (NCBI taxonomy): domain Eukaryota; kingdom Metazoa; phylum Platyhelminthes; order Polycladida; family Euryleptidae; genus Prostheceraeus; species Prostheceraeus crozeri. The sequence goes on along the minus strand of CAJQUW010006306.1, from coordinate 612,964 downwards.
AACAGTGTATTAACGTCTGGACTTTTGGAGAACATGGAGTAGGCTTATTCCGACCAATCCACCAATTATTCAATTTTGTTGTCTGGAGTTCACGTCCTTCAAGAGCTCTAAGTGGCTATGTCTGTCCAGTTCTATTGGCGCATCCGTGTTCGATTTCGTACTACGAGTCGCTTATACCTTTATCTCCGATAGGTCGCTCAGATCAATGTATTATATTTTTGCGTCCTATCCAACAATTGCCATTGACTTATACGAAGGTGAAAGTGTCGGATTTCCTACATTTCATTAACACAACGGATTGGCTAGGCGCTATTGGTAGTATTAGCGACCTGAATGATGCCTTAAATTTTTTTCATGGTTCTCTATATGGTATTTTCGACTATTATTTCCCCGAGAGAGTCGTACGCATGCGAAATGTGAAAAAGCCTTGGATGAAACCATCTCCAAAACTTTGCTCAATGAAAGAGACCAAGCATTTTGAAATAAAAAATTTCCTAAATATCATAGACTGAGAGAAGAAGTTGTTCGTAAAATGACATATTTTAAATCGGATCATATTGAACGAGCAGTTAAGATTGGTAACTCAAGAACTCTATGGAAATCCATAAAGAAAGTTGGTAGATGGACCTCGACGCAGAGTACCAATTCCGATGTGGATTGTGAGGAGTTAAATTTTTATTTTCGTTCCAATTCTCATGATAATAATAATGATGAGGAATTTTCTCGGAGTCTTGGAAGGAGCTTCCATAATCAGCTTTTCTAAAGAATCGATGCTCTTGCTAAAGAGACTGTGTCTGTCGATGTCGGAATTTTCACTACGTCTGACCTTTTCGCGATCATGTTATCACACAAGTTGCAAATGAAGCAATCTCAGTCACCTCTAGGAAGATGCCAGACAGTAAAAGTCACAAAACAGTTAGAAAAGCATGGATGTCGTCCTGCAAAGCAACCAATTTGCTCCATTCCATATGATTGATTTTACATCTAATGAAATAAAACTCAAACATTCAATGATAGGCAGCAAAATTATGTCCGACGCACAGGCACCAGCAGCCACCAAGGCGGCAAAGGCTAAGACCACCAAGGCCTCCAAGCCAAAGACACCTAAAAAGCCCGCCCAAGAGAGCGGTATGAAGGAAGTTGTTGCGTACATCACTGCTAAAAAGAAATTCACCCTTCATCAATTGAAGGTGCATTTTCCCGACAAAAAGCATCATCAGTTGCGCCGAACTGTGAAGAGCTTGATGACCAAGGGAACCGTCCAAGGCAAGACCATCACTTGCACTCTGAAGGTTACCAAGGAAAAGAAAGAGGTGAAGCCTAAGGCACCCAAAGCAAGAAGCTGCCGCTAAAAAGCCAGCTGCCAAGAAGGCAAAGACTACCCCTAAGAAGGCGAAGACTACCCCTAAGAAGAAAGCAGCACCCAAAAAGAAGTAAACTTCAAAAGTGCTAAGCCTGTGAACGCTTAAGTAGCCCATATATGGAGCACCACCACACTCGCCACAACAGTCATCTTCATCATCAGTAGTTGGAGCTGACGCCCTTTGCCCACTAGCTCCACTGGTGCCAGCTTGCTCTCCAGTACTCAGCCGTTCGGCAGTTGCCCAATCCTTCAGGTCGAGGGCAGGCCCACTTGCATATAATTAATTTATCCAACAACTTTGTTCTATGCGCAGTGGGATTCACCGTAATATTGTTGACAAAAATACTGGTGACCATACTGGTGTGCAGCATACTGGTGGTTCTCAAAACGGTGAAGTCAGCTTCCCACTGGTTGTTTGCGAGACGGTGCAGAAGGTTGCGTCATGCGACAATCTTAGCTGCTACTCCTTGGATGTGCTTTTTGGATGTGAGAGCTCTGTCTAATGTAACACCAAGGTACTTCGGGGTCTTGTCGCAAGGTATTCTTTTTTGATGAAAGGTCACGTTCAATTAATAGTTAGCCAGTCTGTTTGATAGGTGGAAGGCGCTACCAACTGTCTTTCTTATAGTCATTTTTAATCGACATTTCTGAAGGTAATCGCCGATCTCTTCCAGATCTGAACTGAGCGCTTGTTCAATCGCTGGGAAGTCTTTGTCGCGATAGGCGAGCGCGTGGTCGTCTGCGAGTCTGTATTTTTTGCTCATAGTGCAGGGCAGATCTGCCATGTAGAAATTGAAGAGCAGTGGAGCCAGGCGGAGCCCTGTGGCACTCCGCTTGGTAAGGTGCGTCTCTAGGATCTTTCGCAATGACTGTGCTACAAACTGATGTGCACGTACAAGGTCTTTAAAATGCATGTTGACTTGCACTCTTGTGAGCTCTTTGCTCTAGGCTCTTATACATCATATATAAACTTCGGTGAAGAGCAATGTGTCTCAACGCTTGATGCTCCGTGGCCCAAATTTCTCTTTATCAAGAATTCAAGGCCCAGAGTTTCTTATCAAAGTTACTTCTGCAGGTCCTGCTTAAAAATGACAAGAATGAGTAAATCAAGGAAGCTGTGTAGCGAGTATTGTCAGCAAATATTGAAGCATCGTCATATTTAAATACCTTTCCGAACAAAAATATTAAACAGACACAAATCCTATTTCTACCTTTTCGCCACAATACACACAAAAATTACACCACTAAACAAAATTTAAAAAGTAGGCCTATAAATTTATAAAAGAAAACAAAAAAGTAGAAAGCGTGTTCTTTCATAGTATAATATACCATGCCGCCCTATAAGCTAGAATAATGTCATCACAGAATGCTACTGCATACGTAAGTGGGTAATTCTAGAAGAGAAATGCTAGCACATCATAAATGCTGGAACATATATTTCTTAACAACTTAAATCATCAGTTTTCAGTTATAGTAAAGGACTTTTCGGTCAATATTTATTTGACCCTCCTTCCGTCATCAAAACTACTGCTGCCAATCTCCTTATGGAATGACTCAGGCTTTTGCAATACTCCGATGTGTTATCGGTTTACCAAACAAGTCAATTCTGTCCTCCAGATGCGTGAGAGATTTTTGTTTCAGATCAGACATCCCAGTAAAAATCCAGCAATTTTCGATTATCCAGACATGTTTCCTTCGAGTATTTATTTAACTGAATAAAGGAAGTGCATATTGTAACAATTCTTCGGTGAAATGATCTTTTAAAAATTTAAAGTTGCACGTCTATGCCATTTATTGAAATTATTGTGTTTACAACATTCAGAAGAATGCATGGGAAGACGTATGATATGAACAATGATGTGATTATGCAGGTAAGCATATCCTATGAATCAGGTAAGGTGATTTTTTGAAATTATTCGTATTCAACTAACATAACAGCCCTGGAGAAATGGCCAGGTAGTTCAGGTCAACACCACAACCCAATCAAAAATTGCAGGTCTGTTGCAAAGAAAAATGTATAAAATATGAAACCAACACCTCACCGGAAACTAAAACACAAGATTGAACTTTTGGTGGACTGAGAAATTACACCGGGGTATTGCAAAAGCCTCAGTGATTCGAAGTTTAAGAGATGGACAGTAACATTGGCGGCGAAAGGTGGATCAGCTAGTTAGTGGCAAAAGATTTCTTCTTTACTGAAATGATTTTGTTTCCAGTGAAAACTGACGATTAAGGTTGTTGATGCATTTGCTAAAGGCTACTCCATCTTTTGAAGAAGTGAAATAAATGAATATCTTGAAGACGATCTACAGTGAAAGTCAAGCTGCTATCAGGATGGGAGAAGAGAGTAGACCTTTTAGTGTCACTAGGGGAGTAGAGCAAGGTGATACAATCTCTCCTAAACTGTTTGCGGCGGTTCTTGAAGATGTTTTTAGGTCGTTGGACTAGATAAAAAAAGTCACAAATATTAATGGCATGAATTTGAGTCATTTGCGATTTGCTGACGACATTGTTATTTTCTCAGAAAATATGGACTCTCCAAAGAATGATAACAGAGTCAGCAATTGCCAGTAAACAAAGAGGACTAAAAATAAATTTAGGCAAAACGAAAATCATGAAAAAACAACAGTGCTATCTCGGAACCGGTGAGTGTCGACAACGTGCAGATCGAAGAGGTTCAAGAATATATTTACCTTGGTCACTTAGTAAATATGAACAGCAACATAGCTAAGGAAATCAGTAGAAGATGTATGCAAGCATGGCAAGCATTTAATCGTGCAAAAGATATATTCAAGAGTGACATACCACTGTGTTTTAAGAGACAAGCCTTCGATCAGTGTATTCTCCCGGTGTTGACATATGGATGCGGAGTGTGGAGGACAACGAAGGAGCATAGAAATAAACTTTAAGTTACCCAAAGAGCGATGGAAAGAGAAATGTTGAAGATTACAAGACGCGATAAAAAGAAGAACACATGGATTAGACAACAGACAGGAGTAAGTGACGTCCTGTAGACTGCAGCAAAGCTGAAATGGAGCTGGGCTGGACATGTGGAAAGAAGAAAAGATGGGCGCTAGAGAAAATCCGTAACGAAATGGTATCCGAGGGACGGCAAAAGAAGAAGAGGAAGACAGGGAACGCATTGGGAGGACAGTCTAACTAAAGTGGAAGGAAAAACATGGATGGGTTGGCGACATCGTTTAGAGGCCTTTATCCAGCAGTGGACTGAAAACGGCTGAAGAAGAAGAAGAATCCATCTTTTCTAGAATACATAATCGCATGTTGTGATGAAATCATTCCAATGTATTGGCCAACATGGTAGTAAGAATTTAACACTGTAAAAACAAAAGCAACAAGCTATTTGAGTCTCAATGACTACTTTGGTCTTGGTGCATTTGTGTCAGTTTATCTATATCCAAATCCAATGACTAAAGTTGAGCCAGGCCGAACTTTAGCTGACACTCAGAAAATAAAAAGTTGATAAGATCAATGCATTTATCTTTATCACCATTTATTAAATTTTTATTATTTGGCAAACGTAGAAAGCACGATTCTTAGAGGCATGCCTTTGTTGGTTCATTTGATTTTTCTCTGACTCATCATGGATCGAAAAGTGCCAGCAATGAAGTTGAACGTGTAGACGCAGCCTTGCTGAGATAGGAAAAAAGTCGTGCGTCGCGGGCGGATTGCTGAAAATTCCTTCAAAATGCTTCGATCGCTATTCCTTCAAATTCGAAGAATTCAGATCATTTCGCACAAGTTTTCTCGGTAATGTTGGTCCGTCAGATTTCTTGTTTAGAAATTGGTAGGCTTGAGGAATTCAGTTCACTCAGTCACTTCGCAGAATTCCTGAATGACTGTTGCCGTGGTAGCAATGTGTGAACGAAATGCTAACTTACGCAAAGCGAAACGTCGGATTTCTATGGATAAATCTGTCAGCTGATACAAACAACGTACCGTACTGAACAAAATGACCTTTGTTGGACAGATATTGAACCGATTCAGAGCAGATCATAGTTACAGTGGCATTGATCTCACGTGGTGAAATGATTGCAAAATAAAATAGTAAGCAAGTAAGCCCGAAATACATCGTGCACGTAAGTGGATACCGTCCACACCAAAGTGTGTCCACCACAGAATTAGGCAGGCCGTCTCTTCTTCTGCCTGACTAGAAATGAAGCATTGGAACATGTAATGCCTATGAAATGGCACAATCTGCTGACATAACAACATAGAAATCGAACAACGAGGGGACAATTTGCGCAATTCTGAATTCTTCGAATCTGAAAGAATCGAGGCGATCGGAGCATTTTGAATGAATTCACAACAATCATTTTCATTATCTTTAACAGCAAATCAGTCTATCAACTGGCTGCGAGGAATTTCGCATTTCTGCCTCCTGTAGAAAATGTCTACCTTAAAATTGCAGTGAAAGTCATAAAAATGATAAATCTCATTTTGAGTGATTAAATGAATACTAGATCATTGCATTATTGAGTGTGCCATGCTCGGAAGCACATGGATCTACATACATAAACAGAGGGAATTTTGTGATATTTGACCCTCCAAAACTTGCAAGACGAATGCAAGTATAGCGTAAGAATCGTCGTTTTACTGATGTTGGGTGACAATCTACAAATTATAAAATAACAAGATCAAAGCGTCAGTTCCTCTCGCCGATCTCCTAGTCGCCGATTTTGATGAGGAAATCTGCTTTACTCATACTCATTCATTTTATTCTTGAAAGATTAGGAATTGTAAATTTAGCGATTTGTATTATTTGACCACTGTCCAGAAAATACAATAACGGATGCAAGTTTAGAACGGCTCGTTTGAAAGTTGAGAATGCAAGCTCTCGAGTGATGCATGACACATTGCTCTGCGACACGATTGGAAGGCATGGGAATCGATTGAATTTCGTAATAATTTAAAAGGACAGTAGACATGGGATTTTACTTGATATACGCACGTAGAGCTAATGTCTACGAATATTCAACAAATGCTACTTTTAAATTCTACCTTTCATGATTCCTGATAGAAAATGATGAAATAGCAGCAGTTCGTGCCTGGTCCTATTTTTTATCTGAGAATGAAACTCAGTGTGTAATTATTTCATTTGCAATGCTGCAGGTGGTTAATAATCGGTGAAATATCCTCCAACATACAGTGCTGTTCAAACGTTTTGAAACACTTTCATTTTTGTCGAAATCACGAAAAAAACGTTGATTATGCATCATCAAAATGCTTTATTATTTCATTACAGACTCTGTAACCTACAGTTTAGCTTAAGTAGCAATGGATAATATAAAATAACATTATAACTCTTATGTTTTCACTATCTTGATGTCTCGTAATCAGCAAGACTGTCTTTTTTTTCTAACACTATGAACACTTTGGTATGGATTCAAAAAGCTTCCTACAGCAGTCAACCAAAATTTATTGAGTCCGCACGCGCTTCACAACATGGATTATTTCTATGTAGGAAGAGCAGCAGCACCTGTTCACTATATTTTCTTTGACCCAGCATTTCGCGTGGGGAGCTACCAGGCCAACCCTCAAGAAGTTGCCAATCATCTTGTGCTGTGATCCTTTCTTTGTGTGGCCCGGAAAAACGAGCTAATTTGTCCTCACATTAAGGAAATTTGTGTATGGGTGTCACAATATATCACCGTTTGACCAAAAGCATTTGGTTTCTGACCCTGCAAACCGGCTTAGAAACCGTTTTGATTTCAGAAAGTTATTCACGAGAGAGTTGTGTTCTGTCTACGTTAACAGCATTTATCACTGGACGAATGTGATAATGTACTTAGAAAACTGTGATGTTTTCTGATGAAACCAAAATATCCCTATTCCAAGTCGGTACAAAGACCAAGCAATTCAACCCTCACTGCAACAGCAAAAAATTCGCCAAAAATGAGAAGTGTTTCAAAACTTTTGAACAATGCTGTATGAAATTGCTCAACTCAACATCGATGTTCTATAGCAAAGAGATTCAACTAGACACACAAAAAGCTTCAAGGTTCAATCTTACAATATGGCTTTCACACAAAGGCACAAACATCAACTTTGTTGTTTTCAACGTTTTACTACAATCATGTAAGTTATTGGTAACACAGGAGTTCATAAGAACATGTTGACGTTCAGATGACTTTGATTAAACGGCAGTGCATTAAGCCGAAGGGAGAACATTTAATAACTTTTTTGAAAAGAAACGAAAGCCTTCAACAGTTGGATTGATATTAATTAACGAATGAATCTCTAAACATCAAAGCGCAATAAATCTTCGACAGTTTGAACTTCAAAAGGGAACGCATTATTGTGAAATCTTAATTGTGTACTAACATACTTAAAACATACAGATTTCGAAGAAAACAATAAATAACCGCAAGAAGATAATTGTGAAGTGCATGCAAATTTCTTGAAGTGCAAAACAATCCAATTTCACCGCTGGCTGATAAGTCAATGTCTTCTTGTCATACTTATTTTTTATTTGATGCACCACACTGATTGATTCAAAGTGCATTTTCAAATGGTGTTCCTATGTTCCATTTTTACGAATAAAAGAGGGAGTAACAGTTAGTCATATCTATCCCTATGGCCTCTTTTGGAAATGGAAACAAATATTCGACTCAAGTGCAAATAAAAAGAACATTACATGTAGGTTGGATTATTCAGAAGACAATAATAATTTCAAATTATTATCGATAGATTGATACGTAATAATGCATCAGTTTAGCAGAATTCACAGGTGCTTTAAGTATAGGATAAAGCACTGAATCGAGGATTTAAACAGTGATAATCTACGAGTCTGAGTGAAGCGAAGACGAGTTGATATCACTGTTTAAATCAGAGATTCAGTGATTTATCCGTATTTCTATTCCGACATCAATGACATAGTACATCTATGATTTCTGTTACATCTATGATTTATCTATGTTACATGTAGATGTCTATAGTGCTTATTACTATAGAATTCTATGGTTTATGCAAGGAAATTAATGCATTTGTGTCATGTCTGGTGTCAGTAGCATGTCTTGTCGTTTACAGATGTCCATTCTTTACATGCAAGATGCAAAAATCAACTATTACCATAGATCTGAAATTTAAAATTTGATTCTCTTCTTGATAATAATAGCAATTTTTGCATTCCATGACATTAGCCAGCACATTGACGCAATCGTTCTAGAGAAAAATAAAATAAAAAATGGAAGATCAAGCAACAACATCCGCAGACGAGAGCTGCAAAGACTCGTTTAGTTGAGGCCGGGATCCCTCGAGAAGTCACAAAGAAAAGAATTGGCTACATCTCCAATTCCGACGAAGTATATGTGGCACAAAATTCAATGGAGAGACAAATGAGTGACATTCTTTCCGGAGAATATTCATCAGTTACAAGACAAGTGAATCAACAGTCAAACAACACAGACAAGTCTACATTTGTGTTTAATAACTGCACATTCAGTGGATGTAACTTTTGACTTCTTCTGCAGTAAGCTTTCTTATCATTCTAATACATTATAATTGTTGTGAGTTCTTTTATACTACCGCTACAATAGATTAAATATTCAATTAAAAACCTCCTGGTCTGTAGGTCATTTAATCTACTATAGCAATCTCATGGGAATTTAGATTATCATATGGAGATGTATAGATATCTGAAACTTTCGTCAGTATTTAGACAGTTTTTCGTCTACTTAGAAAATACACGGAGACATAGGGGATGGAGGAATAGAAATTTAAAAGTAGGGTCATTACAAAGCAAGAACTTAAGTAATAACAATTGACTGAAGACAGCAAGAGCCAAAAGATAGACAGTGATTAAGCTTGCCAATAATTATTATGCGATGTTTCTTTCAATATGATCAAAATAGCTTGCAATCAGATTTTTAATCGATACCAACATCCGAATTTCAATTTTCAGGAGTTCTGAAGAAATTGCTTGGATCGAGGTTAACAGAAGAAGTCCCACAGCCACAACGAGTCTCTGCACGGAACGAGGCCGAAAATGGTTCTTTTTAGAATGATGTATGCCCAATGACTACAACAAAAAATGCGCGTCTGCTACGCGGTATCAAAGATAAAGGCATGTAAATCCAATAGGAATCAGAGTGAAGTTTTCGCTATCAAAGATAAACACATATGATCGGCATACAAAAATGCGGTTAAATGTTGCTAAATTTAGCTGAAATATTGCTTGTGCTCATAACTTAAAGACATTCCATGCCAAAAGTTATGACTCGAGACTTAGTAGCCTACTTCTCACATAATCAGAGAAAACATCGAAAATCGTACTTCTACTGAAAACTTCGGACTGCCCCTCATTCGATTTACGTTGTGTTATCTACAATCGCGGTAGTCCGGCAGCCAGAGTGAGTTTCTGCAGGGAATGAGACCTAAATGAGACTTACACAGAATGATGTGGACGACACTCTACGACTACTGCAAAAACACGCGTCTGCCGGGTTCTACCATGTTCCTAATATAAATCTATTGGAAAGCAGATTGAATTTTTCGATAAATATGAGATTTTAATTGCTTTCTCTAATTAAGTGAGAAAGTTCTTGGTCTAAAGCCACAAATTCACAAATTTTGGCATGAATGTCTTTGGGCAATTTTCTTTCATGTTCATGTACATTGTAAATTTTCCGTGCGCTGAAGTTTAGCAAGTCTCCCTAAGTTGCATGCACAACATTTTTGGTAAATTTTCACCACATTTGACTACATTTACGCATGCATCAAAGAGCATGATAGCAGCACATGCATATGATGAGGAGTGACTTAAAGATGCTCCATGCCAAATATTATAGCCCTATTCTTAGACTTTATGAATCCACTGAAGTTAATCTAATATACTTTTTCTCATGTCACAATCTGCATATTTGATGTCAAAAGAGAAATTGTATCTGAAACGTCAGCATGACGTAGGTTCGGTGTATTCTATGATGTCACAAGCAAATTGCACGGCGGAATTCTAACGTTCATTATTTATTGCTCGACGGACGATAAATGACCCTCATCGTGCAAAAAATATACCTTTTACCGTAGCTGGTGTCACAATCTGCACACTTGATGTCAATATAAATACAGAAATTCTTAAATTGTAAAGCACTTGGCAAAATCTGCACACTTGTCGTCAATCTAAATTTAGATCCTGTAAATCTGCACAGTCGATGGCAAAATCTGCATACTGGTTGTCACGGTGGCATTTCTGGACTATGCTTTGCAAGGGTGGCATTTTCTATTTGATTTTCTATGAATAGCTGATCACAGTTTTGGAAGTTTATCCGGACACACAGTTTTCTCAGTAATTTTCAATTCAATTTATCTGGAATGATGCCTGTTCGAATATTGGAATCACATTTTTAACCTGCATCAAGTTAGTTAGCTCAAAATTTCACTGTTCTTTCAAAAATGAATTCTGAGAACAATAGAGTTCTTCGATGTCTAAAATCATGCACCAATTTCCCATTACTTGTATAGCGAACGAAATGTTTATCCTAGCTACATGTGTTAAATGAAACAAAACGATGATTGAACAAGATCCCTTTCTGCGATCAATGCGTAAAATAGCATCATGCTGTTTTCAATCAATTTTTTAGAGCTCAATTTTAGAAATGCAACATTGAAGCAGCTGAACATTTCATTTGAAGCTTGAATGTGAAATTTTTGAGTGCAGATTATCAGGATGATTTCAGTAGATGAAATTCAGAATCTACGAGAATATGGCACAGTTATCAATTACATAGGGCATCATATTTTCCCCGATTTCAAACCATTTTTTAACCCTAGCTTTGACGATGAGCAAATCATATACCAGTAGTTTGGATGTTCATACTTTCAATCAATCTCATTAACAAAACATTTGTCGTCAATGTTTCACGAAATTTCTATGTCTTTAACCATCACATTAAAGAAATCGTTTAATTCGTTGAAATGTTAAAACAGGATAAATCAAATTATCTCAGTAGAAAAATGAGATGTAACACCAAAAATTTTAAAAATAGAAATCTATATCGAATTATATATAATATATATTTATAATTAAATTATTATTATAAAACATATATCATTATAATATATATATATAAATAATATATGACATATATTATTGAGCCAAAGTTTGTCCCATTCCACTATAATTTCAAATGAAAGCACTTTTCATAAAGCAAGTGCATTTGTCTCTTGTTATGTTGTTAGCATTTTCCTCAACCAAATCCTTTAAGATTTTGATTCGAATCCTTTGAAGATTTATGCCTTCCAGTCTAGCTCTCTCTCGATCAGAAAAAGATCTTTTGAGTTTCTGGACATGTCAAATGTCGTAAAAGAACGCTTCTTAAGATAGAGATAGCAATCCCTGTGATGCTTTGGAAAGGAGAATATCGAGGCAATGGACGGAGTCGAAGAGAATGAAGAGTGTTCAAAGAGGAAATTCACGATGGCAAGTAGCATCTTCGTGTATGACGACGAATTCGCCTTCTATCTTGACGACCGTCTTAATTGGAAATGGAATCGATGATATTTAAATCTACTGGAATTGGAATTGAAATTGATCTTGATAAACCTCAATTCTACTTTTTCGATAGACCTGTGATAAATCTATTTGTACAAAACTTGAAATCACAGTACTCGGCCGTTGTGTTAACTGCACGCAGAGATAATAGAGAGAGAAATAGATCAACAGAGGTAGCGTTATTCTATTGTTGAATAAAGAGTGTTTTTTGTGACTTCGATGGGCCTACAGCCCCGGACCATGCTATTTCAGCGATTAAGCAGACAATGAAAAGACAATCATCTTTGTTCAATCTGTTATTTAGTTATTTATCAAGTAAGATTTTTTTGCAACTCCTTTTTTATTTCCATTTACAAAAGAAAACGGGTAAGGTTCGTAATACAAACACAAACAAAGTCACACTTTCAGACTGATCTTCTGCACCTTTCTTCTCCATTCCACTCGATCCTGCGCTGCTGTTTGTCATTCTTCATCATCTCTATCAATTCTCACGTCTTTTACAATACAGTCCTTCCACCTCGTCTTTGGCCTTCCTCTTTGTCTTCTTCCTTCACAATTCATTTCCTTTGCTCGTAATGGTAGTCTCTCTGTCGGCATACGTGCCACATGGCCTGCCCACTTCAATCTGCTCCGCACCACTCTTTGTCTCAACGTTCTTTTCAGGTCCAGCTCTTTCCTCAGATCACTCAATCTTCTTCGATCCACCAACTTTGCACCCGCAATTCGTCTTATCCAGTTATTCTCACACACCTCAAGTCTTCTCAGCTGTTATTGTTTGAGAACCACTGTTTCTAATCTATATGTGCATGCTGGGATCACACATACATTAAGCACTTTGCCCTTCAGCTTCTTTGAGATCCGTCTGTCTGTCATCACTCCTTCCACTCGTCTCCACGCATTCGCACCTGCTCGAATTCGCCTCCGCACCTCTGATTCCGCCCCTCCGTCATTCTGGATTGCACCTCCCAGGTAGACAAAGTTGATTAATAAGGATTATTAATAAAGATAATTAATCAAAATAAAGCAATTGTTGAATTTAGTTCTTGAAAGGATAAGCACAAAAATTGGAGATTGACTTAATTGTTGTACACACGAAAAACAATTGGTTTGAAAAGAGGAAAATTAACGCAGGGCAGCAACCCTGTCAGTTCAAATAATAATATAGACAGTGTCAACAAATTATTCTAATAATTAATTATTCAATTACATGAACTATTATTCAATTTCCAATCACAACAATAAACACTATTAATTTTAAAGACTATGTTTATATAGATACGATACGTAACGATGAAAGAAAAACTTTGCACTTACAAAAGTAAATTATAATTGAATTTAAGCAGCATAATATCTTGATAAAAGTAAAATATACAAATAAGCCAAACTGCTGTTTTTTATTTTCCAAAATTTTCACCGTTATGACCGCCTGATCACATAAAAAGGAAGTAAAACAGATAGTCCGGCAGCCAGAGCGAGTTTCTGCAGGGAACGAGGCCGAAAGTGAGACTTTTACAGAATGATGTGCACATGCCTACTACGAATCGGTGCGTCTGCCGAGTTCTAGTGAGTTCCTCTTCTTGTCAGACACGATAAAAAAAACACATGTAAATCCAGTGGGACGCAGATTGCAGCTTTTGGTTAAAATGAATTTTTTTATGTTTTCTCTGATTAAACGAAAAGTGCTAAGCCCAGAGTCGTAATATTTGCCATGGAATGTCTTTCGGTCATTTCCTATGAAATACATGGGCTGTTATCATGCATCTGATCGGCAATGTATATGAGAATGTGGTTGAATGTGGACAAAGTTGCTCAAAATGTTGGTGTTTGTCGACATTAAGAGGCTCGTCAAATCTCAATGTGTTTAGCTTAATAGACAGGGGTGCATGAACATCATAGGAAATGATCTGAAGACATTCCATGTCAAAAATTGTGACTCTAGGCTTAGTACTTTTTGTTTAATCAGAGAAAACATACAAAATTTCATTTTAGCCAAAAACTGCAATCTGCGTCCCATTGGATTTACATGTACATGTGTTTTTCTTTGATTTTGTCTGACAAGAAGAGGAACGCACTAGAACTCGGCAGACGTGCCGATTCGTAGTAGGCAAGGGGTGTACATCATTCTCTAAAAGTCTCACTTTCGGCCTCGTTCCCTGCAGAAACTCGCTCTGGCTGCCGGACTAAGAGCATGCAATAGATGTTACAAAATTCAAAATATACAAAGAAATCAGAAAAGCAAGCTTTGGTGCTCATTGCACTCCTCCCTGTTATGAAGGCAACTTTATTCACCGACTCTCAAGTAATAATGCTCATTGATCTAATCAAAGATCACTATGATATCATACAAGGAAAATTTCGTTCAGACTTAACGAAAAGATCCAAAAAAGGATTCATGGGAAACGATTGCAAAGGATTTCTCCTTGTGTTTGACTAGTGATCAAGATCCATCAATCTATACGGCTGAAAAGATTAAGATGAAATGGGAGAATCTAGTCAACAGACTTCCAGCCTACATCAAAATAAAAGCAACTCATGAAAATCTCACTGGAAGAGGTCCTTTTACGATTAAACAAGAAATGGAGAAATTCTGGGATGTAGTCGGACGAGACAACCCTAAATTGGTTAAGATCGCCAATGCCAAAAGTTCGACGGAAATGAACGTATCTCAAACTCATTCGAAAACGGATGGATTGGTACCCGAAATATGCCCGCCGACCTGTTCCAACCTAGCGACCAATGTTACATTCGATAATGATGATGACGAAGAAAATTTGGAAATACCAACTTACCGCAGAAAAATACCTAAATCTTTAAATATATCAGAGGAAAGGAATATGCATGCAGGCTCCAAATTAGCTGACCTTCTGTCAAATGAACAAAAAAACAATGATGAATTGCATACACTCCGCCTTCAATATTTGACCTCGAAGATTGCAGCACAGAAAGCTAAGACTGACTACTACTTAACAAAAAAGGCACTTTTGAAATGACTTGAGTTACGTTCCGTTACTATTCAATCGTTGTTATCAACCATACAAATGTGATCAAATATATGATGGGCTATATTCAAAACATTTGTTTTTATTTCATCAGTAGGGGATTTTAAAATAACAAAAAAATAAAATCTTTCAAACAGACAAGTTGACTTATGAATTTTCACATTTATTGACTGATGGTGTCAAAACAAATTTAATGATTGACCGCAACATACGAATTGCACATGGATTCCACATTCGAAAACATAAGACCAATAGGGCCTATCCAAACAATAAGTAAATTTCAGGTCATACGCAAGCAGACGAGTTTTTAGGCTAATAATTACAAAGGATTGTCGAAGTTACATCAAAAATCACTTTTTAACTATCTGATCAGCAGTTATCGATCACTAATCAATCAATAAATGAATCGGCATCCATTCACAACTACAGATTATATATATATATATATATATATATATGTGCATCATGACGATTGAAATAAGTTTTTATGTAAATAATAACACAAGATTGTCGAATTTATATCAAAAATCACATTTTTAATTATCTGATCAGTTATCGATCAGTAATCAATCAATAAACGAATCATTTACGCAATCACTATACATTTCACATGTATAATCATGTAAAGCATCAATAGCATAGGACATACAAGCATTAACTAGTGTATACCTTCATTCAATGCTTATGTATAGTATAGGTTTTGTTCCTTACTAGAATATTTATACTTATCATAAGTTTATAAGTTCATAAGTAAATACTTAAAAACTTATGCTTATGAGTGAAACCCACTATAAGCATAAGTTATAAGTATAAGTATATAAGTATAAGTATTCACTTATGATAAGTTTTTCATAAGTGAAAAAGGCTCCTGGTCTCAATTTCTTGATGTACATAGCCTCTCGAAGACGAAGGTTGATGTTATCATTATCGGAAGCTAGGATAGAAATTTCAAAAGGGAAAACATATATTATATATGTTATATATATAAAAGGGAAACACATATCCTTTGGAGAGCAAAGTTGTTTGTGCTTGAATACACTGTATTCTTTTCTAGTTAGATGTTCTTTCAGGCGCACGTGCAACGATCGAATAGTACTACCGATATAAATTTTTGAACATGAATTGCACTTAAGTTGATAAATAACGTTTGTACGGAGACATAGATTATTATTTAACTGACAAGATCTAAGATCACATTTGATGATATCATGATGATGGCGTTGATTTAAAGCCATTCGCAATGTAAAAGACCTGTGAGATATACGGACAGGTAAGTTAACAACTATGAATATTCTTTTTAGTTGGTTGTTTACAGAATCCGATATGAATGGTATCTGAAAGTGAAACTGATTTTTGGGTTTGTTTGTACGTCCGGGGATTCGTGGAAGGTGAGTTTGAAGAAAATGATCAGGATAATCATTGAGTTTTAGTATTTTGTAAAGATCGTCTCTGCATTTTTATTTATCTTCAATGTTAGAGCATCTCACCAATCTTCTTTGCAATTCGTTCTTAGCGATATTAAACTTTTGTTCAATAGGAATAGCGGAGTGGTAATTAACAAACAACAACCTTTTAGCGGATTTCTGGAAATAATAATAACAAGCAATGCCATTTTCAAGTCGAATGGAAAAGTCTTACAGTTCAATGAATGAAATTACAAATCAATTCAGAAATGCACTTACAGTTCACTTCTTAATGTTGAATTCACTTCAATTCGATCGAACTCATTTATACCAAAATAATATCATAAATATCAGTGTCACTTATACCGTCAATCTTCAATCGCGCTCGCTGATGTGCTGCCGTATACGCTGCTGTGTTGTTGTTGGTAGTTGCTGTTGTGTCAATTTGTTATCGTTTCTTATTTATACCAATTTATGAGACTTGACGATAAAACCACTTTCTTTTGAAAATTGCAAGAGTTTCCTTTAATTCTGCTCGTTAGCTTTCGACCCGACCACATGTCGTTCTGATCACGGAAATTTTGATCTCCTTTTTTAACATGGACCACTTATCAGATTTCATGATATCATTTTTATCGTCGTTTCTTCTTTCATCAACAATCACGTTATTCGTACACTGAATTTCTTTCTTCTGCCAGTTTATTAATAGATTTATTCGAATGGAAATCTTCCAGTCGCCTGGAAGCGGTTGCTATTGTTAGATTTATTCGCATCTCATCTCTCTCCCTCAGCGTTTGATTCTTTTCTGTCCGTTAACTTTCTTTTCTTTTTTTCACGAGATATTGAATATCTCGTTTACGAAACGAAAATGGCGTAGGCTGACCAGTTACATATGTACATGTATACAAGAAATATGAACTATGAACATGAAAGCACACATAGGAACGACGCAGGGAACGGCACACAGGAACAACGAGGATAGGATAAGGGCACATGGGTTAGATTGAAACGAACAAACGTTAGATACATTAACATAAGACACTATACGTGACATGCAATTATTGGAATTGAATCTTATTATGGAATTGGAATTGGAATTCAATTGAACTGTTTCGACTGGAATTGGAATTGGATTTGGAATTGAAATTTCTGCTCCGGAATTTGAATTTGAATTGGAATTGAAAAATTTCAGTGGAATTTTTCCAGCTTTGATATTTTGACACCAGTATGCAGATTGTGTCAACAACAATGATCTCTAGAATTCCGACCTGCAATTTGCTTCTGACATCATAGAAAACACCGAACCTACGTCATGCCGGCGTTTTAGATGTAGTCCAGGAGCCAGAACGAGTTTCTGCAGGGAACGAGGCCGAAAGTGAGGCTTTTACAGAATGATGTACACCCTATGCCTACTTCGAATCGGCACGTCTGCCGAGTTCTAGTGCGGTCCTCTTCTTGTTAGACAAGATCAAAGAAAAACACAATGACCTGAAGACGTTCCATGCCAAAAATTATGACTCTGTGCTTAGTGCTTTTCGTTTAATCAGAGAAAACATACAAAATTTCATTTTGTCAAAAACTGCAATCTGCGTCCCATTGGATTTACATGTGTTTAATCTTTGATCTTGTCTGACAAGAAGAGGAACTCACTAGAACTCAGCAGACGTGCCGATTCGAAGTAGGTAAAGGGTATACGTCATTCTGTAAAAGTCTCACTTTCGGACTCGTTCCCTGCAGAAACTCGTTCTGGCGCCGGACTATTACTTGCCAACTATTTCGATAAACAACGATAGAGATTTCTATAATGAGACATTTGACAAGCCATTGAAATCGAATTATTATCAATGGTTATTATTGCTCGACGAACGATAAATGACCCTCATCGTGCGATAAATATGATCAAAGAATTTATCGTTGCATGGCTGTCAAAAATTCTTATTGCACTGTGATTGTATGCAATGTTTTCGTTGTATGCAGCTGTCCATTTCAGGACATAGAAATAGAACAATTGATATTTACGATGGTAAAGTATAGTTATTCTGAAGCACTTGCCAATTGCTTAGCGCTATGATAACGCTAAGATAGCGTTCACTTCAAGACCTTTTACAAAAGAGCGATTGGCAAGCCAGTGCATTGCTATTTTCAGCTGCGGAAATCGAATTGTTATCAATGGTTGACGCTACGATAGCGTTTACTTCAATAACTCTACAATGGAGCAATTTGATAAGTCAGTACATTGATATTTGGTTATTATTTTTCCCTGTGATAATGTAAAGCAAAACGCGGAAATTCCATTAGAAATCATTTATTCTGAATGTCATATCAAGTCAGACAATACAATCAAAGAAAAGTTCTTATCAGTAAGTGATAACTGAAATGTGGACATTATGGTCACTTTCTTGTGTGACGGCGAATGGTCAAGAAGTCGACTTATGTTCCGCTGCTGCTCTATCGCGGTCCTTTTGTAAATTCGCACCGCATCACTTCGATGTCCAGTGCGTTCTTTGATGAGTTGCTCATCCACGTCCGACTGGAACAATGCGGTAGCACAGGATACCTTCCCGGAGTGACCCGTGAAATTCCTTTTCAAACCGGCAGCTGCAGCAGCATTGGACAGTAACTGGGAGATGGAATTGACACCAATCGGCAATTTGGCGTATCGGATTTTTCCAGCGATTGGCTGCAACGGTCTGCGATAGAACGCGCCCTCCTGAATGCCGCACCGCTTCAGAGCTTCGAAGTAAGTCTGAATCAGCTTGTACGTTGATTTAGGGAAATTAGAGTCGTACTGTTTCAGATCCTTAACAGCTACATGACGGTGCTGCAGTCCACCTCGATTATTTTTACTTTGCTTGCCCAGGAACCGAACGAAACGATCAGCGGCATCTTCACCAAAAACAAATTGGTCCAATGTCAGGCTTCGGTGCTCGTCACGAGAACGAAGACCAAACACTTTGCTGGTGTAAAAGTAGACGGCAGACAGCAACCCTCGACTGGTTTTCGTAGAAAATATATTTGAACCCCATAGTTTTTCTTCGTCATTAGCAACAGGGTCAGCTTGCTTCTTGCAGATTCCGACGCCTTTGCTTGTCAGCTCTTGCGTCCTCGAGTCGATGCAGCGTCGCAGATAGTGGAACTCTTTGTTACTTTGATTGAAAAAGGTCTTTGAGGTCAGGGCGGTTGAAGTCGTATCTCAGGTAGCGCATGACGCCACACATGATGCCATAAATAGATGATGGTGGGTACTCCTTGCCGTCTTTGTGGCGAATCTCATAAACAAAATGAGACAATACTTGAATAAGGAGATCTGTGCCCACATTTGGCAAGCTCGAGAGATCTGGAAATTGGCACTCATCAAAAGTCATGTTTCTTGCAGCTACCCATTCCTCGTACACCCTAAGGGCAAAAACGTTTGCTCTTCGGGTATTCTCGGGAACCGACCTCTGCACACTAGCCTCAATTTCTTGTGTACTGACAAAGCTAAACCGCTCCATTTCCAATAGATTGTCCTAAAATAGATTCCACTAATCATTTCATAGTGGCCATGAGATGGGTTTATTAAATTAATGTCAAAAACAAGCTCAGTCTTCAATAACTGCACTGTCAGCTCTTATTTATGTATTGATTATTTATCAGATGAAAAGTCATTGTCCATAATACGCTGAGTAAACAACAAATTGCCAGATTCGAGCTAAAACAGTCCATACAAATCATAAATGAAAATCGCTTTATCTGCCGTTTATTGTCAAAAAGTTCTACTGAAAAGCTCATTCTAATTTACGTAGCGTCGTTTCATGAAAGATTGCGCTATAAAGACGCTAACTTAGCGTTCTGACGGTGAAATTTACAATGGTTAGTCCAAGTATCATCGCAAAAGTTATTCTAGTCTATTATTTAATGTCTGCATTAAGCATAGAGCTAATCTGAAACACTTGCGATATATTTTGATAAACAACGCTTTGACAACGCTAAGATAGCGCGATCTTTTAGAACTCTATAATGGAGCAATTGGTAAACCATTACATTTCTATTCTAAGCCATAGAAATCGAATAATTGTTATCAATGATTGACGCTATGATGATGCTAACTTAACGTTCTATCGGTAGCTCTGATTAACAGTTTTGACAAGATGAATAGATTGAAGCGTTCGCTCTACTTCATTTTCTTAATGGTTGATTAAAGCATCAAAGTATGACAGCGTGCTGAAACCGTGCAATTCGTCTCCACCGCGCTGTCAAGCAATAAGGTAGTTAACGCACTCTAGGCTTCGTCGAGACCGAAGTGCGATAACTATCACTTGCTGTTGACACAATCTGCATAGTTGTTGGCAACACTTAACTTTCTGTTCTCTGAATGTCGAACAAAGACATTTAACAGGATTAAGAGCTGTTCGCATGATCGAAGGGCAAGGTGGTCAGAATTGTGACAGATTGTGACAACAGCTACGGCAAAAGGTATATTTTATGAGTAAGGTGTTGGCGCTTCTTGAAGAAGACGAATTTGTCGTCATACGCGACAATGCTCCTTGTCATCGTGAAGTTTCTCTTTTGAATACCTTCATCACAGAATTAAATATTTTGTTTATCTGCTTCGGTTTGCCAGGTGTGATTTATTCGTAATCGCCGGCACATCCCGGAACTTATTAAGTATAGGCAAAAAGGAATTCCTAATACCTTACAGAGATAGGAAAAAAGTCGTGCGTCGCTTGCGGATTAATGTGAGTTCCAGCAAAGTGCTTCGATTGCCAGGATTCCTTCAGAATCGAAGAATTCAGATCATTGCGCACAAGTTTTCTTCATAATGTTGGCCCTTCCGATCATTATTAAAAAAAGTAGCAGGTGTAAGAAAATTAGTTCACTTGATGATTTCACCATCGTCTTCTCACCATTCCTTACTGCAAAAGGCATACACTGAATCGAATGTTAGCTAGACGATGTGTGTTTTGGTGTGTGCGAAGTGATATCACAGCACGCACGCATCTCTCACTGGCTCTGCTGTCCTCTGCTGAGAGCTTATTGTTTGCCATTTTCAATAGCAAGCGTACACGAATTATCCATTCGAGAAGGAGCAAGTTGTCTAAATGATGTGATGTGTCATTCAAGTCTATTAAGTCATGTGGATATTAAGGCTACATATAACTCTTCCCTTCTAGGAAACCGAAGCGCGCTCAGATGAATCTAATTATGTGCTTTTCACTCTCTTCGTCCGTATTCCTCTTTCCTAAAAATCACAGAGATAGCTGTCTCTAGCTTGAAAAGTGTGCTTTAACGACATTTGACATGTCAAGAAACTCAAAGATCTTTTTCTGATCGAGAGAGGTCTAGATCGGAAGGTATAGGTCTTCAAAAGATATTCGAGTCAAAATCTTAAAGGATTTGGTTTAGAAAAATTCTGAAAACATGTCAAGAGACAAGTGCTCTTGGTTTAATGCATAAAAAGTGTTTTCATTTGAAATTACAGCGGAATTGGGACAACTTTTGGCTCAATAAACTGTACTGTTTTTGATCAAGAGTTACGATATAGCTTCCATTTTTGAAGTTTTGATGCAACATCTCATTTTCATAGTTAGATAATTTAATTTATCCTGTTTTAGCAACTTCAACTAATGAAGCGATTTCTTTAATATGAGGACATGAATATGAGGACGTTTAATATGGATGTAGAAATTTCATGGAGAATTGATAACGATGTTTTGTTGATAAGATTGATTGAAAGTATCAGCATCTAGACTACTGGTAAATAATCTGTTCATCATAGAAAGGAATGAAAAATGTATGAAATCGAAGAAAACATGTGTCATTTGCTCGTAGATTCTGAATTTTATATCCTGAAATCCATTTGATGATTTCTAAAATTCAACTCTTGAATATTGATTGAAAACATCGTGTATTTTATGCATTGATCATAAAAAGGATCTTGTTCAATCATGTTTTTGTTTCATTTAGTACATGTAATTCGGATAAACATTTCGGTCATCATACAAGTAATGGAAGACTGGTGCATGATTATAGATATCGAAAACACAGTTGTGTTCCCAGAATTGATTTTTTTGAAGAAGGAGAAGGTTAGTGAAATTTTGAGTTAACTGCCGACCATAGCTTGATGCAGGGTAAAAATGTGGTTCCACTGTTCGAGCAGGCATCATGCCTGAGAAAACTGTGTCCGATAAACTTTGAAGACTGTGCTCAGGTATTCATAGAACATCATTTAAAAAATGATTAGCTTACAAAACATTGTCTTTGTATACCACCGCATGCGGCAACCAGTATGCAGATTTTGCCATCGGCTGAGATTAAGCCCAGAGCCTTTTGGCATGGAATGTCTTCAGGTCATTTCATGCTATTATCATGCTTCTGATCGGTGATGTATGCGAGAATGTGCATGGTCATCATAGAATATCATGACCTCTACGTACCATATTCGAGCACTTGACAAGAATCATGACAATCGCCCGTTTTTGCACAATAGGTAGCAAGAATGCCACGTTGGAAACAATTTCAGTTAATTGTCATATTATGTCTTGACCTCGAATAGGAAGAAATTCAGAATTAAGAAGCTCAGATGATTTGCCAATCACTGGAAATAATAGCTCTTGCGTAAAATCGGCTTGGCTTTAATCGATTGACTTTCTCATTTTCCGGTATCTTGAAATCAGTAATTTATTTGTCTTCGATTTGTTTTTTTCATTTCTTATGTATTAGTTTCTTTTGTGCCTTCCCAACAAATTTGTGTCATTAGCTTATACTTTTTTTGTTACATCAATTGCGCAGCTTAATTATACCAATTACGTACAGCCTACTCATGAAATTGAATAAGTCGCAATCATTTTGTGGTGATGAAATACAAGGAATATAGAATATTTTATTTCTCCTCTAAATAAATTTCAGGTTGAACCTGAGCTAGATTCAGATAGCTCCGAATTGAGTGAACAAATAAATATATTACAAAACCTTAATTGTAGTTTGGATATTTCATAAACCATTAAATATTGGTCGAAACGTTCACACTTCGTCGGTGTGATGTCGTAAAGGTCATGTCCTGGTGAATCGGAGGCGATTCAATAACACTGCGTTGTGGTGACAGTTGCTCAAATGCTGTCAATTTATATATTCGTCAAATTTTGAATTAATTATCATGCTTCTTAGAAATCGGACTTTCCATTTATAAATTGATAATAAATTGAAACTGCTTATGTGGATTTGCAAAGGTCTCCTGACATGATCTCAATGCCAGTAACATCACTATCAAATGTCAGCGATATGGTTGCGAAGGAAATGACGCATGTTACCGCATGTATCTGAGAAATGGCTTATTACTCAACGATGAAAATCACGGTGTTTGATCATTCCATATAAAAGAAAAGTCCATCACCTAACCTTAGATACACGTGCAATTGAAGTATGCTTACAGTTAAAGATATTAGGCATTATTTACAATACAAACTTGTAGTGGGACGACCACGTCAATCATCCTTGCAAAAAGCGAATAAGAATCTTTACGTATTGCGACAAATGAAGAACTTCTCCGATAAGAAAACACTTTCGCAAGTATATTCAAGTTTGATTCGACCAATCCTCGAGTACTGCAGCCCTGTTTTTATTGGTATGAGTCACAAGCAGACAAAAAAATCTAGAAAATGTCCTAAAGCAATGCCACCGAATAATCTGTGGCAAAGGTTGCAAGTGTGATATCTTTCCATCACTTCAAGATCGACGAAGGATCCAAGCCATCGCATTTTTTGATTCAATGAAGAAACCTGAACATTTGCTACATGATTTGTATCCTGAAGTACTATCTTACTCGCGACGACTTTTGGTGCAGATTAGTAGGTCTGATCGTAGGTCTTCATCCTTTATACCACGTTGCACTCAAAGCGCGAGCTCAATTAGTCTATAGATCAAAGTGCATAGATATTTTTCCTTAATTTCATACAACTTTGATGAGTCAGCTCGTATATTTTTGATAACTTAACTATGATTGTTTAAATGTTTGTATTCGTGTATACGTGTGTAAACTTGCTTTGCTGGAAAACTTGTAACTCCTGATTTCCAATATCTTTGAAATAAACGGTTAATGTTATCATTATTACATTTGAATCATTTCACAGTGTCTATTGCACACAATTTTATGGTATATAAGCACTTTTTCTGAGCAAAGTTCTTTGGGAATAAAAAAGCTTGAATCTTTTAACTAATCAGATAAAGTTCAACATAACTTCAGCAGTTTTCAGAGTGAAGTTGAATTGCGTGTGTACACATACCAGCAGAATGAACATCGTTCAAGGCAGTGAACATCTCTATATACAGCAATATAATTAGAATAAATAATTAGGAAAATGGAACTACTGTACTGTTTGTACATCTGCGAATTTCTATGCTCTATCGAGAGAAAATTGCCATTAGGAGCTTGAAGACCGTAAAGCCAGATGATCGCTATATTGAGCCTTCCATGTTTGGAATCTTGTATTAAGTGTTTGGGTACTTTGAAAACTGGTTGCTACAGCCGTCAATCGCAAAGAAAGATTTGACTGCATTCTTATGATTGGTGATTGATGGATCATCATTCACACTTTCTCGAAGGACACGTTGGGTTTGAATTCGATTATCACCTAAAATATTCTCCAGTAAAACTGTTTACAATTTCTAGACATACTTAGTCCATGTAGTCGAGAAATGTCAATTTTTAAAAAATCCATCGAGCTATTTTCGAGAAAATTCAAATTTAGAATTTTTAATAAATTTTAAGTAGTATGAAAAAAGCATTTTTAAAATGTTTCATGAAACATTCTCCAAAGAAGCTGTTTGCACTTTTTGAACATACATCGTTTGACCATGTAAGCACACTTGAGAAATATCAATCCTACAAATTTTTTATCGAGCTATTCCCGAGAAAATTCAAATTTTGAGTTGTTGAGTAGTACAAAAGTTCATCATTTTTTACTTTGATAAAGATATCTTTGGAAAATCTGTTCACATCTTTGAATGTACTCTACTATATGTAGGTGCAGTTGAAAAAGGTCGAACTTTCCTCGAAAAATTCAAATGTTGAATTTCTAATTAGTTCTATTGTCTAAGCACGGAGTTAAGTATATTTGATGAATATTTACTATTATGATACAATTTGAACTATTCCATACCAAGTAATAACTTTTCAAGCAGAAATGAATGGTAAATCCCGTTTTTACAGATGAACGAAACTTTTATTCCAATGATAAATTTCATTGATTAAAATGTCGATGTTTGTGTGCCTATGTGTGATGTCTATGCATGTCGACTGTTATAGACGAATATAGTCTGATTTCGTAGTTTTTCCATGTTTCAGAAAAGTCATGATGACATGACTCGACGGATTGCTCACTCCACGGCCACAGTCCAGCTCCTTTCAGTTCGCAAAACGGCGGCACGTGGAAATGATGATGATGAATAGCGCTCGCTAATGATCAAGTCAGAAAATGACTGCTATTTTGATTGTTTATTGATTAAGTGAAAGAGACTCAGCTTGTCCAGGATTTAGTGCGACAAAGGAACCAAGAAATGTGTTGGATGTTGTAACTTACTTAGATCTCTAGGCGCAAAGAAGATAATGCTTCAGTGATGAATTGCTGTATGCAACAATGCAAGGCATGAAGGAAATCCGTCCATCATTGAAATCAATCTAATAATCTGAGAGTCTGTCCCTCGACATGTACAATGTATTTTTATCTTGTTTTAATAAATCATAAAATAATCAAGACAGTTGCTTAAAATATCAAGCAATTCAAGTTATGACAATTACCAATCATCTGCACCAGATAATTAAGATGCCTAGAAAATATTCTTGGTTAGAAATTCAAAAATTAATCGAATGGCTCGTGTAAAGGATTCAGAATTTGAATTTTCTCGAAAATAGCTCGATGGATTTTTCTGAAATTGACATTTCTAGACTACATGGACTAAGTATGTCTAGAAATTGTAAACAGTTCTACTGCAGAATTTTTTTGGTGATAATGGAATTCAAACCCACCGTGAGCAACGAAGGCATTGGTGGCTTGTGGCTATAGTCCAATGTTGCACACCTCCACCTTCACCTTCGCATCGGCAAAATTCTGAATTATCACTTAAACAATTAAGTCATCCTGACAGGTTTTTTACTGAGTAAGAGTGGTGCTCAGAGCTTCTTCAATTGCTGATTTCAACTTTTGTCATAATACTAAAGAAATTTTAAATTATAAACATGTCCAAAATCATAGCACATCCATAGCCGACTTATCCACAATCAGTGGCATTGATAAGATTGATGTACAAACGCATATGAACTATACAGAACTGCATCACAATTTCTGACATACCTTTTCCCCCAAAAGGATGGAAATTGTATTTTTGAATATCTAGAAAATATTTGTTAGTTAATTTATGCTGCAGATTCAAAAACTAACGTGTTTTTCTTCGAGAATGCTTGTCCAAATACAGAAAATCAACGAAATTTGGTTAGGGATTCGCTTCATTGATTGAGAACAGAAAGAATAACATTACTGAATAACATATAGCAACTAGTAGGAGTCAAGATGTCACTTCCAATGCCATAGGAATGTTTTGGGAGTACATGTAGGTGCACGAGTAGGCAACGGCTGTATTCTCAAGTTTTATTACTTTCTGAGCGAAGAATGCAACGGGAAACAAACAAACAAATGTCTGTGCGAAAAATTATAATATGTTACATTTTATATCTGCCAACCTACTTAAAATTCTATTCAACAATGTGCTAGACGGATTTTGTTGTATGATACATGAATGCATGCACGCATGGCGGCAACATCAAAGGATGATATTTATTAATTGTTGATCATAAACTTAATAGCCACCCATGCACTTAAAAATGTTCAACTCAGATTGCAATGCGCCTGCGAGAACTTTGTGCCGCATAAGTTGCGTACATGCCGACCGCTGTTTGCAATACGATAACATTCTATGAAATATGAAGCGGCATTATCAAGGAAAAGTTCAGTAGAAACTGAATTTCATACTCGACACTTAATGATAGGGTAAAACACCCATGTGCTAATGTGGTACATCCCAGTAACTAACGAACGGGGTACCCCGAATTCATCATGCACTTTACAGACTGATGCGTTGAGAAATTATGTCCAATGATTTCGGACAAAGCTATCATCCTATTGCTGATTTCATAGAAATATGAATAGAAGAGATGACACGTTTGCATCTCCAATGAGATTTCGATCGATGAGCAAAATGACTTGCAACAAAGCATTATTAATTTTTGCAAAACATTATCAAGCAGGCTATTCATGTACTACTGCTAATAATTGCGTATCCATGGGGAGATGCATAAACTAATTCCAGTTTCTGTCATGTCCGTGTCAGATATTGTTGTTTTAGTAACACTCAATTACGGACGTTTCCAGAACTGTTGTAGATCTTGGACATTTTCAAAACACTCTACTGCTAGACGGCCACAAATAAGTATTTTAGGATTCATTTTTGCTATCAAAGTAATTTTGAAAACATCATTCAGGTATATAATATGTCATTATTTTATAAACGGAATTAGATGACATCAAGGAATTTTAATCTTGTCTATGCCTGGTCATCAAGCGCATCGATATCCAGAGGCTATGAAAAAGTATTGTTTAAGTTTTGTAGCCGAGTGACATGAAATTCACGGTACCTTATCTAATGCATGAACTTTGTAATGATGGAATTCATTTACTCCAACGAAATTTTCTTCGTATACTTTTAAAAGCAATTTAGAATTTAAAATCACCAGTTTTGTCCGATTTTTGAAAATTGTGACATTTTGCCAAATTTTGTCTGTAAGACTCCAAAATGCTTGATAATCGATGATTATTTCTTGATGTGGAAGATATTCCTCCAAATCCAACTGTGAAATGGTGGGCCTATTCTACAGTTGCAAGTATCTCAAAATTTGTTTATAATTCAACAGACGGAAAATAACGGCGCGTCTTGGTGGATTTGCAGGCACCCAAATAATTCAAATGATTATGAAAAACATGAAAAGTCTTGCCTCGTATGTGCCATCCCTACCAAAATATTCAATGAGACATTGTTTTAAAATCTGTCAAATTTCTACGTGTATTTGACGAAGCATTGAGCAAATAGGTCAAAGCGCAAGTGGTCCACTTTTTATGATCATCACTTTAGAAGCTGATAAAACTGATCATACGAAAGTCTCTAACGTAAATTTTGTTTCGTGTAGTAATTATACATGTACAAAATTGAACATGCAATGACTATGTGTTTGACTTTAAATCAATCATACATGAAAATCAGCACACATTTCATTGGTCATATGTTGCGTCTCTTGTTTTGGCTTGAGATTAAGTCGACTCCACTCAAACACCCACATATCTCCGAATTGTAGGTATTAATCTGCTACAAATTCTCTGTGATGAGAAGCACGAGCAATATGCCATGTAACCAAAGATGATTAATATCAGGCATCAAGCAGTCATTAGTATTGATAATCAGTCGTTCATCTCCTCGATGGTATTTCATATCACAACATACTTAAAATGATGAAATTTAAGACATTCAGAACAAAGCAAAATAATATCCAAATGAATTTCAAATTTCAGTCGCAAAAAAGCTGAAACGTAGAACTTGTCATGAACAAAATCAGTAAACTTGATTTTCTGAAATCCATTTATTCTCTCGAGACGTAATGCGACGAACAAGAGAACTGCAGTATGAAACTTTGTCAGATAACTTGATTAATGATATTTCGAAAGCCTTTGAAGTGATTAATAAGTATTAAATGAAATAGCATAGTCATTATGGTTTAGATATTGCTGTATGAAGTTGCAAAAAACAAATGATGCGGTATTGGAAGTTTTCATCTGGCAAAAGACAGTGGTCTACCGGAAATATATTAATTATTGAATGATTATATTCCAATCCTTTCATCTACTATCAGACTCCCCATTATATGATGATGCACATCGCATCGCTGAAGATTTTGCGTGTTCGTCACTGATGGGCTCAGCATGAAGGGATCAAATACTCGATAATACGGTCCTTTGCGACTTTGGTGAAGGAAGAATGAGCACATTATGCGTCGTCTTAATCTTGATTCGTTGAACGTCCTGAAAAATTAATCAAGTTTCAGATTGCATGAGATATACATTTGCACCAAAATGAGATAAAGGTTAAGATGGGTAACACATTTTGGAAAAACAGCGTATCACACTGCAATGCTTACTACAGAACTTCGCTGCATGTATCTGGTTCTACTTAGCGAAAATTAGCGCGACAGATGTGAAAGGCTCCATAGGCTGTAATGTTAAACAAGCACGCACCCGCGCGACTTCAGCGCTGCAAAAAGTTGCATGTGTGAAACAGCCCTCAAGAAACAATAAAAATAGTTGTAGCTTAAACGCTTGACTCGGCTACAAGAGTTTGGAAGAGGTTGGAAGAGTTATGCCGAAAAACGGACAGAACTATCATGAGGTTTTAGTATTTAAAGAAATAATTTAAAAAATTGGTACATTTTCGGACAGGAACATCGCCATTTATATCAATAAGCCTATAATAGATGATCTTGAAATAACAGCACCGAAAGCTTATCTAATAGGCCCAACGTTGCGTCATACGTATCACGAATATTACGGCTTCTACAGAGAGTTTGTGAGCATTCATCCCAAAGATAGATTTTAGCTGTTGTCAAAAACATGGATGGTTAATTGCAAGTTATCATTGATTCAAGAGTCAGGAAGAACGTATCAACTCGCCTAGAAATTGTTCAACTGCTTTTTGCAAATGAAAGATGTGCCACTCAAACTTTGCGTGCATGCAAGATAGAGAGATTCATTTGTAGCGTCACCGTAATATCACACGTCTAATTTCAAAATTTGAAAGAACTTTTTTGTCTTCTCGATACCCCTGGAAAAGGCAGGAAGCTTGAAGAGGAAAATTGTGTGCCTTGAAGAGGTTTCAAGTATGATTATGGGAAAAGTCAGGTTAGTGCACTTCAAATGAACAATAATATACAATAGAAACTCAATAAATACTTAATAAGTTTCGCTCAATCTTCGCTCAATCCTCGAGCTCACTGACTTTTTCCATCTGCAGCACTTGCTTTTCTGACTGAAATTCTGAAATCAATTTTCATTGAATACTGAAGACAAGTTAGGACTTTATCTTCATCCCATTTCTTCTCCCATCACTGCAGAGGATCAAGATAGCCGAATATGATTCGGTAAATGGTCAATAAGCAATACAGATTTAGTACCTAGGATTATTTGGAGAGATGAAGCAATATTTTCACTAAATGACTAGAAATTTCATCACATGGGCAAATGAAAAGCCCACCACGACTTTCACTCGTTCTCTACATTCATTGCGTTTTGTGGTTTGGACAGCCTTTTCTCAGTGCCATAAATTTGAGTTGATTTTCTCCTTCAACACTGTCAACGGCAATAATTGCAATTAATTGATAAAGCATGACTTCATTCCACAATGTCAATCGAAGGGATGCTGCTCCACAGCTGAAACTTTCTAATAAAATAGAGCACCACCGCGCTTTCCTCGTCATGCTATCGTACATAACTGTAAGAGAGCCCTAATATCTTCAAGGGGTTTTCGGATGCGGCTTTGAAGCATTTTAGTCGGCAAGATTCCATAATCTGATGCTATGAGATTGCCGGCTTTGGATGGTATGGAAGAGCAGGTTATGTCATAATCGAAATTAATCGAAATCCAAAACTATTGACGAGCCAAAGAGAAAATCGGTACAAAGTTTGATGAAACCAATAGTGAAGAAATCACAAATACTGTTGATACCATGTAGGAAGAGTGAATGTTTTACGGTGCAAAGATGGACGATACTTTGAACATTCGCTGCAATCACTAAAACCTCATGATATTCTTATGTTATTTTTCCATATTTGTTTTAACATGGAAATTAAAAGCTGCTCTAATTGTGCAACACCTCGCTTAAATCCTTGAGATGTACCGATGATCTTGTTAACAATAGAAGCATATTGATTCATTACAATATTTACACAGAAACTCTACATTGGAAATCTGTTGTAGGAAAATCTAGCGCTTGAGTATCAGAAGCAGATTGTCTCGATCAACCAAATTGCTATGGAAAAAGAGAGCAGAACATATCTTCATTATTTTTTTCTTAGAAATTGAGCTATAAAAGTTGCTGCTGCTATATATAATCGTTGACATTCGCTAACTTTTTCGCAAGTTTTTCACTTACCGTTACAAGAAACATGAACTATCTTGCCACTTTAAAATCGCGATTAATAAAGCTACGTGCTCGATGAAAATTTAGGGTTTCCTATATATGTTTCGCCGCTGTCACACGGGAAAAGGCGTCGTCCATCTTCCATGTCACTCGCCTTTTTGCACATTCGTCATAAGGCGTGATGAGACGATTTTCATCTGCCGTCTTCCGTCTTCCATTGTCCATCTTCCATCTTTCCATCCTTTTCCATCCGCAGTCACATTAGGGAAATCCATTTCCAATTCAGACAGCGCTATTTTTTACTAGCAACCGTTGCTATGACTACTGTCTAAGCTCTTCCCTTCCTCATCCTTGTCCTCGTCCGACCTGGTGAGCAAAAAGCTGTTTTCTGATACATTGCTTCTCTTTGCACAGCTTCCTATATCTTCCCTCAGACGTCACTTCACGTTGTTCTAATTTTAGAACAGTCTCGCAGCTGATGCCTGATAGCTGATGGAGATGAACTTCATCAGCCGCATAATTCCATGCCCTATGTCCGATGGGCGACGCCTTATGACTTTTCGTGTGTGACAGCATGATGGACGATGGAAGATAGAAGATGACTTGTGGCTTATGACCTCTTCTGTGTGATAGGTGACATTGATTTCTACATGCAATTAAAGGGAAATCTCAAATGGAAGATGGAAGATGGAAGACATCTTTTCCTGTGTGACAGCGGCCTTAAAGTTGGTTATTTCTTTGAGAGAAAGGAAATTCATTTGGAACAAAAACATGACTTTGTATTTCCGTCTAAATTTTGCCACTACACAAGCAAACACTGCAAAATTTTAATGTCGCCACAATATTATCTAAAATTTTGGAGAACGACATGTATCTTTGTTATTATAGAAAAGGGACTCAAAACAAATGGATCATTGTTAAACTTGGCTCTGTACAACTGTTTAACGGCTTTAGACTTAAACACATGTAGCTGATGATCTCTCCATAAAAAGTCAATATGAAAGATCCCATTTCACTTAGTCAGTTAGTCATTCATTTATCCATTCATCGAAAAAATCCCATTCTATCTTCGGAGCCTTTTGATTATGGCTATTCAGATTTTTTCTCTATTTAATTAGCAATCTGTCAATAATTCGTTGCTTTTTGAAACTGATCACAGTAAAATCGAATCTTGACTTGAACTCACTTCGATGTAGCTTAAAAACTCAAGGAATTCTTCAAAGCTCTCATTTAGTCTTGAGAATTATTTCATTTTGTCATTAAACTCCCTGCTTAAGATAATTTCACTACAAAGATTAATTCCACTACAAATCATTTCCTAGGTCGAGCAAAGCTCGAGACTTCACTTTATGGATGTTAGCATAAGGTTGAGATTCATTCTTTCAGGCAATAAAAGAGTTGAAATTATGCAGCAGTGTTTTCCTTCTTGCAAATTACTCAACTGTCGGAAATTATGAATTAACAGCCTGTTTTTAAATGTTACCTGAAATATCTGTTGACAAAGGCGATTATGCTTCAATCTATTTTTTCCTGCCTTTTGTAAGTGGAAGTGCATCATGTTTTCATGTGCTGCTATGAATGAATGAGCATATATGAACTGGTAAGCCAGAGTGCACTTCGCTTTTCGCAAGCTGATTGTTGCTATTATGAAAGGTAACATTTGTTTAGCTGAATATAAACACGACAGGAAATTTTAATGCCTTCTTATAATTTGCACCTGAAAACGTTGGAAAGAAACTGCGGATAAAATGCCCTCATTAGAAATCATCGATTACGAGGAATTCTGGCACTTGAGCAAAAATACATTTCTGAGATGACGTTCTCAGATGAATTTATCACAAATTTTGTGATTATTATTAAAATGCACTTTGAAAGGAAGTGTAAGAATCTGCGATGAAATCGAGTCACCAGTTCATTTGGAACAACCTTGATTGCAGGTCTATGTGTCATTTGGGAGCGGACACACTCTTGTAGTATCTGCAGATCCGTACATCAGTAATTTTTAGGAGGCTTCAGTTAAAATCCATTAAGGATCAGTAACCACATATTGCAAGTTATCAACTAAGTCATCAGTAAAGTAAATACAACCGTCAAATGATAGTACAGACATATTAGAAGGTCTCATTTTATAATTTAAGCATTAATTTTAAGCACCGTCTGGTGAAAACAGCCTGTTTCCAGCACTTATGATGAACTTATGTATTTAAACAATCGCTACTGCATTAAATAAAATAGAAGTCTAAATATGTACAAAATGCTCAATAATGCAGTCACCACAACTTTGACTGTTGATCTACGCGTCATTTGAAAGACACTTACTGTGGGCTTTCGGATCATTTGGGACACACTTTTAAAGTCCAAAATGAGTACTAGAAAGAGAACGGAACCTGAGTGCCAACTACGACTAAGAAATGAGTCCCAGAATCTAGTACTACTAGTTAATTTGTACTTATTTTAGTACTCATTTAATGAGTTGCATAGGACAAGCACCTCCACTATATCGATAAATGACATAAAGCATATCAAACCCGCTATATCCCATGTACACATCCATCTAAAAACTGATTTGGCAATTAAACACAAATGCATTTGGATCAATAAAATATGCACAAGACTCAAAGCACAGTTGGTGAAGTGGATGAACGCTGGGAAGACTCAAAGCGCATTTGGAGATGCTGGTAGACTTTGACAGGCCTGAAAGCACTCTCGGAGGCGATGGAAAACTTTGGCAAGAATCAAAGCACGGTCGGCGAGGATGCTTTTGATCCAAATTGATATTTTAGGTTATGTGGTCTTAGGTCCCATTACTGCCAATCTGTTTTGTATAAAAGCTTCTGCCATCTGTAGCAACTCCATACCAATGAAGATTAGAAAAAATAGTAACTTCTATATCATAAACATTCATGTTCCATAAGTGGAACATTGAACACTTCTGACTATATGCGCTCAAGAATGAAAATTTGAGAAACAATCAACATGAAGAAGGACACCACAAGTGGAGCATTTTCGTTTTGTGTTCTTTTTTGCATGCTTTGCAACGTCCTTGTTTATCGGACGAGGCAATCATGTGAAAATTGGTTGTCCTTTCGGTTTGAGAAGGGGTTCTGCTGGGTCCTGTGTGTTGTAGCTTCCTCATTGTCTTTCCCATCTGTGATCAAACAATCGCCCTGCAGGACAAAAATAGTTTTTACTATTGCAGATTACACGTTTATGCATTTATGTTCACTAGGATAAACCAGGCTTTGTGTAGAAGAAAAGACTTCCAAGCTTATATCTGTTATCTACACGTGACTTTTCACCCTAAATTGTATGTAGTCCTACATGTATTGGTTGTTATTCTATCTATTTATTCTTGCCTCCGAAATTGAAGATGGCTCATTTCTCCTTTCAAGCTACGATGAAGTCGCCATGCAGCGACGACGGCCACATTCAGAGAATTGGCAAAAATATTCTACTACCATTTCTCATTTCTTAGTTAATGCCGATAGTCGCAGAGGAATCGATCAAGAAGATCCACGCCGCCCATATGCTGGTTGGAATTATGAATCAAATGGGGGACGGGAACAAATATGCGTTTTCTTTTGGCTATACTCCAAAGACTACCATTGTGAACGGGATTCACAGCTTCGAAATTGCTGATGTCAACTAGTGGACGACTGTCGTTCTATTGGCAAACAACGACTTCACCATCTGAAAATTCAAAGTGACTACCTCGAACTTCTTCATTGCTGCTTTAGACATAATTGGGCATCTTTCAATTCGAGATTCCATTGCCGTATCTGTGCTATGTAATCCATCTTCTCTAAATTGTCTGAACGTTCTCTTTGAGCAAAAGAATCTGTCCATGTAGATAATATGTTCACTTTTGTTGGCTGAATGAAAAAAAGCTTTATCTCTTTGAAGCGATTTTTTGACATTTCATCGGAGACGAATGACACTCCTACATCTTCGTCCGTACCCCAGCATAAATGTACTTGCGGCAAGATGTGATAGCTACTGACAGGAATAATTCGTAGAAATAATAAATTTTATAAAGTCTATACTTGACGTAGTCCTTTTGTGTTAATGCTATCTGAGGCGATCCGACTAACTTGTAACTCCGGCTTGTGAGTTGCAATTACAAGTTATACAACTGCTATACAAATGAACTGCATAACTTACTATGATCAGCATCAAAATTCGACATTGACTATTCAGTGTGTTATGAAAAATGTAATACCCTAGGTGTCCAATATTCCATCTATGGAACATTCAAAATACATGAATTGTACAATGTTCCATTAATGGAGCAACATTTTTAAAGCACTCTCTGAATGCGGAAAAGTAACGATGAATAAAATACTTATATTGTGCGTCACCAGACTAATACAGAAATGGTAATCGGAGAATATTTTGACTTACCTTATTTTTTATGGACAGAAGTGGGAAAGCAAGTTTAAATGACAAATTTTCGCATTTTCCGAAATTTCAAATTTTTCTGGATAGAACCCAATTAAAACAAAATGCTTTATTAAGGATCATGTTTCTGATATCTGCATGCTTAAATGATACATATAAACATTTTCTATGTCTTCAATTGTCACTCAAAAATTGTTCCATAATTGGTACATTTGGCGGTAATGGGTTGAGGGGAAATCGATTTCACAGTAACCGCTTAGATATGCAGTAACACAACAAACTGTCATTACCAGCTGTTGTCAGCACCATAGAGTAGGGATATATAGGCAGAGTGTCGACTCAAAAAAATATCTGTATACAGTGAAAATTTTTATATCAAAAGATTCAGTTTTTTGCGGAGATTACGTTCCCGTGGTCCAAAAATATATTTGAGCAGTTTTAAAAAAGTCCAAATTTGCCAATTTGCATACAATCGAGATGACTCCTCTATGTAAGTAGTATGCAATAAGTTGAATATCAAAAGGAATGAATAGCTGCTAGTAAGCATCCTAACTAAGCGGAAAAGATGAAAAAGTCGACATCTTATTGTGCTTTCTTGGCTAAAATTTCATGTTTCTAATTCATGAATGCAATAGCAGGTCATCGAGTTGCCAATTTAACAGATATTGCCTTTCCAAGGCTGTCATGATACGGACAATTTGTAAAATAATATCATTTCCTTCTGCTTTACTATCTTGATCAGTCAATTTCTTCAAAACTGCATAAATGTGTATGTCTCACATTTTGAAACAAATCCGACTGCATCTCCCTTGAGTTCATTTAATGAAATCGAAAGTGTATACACATTGGGGATTTAATAAATGCGGAGTTACCACTCTACCTAACATACTTACTTTATGGTCAGCACTCGCTACCTGAGACCAAAGTAAGTATATAAGGGAAGTATGGAATCAATGGTTGATTTGTGGCGACAGCTATGATATTACTTTTTCGCCAGCGCTTATAAGCAGTTTTATTTGATATCTGAATTGATAACAGAAGGATATTGTAATATTTGACGACATTGAATGAAAAGCTATGATAAAACTATGTAACTACGGAATGCTGACATAGCTTTAGCAGCTGTGCATCTGTAAGTTTGCTCATCTGACATAGAAATTAACGATTTTAGAGTCATTAAGAAAATGACACCCGATCTTTTTATACATATCATTATGAATTTAATATGTCAATTTTTATATCCCTTCTTTATTATGACAAAGTGTCATACATTAGGATTAATTGTTTTTGTCTGCCAAATAACTTTGAATTACCTTTTTTGAGATGCAAGGCGCATTCGATCGTGCTTCATGACTGCGATTGATGATTGTCTTTATCTGAAATGATAAATAGCGTATACAGGAACGTATGAAATTTAGAAAATTAAAAGCATGGTACTGGGTCCCCCTGAATATCATTCAGTATTATCCACTCATTGGTGGGGGTATCACCGGGTGCCAACCGGCTCATTGTCGCCCAGTTTTGCTGCACATTAAAGAAACATTTGTGATGAACAGAACTGGACGGTATAATTTCAAGAAAACGTAATGATAACATAGTAAATAATCAGCAATTTCAGTCCAATACAGATTATTTTATGATATAGCATGACAAGAGCATGGCATGAATATAAATAGCATAAAACAAGACATTAGACAGATGAACATATTTATAATACAATTATGTGTTGTAATATAAACATTCTAACATTAAATGTGCTAAATGATAAAACCTAAGAACTCATAGAGAATGGTGCGACAAATCGATTGTGAGATGATTGAAACATGAAACACCTATTAAATAAAATACGAGGTATATGATAAACATTCTGAAAACAGAAACATTCATTTTCAAAGGCGTCTCATTTTATTATGTAGTGTCGATTTGTGCAGAATTTTTCTTTTCCGTGTATCTCTTATTTTACGAGCATCAGTAGTTTCAAATTGTTGACAATATAATCTAATGGATCTTTTAATCCAAATTTTTCGCATTGACTCTTCGAATAAATGATGGTGATCAGTGCATGTCTTTAATTTGTTAACGGTTTTAAGTTCTTCAAATGTCAGATCAACTATTCTTTTCACTATATTTCTTCTCAATATAAAAAATCGCAATTTTACGAGAAAGATAATTTTCTAAATTTATCATAAACGCTAAAACACTACTATTAGGATACATCAAATGTGATTCTTCGTCAAATTTTCGTAAGCTAGTAAATGAACTTGCTGGAGAAGCAACACAAATGCACTTTTCGCATTCAGCGCATTCTCCGACTGATTTCAAGAATGAGCCAATTGCGGAACCAATACAGTATATCAGTCCATCAAGCATATAATATAAAATTCAGTCGAATAGCGCCGTGCCGTAGGATCCCTTTCAACATTGCACATTTGAGTTTCAAGAAAAATTCTCAAATTGCCCTTCAAATTATCAGGGACACCACATGTATTCCTATCGACTGAAATCACGAAGATAAATATGATTGTAAGAAAAACATTCATACATTGAAATTTTTAGATGAATACATTACCTGCGTGTTTCCTACTTTTACTTTTCACTCTCAAAGGAGTTCCACTTTTCTTAATAAAAGCGTCGCTTCAGTTTACTAATTAGTTGACTTTGGCGTCTTATCTGCCTTTTCAATACAGCAACATCATCTTTCCTATCAGTTTGACATTCCCTTTCAATGACATAATTGTCCGCTTGAATACCCACATCCACTTCAGTCGTCATTGGAATGGTTTCTTGTGAGTCACTGAATTCTGGCTCTATAATGGGAACTGCAGTTACATCAGTCTGCTGTCAGACAACTTCCTAGTAGGACAGTTATACATGTGGTCAGGAAAATGATCTGAGCAAACAGTAAATTTGGAAAATTTATGCAGATTATCTACATACATCAAATCGGTTCTGTTGATGCGCATTGCCCATTGCATTGCTCTGAAATAAAAAATGTTGCTTTTCAACAGACAAGATCCCTCATGTCCTTTTGATAAAAGGGGATGAAAATATTTGATAGCATTGTAAACAGTTTCAGTTATTGGTCATGTTTATTCCATTGCAAAGATATCCATTTATTCCATTGCCAGTTAATTATCAATTGTGACGTTATTTACACGCTGAGTTGCGTCGGAATAATGATTCTGTTGCTAAAGGGTCAAACTAAAAGGATATTACACCGTCAGGTAGTGGCTTCACTATTTAAACTGCTTCGGAAACAAACAATGTCTGAATATCACTTGCACCCCCACATGATTAGGCCTACTCATTACCTGGACATACATGCTTACAGTTGTGTTGTAATGCCACGAGTAATTACTAGCACAATAAATAATACAACGCTGAATTGAAGGTGATAATTGAGGGGTGAAAACTCAGACATAACAAAGTATGTGAATAGGCTCAACACTCAACAATGACGTAGACTGTAAGCGTTCGGCCATACCTGGTTAATTAATATATGAAGTATGGATACTGCTAAGCGCCGACCCAGATAAATGAAAACACGGAGTGTTCGGTACGTTTCGTGAGCCTTTTCCATCCGAACCGACCTTTTTCAACCTTTTTGACCGCTTTGTTCGGGAACCCCTCCTGCTCCTGGAACCCTCCTGCTCCTGTCTTTTGTGATGAGGATCAAAATTGACTGCTGTGTGCTATTGACACGTATTCTTAAAATGACATCAACATGTCGCTGCTGTGTCATACAAGATAACCACGTGCTTCTGTCAGACAGATGTTAGTGGTGATTTGGCATGTGAGTCAAGATCTTCGGTTGAAAAATGCTCACGAAACGTACCGAACAATCCTTGCTTTCGTTAGTAATGACCTTGTATGCATAATCCAGAAGGAAATTTGACAACTATCACTGGCATAGAATGTTTTGGAAAGTTATTGCAATTAGATTCAAAATGTAATGAATTTCTGAATGAATTAATTATGTCTTGCTAAATTTTTCAATCTATTCTAGTTTGTTAATTAACTGGACGTTGATTTTTTCCTTCATATAATTTAGCGCTAAAAGGTGAAAGGTTGTCGGTGTCATTTTCTGAGTGTCTTTCGTCTAAACAATTGGGTAATAATCGCTCCATAAGTTCCCGGTTAAGCCGACAAGTTGACCGCTTTGTTCGGAAACCCCTCCTACTCCCGTCTTTTGTGATGAGGATCAAAATTGTCTGCTGTGTGCTATTGACACGTATTCTTAAAATGACATCAACATGTCGCTGCTGTGTCATGCCAGATAACCACGTGCTTCTGTCAGACAGATGTTAGTGGTGATTTGGTACGTGAGTCAAGATCAAGCACAAAATCGGTAGAATATTGCCAGAATAATGACAAGTAAATCCACCTCTATCATTCCAGGAAATATTTGTAATATGGATGTTTCCATTATGTAGTTAAACAATTTCTTTACATGAAAACATATGATTTTGACGTAGAACTGCCATCAACTCGTCTTTTATGTTGCATTTTTGAGAAATGCCACGTTCATGGATAAAATGAATACAAAAAATGAAAAAAATGATAAATTACCTATCATTATCACTTGGAAAGCTATGAAAACGCTTCCCATATTGCCCAAAATAGCTTTCACAACTTTGGACACAACAATTTCTCATATTCATCTTGGCGAAAAAAGATGGCGGATTTGTCGCCACTGAAAATACATTAGAGTAATGGGGAGTTTCCACACTTGATATATTTAAACACTTTGCCTGAGACAGAAGCGACAAGTGACGATTTTTGTTGGAGGTACTTTGAGCAACTGTGTTGATTAGCTGAATGGCGCAGTGGTTAGCTTTCCCAGAGTCGCCACTCATCACACCGTCAACAATGCACTCTCAGCTGGAAAGACTAGACACAAAGACTTAGGCGTGTGCCGGTAATACCAACTGCACGCTGACTCACTGACTTTGGCCTCGTGCCGAGTCCCTCATTGATATTGATATTTCATCATATTAGTACTTAACAAGATCAATAAAAACACATGCTAATCCAGTGGGACGCAGATTGAAGCCTTTGGTTGAAATGGACATTTCTATGCTTTCTCTTATTAAGTGAAAAGCACTAAGTATAGAGCCATTATTTTTGCCATGATAAGTCTTCAAGTCATTTCTCACAATATTAAAGTACCTTTGTCTATCACTTACAGAAATGTGTCATCAGGTTTCATGATATTTGAATGTTATTAGCTCCATGATATTTTGAAACCAGATATGATGTCATACGTCTTAGCAAGAATTGATTTAACAGATAAACAAAACAACAATATTTCAATGGTAACTATCATTATACAACGGAACTGATTTTACGTCAGACATGAACTTTGTGATTAACTAGTACACGACAATGTCAATTCAAAATGTGAAGGATGAACTATCCAATTATTTTACAGAAGCAAGGCTATACACAGGGACATCATCTTAACATTAAAGCACATTCAGACAGTTGCATACGCAAAAGCGCAATACATAGGCATAATATAGGTTTTATAGGCAGTTGAGAAAAAATTCTATTTATTCAACGTGGAAAATCAATATATTCAATCTTTTCAATGTGGAAAAAGTAGACAGAAATTCCTTTGATTTACTTAAAACAAATAACACGCCTACTAAAATTTCTAATTAATTTTTCGAACTAATCGGTGTATGACCGGATACATTCCTGCTTTCTCTTTCTCGATATTATACATTACACCATAGCCAGATTACGCTCAAGTCACTTGGAAGGGCATGACTTTAATCAAAGAGAGACTCTAGAAATTCATCAATTTAAAGAACTATATTAATGCAAACATTAACTATATGATTTCAAGGTATCACTTTAACATACATAACACATCGTTTTCAGTAGTCAATGATTCTATGAAAGGAGTCACGATCATATTTATATTTTTCTCTTTTACACATAAGTCATATTTCCAATCATCCAAGTTTATATGTAATACAATAAAGTTCGACATTAACGGAAATGAAAACGACTTTAAAGAAAATACAAGAATAAAGGTCGCAAGTCGAACACAAAGGGACTTTCAAATGAGTAACACATTCATTTGCAGCTACATAACACAAAATAACAGCATTTCAAACTTCTAAATACAATCAATGTACATGTACATGCTATGCAAAATTGTTTCAAAAAAGTCATTAGCTTCTATTGCAATATGCTTCTGTTAAACAGCAGTAACAAATGGCGTCCATTTAACATAGGATATACGATGAGTCACATGAGAAAAATGTAGGAATCTGTTACAATATTTTCGCAAATTTCATAACAAACTGAAATATTCACATACTACAATTGATGCTACAAGTTAGGCTTGTAGCCACACAGGCCGTGAATGAATCCAATAATACAGGGACAGTCCACTTGTCACTCTTCA
This sequence comes from Prostheceraeus crozeri, assembly GCA_907163375.1. Lineage (NCBI taxonomy): Eukaryota > Metazoa > Platyhelminthes > Polycladida > Euryleptidae > Prostheceraeus > Prostheceraeus crozeri. The sequence continues at coordinate 570,662 of CAJQUW010006306.1, read as the reverse complement.
CTTCAACACGATCATAATGTTATTTCACGGCACCAACGATATGCCAGCAGGATCGTCAATTTAGCAGAAGGTGTCCATATTGTAACGGGATATTGTGTTGTAACAGAATACAGGGGCACAAAGTGACGAAGTAAATAGGAACTCCAAACTAGACATCTAGAATATTTTCTCTAACCATACTTATGATTGATTAGTTCATCACATGTTGTATGCCATCTTGACAACATTGATTAAATTTATTTAACGATGAATGATTTAACAAAGAAAAACTGAAGCCTTTAACATCTCTGCTCCAACGTTTGGGACTATTGTTGTGTGGACATATTCTGATTCTGCAAGTGGATCATTTTGATACTTATAATTTGAAAGAAAGGATGGAACTATATGATGCAACGAAGATTTTCCACTTGCACACTGATCATTCAAATTGGTTGGAGATCGAAGATTTATTTGCGCATTATTGCACTTGTCAAGAGCAAGACTCCACAGTTTATTGATTTTTTCTATAGGTGTTATTGTGGAGGACTTGAGAATGATAAACGAACACATTTAAAACAGAGCTGCTTCTACCGAAATATTTAAGAAAATCACGCTTAAAAGGCAGAGGCTACGACACAATAAAGAGTTTTATCCTGAAGATTCCTGACACTGTTCAACCCACTTGAGATGGTTGGGCATCTAGAACAAAATACTTGCTCTCTGAATGGCCATGTAATGCACAGTTAAAAATGACAGACAATTGTTTTGAAGGGTAAAGCAATCTACCTACAACGGACCAGGTGCAAAAAATGTCACAAAGTCTTGTTGAAAGGAGAGTGAAGGGTGTTTTTGTCATCATTATATTTCAATTGTAGATGATCATCAGAAGCCACTTCAGGCAGACATTTGAATTTCGCACGAATCTACGTGAGATTTCCATTGCGAAAATATTGAGAGCCCACTTCATGCATATTGGGAATTCATAATTTGGATTACACTCAAATATCTTGTCGATGGGAGGATGTTAAAAGACACATGCCAAGATGGTACATATTTTCGTTCAGTATCGTAATCTACAGACAGTTTTTCGCTTCTCCTGAAAAGTTTGTAATTTGACACATGGTAGGTATTAACCAATAACCTTGAAATCACAGATTATGAGATATTGTCGCAACAACGACGACATGTAAAATGGAGATTTTCGTAAATGTATGTACCCATACTCTGAACCCAACCCCATCCCCCTGATATTAATAGGGTTAAATCCTTTCGCCAAAAAGTGGCAGTCTACTTGGCGACAGCTTCACAACTAACATTCACACACTGCCAACTGCAATGGAAATTCATGCCGCCCAGTCGTAACAGTAAACTTTGAAAAAATGTTGTGAGTATCTAGATGAAAAATGAGGTACAAGTTTACATATCTATACATCATACCTACTTCGGCAGTGAAGATGCTTGTAAAATCATTTATACCTATTTGTTGTTCATAAGCTTCCCTGTTGTACACGACATTCTGATTTGGCCACACAAAAGTACCGTTACCAAAACGACTTAATCCAGACGTAATTCTGCACGACCAGTACGTCGTGAATGTAAGACGACAGAAGTTTGGAACGGTTATCTTTGCACGCGCAGCAATCAAATCCATTTTTATAGCTGCGACAAGCTCTTCTAAGAAAGCAGGTGGGTATTGCTCAACCGGACGCCCGCCTTTGTCTGCGCAGTACTTATTGGAATTTATCGCTGCTGTTGTTTCATTTGAGATGAAAAACATCCGATCTGGTGCGGATTGGAAAGTGGTATTGTAGAATGACGGACACCTCGGCTTGCCAGTTTTACAGTTCATGCGGCGGTAGAGAACGCATCGACCATTGGAGAAATAGCTTTGCTTTACATTGTGGCTAGCAGTTTTGAGAATCAGACAGCGAGTTGGACTCTGTCGAAGCATGAATCCACAACATGAAGGCGTTGAGAGGCACTGTGCGGCGCAATTGACTTTTGATGCAGCAGAAGAAGATGAGACTTTGTCTCCAACTTCCAAGCAATAATCTTTCTGCTCTGCTCTGAATTTGCCTGAAATGACATCAGCATGAGCGCCGTAGATTCCGAAGAGAACGAAGATCAGGAAATGCATCTGAAAATGAAATAAAGCAGAATTGTGACCAGAATGATATGGAAAGCATATTACGATTCACGAATCTCGGGAGAACTGCATTTTAAAAATGTATCTTTTGTGAAGACTGCACTTCAGCAAACACATTTCAGCACATTACATTAGAACACAAACTCATGTGCATGAAGACGAAAGAAATCAGCCAATTTACGTTTGGATTATGTCAAAATGAAAGCCAGCCGGTTTATTTTTAGGGTGATTCGGACACTTAAGTTTGAAATAACGTAGAAGACCGAATGAAAATGGTTTTCATTTGCTTTGATATGGTGTTTAGGATATAGCAACCCGCATGAAAAAATGTGAATGAATTCTATATCAAATGTATATGAACAATTTCTGCTTCCTGTACATCATCAAGACACATGTAATTTTGATATTATTATCATGTATCAACCAAATCTGAAAAATCAATGTATGTTAATTCAAATCAAATTCATGGATTAAACATAGACAGTTAGAAGCCGTAAACTTTTGACAGGTTTATTTGCAAACATGTTTCAGTAGGCTAGCTACCATCATCAGTGACAACGATCAATGAAAAATGGTGAAATACATGCAAGACTTGAAGTAAGCAGCGAAAAATGAAATTTTATGAATAAAACGTAATATTCGCCACATAAATAGCGCTTTAGAAAATAGTATTTTAAGAATTGCCTTGAGCACTTACAAAGCATGAAATATGATAGGCAATAAAGATAAAATTCCTTTTAGTGAGTTAGTTTCCTCCGTAGTGTATAAATATACTTGTGAGCATTGCAGTCAATGCTACGTCGGTGAAAGCCGTCGCCATATAGGCTATCTGCTAGTATAAACGAACATGTGAAGGGTCGACCCCCATCTGAAATATCGTCTCAGGCTCATATCCCAGATAACGATAATTTTAAATTCTCATTCGCACTCCATACACAAAACTTTTGCTGAATCACTGTACATTAAGTCATTTCTTCATTCACATTGTCTTATGAATAACCGCAACCATTCAGAACCACTTTTCCTGTATTGATTTTTTATATCATCAAGTCTTGTGTATGCATGTATTTCATCATTTTTCATTGATCGTTGTCAATGATGATGGCAGCTTGCCTACTGAAACATGGTTTGCAAACAATGTTAACCTTATTTGCCTCAGATTTTTTCTTGTCGCTGAAGTATTAGGGGGAGGGGGAGAGATAGCCTCCCTCCCCATAAGATCTTCCAAGCCACTGACTGATATGGCATGACATAACTATTTTGGGTATTTTTAATCCGATGGTGGTATCAGCTTTTCATTCCAAGATGATCTTGTTTCTACAAAAAGCATTTTAAAATCCAAACAATATATTTTTTTGAAATTCGAATTGTATATGCATTGCATATGTAAAGAAGTCCGGAGAATTTCACGAAAATTACAGTAGAACCTATTAGAAGCTTGCTCTGTCTGGTGATGCCGTCGAGTACGCATTTTAAGCAGCTCCTGTCACTATACATAACGTTTCAAAAAATTGAAAGAATTTTTTTATAATTTCGCTTTTATAAGTAGTATATATAGAACATACGCAATATTAAATATTATTATAATATTATTTATATTATTATTATTTAATATTATTATTATATGTAATGGCCATCATTAAGTAAGTAAGTGAGTAAGTAAGTAAGCGTTTATTGACAAAAAAATACATAAATGGGAATCGTGGAGGCATTTTCTAATCATTGACATAAATCCGTGAGTGCTAAACGTTACACTGTATCATTGTACATTGCTGAGCAAGAAAACACAAAACTGTTCACTCTACGAGTAGTTCTAGCAGCAGGCAAGATTAACCGGATACTACGCACAGATGTTGAGGGTAACAGATTGTGGAGAACATGGCAATCATCAGTCTTGATGGCGTTGAACTGGTCTTCAGATGATTGGTGGAGTCGTGCTATTCCCCGCTACTGGTCCTTGTTGTTCAGCCTTGCTGGCTTTGTCTGACCTGTGTACTTTTCTTATTCATTATATGTTTAGTTGTTTAGGCGTAAGCCATCGTGTAGATAGCAGGGCTTCCAAGTCCAACCTCTGTAAGTTGTCTCTGCTTTTATGGGGCTCTGGCACTCAAATGTAAGGAAATTATGTCTGCTAAAGTGTTTTCGTTTAGTGCGAATAGGTGGATAGCGCCACCTAATGTTAGCAATACAAGTTTGTGCAATAGCAATAAGTGTTTGTGCTGTAAGTCACTGGAATGTGATAATTGTTTTAATTCTTTTAGTACCGGTCGCAAGTTTGTATTTGACAAAGCGGGTAATTTTAATTGTAAGACAAAGTTCGCAATTTATTTAATTACGTGTATGAAATGTGGCGTACAGTATGTTGGTCAGACCAGGCAAGAGTTACATAGTCGTCTGAATGGGCATCGGCATTCAATCTGTAAAGATAAATTGTCAACCTTCCTTTGTAAACATTTCAAACAGCAACGGCCATTCTTTTTCTGATGTAAGTGTGCAAATTATAGATTGTGTAGACTCTTCACAAATGTCTTTTGATGAAGCTAAGCGTGAGCTTGATGTAAAGGAAGACTTTTATATTAAAACTTTGAATACCGTGTATCCTTTGGGTTTGAATGATAGACTACTTGGCCAAGGACGTGTTTCTAATGATACTGTAAATAATACGCCTTTTTATTCGTCACCCATTCCGCGAAAGAGAAGAAGTCATGGTAGAAGACGATCTGGGAGAAAAGTTCGGACATCTTATCCTGATAGCACTGTTGTTTTTGATTCTTTGCGCTGTTTTTTCGATAAGTGCGATTTTATTGATTTTTATTGTTATTTACGAAAGCTTTCAAGAAGTTTTTTGCGCAATTTGCTCCAGAACTTGTCTAGTGTCGCAGGTGACTTGCGTATTGTTTTGTCAGCTTTTTTAACTCATGTTTTTAATGATAATAGTAATAACGGTATCGACAAGGATCGTGAAAGGGCTGTAATTGTTGTTTTGTATGACTGTAGGAATATCGAGTATTTGAATATTCCGTCTGTTTTTGGCAATAAAAGAATTCGCCGTCTTTTGCCTGACAAGGTCCAAAGTGCACATCCTCCTAGAATATTTTACAAACTTGTGAAACCGATATCGTTGCGTATTTGCAATTACAGTAGATTGTTATCGAGTTTGTCGTTGTCCGACATATCTAATATTTCAACTTCTGCTTGTATTTGTTCTAGTAAACCCGATTTTATTTACGCTCCTTTCGGTCATATTGTTACTGGTGATTTGAATGTGATAGATGATGTTCATCTTAGGAATGTTATGGCACGGGGTGTTAAATTTCGTATTCCTCAATTTTTGCCATGGAATAAGGTTAAAGCTGACTTGGTGACTTGTGTTAAGACCCACGCTGATAAAATGTCCAAAGTGTTCAAGATTGATCGTGATCGTTTCGATGATTGGGAGGGTGAAACAATAGACCTCATTTGTAAACGTATAAAAAGACTAAAGTATTGTGAAAATGTATTCGAAAGAAAGTTTACGTCTATTAGATCACTTGATGAGAGCATTAAATGTATGCATGATCATTTTGTCATAGTGCCCGTCGATAAAGCGGCTAATAATTTTGCTGTTATATGTAAGAAATTGTATATCAACATCATGTTGGAAGAACTAGGTTTTGATTTAAACAGTTTGGTACCTGTCGGCAATGCAACTTATTCTGTTTCTTCGGAAGGTAGCAGTGAAATTGTTGACCGTCACTGTTCACTTGTTAAGTCATTTGGTATAAACTGTTCGGATGATTGTAAAAAGTTGCCTAAATTGTTTTGTATTCCGAAGTTTCATAAGTCACCATATAAGTTTAGATTTATTGCTGGAGCGCGCAAGTGTACGAGTACACAATTGTCAGTTGTTCTTAATAAGGGTCTTTCCTTAATAAGAGACTTTTTTAAACTTTATTGTGAAGCAATACAGAAGAATAGTGGCTTCCGATGTTTTTGGAGCATTAAGTCTACTGAAGAATTTTTGAACGTTGCAAATAATAAAAATAATGTCTTTTCAATTCAAGTATTCGATTTTTCTACATTGTACACTAACCTCAATCATGAAGACATATGTGCACATTTGTTAAGCTTGCTGGAGCTAGTTTTTAACTCCACGTCGAGAAAATTTCTTGGTGTTGGTTTTAATCAAACTTTTTTCGCTGGTAAAACGTACAAAAGTTATCACTGTTTTAGTTTGGAAATGTTGAAGTCCGCAATTAAGTTTGTTATTTCGGAAGTTTTCGTTGTTTTTGGTGGTTTGGCATTCAAGCAGGTTAGGGGCATTCCTATGGGGGGAAATTGCAGCCCTATGTTAGCTGATTTGTTTTTGTGCCACTGTGAATTCGTTTTTATGAAATCGTTAGTGTCGAACAAGAAATTCGGATTAGCTAGATTGATGTCTTGCACCACACGTTACATCGATGATATATGTCTTTTCAATTATAAATATTTTGACACTTTGGTGACTAAGATTTATCCCGCGGATTTGAAGGCTGAGAGAAATGGGACGGATAACACCTCAGTAGAATATCTCGATGTCAAGCTTAATATTTGTAGTGATGGTTTACATACATCAGTTTTTCATAAGGTTGAGCAATTTTGTTTTGATGTTATTGTTTTCACTTTTCCCGACAGTCTTCTTCCTCTTCATATGGGTGCGAATGTCTTTGCCAGTCAAGTTCTTCGTTACCTTAGGATATGTTCTCATCTGCCGTATGCCATTGTTAAAGCTAAAAGCATGTTTAAAGTTTTTGTGAAACGCGGATATGAAGCCTGCAAGTTAATCAAATGTATGGAGAGACTGTTGAAAAAGCATTTTTTAGTTTTGTTTAAATTTGGTTTGCAGTCAGCCAGAGAATTTTGTATTTTGTGTGGCTTCATTTAAGAGTGTTATCATTGTTAAGTCATGTGTGGGGTCCGCCTTTTTGGCGGGGGTCCGCCAGCTAGGGTTTGAGCGTACAAAATGTTAAAGGACCCGAAACGCGACCTAGCTGGTCATTTTGCTGATGAACCCCTTCTATGTTTATTCTTTTCTGGTATGTCTTGTATAAAGATTGTAAATATGTTTTATTGTTCGGTACGCCATCTAAGTATTATTTCTTTTATATTACCCGATGACCGGCGTGAACGCTTTCAACAGCCCTTTTCAGGGCTACACTTATTAAGCATATATTAACTTTTTATTGTATATTATTGTTCATTCGAAGTGCACTAACCTGACTTTTCCCATAACTGTATCATTGTACATTGCTGAGCAAGAAAACACAAAACTGTTCACTCTACGAGTAGTTCTAGCAGCAGGCAAGATTAACCGGATACTACGCACAGATGTTGAGGGTAACAGATTGTGGAGAACATGGCAATCATCAGTCTTGATGGCGTTGAAAAGTCGCATAGCGTTAATCTTCCGTCTTTCAAAAATGTCCGTTATGCCACAAAAGTTACAGTGTCGCACATTTCTTCCGTGTATGATGTAAAAAGCGCGTTTGCAAAATTTTAAAAGTCGCAGGTCTAAACATTTATCAGGATGCAGAAAAACAGGAGATGCATATTCTAAAACTGATCAAATAATTGCATTGAAAACATCAACCAATTCGTCAGGAGATTACAATCGCTTTAAAACTCGTAGAGCGTACAAGCGACTGGACAACTTCAAAATAATGAAATCAAAATTATTCGTCCAAGTTAGTGTTTCATTAAAAATTAAACCCAAAATCTTCAGGGCCTTTACATTATTCAGAGAAGGTATGAGTGGAAGAGGGTTGCGGACAGTGTTAATATTCAAAACTTTTGTCTTACGTTGATTGATTGACATTTGGTTCAGACTACACCAATGTTGAAAATGATAAATTTCATTGTTTACAATACTCAAATCATCAAATGAATCTTTAAAGACAGGGATAACAATTGTAACATCATCAGCATACTTAAAAACAGATGATCTAGAGTCGAACGTGGAATAACTTGACATGAAAACAGCAAAAAGGTGCGGGCCGATGACTGATCCCTGAGGAACACCGCTGGATACATTTATGACAGCGCTCAAATTATCTCCAATTCTAACACGCTGTTTTCTATAAAACAGATAATTCTGAACCCAATTTAAAAATTCTCGACAATCAGGAAAACTCAGGTTAGCTACTCTCGATAACAAAATGTCATGAGGTACATAATCAAATAGGTGACTCATATCAAAAGTTACAATACTAACTGCGCTAATCAGAGGATCATCCAGAAAATTAACAATCCTATCATGAATCGCCAATAAAGCACACACAGTTGAAGACTTCCTCCTATAAGCATACTGAGATTCATCAAAAGTAGCCATTAGATGCTCATGGTATTTTTTTAAAATCAATTTTTCTAGGCCTTTACTGAGGATAGGCAACAGGGATATAGGACGTAAGTTATCAATTCGAACAGGCAGAGACTTGGGTATAGGAATAACATCCGCAAGTTTCCAAACATCGGGTACCGTGGCAGATCTAAATGACATGTTGTAAATGAAGGAAACAGGCTCACATATGTCAGTAGCTGATAACTTCAATAGATAGGGCGGAATCTGATCACTCCCCTTAGACTTATCAGTGCGTAACTTTTCAAGTTCAGTGAGAACAGTAACAGGATTACATAAATTGATGTCATTTGTTGAAATAGTACAATGATCAAAAGTGGTCTCGTCAGTACAATGAAAAAACTCTGAGAAAACAGTATTAACATGTTCAACAGCCACATCAGCATTTGGAAAGCAAGACAATATGTGTTGGGACGAATTGACATCGTTCTTTCCTCGAATTTCTTTTACAATTGACCAAATACCCTTTGACGAATATTTTTTTACATCTTTCGCTTAATCGTCATTTCTTTTGTTCAAAAAGAAAAGCATCGCGATCGGCTTTTCGACAAAAACATGCTAGAAGAGGTCGTTTACTACCTTCCTTTTTTCGTTCAAGACGAGTCACATTTTCGATCATAGGGTCATGAGCATCGTCATCGTTAATTATGGTCGAAAGGAATTCAATCTTCTCTTTATCTGTATCGAGCTGCTCTTCTTCAAACTCCAAACGTTCTTCAGGAACATTATGAATCACGACATTATGTCGTCTTTTCTCTGCTTCAATCTTTTAAATATATACAGATTGTTTCATAAAAAATGGATCACCCTTAAACATCGCCTTAACTTCAACTTTGTCTAACTCCGCCAAACTTGAACGAATTTCTCTGAAATTTGGAAGATATGTCAGTTGTGCTTACTAATATCATTGTTGGAAATTTCAAGCATGAATATTGAGTTGTTTTCCTGTTATAGATAAAAAAAGTAGTCGATAATTTTATCTTCATTTAGCAATGTTACACAAAATCACACCTCATTCTTATAAAATTACATTTGTTTCCTTTGTTATGTAATATGTTGTTCTACAAGCCAAAAGCTATCAAGCAAAACAAAAATAAAGAAAATCGGTCAATCAGAGCCAGTATAGCACCATTATTCATCAACAATAATGTAACTGCTACATGTGATTAACTGGACTTCATGTTCCATAGCTTCCTGACTTCGTTGCGTTGGTGTTGGCAGCACTCCTGATTGCTTTCAGCTAGAAATCTATCTCTTACCGGTTGAAAACAATATAAAGCACAAATGAACAATAACGAGATCGCATTCACAAAAGGCAAAGTGTCAGCCTTTGCAGGGCTGGCATTTGGACCAATGGCCGCCCTGAACTTCACATACAGCAAGGAACCATGAATTCTGAACGCAATGTGAATGTTTTACGAATGAACATTGGCCAAATGACAGATCAACTTGGTGATCCATCGACTTGGTTATTTGTGGATGATAATGCTACGTGTCACAGGAGTAGTAGAGTCAACTTATGCAAGTCTCAATTAAGGCTTAGGACATTATCTTGGCCAGCTCGTTCTCCTGATCTGAATCCCATAGAAAATGTATGGGGTATTCTAAAACGTAACGTTCGTCGTTCACTGCTACCTACAGATGGCGTATCACAACTTGCGTCACTGTTAAAAAGAGAGTGGAGAAAGTTAGATCAGTCAAAAATCATCGAATCAATGCCTAGACGAATTGGTAATGTCATTGACAATAAGGGTAGGGCCACAAAATATTAGCTTCTTCTTAAGAACCGTTACTGTATCATGGCTTATCAGATTATATAAGGACATTTAAATATATTAGGGACATGAAATAACATGAAAAATGCTTTCTGTATCATACTTATGTTTTATTTAGTCAAATTTTAGGATGATCCACTTTTTATGAAACGGACTAGCTGCTGATTTACTATGACAGCCTTCATACCGTTTATTTCATTGTCAAGTCGAATCTGGTTTGCATGAATGCTCTCCATTGACTTTTCAATGTCACTGATCTTATTGATTACGTTGGTCAATTGTTTCGATATTCGTTCTTCGAATGCTGCAAACAGCAGTTTAACGTCATCTAGTTGTAGTGATCCTGATCGATTGCGCGTATTCATGATGCGGTTTACAATGAATTACGTGTACCTCACGTGATGTAAAAAATCAATATTCAATAATAAAATTGACAGGGAGGTTTTCAGACTCGCTCGAAATTTTACAGAAATCAGCTGCAACTGACAAAGACCAGCAGTTACAAACGTTATGAAAACGAAAGAAATGATGACGAACGAATGACCGAATACACTGACACAACGGACACGTGATGAAGGACGGAAGAATGACGTAGATTTCGTTGGCGTTGAACAAAGAAGATCGCTGACACAGAAACGATACGGATGAACTGGAAAGTCCACATCAAGGACGAGATAGAGAAATGCTATTAATAGCTCTTCCAATGCAGTGGAATCACCAAACCGTCCCGCGAGAAGAGTGCGAGAAGTGAAGTGAGCGAATATCACCGGCTTCGCCACAGGACAATCAATTGAGCAGGAATTTGAGAAAAACCAGCTCGAACTCGATGTCGCAACCAACACGAGAACGCAGACCTCGAGAAGGCGAACAGTCCGATCCAAAAATCAACGGGAACAAATCCAAAATACAGCCAATACAGCCGAAACACGCTCTAGCACTCCGATGACAAAGCGCACGACCAGCACAGCACAGGTTGCACAGGTCGTATACGTATCCATTTATGCTCCATTTATTATACGCTTTTTATTATTATTATTATTATTATTATACGTATTATTATTATTATACGGTATTATACGCTCCATTTTCCGTTGAGTTGCGACAAACTTCTCCAATTGTGTATCATTTAGTGACCATGTTTCGCTTCCATATGTCATAGTAGGAAGAATACATTTGTTGAACGCCTTCCTCTTTAATTTCATGGGAACATTCTTATCTCGCATGATATTTCCAAGCTTCCGGAAGGCATTCCAGCTCAAATGTCACTAAAATCGCACATTTTAGTATTTAGTTTCTGCAGGTGAAGAAACAACCCAATTCGGTGACCTTTATCGAGACACTTAGACTAAAAGCAAGCAATATGATTCTAAAAGCTTCCAATAATTGCTGATGAGATGCAGAACTAAAAGGTACAAAATTAATCAAAAAACACACTTGAAATTCGAATTTCAAATTTCAAGCATGCACACATAATAAGCAGATAGTCACAAATTCAAAGATTTTGCATTTGCGAATATCTCTGTGTATTAATAGGTAGAATCCTTTATGTACATGTAATCTCAAATCTCAACATATTTCATCAAGAATTTACATCGCAATTACATGAACATTAGAAATGAATATATACCGTTATCAGCCAAAATATTCCAAGCATTCAAATTTTGAAATAGCTCTCACGCCGAAAGCATGGTGCCAAATTCATTATTCTTGTGTCAAAAATTGCATAATGCGTAGAAAATATTCTACTAGAAATCTCGTGGCCACAGCATGCTTGGTTTAGAAGCTATTCACAAAGTTCGCCAGGGGGTTCAAAGTACACTGTAATCCGAACGCTACCAAACCGATGAAATGCTTGCTACCAAATGCTCTTTTGCTCTTCATTTGGTAGAGTTTTTTTTGTCTGGCAGCAGCTACCAGACCTGCATGGTGCCTTCCAGATGCTTCTCTTTCTTCTAATCGTATAAGTAGCCTATGTTAATAAATCATAATTAACTGCAGATCAAATAATTTTCATAATATTGTATCATGAATGATACCCAATTCCTACCAGGAGATGAGTTGAAATCAATGCAATCGATGATTATTTATCTGATTATCATCTGAATTGTCGATGATCGACTTCAATTTAGTCTCATATAAAGTTCTGCTTTTCTGATACTATGTGGTTGATAATGCGGTTGTGTTCTGGCTGTGTGGTGGATTCCTCACTCGAGAAAAATATTATTGTTTTCTTTTGAAATTGTCTGAACACTAGATTGACGGGAAAATAGAAATATTTTCTATTTGAAAAATGGATTCATCTTTTTCACATTCAAATTTCTTTGTTTTGAATACACATGGAACGTCGGTCAAACAGAATGCCTAAAAAATCATGAAACGCTGTCACTACAAACACAGGTTTTCATAATCGAGCAGCATCATAATCGTTGAGCAGCACTATCTTCAAAATGACCAAAAACAGTCAATCAGAATGTCTGCACCAATAATTCTGTAGGCAATCAATACACATGCAAGTTTTCACAATCGAGTAGCATTTCCCGCATACCTGCCGGGAACATTTTGAAAACTCGTTGGTGGTACGATTTTTGTTGCACGTTCCAAAACATTGGCGTCTCTTCTCTGTTGATGGAGGCGGCACACTTTCGTCAGTTCGGTTTCTGTGATTGTTAGACGCTCCTGTTAGTTCCTCTGTTAGTTATTATGTGAATCGCCAGCGTGAAAAGTTTGATTCGTTATCTTTTTTGTTTATGATCCATGAATTTATAATGGCAAGATCAATGATGTTGAAGAAAACATGAGGCCATCGTCTACTGGCACAATTCATAAAGTATTGACGTGGCATTTGGTCAGCGACATCGACTCCGTGATTTGTTTTATTGTAGGAGATTACACAACACTTGGCTTTTTCTTTGAGATTTCGTGTTCATCGATTAAAAGAGAATTATGAAGTGTGCTCAAGGCGAACACTTTCTTATCCAGCTTGCAATGGTGATGTGAGTAGAGCAACACTATCCTCTTCAACCATTCCTTGAGAGGGACTAGCTTGCAAAAGAACAAATGGACAATAATGCAGAGGGACATGAGAGCAGGGGACATGAGAGCAAAGGACAAAAGAGCAGAAGAACATAAGAGCGAAGGACAGAAGAGCAGAGGGACATAAGAGCGAAGGACAGAAGATCAGAGGGACATAAGAGCGAAGGACAGAAGATCAGAGGGACATGAGAGCAGGTAAAAGAGCAGAAGAACATAAGAGGAAGAGCAAAGGACAAAAGAGCAGAAAAACATAAGAGCGAAGGACAGAAGATCAGAGGGACATGAGAGCAAAGGACAGAAGAGCAGAGGGACATAAGAGTGAAGGACAGAAGATCAGAGGGACATGAGAGCAAAGGTAAAAAGAGCAGAAGGACAAAAGAGCAGCGGAGGAAAAGAGCAAAGGACGTAAAGCAGATAGTATAAAATAAGTATACTGTCGACGACAGCAAGTTGGACTCAAACACCAAATTCTTTGAATTTTGATATATTTTGCAAAAACATTTAGGCTTACATCAATATAACATAATTAGCACAATTACATGTAACATAATCAACATCATTCACATTTTTCAGAACAAATTGGAATAGTTTGCGTTTCCAATAACGCGTCTGCCACCCTTCTGCAGAAATGACCGCTTCAATTCTATCAGGCATGGAATCCACCATTTTCTGGCACATTTGCTGGATTTCAGTATCTCTATTCCACACCTGAATGAATGCCGAGATAAGATCGTTCTTTGTGGTTGGCTGCCTGACCTTAATCCTAGTCTTGACGATGCTCCACGTGTTTTCGATGGGATTAAGGTCAGGTGAACACGCTGGCCATGGGAGAACTTGGATTTGCTGATGAGCCAAATGCTGCATAACAGTTCTGCTTTTATCACACGGTGCATTGTCCTGCATAAATATGCCATTGCCATTCGGATGCCACTCTTGCAGTTGATGAAGGAGTCTACCATTCAAGATTTGGTCAATATAAGTAGCCGATTTCATGTTGCCTTCAACAACAGACGCTCGCCCAGTTCCATGATAAGAGAAGCAAGCCCAAAATTGAACTTGTGTTGGGTGCTTGCGAGAAAGATTGTAACGAGATGGTGTCAAAGGAACTCCATCGATCACCCTGACGTAGAGAGGACAATTGTCTTGGATGCGTATTATTGTTTCATCTGAGAATATAACATTTCTCCATGTCTCCAATGTCCAGTGACGATGAACCCTTGCCCATTCCAAACGCTTGACTGCATGATCCTCGGACAAAAAAGGGCGCCTGTACGGCTTGACTGCCTTTGCATCTCTACCAAAGGTCTTTGCATAGTTCTTACACTGCAATCACCAGAGGGGCCTAAAGTCCTTTGAATTTCAGCAGCATCGGCCCTCGGAATTCGCTGAGAAATGGATTTAATGTGGCGTAAGCCTCTATCACTGAAATGTTTATTGTGCCCACCACATTTCGCGTAATTTGTAGGGTGAGTTCCTCTTTCTTTAAAGTCCTTTATGACCTTCGCCACCATGGATTGACTGACCTGCAAGTCGTTGGCAATTTCACGTTGGGTTTGGTAGTGTTTTTAGCTAAAGTCACAATTTGTAGTCTTAAATCATCATGCGAATTGCTTGCCATTTCCGACAATAATAACGAAGCAACTGCAAGCTAAACAGTAATTTCGAAGTCTATGTACCTATACGTACATCTTTCATTTTAAACCAGCAAGTTAATCAATGATATTTCTTATTGTAAACCATAGAATGTTAGATCTACATAATACCACAGATGTCATAGTGGATACAAAAATAAAAGTGAATCATTAAATAAAATGATCTAATTTTAGCTTGAGTCCAACTTGCTGTCGTCGACTGTAGTAGTATAATAGGATAATATAATAGTATAGTATAATAGGATAGTAAATCAGATAGGTCTGAGATATAATGATTAAAAATTCCAGCAATATATATACGAAAGAAGATCATGTGTGAATATATCAAAATATCAACAATGCAACCGAAGATTAAACTGGCATGGGAAGACAAATGCACTCTAAATGTAGGCATAATAATTTCCCGGAAAATTTTGATTAATGATTGCAGAAATAGTTTTGAAAGTGTTAAGTAATGAGAAAGATACCGTCTTCTGTTTAAATATAGGAGCTATTTCTATGATGAACATCGAATATAACAATTGCACTTGCATATGGGTTCATTACTTCGGAGTCACCAAGCTTTCGTGTTTCTACCACTATCTGTGTATAATTCAGTTTTTAGAAATGAATTAGGCCCGATTTTAAGCTGGATATTTTAGAGATTATTATGCTCTTTTATCCTTTGCACCTTTGTCCTTCTGCTCTTTTGTCCTTTTCTCTTATGTCCCTCTGCTCTTTTGTCCTTTGCTCTTATGTCCTTCTGCTCTTTTGTCCTTTGCTCTTATATCCATCTGCTCCTTTGTCCTTTGCTCTTATGTCCTTCTGCTCTTTTGTCCTTTGCCCTTATGTCCTTCTGCTCTTTTATCCTTTGCACCTTTGTCCTTCTGCTCCTATGTCCTTTGCTCTTATATCCTATGCTCTTTTGTCCGTACGCCCTTGAGAGGAGAACAGATTTCCACGTCATTTACAACTTTGTGGCATTTCCATAAGATTAGATCCAACAGCTCCAACGATGGACGTGTCTTTTGTCAACAGCGTTTTTGCCAAGCTTAGGCCTATGAAAAATTGTCACATGTCACGTTGTGACCGAGATGGTAATATGGTTGCAAGAGCTTCAATGCGGCATACGAAATGAGTGTGTATACAGTAGAATGTACGTGACATTACTTATCATAACGAGGCAAACAGTATCTGAGTATCAATTACCATAATTATTCGACCATATTTCCTGATTGGGACAACTATAGAAGTTTGCAAATCAACTTAAAACTCAAAATTTTTATCAATAGAGGTGAAAATCCTATTTTTTTAAAAAAAATGTGGTCGTAATTTTGATCATGTGGCTCCCATGGCTAAAATATTGGGTCTACTAAAAAACATTTACCACTCAGTGAAAGTCAGCACAAAGTTGGGAAAGTCACTGAAGGAGATATTCAAACAATTATTCGTTCCGGTGTGAGATTAACCCTCAGAGACATGAGGGGAATCCAGTGGACCCCGCAGCCTTATTTTCTATTTCACTTTTTGTGTTGAGGATATATCAAGCGCTCATGCCGATGTAAAATCATCATTTTTGACAGTCAATCAACGTTCAAAATGAAAGCTATCATCATATTCATAATTCAACACTACAAACAGCCTGTTGGCAAAGTTTTCACAGCAGAAGTGATGAGTTTGAGATCTCCACAGCTGCTTTGAGGATCTTATAATGCAGTAATTGTGGCTGAGTTTAGGCCTATTTGCGATTGGCATGGATAAATTTGAAGAAGTGGCCGAATGTAAGGGTACTGCTGCATGGAATAAATCAATTTCATTAAAATCAAAAAATTTGAGGATACATGGCGACAGTAAACATCGTAAAACCGATTCTTAGTACAACTGATAATGTGCTAAATGTCGTTGAATTACAAGGACACCATATTTTCGCATGTGTTTACTGAGAAGACTGAAATATACTCAAAGCATTAGTAAAATCGACTTGCTACACAAAGACATCATTGTTTTGCTCAAAATCAACATTGCTGATGATCTGATATCGATTTATGCAGGTAAACTAAGAATTTGTAAAAGGGGTCCACTGGACTCAAGGGGTCTCAAAGGGTGTGAAAAAGCTCAAGTCTTTGATGGTTAAAAAACTGAAGGGGCCGAAAAACCCTCCATTCTGAGGCAAATACGGTTAACTAAAAGTTTCAATTATTTGACCTTCGAAGTCATCTAATACAATGTTGTAATATCAGAGCGATTAATAATCATAGTCTTACTAACCACTTTAACCAGAACCTTCGATTAGTGAATTATTTATCATTTTTTGTTGTCATATTACATTTCAAACAGTGATGGTGATCTAATGGAAATTTGCTAAAATTGGCGGTTTTTGACCTTTGACCTTCAAACTGATGCTGTTTTTCAGATTCTCCATTCGATGCCAATTACACTAGGTGACATGCCACGCGTGATTCACGCGCAATTACGGAACACCCAAACAAACGTGGTTAAGGACATTCTATTCTTCTACCCGCGTACATACGCGCTAAAAAACAACGTTACAAACGTTAAATCATGGGAAATGTCTATGAATACGCGCGGGCGAGCGTTTATAGTTTGCGCGTCGTCTACGGTTGTCTGCGCTGCCGCTAGAACCACGGATGAACTGCTAAGCATGTTTTGTCTTCCCTGAGCATGAAATTGAGGTCCTATCACATTGTTTAGCCTCTAGTGCATGCAGACACATGAGACGCAAAGTCTATATAACACGACTGCCAACGATACAAACTTATATAACTTATATTGCAGCAATATCCCGCATAGCCACGGATGTTTGGGGTCATGTGTAATTACGCGTAGTTTACGCGTGAATTACGCGTGATTGAGCGTAGCATGTCACCTAGTGTAGATTGATGAATGGTTTGGCAAAATTGGTGCAATAGTTTGGGACATAGATTAAGTATATTTAGGTAGAGTGATAGCTCAACATTTAGTAAATCCCCAATGTGTATGCACTTTCGATTTCATAAAATGAATTTGATACGAAACCCAGCACCACATTTGAAATATACGAATTTTTGCACTTCTGAAGAAATGTACACGAATTTGACTTATTCTGACAGCAATACAGAAGAAGTAAAAGTAATTTATATATCCTCTATATCATTAAAACCTTGAGAGGTGATATGGTTTATTATATTAGCAATTCGATGGCTTACATTGCTTTAAAGATGATGCCTTACTATGATGAGATTATTTACTTATAAGCGTGATCATATCACAAACTACCTGCCACTGAAAGAGCAAAAGCATCATTAGAAAGAAAATGATCTTTAAAAGGTGTAAATGGGTCAACATTAAAATTCAGCACTATTCATATTCAAGAAAAGACGCCTTGTGAATCATAAAATCATGCCGCTGAAAATTGAATTAAAAACATGACATCTTAGCCAAGAGGCTTTCAATAATATCTCAATTTTTCCTTGAAGACTTCCAGGGACTTGCATTATAATGCAGCTCATGAAATTTTCTTATCATCAGCTTAATTTTCTCTCAATTATGATGCTTGTTATGAAATATTCATTCCTTTGATATCCAACTTGTTTCACACTGCTTATAAAGGGGACGTCATCTCGGTAGTATATACAGTAAATACAGGAATAATTTGAATAATTTGAAAAATTTGAAAATGAAATGAACAAAGGGCGAAATTCGGCAACCCGCGGTGGGGCGTGTTCCGAAAAACACCAGTTGGGCGAGGGACAATGGAACAAGGACAGTAAACTGAAATTATGACTTTTATTTAATTGAAATCATCTAATATTAAGATATTGATGAAAAGCAAAATTTTCAGAGGTGTTAGCAATAATTGGAGGCGGACTGTTTATTTTTGTCCATTCAAAGAGTTATGAAATCTTTGCATCATGAAAAAGATGTCGGGGAGTTCACACTGTCAGCCCATTTTCATCAAAAATTTCTATCGTATCTAATGTATCTTGAAACTTTCACTCAGCGAGTACGTTTAATTGTTTTCGGTAGAAGCACTAGCAAACACTTCGGAAAGTGACATATATGGCAATTTAATCTATGAAACATCAGGTTTCTCATGGCATAATGTCAATAAAAATCGAATAACAACTTTAACGCGAATTTTGCCATTTAAAATAATACATTGATTTGAGGCATTTTGTCAATATGCATCGCTCTTTTGTTGCATGGTAGTCATTGCGTTACAGGCAGAAAGCTGAACTGATGATGCATTTTCTTCAAAAGACGTGCTCTCTTTCCTCTGTTTAATTGGGCGAGCTTTCGGATGATGAACTCACCCGTCCTCAGGCAAGTACAAGTAAAGAGTGATGAAGCATTACAGCATGAAACACATTGGACTACAATTCACAAAAATTCATAGCGCTACACTCTACTAACACCCTATACGGACAGCGGCATACAGTACAATACACTAACGCTTTTAATTAAAACATTGAGTCATAATACTGGTAAGCGTGTGACAAGTAACATCTGATATGCTTCAAAATAACCTAGAGATTAGAAGTCGAGCTACATAGAGAGCAAAACAGTCAATGAGAAAGAGATGTGCATCAGCAACGGTGAATAGAGAAGCCCGAGGAGTACAAAAGTGTCATGGTTGATGATGTGAATTCCCTCCTTCTGCTCCTTCTGGAGGATGTATATTCTCCTGCTCCAATTACTCTACATTTCTATGACCTCAAAAGTGTGAAACGCTGGCCGATGGTTAGGCTTGTGGCAGTGCTCACCAATGGCTGACCAGGGATTCATTTCGCGCGTGTCCTTCTCAAGTTCTTTCTTTCTTACTCTTGCTCTTCTTGTCTCATCAATATAGCACGTTCAGGATACCCATTCTTTACGAACACTTCTTTGAGCATAATCTTTTCCTTCTTCGCACCTTCGCATATAGTTTTCGCACGCTTGTAATATCGAGTTTCAGAAAGCGTGCGGAAACAATAAGAGATGGTGCGAAGCTTCGGGAGGAGAAGATGATGCTCAAAGAAGTGTTCGTAAAGAATGGGCACCATGAACGTTTGGTCAGAAACAGACTGTTTTGGGCATCGTCCAATGCCGAGAGATGATAATCATGATGTTCCAGTCATAATAATTCCATAAGCCTGGCGTCTATGAACGTATTCAAGCAGTAACAAGAAAGGTTCGAGTGAGAGTTAGATGTTCCAGAGGCAAGACTCTGGGAGATGTCCTCAGCCGCCGAAAATAGACAAAGTGAATATCATGGACGGAGGAGGTGTCATTTAGAAACAGAAATGTGGTGATTGCGACAGGTACTATATCGCTAAGACTTCAAGAAGAGCAAGAGTAAGAAAGAAAGAACTTGAGAAGGACACGCGCGAAATGAATCCCCGGTCATCCATTAGTGAGCACTGCCACAAGCTTAACCATCGGCCAGCGTTTGACAATTTTCAGGTCACAGAAATGGAGAGTAATTGGAGAAGAAGAAAAATAAAGGAGGGAATTCACATCATCGACCATGACACTTTTAATAGGCACTCGGGCTTCTCTATTGACTGCTGCTGGAGATCTTTTTCTCATTGACTGTTTTGCTCTCTATATAGCCCTCTATGTTATTTTAAAGCATATCAAGTTACTTGTCACGCTAGTATTAGTGTCGTGTTATGAATTTTAGTGGACTGTATAAAATAGTGTATGGAGTATTACTATAGTGTGTGGAGTATTATAATATAGTATACAACTATAGTACAGATTCTATATACTATATAGAATACTACTATACTGTATACTACTATACTTCTATATTACAATGTAGAAGTATATACTTGAATACTATATATGTATTGTAATACTAATATTATAATACTATAGACTATATACGGATTGACTTGACCCAAGCCTTTTTCAGCGTACCTTTACATAAGTAACTATAGTCCTATAACTATAGTCCAACTATAGTTTTTTTTCTCTTTTCTTTATTTGGAAATCACACTGCATACACGGTTTCGCTGGGGGCACTGGGAGGAGGCTGCTCACTGTTTTATAAGAAAGATTTAACCAATCAGAACTAACCAATGAGCAACCTCCTACGCATGGATGCAATAAACGGTCAGCGCCCCCAGCCGTGGTTTACAAATAAAAACATAACATTACATAAAAAAGGCAGGAAACCTGTAGTCAGGTTTGTTCAGTTTATGACAAAACACATAAGGTTTGTTGGATCAACAATTGTGGTTCACACATTGAGGAGGTCCTGTAGGCACAGTGAATCGCGACGGTCCATCAGCGATGTTGCACGCTGAACAAGCATAGTGAATATGAGGGTTTGTAAACGATAGAGGTAATTTTTGCGACAATAACGTTGTAGAGTATTTTGGCTGCAATATTATCGGTTAAAATGAGAGTATCAGGTTTGGATAATATTACTGCACAAAGTAACGCGAGAAGTTCGTTGGTCGATTGAGAATTGTTAATTGCCAATGTATGAGCACATTTCGAAGTAACATAAGCTATAGCGGCAGGCGCAGCATCGACGTAAGTGACATAAGTTGGTTTTTGACGGAATGGAGTGACTTTATGCAGCAATGAGATGAGCAATGTCAAATATCCAGAAAGAATCTGCCAAGGTAATTTGAGTAAGGCGAACACATATTCTGAGATACTTAATACAAACGCGAGAAATCCTCGGTAAACTTGATCCCGTTTGGAGTTCCTTTTAGGTGGATTAACCTTTGCATACGCAGCAATCCGCTCGACATGAGCAACATGTTTGGGAGTTGGTTTATAACATTGCTTTTTCATGTTGATTTGTAGCCTATACCCAAGTACTGTATCTTTGATACAGGGACCAACTGTGATTTTTTGCAGTTCACAACAAATTTGGCTATTTCTAAGCAGGCCGTAAGGCGATGTTGGAGAGCATGGATTGTCCTTGGACGCGCGATAAGCAGGATATCATCAACATGGTTCCAAATTACTGACTGAGGCTTGGGTTTGCAATGGTTTAATGATTTCTTGTATTATCCGCTGCAGTTCACCAGGTGAATTAGCTAATCCCATCGGGAGCCGATTAAATTGATAAGTTTTGTTCTGAAATCGAAAGTTAGTTATATGTCTGGCCTTCGAATGTAAAGGTACGCTGAAAAAGGCTTGGGTCAAGTCAATCCGTATATAGTCTATAGTATTATAATATTAGTATTACAATACGTATATAGTATTCAAGTATATACTTCTACATTGTAATATAGAAGTATAGTAGTATACAGTATAGTAGTATTCTATATAGTATATAGAATCTGTACTATAGTTGTATACTATATTGTAATACATATAGTATTATAATATCAATCCGTATATAGACAACTATAGTCCAATGTGTTTCATGCTGTAAAGTTTCATCACTCTTTACTTGTACTTGCCTGAGGACGGGTGAAGTCATCATCCGAAAGCTCGCCCAACTAAACAAAGAGAACAAGTATTTTGAAGAAATTGCATCAGTTCACCTGTAATTCTCTGAGAAGAAGATAATGAGTGAAAGTAGCAAGCTATTGACATTTAAGAGTCAAATTTACAATAGTGAATTCGATTCACTATGAATTTGATTTACACGACGTCATAAATGTCATTTACCCTTCATGTTCAAAACAATATAAAAAATCACTACAGTTCAAAGATATATAGTAAAACAACTACTGTTAATTTATGAGTTGTATAAGTAGTCAATATAAGCTACTTATGAAAAGTTCCAGTGAAATCTAGGACCATTGTTACCAGATAATCTGGTAGTGAGTCATCATTGCTGCGAAATGAAGATAAAAGAAATAAGATAGCAATCAATAAAACTCAAGGTGACTTGGCAGCCGCATCAAGGTTTGGTGGCAAATTACCTAACAGACCGTCGGATTTCACTCAGGAGGCCACGACCAAATGAACACGGTCTGGTAGGCAAAAAAAGCAAATCATCTTCATCACTGTAAATCGCTCAATACCAATCACATACGAAGGATGCATACCAAAATATATTTCTGGTATATTTCTGTATTCTCTTGGTATATATTTGTATGCTTGTCGTATGTTATTTCAAATGTGGTATGCTTTACATACTAAAGCCATACTAGCACAATGTTAAAAGAAAGCATAAATCATGTCCAAAGTATCTTGATTTCAGGCCTTTTGTCAATAAAGATCACACTAATATTACTACTGCTCTGCAAGTAGTGAGATAATGACATTCAACAGTCATTCTTCAATACTGAATTCGATTTTAATACACGTAAGTCTAAGGCATTTCATGAATAATCATCAACCATCAACAATTATGCATTATGTAATTTTGAAATTAAGCATATTATCAATCCGAAATAAAAACACATTATAATTCATGAACGCAAAAATAGTCATGTTTGAGATATATAAGTCAACATGATATCACTAAGGATATCGTTTAAATGAAATGACGTTTATCAACTTGGGTCATAAAGTAGAGTTAAATAAACGTCATGTTAATGTTGCTAGACAAGTAGCATCGACCGCATATTCGTGGAGCATAAGATTCACAATAAATCTACTGTACTCAAATATCACTCTATCAAACAAAAAATATTCACCACTTGTATTACCGAAAAATTTATCTGACAGTAGTATGTAATACATACATTTTTTTGCTATGTGACTTAAAGCTGTACATACCAAATGGATACCAGAGGCATACGAATAAGGATGAATTTCCATCGGGTCTCGTATATAAAACATACCAACAATTCGTATTTCAGTGTAAAACAGCCAATCACAAATAGAATAGTACGTATCGCTACATACCAATCACATACTAAAGTAAGTGAGATGTGGTATGAAAAACATACCAGATCTCTGAAGACATACCAGAATCTCGTATCAGATGTTAGTTTCAAATTGTATGTAATTTTGGTATATGTTTGTATGCAATTTTCGTATCCATCGATTTACAGTGCATATGGTAAAATAGAAGTGACGTCTGTATGCCCCTCATCGTCCTCGCCGAACATTGAGCGGCATTCCTTTTCCTCCACCAACACCTCTTTGCCAGCAACTTTGTCCTCTGCCGCTTTATCTACCGCTTTGTCCTCACTGCCTTTAACTCTGTCCTCTTGACTGTTTCCTTCCTCTTTTTCGCTGCTGCCGCGACTGCTGTCCTCGCCGCTTTCGCAGTTACTTTTCATGCGGTCTCAATTGCACGGGAGCGTAGGCGTGATTTCCTAGTGGTAGTGACAGTAGCGGTAGCAGACAGTCACAGCTGGTCCGGCTAGTTAATAGTGTTTCAATTCAACATCATGCGTGGGATATTGCCGTCTTTCATCCCCTTCAGAAACTTCGCACAACCGGTGGGGGTGAATTAGTTGCGCCGGTCGTGAACTGCATGTTGAATAAGGTCTTCTACACGCGAGCCAATAATAGGTGCCGCATCCTCCAGCAACTCACCACGTTCGTTGTATTGCATTGAGGATGAGGCCAGTTGGTTGTAGAGTTCTATCAATCGATTCCGGTAGGGGTTCTGGGTGCCAAGGGAAATGTCATCACGGAGTTTCTCCTTCCACCGTTTAATATCCTCCAGTAAGCCATCCGTAAGTAAGCAGCAAGTAACCATCTGTTGGCGGGGTCGGCAGTCATCCGTGTGTAATCACTGTGCAGTTAGTAGAGTTGCTGCTGATCTGGTTAACGCACACGGCTGAAGCTTGTCATTTGGCTGTACTCCTCCTCCGGTATGGCTACCAATCGTTGGAATGTTATTTTATAATTCAGCATAGGGAAGGTGGGATCCAGAATAGGTTGCCAGAAACGGTATGCTTCAGCGCACACTTGTGTAAAGTCACAGAATAGGTTGCCGTGGTGTTGGTTCGTAGCCGCCTGGAAGACGTCCATCAGCGCCTTAGTTTTGCGCGGCGCCATCTGTCGGGCCAAGAATTCCACTTGGCTTTTGTCACGTAGGTTCTTGAAGAGAATGTAGTAGTGGATGTTCAGACTGCGCGTGCGCGATTCTTTGCCAGTAGGGAAGAGGTTTGGCGTAATACAGATGATGAAACATGGCTTGTGATAGGCCGCTTTAGTGAACATAGCGGCGACATCAGACGAAGTGCGTGTTTCGTCAAGCATATCATCCAGTACCACCAAGTAGTACGACTGGATCTCGCTGGTGTGTGTGTGAGGTCAGCTTTGGTGACTACACCGCGCTTTTGTAATTCTTGTTGGAAGTCGGACTGGAAGATGACGTAACACCAGATGACCCGATTGATGGGCACTCGAACAGTTCAGAGTGGTCACCAAGTATTTGCAGTGTGAGGTACGTTTACCACTCTGTGATGGTCCTGCTATACACATAGTACGATGACATTTCAGCCGTAGATCCATTTCCGTCACCTCTGCCGGCCGCTATAACTACTTTCGCATGAAGCCACTCACAAGATTGCCAACAGCGCCAGCAATCATTGGCAGAATAGCGTAGTGGAAACCGCCTTTTTGACACAACAGACGCTGTTGACTGGCCACACTGGCGCCCGGCTTCACCAACCGAACTGTTAGGAAAAACCAGTCACGAACCGGTGAACTGTTAGGAAAAAAGTGTGCGGGGAACGATTAAAAAAAGCAAATCATTCACCTGGTTTCTCATCAATTTATAAACAAAATCGCTTTAGAAACGTTCACGTTGAAGCATGTGCTGGACCACTCACGGACGAAGTTCTGTGAATTCGGGCGGTCTGTGTCGACGAGCAAATGATCTTTACCTTGTCCGTACCGAACAAAGGAATGCACCTCAAAACATTTCAGTTATCCATTACACGACTAACTTCTAAAGTCATTGCATGCAGAGCTGTCGAATCGTCACAGGAAAATAAAAACTGTTTCTAGAAAAAAAGTCTAAATTTTAACAGCATCATTCCAATATAAACCATGACAAAGGATTGGAAATTACTAAAGTTAATGTACATGTAGACTATTTTGTGACAATTGCGAAAGCTTGCTAATATTTGTCTCGGGCAGAGAGGAATACATCACAAACTCAACACAACAACGTTATCAACAATATGGCATCAACAAAGTGAAGCTTGAAATACATTTAAATTGAAATTGACCACGGAGAATTCAGGTGATGATCGGATAAACAATTATCGATAGTATTGATTTCACTTCTTCCACTCGTTGAAGTTTGGTATTATTCATGATTTATTAATTAATTGTGTTTTGACATAATGTTTATGCGATCAGAAGAAATGAAACATCTGCTACATTCAGACAGCAACAACGTCACCAGATGAAAGGATTTGGATTTCATCAGTTTGATATCGAACAATTATGGGTGTATAATTTAACATGTTCATTGAAAGTTGATCACGAACATAGTGTGTAGGCTATCAATATTTGAAGCCTGTTATGAAGTAAAGTAACACACTCGCATTATCAAATATAGGCCGTAAATTTAAATTCTGATTTTCGCCACCCGTCTGCTTTAAACCATTACATATTTACATACTGTAGCCTATGTCATAATAACAATTATAATGCTATGCGTTTACCTCCCAGGAAATAGCAATCGAAAGACATCACAGACGTCATGTAATAGATAAAACAAATTATGTATCATAACTGGAAAATGAACCAAAATGCAATAAAATAAAAATACAGGAAATGATCAAATTCAATTGATCACAAGCTTTCAAAATAGAAGAATTTTTGATTTATAATCTTGATAAAGACATTCTAGCAACAGATCTTACCTTCCTGATCCTATTCTGTGAGAGTCAAATGAACGTGTGTCTTCAAGTAGATAGAAACAGTGAATGTTATATTCAAATTCCAGGTACTCCCTAAATATTCTATAGACAAATTTGCTACCATTTAAATGTTTAGATACATCAACAACACAAATATTTCCTTTATCCTATTCCATCTGCATCTATTGATTTAAATAGATGCTATAAAGTTTTTAAATATCTTCTATTAACATTAATCATTATCCGCCTTGAGTTCACCTGAAGGGAATAGGGTGCTAATGCTGAAAATATTCCTGTTTACATTGTTTTTAAGCTGTATCTTTCAGGATAATTTTCATCCACTTTAAACAATGAATTCTAGGTAAATAAGTAATGAGCTTTCAAAACAAATCTGCGCATTTAAAACTCATTTGAGATCAAAATATTTGATGCAAATTTCATTTTTCTGATTCACTTCTTGTGTATTTCTACATATGGTTACTACAAATTTATTTAGAATATGTCTGCAAGTGTCAGAAATAATGTTACAAGTATGCTAGTTTGATTAAAAAGTGATATGTAACGAACTTCAACCTAATCCCGATTCTACCCAAGCCCAAGTGCCGAACTGACTCAAATCATTACGCTTGCACATTCAACAAGTTTCAAAGGTTGACTTTTAAATTGCACCTTGAAATGTAAGAATCAACGATGACAATCTTGATTGCAGGTCTATGTGTCATTTGGGAGGGGGACACTCTTGCAGTATCCGCAGATCCGTACATCTGCAACTTCTAGGAGGCTTCAATTAAAATCCATTAAGTATCAGTAACCACATATTGCAAGTTATCAACTCAGTCATCAGTAAAGTAAATACAACCGTCAAATCATAGTACAGACATATGAGAAGGTCTCATTTTATAATTTAAGCATTAATTTTAGCATTAATTAAGCCTGGTGAAAACAGCCTGTTTCCAGCACTTATGATGAACTGATGCATTTAAACAATCACTACTGCATTAAATAAAATGGAAGTCTAAATACCGGTATGTACAAAATGCTCAATAATGCAGTCAACACAACTTTGACTGTGGTGTCTACGCGTCATTTGAAAGACACTTACTGTGGGCTTTCGGATCATTTGGGACACACTTTTACTGCGGATCAACACTGTTATTCATAAATTGCCAGATGAGTACCAGAAGGAGTACTGAACCTGAGTGCCAACTACGACTAAGAAATGAGTCCCAGAATCTAATACTAGTGGTTAATTTGTACTTATTTTAGTACTCATTTAATGAGTTACATAGGACAATCACCTCCACTATATCGATAAATGACATAAAGCATATCAAACCCGCTATATCCCATGTACACATCCATCTAAAAATTGATTTGGCAATTAAACACAAATGCATTTGGATCAATAAAATATGCACAGGACTCAAAGCACAGTTGGTGAAGTGGATGAACGCTGGGAAGAAGCCAAGCGCATTTGGAGATGCTGGTAGACTTTGACAGGCCTGAAAGCACTCTCGGAGGCGATGGAAAACTTTGGCAAGAATCAAAGCACGGTCGGCGAGGATGCTTTTGATCCAAATTGATATCTTAGGTTATGTGGTCTTAGGTCCCATTACTGCCAATCTCTTTTGTACAAAAGCTTCTGCCATCTGTAGCAACTCCATACCAATGAAGATTAGAAAAAATAGTAACTTCTATATCATAAACATTCATGTTCCATAAGTGGAACATTGAACACTTCTGACTATATGCGCTCAAGAATGAAAATTTGAGAAACAATCAACATGAAGAAGGACACCACAAGTGGAGCATTTTCGTTTTGTGTTCTTTTTTGCATGCTTTGCAGCGTCCTTGTTTATCGGACGAGGCAATCATGTGAAAATTGGTTGTCCTTTCGGTTTGAGAAGGGGTTCTGCTGGGTCCTGTGTGTTGTAGCTTCCTCGTTGTCTTTGCCATCTGTGATCGAACAATCGCCCTGCAGGACAAAAATAGTTTTTACTATTGCAGATTACACGTTTATGCATTTATATTCACTAGGATAAACCAGGTTTGTGTAGAAGAAAAGACTTCTAAGCTTATATCTGTTATCTACACGTGACTTTTTACCCTAAATGTAGTCCTACATGTATTGGTTGTTAGTCTATCTATTTATTCTTACCTCCGAAATTGAAGATGGCTCATTTCTCCTTTCAAGCTACGATGAAGTCGCCATACAGCGACGACGGCCATATTCAGAGAATTGGCAAAAATATTCTACTACCATTTCTCATTTCTTAGTTAATGCCGATAGTCGCAGAGGAATCGATCAAGAAGATCCACACCGCCCATATGCTGGTTGGAATTATGAATCAAATGGGGGACGGGAACAAATATGCGTTTTCTTTTGGCTATACTCCAAAGACTACCATTGTGAACGGGATTCACAGCTTCGAAATTGCTGATGTCAACTAGTGGACGACTGTCGTTCTATTGGCAAACAACGACTTCACCATCTGAAAATTCAAAGTGACTACCTCGAACTTCTTCATTGCTGCTTTAGACATAATTGGGCATCTTTCAATTCGAGATTCCATTGCCGTATCTGTGCTATGTAATCCATCTTCTCTAAATTGTCTGAACGTTCTCTTTGAGCAAAAGAATCTGTCCATGTAGATAATATGTTCACTTTTGTTGGCTGAATGAAAAAAAGCTTTATCTCTTTGAAGCGATTTTTTGACATTTCATCGGAGACGAATGACACTCCTACATCTTCGTCCGTACCCCAGCATAAATGTACTTGCGGCAAGATGTGATAGCTACTGACAGGAATAATTCGTAGAAATAATAAATTTTATAAAGTCTATACTTGACGTAGTCCTTTTGTGTTAATGCTATCTGAGGCGATCCGACTAACTTGTAACTCCGGCTTGTGAGTTGCAATTACAAGTTATGCAACTGCTATACAAATGAACTGCATAACTTACTATGATCAGCATCAAAATTCGACATTGACTATTCAGTGTGTTATGAAAAATGTAATACCCTAGGTGTCCAATATTCCATCTATGGAACATTCAAAATACATGAATTGTACAATGTTCCATTAATGGAGCAACATTTTTAAAGCACTCTCTGAATGCGGAAAAGTAACGATAAATTAAATACTTATATTGTGCGTCACCAGACTAATACAGAAATGGTAATCGGAGAAGATTTTGACTTACCTTATTTTTTTATGGACAGAAGTGGGAAAACAAGTTTAAGTGACAAATTTTCGCATTTTCC
Source organism: Prostheceraeus crozeri (assembly GCA_907163375.1). Classification (NCBI taxonomy): domain Eukaryota; kingdom Metazoa; phylum Platyhelminthes; order Polycladida; family Euryleptidae; genus Prostheceraeus; species Prostheceraeus crozeri. The sequence goes on along the minus strand of CAJQUW010006306.1, from coordinate 540,729 downwards.
GAAATTTCAAATTTTTCTGGATAGAACCCAATTAAAACAAAATGCTTTATTAAGGATCATGTTTCTGATATCTGCATGCTTAAATGATACATATAAACATTTTCTATGTCTTCAATTGTCACTCAAAAATTGTTCCATAATTGGTACATTTGGCGGTAATGGGTTGAGGGGAAATCGATTTCACAGTAACCGCTTAGATATGCAGTAACACAACAAACTGTCATTACCAGCTGTTGTCAGCACCATAGAGTAGGGATATATAGGCAGAGTGTCGACTCAAAAAAATATCTGTATACAGTGAAAATTTTTATATCAAAAGATTCAGTTTTTTGCGGAGATTACGTTCCCGTGGTCCAAAAATATATTTGAGCAGTTTTAAAAAAGTCCAAATTTGCCAATTTGCATACAATCGAGATGACTCCTCTATGTAAGTAGTATGCAATAAGTTGAATATCAAAAGGAATGAATAGCTGCTAGTAAGCATCCTAACTAAGCGGAAAAGATGAAAAAGTCGACATCTTATTGTGCTTTCTTGGTTAAAATTTCATGTTTCTAATTCATGAATGCTAAGGTCATCGAATTGCCAATTTAACAGATATTGGCTCTCCAAGGCTGTCATGATACGGACAATTTGTAAAATAATATCATTTCCTTCTGCTTTACTATCTTGATCAGTCAATTTCTTCAAAACTGCATAAATGTGTATGTCTCACATTTTGAAACAAATCCGACTGTATCTCCCTTGAGTTCATTTAATGAAATCGAAAGTGTATACACATTGGGGATTTAATAAATGCGGAGTTACCACTCTACCTATCATACTTACTCTATGGTCAGCACTCGCTACCTGAGACAGAAGCGACAAGTGACGATTTTTGTTGGAGGTACTTTGAGCAACTGTGTTGATTAGCTGAATGGCGCAGTGGTTAGCTTTCCCAGAGTCGCCACTCATCATACCGTCAACAATGCACTCTCAGCTGGAAACACTAGACACAAAGACTTAGGCGTGTGCCGGTAATACCAACTGCACGCTGACTCACTGACTTTGGCCTCGTGCCGAGTCCCTCATTGATATTGATATTTCATCATATTAGTACTTAACAAGATCAATAAAAACACATGCTAATCCAGTGGGACGCAGAATGAAGCCTTTGGTTGAAATGGATATTTCTATGCTTTCTCTTATTAAGTGAAAAGCACTAAGTATAGAGCCATGATTTTTGGCATGATAAGTCTTCAAGTCATTTCTCACAATATTCAAGTACCTTTGTCTACACTTACAGATATGCATCATCAAGTTTCATGATATTTGAATGTTATTAGCTCCATGATGTTTTGAAACTAGATATGATGTCATACGTCTTAGCAAGAATTGATTTAACAGATAAACAAAACAACAATATTTCAATGGTAACTATCATTATACAACGGGACTGATTTTACGTCAGACATGAACTTTGTGATTAACTAGTACACGACAATGTCAATTCAAAATGTGAAGGATGAACTATCCAATTATTTTACAGAAGCAAGGCTATACACAGGGACATCATCTTAACATTAAATCACATTCAGACAGTTGCATACGCAAAAGCGCAATACATAGGCATAATATAGGTTTTATAGGCAGTTGAGAAAAAATTCTATTTATTCAACGTGGAAAATCAATATATTCAATCTTTTCAATGTGGAAAAGGTAGACAGAAATTCTTTTGATTTACTTAAAACAAATAACACGCCTACTAAAATTTCTAATTAATTTTTCGAACTAATCGGTGTATGACCGGATACATTCCTGCTTTCTCTTTCTCGATATTATACATTACACCATAGCCAGATTACGCACAAGTCACTTGGAAGGGCATGACTTTAATCAAAGAGAGACTACAGAAATTCATTAAAAGAATTTAAAGAACTATATTAATGCAAACATTAACTATATGATTTCATGGTATCACTTTAACATACATAACACATCGTTTTCAGTAGTCAATGATTCTATGAAAGGAGTCACGATCATATTTATATTTTTCTCTTTTACACATAAGTCATATTTCCAACCATCCAAGTTTATATGTAATACAATAAAGTTCGACATTAACGGAAATGAAAACGAATTTAAAGAAAATACAAGAATAAAGGTCGCAAGTCGAACACAAAGGGCCTTTCAAATGAGTAACACATTCATTTGCAGCTACATAACACAAAATAACAGCATTTCAAACTTCTAAATACAATCAATGTACATGTACATGCTATGCAAAATTGTTTCAAAAAAGTCATTAGCTTCTATTGCAATATGCTTCTGTTAAACAGCAGTAACAAATGGCGTCCATTTAACATAGGATATACGATGAGTCACATGAGAAAAATGTAGGAATCTGTTACAATATTTTCGCAAATTTCATAACAAACTGAAATATTCACATACTACAATTGATGCTACAAGTTAGGCTTGTAGCCACACAGGCCGTGAATGAATCCAATAATACAGGGACAGTCCACTTGTCACTCTTCACTTCAACACGATCATAATGTTATTTCACGGCACCAACGATATGCCAGCAGGATCGTCAATTTAGCGGAAGGTGTCCATATTGTAACGGGATATTTTGTTGTAACAAGAATACAGGGGCACAAAGTGACGAAGTAAATAGGAACTCCAAACTAGACATCTAGAATATTTTCTCTAACCATACTTATGATTGATTAGTTCATCACATGTTGTATGCCATCTTGACAACATTGATTAAATTTATTTAACGATGAATGATTTAACAAAGAAAAACTGAAGCCTTAACATCACTGCTCCAACGTTTGGGACTATTGTGGTGTGGACATATTCTGATTCTACAAGTGGATCATTTTGATACTTATAATTTGAAAGAAAGGATGGAAACTATATGATGCAACGAAGATTTTCCACTTGCACACTGATCATTCAAATTGGTTGGAGATCGAAGATTTATTTGCGCATTATTGCACTTGTCAAGAGCAAGACTCCACAGTTTATTGATTTTTTCTATAGGTGTTATTGTGGAGGACTTGAGAATGATAAACGAACACATTTAAAACAGAGCTGCTTCTACCGAAATATTTAAGAAAATCACGCTTAAAAGGCAGAGGCTACGACACAATAAAGATTCTTACCCCGAAGATTCCTGACACTGTTCAACCCACTTGAGATGGTTGGGTATCTAGAACAAAATACTTGCTCTCTGAATGGCCATGTAATGCACAGTTAAAAATGGCAGACAATTGTTTTGAAGGGTAAAGCAATCTACCTACAACGGACCAGGTGCAAAAAATGTCACAAAGTCTTGTTGAAAGGAGAGTGAAGGGGGTTTTTGTCATCATTATATTTCAATTGTAGATGATCATCAGAAGCCACTTCAGGCAGACATTTGAATTTCGCACGAATCTACGTTAGATTTCCATTGCGAAAATATTGAGAGCCCACTTCATGCAAAATGGAAATCAACATGACAAGTTGACCATGACTACGAAACTAGAGAACGGAATGTATATTGAAATGATCGCACTTGATTGATGTACAGGGTGGGCCAATTATAACCTCCGATTCTAATTGATTGCAACTTATTTGATACTCAATTAATTTCAACAAAATTTTCACACAAGTTACGTACAAACATGCAATTTATGTCCATTAAGTTTGAACTCTAAGAAGACAAGATTTTTCACGCGATATGAACCTCGACATGACGGCCGTCAGTTTGTATCACCTTCTCCAACCGACAGTGATATTCTTCTATCGTCGTGTGTCGTATCTCGTCAGTCAATTCACCGAAAGCAGTCATAATGCGCTCCTTCATTTCCGTGATGTCCCTCGGACGAGTACCGTAGACTTTGGACTTAATGAAGACCCACAGGAAAAGTCACACGGCGTCAGATCCGGCGACCGCGCCGGCCAGCGCATCGGACCTCCACGATCCATCTACGTGGCAGGAAACTTTTCATCCGACCATCTGCGAACCGCTCGACTCCAATGATGCATGAAAATGAGTCCTGCATGAAAATCAGTTTCATAAAGACCAATTTTAAAATTTTCCATCAATTTAACATAGCGATGATGTTGTTCCATTCAAATCAGAAAGCTAGGCTCTGTATGCAGTCTGCTTTCCACGTTCTCTAATAATGTTTTGTCATGAACGGAAAGTTAAAAAACTGTTGATATCTATGGGAAGAACTATTCTAAAACATTAAACAAATTTGGCACAGAAATTGTAACTTTTATTACAAATCTTCGACACTTGAAAACTTTTCACTCTTTCAAAATAAAGATTTTGTTCATCAAAATTTAATAAAGAAGATGCTTCTGACTACTGCAGTTAAAATGACAGATACATGCATACAAAACTGCAACATGTCAGAAAATTGCATGTTTGCATGTGACGTGTGTAAAAATGTCATAGAAAATGGCAGGGTAACATAAAAGTTATAAGCAATTATAATCGGCGATTTTATAATGCCCACCCTGTACAATTCTGCACAAATTAACAAGTTCAGTATATTGGCATTTATTCTCGCATGCACCATCGAAATCATCGAGAAATCGACTGCTGTCTAACGGTCTAAGTTGAACAGACACCAATCATAATCAGTAGGCTACTGAGACGCCGTCTTGGGTCCGACCTGTTTTGACAGCATCGACCACCTGTCCGATGTCAACCCTCGTACATAATAGCTTGTTTTAATGGTCCGAAGAAGATGACCTCACTTTCAATGTCTACAGAAAGCCTTCATTTGACGACAATTAATTTCTATGTGTTGCAGAATTCGAATACTGATAATTCGATGTTTGTATGTTTACAACAAGCAAATTGTCAATTTTAATGAAGAAATGCAATTTAAAAAATGTGCCATAGCTTGCCTCCGGACATTAATCGGCTAAAATGGTTGCCGTGACAGACGATAAGCTTTGATCAGCCGCTGTATGAAGGGGTCCTAAGGCGATGCTGGGAGTTTGCTTATTTGCATTGTGACAGTTAAGCATTAAGTTGAGTTATTTGCATCTTGGCTAATACCTCACATGTGTTTTATCAGGTAATATCTCACATGGGAATTCATAATTTGGATTACACTCAAATATCTTGTCGATGGAATGATGTTAAAAGACACATGCCAAGATGGTACATATTTTCGTTCAGTATCGTAATCTACAGACAGTTTTCGCTTCTCCTGAAAAGTTTGTAATTTGACACATGGTAGGCATTAACCAATAACCTTGAAATCACAGATTATGAGATATTGTCGCAACAACGACGACATGTAAAACGGAGATTTTCGTAAATGTATGTAAACCAAAAATGTATAAGGACTCTGAACCCAACCCCATCCCCCTGGTATTAATAGGGTTAAATCCTTTCGCCAAAAAGTGGCAGTCTACTTGGCGACAGTTTTACAACTAACATTCACATACGGCCAACTGAATAGGAAATTCATGCCGCCGAGTCGCAATAGTAAACTGCGAAAAAGTTTTGCGAATAACTGGATTAAAGGTGAGGCGTAGGTTTCCATATTTAAACATCATACCTGCTTTGACAGTGAATTTGCTTGTAAAATAATTGATACCTATTTGTTGAAAATAAGCTTCCCTGTTGTACACGACATTCTGATTTGGCCACACGAAAGTACCGTTACCAAAACGACTTAATCCAGACGTAATGTTGCACGACAAAAGGGCCGATCCGGACGCGACTGGCCTGCGAAGACGACAGAAGTTTGGAACGGTTATCTTCGCACGCTCAGCAATCAAATCCATTTTTATAGCTGCTACAAACTCTTCTAAGAAAGCAGGTGGGTATTGCTCAACCGGACGCCCGCCTTTGTCTGCGCAGTACTTCTTGGAATTTTTAGCTGCTGTTGTTTCATTTGAGATGAAAAACATCCGATCTGGTGCGGATTTGAAAGTGATATTGTAGAATGACGGACACCTCGGCTTGCCAGTTTTACAGCTCATGCGGCGGTAGAGAACGCATCGACCATTGGAGAAATAGCTTTGCTTTACATTGTGGCTAGCAGTTTTGAGAATCAGACAGCGAGTTGGGCTCTGTCGAAGCATGAATCCACAACATGAAGGCGTTGAGAGGCACTGTGCGGCGCAATTGACTTTTGATGCAGCAGAAGAAGATGAGACATTGTCTCCAACTTCCAAGCAATAATCTTTCTGCTCTGCTCTGAATTTGCCTGAAATGACATCAGCATGAGCGCCGTAGATTCCGAAGAGAACGAAGATCAGGAAATGCATCTGAAAATGAAATAAAGCAGAATTGTGACCAGAATGATATGGAAAGCATATTACGATTCACGAATGAAGGTAAACGAAGCTCGGGAGAACTGCATTTTAAAAATGTATCTTTTGTGAAGACTGCACTTCAGCAAACACATTTCAGCACATTACATTAGAACACAAACTCATGTGCATGCAGACGAAAGAAATCAGCCAATTTACGTTTGGATTATGTCAAAATGAAAGCCAGCCGGTTTATTTTTAGGGTGATTCGGACACTTAAGTTTGAAATAACGTAGAAGACCGAATGAAAATGGTTTTCATTTGCTTTGATATGGTGTTTAGGATATAGCAACCCGCATGAAAAAATGTGAATGAATTCTACATCAAATGTATATGAACAATGTCTGCTTCCTGTACATCATCAAGAGACATGTAATTTTGATATTATTATCATGTATCAACCAAATCTGAAAAATCAATGTATGTAAATTCAAATCAAATTCATGGATTAAACATAGACAGTTAGAAGCCGTAAACTTTTGACAGGTTTATTTGCAAACATGTTTCAGTAGGCTAGCTACCATCATCAGTGACAACGATCAATGAAAAATGATGAAATACATACAAGACTTGAAGTAAGCAGCGAAAAATGAAATATTATGAATAAAACGTAATATTCGCCACATAAATAGCGCTTTAGAAAATAGTATTTTAAGAATTTCCTTGAGCACTTACAAAGCATGAAATATGATAAGCAATAAAGATAAAATTCCTTTTAGTGAGTTAGTTTCCTCCGTAGTGTATAAATATACTTGTGAGCATTGCAGTCAATGCTACGTCGGTGAAAGCCGTCGCCATATAGGCTATCTGCTAGTATAAACGAACATGTGAAGGGTCGACCCCCATCTGAAATATCGTCTCAGGCTCATATCCCAGATAACGATAATTTTAAATTCTCATTCGCACTCCATACACAAAACTTTTGCTGAATCATTGTACATTAAGTCATTTCTTCATTCACATTGTCTCATGAATAACCGTAACCATTCAGAACCAATTTTCCTGTATTGATTTTTTATATCATCAAGTCTTGTGTATGCATGTATTTCATCATTTTTCATTGATCGTTGTCACTGATGATGGCAGCTTGCCTACTGAAACATGGTTTGCAAACAATATTAACCTTATTTGCCTCAGATTTTTTCTTGTCGCTGAAGTATTAGGGGGAGGGGGAGAGATAGCCCTCCTCCCCACAAGATCTTCCCAGCCACTGATTGATATGGCATGACAGAACTATTTTGGGTATTTTTAATCCGATGGTGGTATCAGCTTTTCATTCCAAGATGATCTTGTTTCTACAAATAGCATTTTAAAATCCAAACAATATTTTTTTTTGAAATTCGGATGATATATGCATTGCATATGTAAAGAAGTCCGCAGAATTTCACGAAAATTACAGTAGAACTTATTAGAAGCTTGCTCTGTCTGGTGATGCCGTCAAGGACGCATTTTAAGCAGCTCCTGTTACTATAATTAACATTTCAAAAAAGTGAAAGAATTTTTTATAATTTCGCTTTTATAAGTAGTATATATAGAACATACGTAATATTGCTCATCATAACGAGGCAAAAAGTATGTGAGTATCAATTAACATAATAACTCGATCATATTTCCTGATCGGGCAATATGCAGAAGTTGCAAATCAACTCAAAACTCAAAATTCTTATCAACAGAGGTGGAAATCCAACAATGTCGAAAAAGTGGTCGCAATTTTTTTCATGTGACTCCTGTGGCTAAAATATTTGGTCCAAAGAAGCCATCTAGACACAGAAAGCATTTACCACTCAGAGAAAGCTAGTGCAAAGTTGGGAGAAGTCAATGAATTCAAACAATTATTCGTTCCGGCATGAGATAAAACAGCCGAGTGGGTCATTATGACCGCTCTGAGGCAAATGGGGCTAAGCATATATGCAAAAGCTAGATTTATGATTATTATGTATTATTTAATCCACAACTCAATATATTAAACATACATGTACAATCCAAGTATATAATATGTATTGAGTTTTTAAATACATTTATATTAATGATGTATCAAACATACGAGTACATGTTGTTATACCCCTTTCCAGATACATGTTATTTTTCCACAACTTAACAAAGATTAATAAGCCATACACTAATCGAAAGATCTGGCAAAGGTGGTTGATAAAACGATGATTATCACTACCTTTGAGATTACATCACTATATTACATGAGATCAAAGGTCAAATAATTCTAACTTTTCGTTCAGCTCAATCATCATCATCATCATTAATGTGATGATTGTCTGTTGCTTTGTTGTTTGGTGATTCGTGCATTGTGCTATTGTTGAATGATTTAGTGTTTGCAATGTTTGATTGTCAAGGCATGATTACTGTTCGATGCGTGTCTGTTGCGAGTTAATGCGTATTGCGCACAGTACAGTCTTCACACCGTATGTTGCTTTGGTCTCGATACGTGACTAGCTGACTCTATGCTACATGACAATTTACAATTTCTGTTGTACATGTTCTGCGTACGTTATATTTGATATTTGAATATAACAAGCTTACATTACTTGGATTTTCTTGATCACTATCTCAACATATTTGGCGACGAGGATGGGATATAACGAAGTTGGAACAGTTCGAGTGGAATGATCAAGCTGAAACAAATTTCCGATTGCTGAAGGAAAAATTGTCTCAAATAACATGTTTGAAATTTTTCGATATTCAGAAACCAATCGTCATTCAGGTGGACGCATCAGGTATTGGTTTAGGTGGGGTACTGCTTCAGGAAGATTTGCCTGTCATGTTCATTTCGAGATGTCTTACTGATGCGGAGCAACGTTACTCGCATATCGAAAAGGAATTTTTGGCGATTCTGTATTGCCTTAATCGATTCAAGCCATTCATTTTTGGAAAGCCTGTGAAGGTTCAGACAGATAACAAGCCATTAACATCATTTTTCAAAAAAGATATTAACAAATTGCCTGCTAGGATTCAGAAATGGATGCTGTTTCTCCAAACTTATGAATTCGCAATTGAATCCATTCCAGGAAAAGAAAATTCGTTAGCCGATGGCTTATCCAGATCTCCAATTTTCGATTTACCATCAGAAGCAGAAATTTCCAATGAAATTATTTGTTTGGTAATGAAGGATAGCCCTGTCTCTGCGAATGATATCAAGGAGGCAGCATGCAATGATGATGAATTAACAGAACTTCAAACCTGTGTTACTCACGGTTGGTCGAAGTCTTCTAGGGGATCTCTGCGAGCTTATTGGCCTCTACGAAATGAAATATGGCGAAGCAACGACGGCCTTATGATATTAGGATCTCGGGTTATTCTTCCATTGACCCTAAGAGATAAAGTTATGAACCAGGCACATGAAGGACATGTTGGCTCGTGTAAAATGAAAATTCTGCTACGTTCAATGTTTTTCTGGCCAAAAATGTCAGCCGAAATCGATGGTCATGTACGTGAATGTCAAAACTGCGTAAAATATTCTCCGCAAAACTCTACTGCTCCTATGAAATCAGTTGCCGATGAGCCAGGAGAAGCTTGGAATACAGTATCAGTGGATTTTACGGGTAATTCGTCAAAACTGAATAACGTTATTTTCTTTACGATGATAGATTATTATTCGAGATATCCTTTAGTCTACAAGGTTCGCTCATCTTCGGCTGAGGAAGCAATAAGGTGTTTGAGTCATGCTTTTTCAATTTTTGGCATACCAAAATATTTGATATCCGATAATGGTACTGCATTTACGAGTCAACAATTTTCTGATTTCTTGGAGTATTGCCAGGTTACTCATAAAAGAAGCAGTCCGTATTACCCACAATCAAACTCTGTAATCGAGCGATTTCACGGAACGTTAAAGAAGAGGATGTTCAAAATGATGGATTCGGGTTGTTCATTGGAGGACTCGTTGCAGCAAGCTTTGTTCGATATTCGATCCTTACCGAATATCTCTATTGGATGTACTCCATATTCCAGGATATTTGGTCGCGAGATGCAAACTCGATGGCAATCGTTGCAATCGAATCAAATAGTATGTAAACGGCGTCAGCTATGTGACGAGTACAGAAAACAACAAGGTCGAAGAAACTGGAGGTTATTGAATTTTTCTCCAGGTGACAGCGTTTTGCTAATGAATAACAAAACAAAACAATTCGAAATTGCAGGAAAGATTTTAAGAAAAGCCGGACATGGGTCATGGTTTGTTGAAGTCAATGGTCGTGATAAAGTAGTAAATCAAAGGTTTCTGAGGCGATACGTGCAAAAAGACAAAAGAAATGAAAATGATGAAAAGTCAATAGAGGTACAATCAAATAATATTTTGAAGTCAAATTATAATACTGTTAATCGTTACGATTTGAGACAAAACCGATTAAAAGATTATTCGCGTTTCTTTTGATTTATTTTGGGATTTAGTCGCAGGATTTTCGTTATTCATTTTTTTTATTTTGAGCCCCGGGAGAATGTGATGATTGTCTGTTGCTTTGTTGTTTGGTGATTCGTGCATTGTGCTATTGTTGAATGATTTAGTGTTTGCAATGTTTGATTGTCAAGGCATGATTACTGTTCGATGCGTGTCTGTTGCGAGTTAATGCGTATTGCGCACAGTACAGTCTTCACACCGTATGTTGCTTTGGTCTCGATACGTGACTAGCTGACTCTATGCTACATGACAATTTACAATTTCTGTTGTACATGTTCTGCGTACGTTATATTTGATATTTGAATATAACAAGCTTACATTACTTGGATTTTCTTGATCACTATCTCAACAATTATCATCATCAGGGTATTTCTCTCTCCCTTAGGAGGAACCCCTTCTTCAGCGTCCACAAACTTTGTCTTTAGCCATGCGGCTCCATGTACGTCCGATGTTGCGCTCCACATCTTGATTTTGGTCGTCCATGTGATCTTTTTTAGTTGCGCGGAGTCCATTCTGTAACCCGTGTTGTCCATCAGTTGTCATTTCGTCGCGTCACATGTCTTGCCCATCGATGTTTGCTTTCCCGAATACACTGGATGATGTCCGTGACCCCTGTCTGCTGACGGATCCAACTGGCTCTCTTCCTGTCACGAAGTATAATGCCCATCATTATACGCTCCATTTTTCGTTGAGTTGTGACGAACTTCTCCAATTGTGTATCATTTAGTGACCATGTTTCGCTGCCATATGTCATAGTAGGAAGAATACATTTGTTGAACGCCTTCCTCTTTAATTTCATGGGAACATTCTTATCTCGCATGATATTTCCAAGCTTCCGGAAGGCATTCCAGCTCAAATGTCACTAAAATCGCACATTTTAGTATTTAGTTTCTGCAGGTGAAGAAACAACCCAATTCGGTGACCTTTATCGAGACACTTAGACTAAAAGCAAGCAATATGATTCTAAAAGCTTCCAATAATTGCTGATGAGATGCAGAACTAAAAGGTACAAAATTAATCAAAAAACACACTTGAAATTCGAATTTCAAATTTCAAGCATGCACACATAATAAGTAGATAGTCACAAATTCAAAGATTTTGCATTTGCGAATATCTCTGTGTATTAATAAGTAGAATCCTTTATGTACATGTAATCTCAAATCTCAACATATTTCATCAAGAATTTACATCGCAATTACATGAACATTAGAAATGAATATATACCGTTATCAGCCAAAATATTCCAAGCATTCAAATTTTGAAATAGCTCTCACGCCGAAAGCATGGTGCCAAATTCATTATTCTTGTGTCAAAAATTGCATAATGCGTAGAAAATATTCTATTGGAAATCTCGTGGCCACAGCATGCTTGGTTTAGAAGCTATTCACAAAGTTCGCCAGGGGGTTCAAAGTACACTGTAATCCGAACGCTACCAAACCGATGAAATACTTGCTACCAAATGCTCTTTTGCTCTTCATTTGGTAGAGTTTTTTCTGTCTGGCAGCAGCTACCAGACCTGCATGGTGCCTTCCAGATGCTTCTCTTTCTTCTAGTCGTATAAGTAGCCTATGTTAATAAAGCATAATTAACTGCAGATCAAATAATTTTCATAATATTGTATCATGAATGATACCCAATTCCTACCAGGAGATGAGTTGAAATCAATGCAATCGATGATTATTTATCTGATTATCATCTGAATTGTCGATGATCGACTTCAATTTAGTCTCATATAAAGTTCTGCTTTTCTGATACTATGTGGTTGATAATGCGGTTGTGTTCTGGCTGTGTGGTGGATTCCTCACTCGAGAAAAATATTATTGTTTTCTTTTGAAATTGTCTGAACACTAGAGTGACGGGAAAATAGAAATATTTTCTATTTGAAAAATGGATTCATCTTTTTCACATTCAAATTTCTTTGTTTTGAATACACATGGAACGTCGGTCAAACAGAATGCCTAAAAAATCATGAAACGCTGTCACTACAAACACAGGTTTTCATAATCGAGCAGCATCATAGTCGTTGAGCAGCACTATCTTCAAAATGACCAAAAACAGTCAATCAGAATGTCTGCACCAATAATTCTGTAAGCAATCAATACACATGCAAGTTTTCACAATCGAGTAGCATTTCCCGCATACCTGCCGGGAACATTTTGAAAACTCGTTGGTGGTACGATTTTTGTTGCACGTTCCAAAACATTGGCGTCTCTTCTTTGTTGATGGAGGCGGCACACTTTCGTCAGTTCGGTTTCTGTGATTGTTAGACGCTCCCGTTAGTTCCTCTGTTAGTTATTATGTGAATCGCCAGCGTGAAAAGTTTGATTCGTTATCTTTTTTGTTTAGGATCCATGAATTTATAATGGCAAGATCAATGATGTTGAAGAAAACATGAGGCCATCGTCTACTGGCACAATTCATAAAGTATTGACGTGGCATTTGGTCAGCGACATCGACTCCGTGATTTGTTTTATTGTAGGAGATTACACAACACTTGGCTTTTTCTTTGAGATTTCGTGTTCATCGATTAAAAGAGAATTATGAAGTGTGCTCAAGGCGAACACTTTCTTATCCAGCTTGCATTGGTAAGATGTGAGTAGAGGAACACTATCCTCTTCAATCATTCCTTGAGAGGGGCTAGCTTGCAAAAGAACAAACGGACAATAATGCAGAGGGACAAAAGAGCGAAGGACAGAAGAGCAGAGGGACATAAGAGCGAAGGACAGAAGAGCAGAGGGACATAAGAGCGAAGGACAGAAGATCAGAGGGACATGAGAGCGAAGGACAGAAGAGCAGAGGGACATGAGAGCGAAGGACAGAAGAGCAGAGGGACATGAGAGCAAAGGTAAAAAGAGCAGAAGAACATAAGAGCGAAGGAGAGAAGAGCAGAGGGACATAAGAGCGAAGGACAGAATATCAGAGGGACATGAGAGCAAAGGACAGAAGAGCAGAAGAACATAAGAGCGAAGGACAGAAGAGCAGAGGGACATAAGAGCGAAGGACAGAAGAGCAGAGGGACATAAGAGCGAAGGACAGAAGATCAGAGGGACATGAGAGCAGGAGACATGAGAGCAAAGGACAGAAGAGCAGAGGGACATAAGAGTGAAGGACAGAAGATCAGAGGGACATGAGAGCGAAGGACAGAAGATCAGAGGGACATGAGAGCGAAGGACAGAAGATCAGAGGGACATGAGAGCAAAGGTAAAAAGAGCAGAAGGACAAAAGAGCAGCGGAGGAAAAGAGCAAAGGACGTAAAGCAGATAGTATAAAATAAGTATACTGTCGACGACAGCAAGTTGGACTCAAACACCAAATTCTTTGAATTTTGATATATTTTGCAAAAACATTTAGGCTTACATCAATATAACATAATTAGCACAATTACATGTAACATAATCAACATCATTCACATTTTTCAGAACAAATTGGAATAGTTTACGTTTCCAATAACGCGTCTGCCGCCCTTCTGCAGAAATGACCGCTTCAATTCTATCAGGCATGGAATCCACCATTTTCTGGCACATTTGCTGGATTTCAGTATCTCTATTCCACACCTGAGTGAATGCCGAGATAAGATCGTTCTTTGTGGTTGGCTGCCTGACCTTAATCCTCCTCTTGACGATGCTCCACGTGTTTTCGATGGGATTAAGGTCAGGTGAACACGCTGGCCATGGGAGAACTTGGATTTGCTGATGAGCCAAATGCTGCATAACAGTTCTGCTTTTATCACACGGTGCATTGTCCTGCATAAATATGCCATTGCCATTCGGATACCACTCTTGCAGTTGATGAAGGAGTCTACCATTCAAGATTTGGTCAATATAAGTAGCCGAATTCATGTTGCCTTCAACAACAGACGCTCGCCCAGTTCCATGATAAGAGAAGCAAGCCCAAAATTGAACTTGTGTTGGGTGCTTGCGAGAAAGATTGTAACGAGATGGTGTCAAAGGAACTCCATCGATCACCCTGACGTAGAGAGGACAATTGTCTTGGATGCGTATTATTGTTTCATCTGAGAATATAACATTTCTCCATGTCTCCAATGTCCAGTGACGATGAACCCTTGCCCATTCCAAACGCTTGACTGCATGATCCTCGGACAAAAAAGGGCGCCTGTACGGCTTGACTGCCTTTGCATCTCTACCAAAGGTCTTTGCATAGTTCTTACACTGCAATCACCAGAGGGGCCTAAAGTCCTTTGAATTTCAGCAGCATCGGCCCTCGGATTTCGCTGAGAAATGGATTTAATGTGGCGTAAGCCTCTATCACTGAAATGTTTATTGTGCCCACCACATTTCGCGTAATTTGTACGGTGAGTTCCTCTTTCTTTAAAGTCCTTTATGACCTTCGCCACCATGGATTGAGTGACCTGCAAGTCGTTGGCAATTTCACGTTGGGTTTGGTAGTGTTTTCAGCTAAAATCACAATTTGTAGTCTTAAATCATCATGCGAATTGCTTGCCATTTCCGACAATAATAACGAAGCAACTGCAAGCTAAACAGTAATTTCGAAGTCTATGTACCTATACGTACATCTTTCATTTTAAACCAGCAAGTTAATCAATGATATTTCTTATTGTAAACCATAGAATGTTAGATCTACATAATACCACAGATATCATAGTGGATACCAAAATAGAAGTGAATCATTAAATAAAATGATCCAATTTTAGCTTTAGTCCAACTTGCTGTCGTCGACTGTAGTAGTATAATATAATAGGATAATATAATAGTATAGTATAATAGGATAGTAAATCAGATAGGTCTGAGATATAATGATTAAAAATTCCAGCAATATATATACGAAAGAAGATCATGT
Source organism: Prostheceraeus crozeri (assembly GCA_907163375.1). Taxonomy (NCBI): domain Eukaryota; kingdom Metazoa; phylum Platyhelminthes; order Polycladida; family Euryleptidae; genus Prostheceraeus; species Prostheceraeus crozeri. Next base: position 525,190 of record CAJQUW010006306.1, on the reverse strand, counting down.
GTGAATATATCAAAATATCAACAATGCAACCGAAGATTAAACTGGCATGGGAAGACAAATGCACTCTAAATGTAGGCATAATAATTTCCCGGAAAATTTTGATTAATGATTTCAGAAATAGTTTTGAAAGTGTTAAGTAATGAGAAAGATACCGTCTTCTGTTTAAATATAGGAGCTATTTCTATGATGAACATCGAATATAACAATTGCACTTGCATATGGGTTTATTACTTCGGAGTCACCAAGCTTTTGTGTTTCTACCACCATCTGTGTATAATTCAGTTTTTAGAAATGAATTAGGCCCGATTTTAAGCTGGATATTTTAGAGATTATTATGCTCTTTTGTCCTTTGCACCTTTGTCCTTCTGCTCTTTTGTCCTTTTCTCTTATGTCCCTCTGCTCTTTTGTCCTTTGCTCTTATGTCCCTCTGCTCTTTTGTCCTTTGCTCTTATGTCCTTCTGCTCTTTTGTCCTTTGCTCTTATATCCATCTGCTCCTTTGTCCTTTGCTCTTATGTACTTCTGCTCTTTTGTCCTTTGCCCTTATGTCCTTCTGCTCTTTTGTCCTTTGCTCTTATGTCCCTCTGCTCTTTTGTCCCTTGCTCCTATATCCTATGCTCTTTTGTCCGTACGCCCTTGAGAGGAGAACAGATTTCCACGTCATTTACAACTTTGTGGCATTTCCCTAAGATTAGATCCAACAGCTCCAACGATGGACGTGTCTTTTGTCAACAGCGTTTTTGCCAAGCTTAGGCCTATGAAAAATTGTCACATGTCACGTTGTGACCGAGATGGTAATATGGTTGCAAGAGCTTCAATGCGGCATACGAAATGAGTGTGTGTACAGTAGAATGTACGTGACATTACTTATCATAACGAGGCAAACAGTATCTGAGTATCAATTACCATAATTATTCGACCATATTTCCTGATTGGGACAACTATAGAAGTTTGCAAATCAACTTAAAACTCAAAATTTTTATCAATAGAGGTGAAAATCCCAAATTTCAAAAAAATGTGGTCGTAATTTTGATCATGCGGCTCCCATGGCTAAAATATTGGGTCTACTAAAAAACATCTACCACTCAGTGAAAGTCAGCACAAAGTTGGGAACCAGCCTGTTGGCAAAGTTTTCACAGCAGAATTGATGAGTTTGAGATCTCCACAGCTGCTTTGAGGATCTTATAATGCAGTAATTGTGGCTGAGTTTAGGCCTATTTGCGATTGGCATGGATAAATTTGAATCCATCAGCGATGTTGCACGCTGAACAAGCATAGTGAATATGAGGGTTTGTAAACGATAGAGGTAATTTTTGCAACAATAACGTTGTAGAGTACTTTGGCTGCAATATTATCGGTTAAAATGAGAGTATCAGTTTTGGATAATATTACTGCACAAAGTAACGCGAGAAGTTCGTTGGTCGATTGAGAATTGTTAATTGCCAATGTATGAGCACATTTCGAAGTAACATAAGCTATAGCGGCAGGCGTAGCATCGACGTAAGTGACACAAGTTGGTTTTTGACGAAATCGAGTGGCTTTATGCAGCAATGAGATGAGCAATGTCAAATATCCAGAGAGAATAATCTGCCAAGGTTATTTGAGTAAGGCGAACACATATTCTGAGATACTTAATACAAACGCGAGAAATCCTCGGTAAACTTGATCCCGTTTGGAGTTCCTTTTAGGTGGATTAACCTTTGCATACGCAGCAATCCGCTCGACATGAGCAACATGTTTGGGAGTTGGTTTATAACATTGCTTTTTCATGTTGATTTGTAGCCTATACCCAAGTACTGTATCTTTGATACAGGGACCAACTGTGATTTTTTGCAGTTCACAACAAATTTGGCTATTTCTAAGCAGGCCGTAAGGCGATGTTGGAGAGCATGGATTGTCCTTGGACGCGCGATAAGCAGGATATCATCAACATGGTTCCAAATTACTGACTGAGGCTTGGGTTTGCAATGGTTTAATGATTTCTTGTATTATCCGCTGCAGTTCACCAGGTGAATTAGCTAATCCCATCGGGAGCCGATTAAATTGATAAGTTTTGTTCTGAAATCGAAAGTTAGTTATATGTCTGGCCTTCGAATGTAAAGGTACGCTGAAAAAGGCTTGGGTCAAGTCAATTCGTATATAGTCTATAGTATTATAATATTAGTATTACAATACGTATATAGTATTCAAGTATATACTTCTACATTGTAATATAGAAGTATAGTGGTATATAGTAGTATTCTATATAGTATATAGAATCTGTACTATAGTTGTATACTATATTGTAATACATATAGTATTATAATATCAATCCGTATATAGACAACTATAGTCCAATGTGTTTCATGCTGTAAAGTTTCATCACTCTTTACTTGTACTTGCCTGAGGACGGGTGAAGTCATCATCCGAAAGCTCGCCCAACTAAACAAAGAGAACAAGTATTTTGAAGAAATTGCATCAGTTCACCTGTAATTCTCTGAGAAGAAGATAATGAGTGAAAGTAGCAAGCTATTGACATTTAAGAGTCAAATTTACAATAGTGAATTCGATTCACTATGAATTTGATTTACACGACGTCATAAATGTCATTTACCCTTCATGTTCAAAATAATATAAAAAATCACTGCAGTTCAAAGATATATAGTAAACAACTACTGTTAATTTATGAGTTGTATAAGTAGTCAATATAAGGTAAATTTGAAAAGTTCCAGTGAAATTTAGGACCATTATTACCAGATAATCTGGTAGTGAGTCATCATTGCTGCGAAATGAAGACAAAAGAAATAAGATAGCAATCAATAAAACTCAAGGTGATTTGGCAGCCGCATCAAGGTTTGGTGGCAAATTACCTAACAGACCGTCGGATTTCACTCAGGAGGCCACTACCAAATGAACACGGTCTGGTAGGCAAAAAAAGCAAATCATCTTCATCTATATGGTAAAATAGAAATGACGTCTGCATGCCCCTCATCGTCCTCTCCGAACATTGAGCGGCATTCCTTTTCCTCCACCAACACCTCTTTGCCAGCAACTTTGTCCTGTGCCGCTTTATCTACCGCTTTGTGCTCACTGCCTTTAACTATGTCCTCTTGACTGTTTCCTTCCTCTTTTTCGCTGCTGCCGCGACTGCTCTCCTCGCCGCTTTCGCAGTTACTTTTCATGCGGTCTCAATTGCACGGGAGCGTAGGCGTGATTTCCTAGTGGTAGTGACAGTAGCGGTAGCAGACAGTCACAGCTGGTCCGGCTAGTTAATAGTGTTTCAATTCAACATCATGCGTGGGATATTGCGCTCTTTCATCCCCTTCAGAAACTTCGCCCAACCGGTGGGGGTGAATTAGTTGCACCGGTCGTGAACTGCATGTTGAATAAGGTCTTCTACACGCGAGCCAATAATAGGTGCCGCATCCTCCAGCAACTCACCACGTTCGTTGTATTGCATTGAGGATGAGGCCAGTTGGTTGTAGAGTTCTATCAATCGATTCCGGTAGGGGTTCTGGGTGCCAAGGGAAATGTCATCACGGAGTTTCTCCTTCCACCGTTTAATATCCTCCAGTAAGCCATCCGTAAGTAAGCAGCAAGTAACCATCTGTTGGCGGGGTCGGCAGTCATACGTGTGTAATCACTGTGCAGTTGGTAGAGTTGCTGCTGATCTGGTTAACGCACACGGCTGAAGCTTGTCATTTGGCTGTACTCCTCCTCCGGTATGGCCACCAATCGTTGGAAAGTAGCCGCCATACTAGAGAATTTTATAATTCAGCATAGGGAAGGTGGGATCCAGAATAGGTTGCCGGAAACGGTATGCTTCAGCGCACACTTGTGTAAAGTCACAGAATAGGTTGCCGTGGTGTTGGTTCGTAGCCGCCTCGAAGACTTCCATCAGTGCCTTAGTTTTGCGCGGCGCCATCTGTCGGGCCAAGAATTCCACTTGGATTTGTCACGTAGGTTCTTGAAGAGAATGTAGTAGTGGGTGTTCAGACTGCGCGTGCGCGATTCTTTGCCAGTAGGGAAGAGGTTTTGCGTAATACAGATGATGAATCATGGCTTGTGATAGGCCGCTTTAGTGAACATAGCGGTGACATCAGAAGAAGTGCGTGTTTCGTCAAGCATATCATCCAGTACCACCAAGTAGTACGGCTGGATCTCGCTTGTGTGTGTGAGGTCAGCTTTGGTGACTACACCGCGCTTTTGTAATTCTTGTTGGAAGTCGGGTTGGAAGATGACGTAACACCAGATGACCCGATTGATGGGCACTCGAACAGTTCAGAGTGGTCACCAAGTATTTGCAGTGTGAGGTACGTTTACCACTCTGTGATGGTTCTGCTATACACATAGTACGATGACATTTCAGCCGTAGATCCATTTCCGTCACCTCTGCCGGCCGCTATAACTACTTTCGCATGAAGCCACTCACAAGATTGCCAACAGCGCCAGCAATCATTGGCAGAATAGCGTAGTGGAAACCGCCTTTTTGACACAACAGACGCTGTTGACTGGCCACACTGGCGCCCGGCTTCACCAACCGGTGAAGGGTCTCTGGTGAGCAGTCACCTTCGCCTTGTCTGCCGCGAGAGTGCGCTGCGCGGTGGCGAAGCTGGCGCACTGTTGACACGACCTTCCGGATGAATGCATCTATGGCACTACCCACCGCTTCTCGTTGCTGGGCAGGGATCGCAGTTTTATTAGCGCCTTCGAAAAGGCCGCATTGCTCACATCCCGACAGCGTTTCCGTCTCGTCCCACTCTTTCGGTGCGGCATTGAGATTGTCAAGCATGATCCTTTTCAGAACTGTTAGGAAAACAATATCCAGGGAACGATTGAAAAAAGCAAATCATTCACCTGGTTTCTCATCAATTTATAAACAAAATCGGTTTAGAAACGTTCACGTTGAAACATGTGCTGGACCACTCACGGACGAAGTTCTGTGAATTCGGGCGGTCTGTGTCGACGAGCAAATGATCTTTACCTTGTCCGTACCGAACAAAGGAATGCACCTCAAAACATTTCAGTTATCCATTACACGACTAACTTCTAAAGTCATTGCATGCAAAGCTGTCGAATCGTCATAGGAAAATAAAAACTGTTTCTAGAAAAAAGTCTACATTTCAACAGAATCATTCTATTGTAAACAATGACAAAGCATTGGAAATTACTAAAGTTAATGTACATGTAGACTATTTTGTGACAATTGCGAAAGCTTGCTAATATTTGTCTCGGGCAGAGAGGAATACATCACAAACTCAACACAACAACGTTATCAACAATATGGCATCAACAAAGTGAAGCTTGAAATACATCTAAATTGAAATTGACTACGGAGAATTCAGGTGATGATCGGATAAGCAATTATCGATAGTATTGATTTCACTTCTTCCACTCGTTGAAATTTGGTATTATTCATGATTTATTAATTAATTGTGTTTTGACATAATATTTATGCGATCAGAAGAAATGAAACATCTGGTACATTCAGACAGCAACAACGTCACCAGATGAAAGGATTTGGATTTCATCAGTTTGATATCGAACAATTATGGGTGTATAATTTAACATGTTCATTGAAAGTTGATCACGAACATAGTGTGTAGGCTATCAATATTTGAAGCCTGTTATGAAGTAAAGTAACACACTCGCATTATCAAAAATATAGGCCGCAAATTTAAATTCTGATTTTCGCCACCCGTCTGCTTTAAACCATTACATATTTACATACTGTACGTCAAAATAGCAATTATAATGCTATTCATTTACCTCCCAGGAAATAGCAGTCGAAAGACATCACAGACGTCATGTAATAGATAAAACAAGTTATGTTTCATAATTGGGAAATGAGCCAAAATGCAATAAAATAAAAATACAGGAAATGATCAAATTCAATTGATCACAAGCTTTCAAAATAGAAGAATTTTTGATTTATTATCTTGATAAAGATGTTCTAGCAACAGATCTTACCTTCCTGATCCTATTCTGTGAGAGTCAAATGAACGTGTGTCTTCAAGTAGAAACAGCGAATGCTATATTCAAATTCAGGTACTCCCTAAATATTCTATAGACAAATTTGTTACCATTTAAATGTTTAGAGACATCAACAACACAAATATTTCCTTTATCCTATTCCATCTGCATCTATTGATTTAAATGATCGTTGAGGGAGGCAAGTGTATTGGAAATGTCAACGGTGTGCAATTCAATGCTATAAAGTTTTTAAATATCTTCTATTAACATTGATCATTATCCGCCTAGCTTTCACCTGAAGGGAATAGGGTGCTAATGCTTAAAATATTCCTGTTTACATTGTTTTTAAGCCGTCTCTTTCAGGATAATTTTCATCCATTTTAAGCAATGATTTCTAAGCAAATAAGTAATGAGAATAAAATAATTAATGCAAATAAGTTTCAAAACAAATCTGCTTATTCAAATCTCATTTGAAATTAAAATAAGCTTATTTGATGCAAAATTCATTTTTTGATCCACTTTTTGTGTATTTCTACACACGGCTACTACAAATTTATTCAGAATATCTGAATCATAATATGTCTGCAAGTGTCAGAAATAATCTTATGAGCATGTTAGTTGGTCAAAAAGTGATATGTATCGAATATGTTTAGGCTACTACACTGTAAACTGTACGATACTAAAGTTACTTACTACTACTCTTTGCTATTGGATTATCTTTATCATCCAATAGGAAAGCCAGTCGCTTTCGTAGTGTATGAACACGAACAATAGTGCTTTCGTACATTTTGTTATTCTCCTTTTGTTCATCGGTTTCGTATTCAAAATCAGCCAGCTTTCGTACCTGCTCTACAGTTTACAGTGCAGAAATCTATTCAGAATATCTGAATCATAATATGTCTGCAAGTGTCAGAAATAATCTTATAAGCATGTTAGTTTGATCAAAAAGTGATATGTGACAAATTTCAACCTGCTCCCGATTCAACCCAAACCCAAGTGCCGAACTGACTGAAATCATTACGGTTGCACATTCAACAAATCCTAAAGATAAATGAATCGGACTGGGCCTATATGAAAGGAGCATGTATTACAATTTCGGATATAGAAACCACTTAATAGTTACATAATAAATGCTTCATTTTGTGTACTTAAGGCTTACACATGAGATTATTGCCATAAACCCTTGACTATAGTCAATTGTGCTCTTGTAGTTTTACTTCAATTGTAGTTTATTGTGCGTATACGCCACAAAAAAGTTCATATGCACTGTAAATCGTGGCAGTGAAAAAAAGAGACAAAAGCACTATTGTATTCTTTGTCCGCTCCCGTCCCCTTGTTGTACCCTCAATCGGCCGATATTTTGTCCGCTTCTAGGTGTCTAAATATAGATGACCATGGGACAAATGTGTCCCCTTTCGTACTTTAACTTGTCCCCTCAGTTGTCCGGTAATATACAGGGTGGCGCACGTAAACCGCCGGATTTTAAACTTTTATTACTCCTCAAATATTCATCCGATCGTCATGAAATTTCGACTCATACTAGTTTGGAGTATAGGATTTATGATGATTATACCTGTTGTACTGAGAATTGTCAGAAAATTCTGATTCTATTGACCGAATGACATGTAGTAAAATTGACACACCAAAAATGTATCTTAACAAGTAAAATTTAATGATAAACTTTTCCCTTTATTTCCCCCACGTCTTTATCAATAATGACCAAAACGAATTAAGGTAAATGTCATAGAAAACATTTATTAAATGAAATTCTCATACGATGATGAAAGTCATCCCAGTAGCCATTTATAATAGAATATAATACTTACTAATTTAAATTATTAGTTAAATGATGAGGACTGATGGCGTTCTCCAATCCGCAAGTGTACAAAGGCAATGCCACTGTAACCATTGGATTAATCAGTTCTTAAAAGAACTCAATGCAGCTTTCTCGTGGCAACGAATTAAAATTGATCAGCTTTGGCCCAATATCTGGTAAAATGGAAATCTTAAGACTTGTAATACTATTCATTCTTGCTGTTAATATACTAATACCATAGATTCCAAACACTGCCGTATACACGTTCAAAACAGACGTCTAATATACTGTACCGACTACAGATGCTGATAGTGGAAATAGAATAAGACAATGGTCACCATAGGTTAGTTAAGGAAATTAAAAAATGGATATTATAAAACAACAGGAAACCGATGAACAAAAATTGGAAAAGCGAAGGTAAAATATGGAAATACAACGATGCTACTACACCGATTACAAGTGAACTATATCTGACACTACACAAAGTGGATAATGGTAAGAGTGGATAAGTGGAAAGTGGATAATGGAGGTAAACAATGGAACTACAATGACACTCTACTACACCGAAAGCAATGAATCTATACACACTATACCTAAGACTACGCATGGAAAATACTATTTCTTCACTTGAATTTGTTATCGCCAGTTTCTTCATCCGTCTATAGTACTTCATGTAATTCCACATTTCTTCATTTGAATTACAATACATCGACCACTACTTCAGCTACAGATTAAGGGATATAAAACATAATACTGCAGTCCGTGAGTCATCAGCAGGTACTCATCTGTTTCGACCACTAACCTGAACACTCAAACCCAGACGAGCGGGGTCCCACACATAGTGGCTGACAAAATACTGAATAGGTAATGACATGTCTTGAAAGATATGTCACAAAGATAAATCAGACATCATTCAATTGTTGCGTTTCAAAACATAAGAAAAAAGTGTTAGTAGTCATCAAACTTCAACGTGTCCTCCTCCATTCTCGAGGGCGGATTCGAGTCGCTTTTGGTAGGCCAGAGCAGTTTCTCGACACATCTCAGTTGTCACTTCTTGAAATGCTTGTATGATGCGGTCCTTCAGGTTTTGCATGGATGTTGGCCGTGTATGGTAAACCTTGGACTTGACAAAGCCCCACATGAAGAAATCGCAAGCCGTCAGGTCAGGTGAACCCGTTGACCAGGGCATGTTAGGAGATCCACGTCCCATCCATCTGTTAGGCATCTTCTTGTTCAACCACTCACGCACAGGAAGTCCCCAGTGTGGAGGTGCACCATCCTGCATGAATATGATGCTCCTGCCTCTTCTGTCCGACTGCACCGCTGGCCAAAATTCCTCCTGTAGCATCTTGAGATACAGATCCTTGTTGACGGAGGTGTCGAAGAAGAACGGTCCGTAGATACCTGATTGGCTGATTGCCGCCCAGACGGTGGTGCGTGGCGAATGCATAGACTCTTGCTTGATCCAGTGAGGGTTCTGTTTGGCCCAATAACGACAATTGTGGCGATTCACACCACCATCCAGATGGAAGTGAGCTTCATCGGACCAGGTTAGTTCCACTAAATGGCTCGGGTTGACTTGGATGCGCTGTAGCTCCTGTTCTGCGAACTCCATTCGGTTTTCCAGATCTTCTTCGTGTAATCGCTGCACCACCTGGACCTTGTACGGATGCCATCCATAGTCATGGAGGATGCGCTGGATAGTGCGGCGACTCACTTGAAGTGCATTAGATGCACGACGGATAGATGTGTTTGGGTCCTCCTCGAAGTGCTGCACAACTCGCTCCACATTCTGCTCCGTTCGTTCAGAAGATGACCGGTCCCGCTTGACAGTCACCACACTACCACTGGTCAACAGGTTTGTGTGCCACCGCTTTATGGTACGGGTATCCGGTGCTCTCGAGTTCTTGCCATACTTTGAATGATAAAGCCTTTGTACCTCCAGTGAACTCTTGAGCCATTCGTACCAAGCCGCGCATTTTGCTCGTTCTGCAAGCGAATAATCATCCATTCTTCTATGTTCGATTCTTTTCAGATAGTGATTTAATCGTCGAATGGTATTTTATATGACATGGAAGTAACTGAACAATATTCACTTCAAGACTGCGCACAATTCGTTGTGCAGAATACGATTCATGTTAAGTTAATTAACTTGATCTAGATTTTCGATGTCAAAAAAATGAGTACATGTCATTCGGTCAATAGAATCAGAATTTTTTGACAATTGTCAGTACAACAGGTATAATCATCATAAATCCTATACTCCAAACTAGTATGAGTCGAAATTTCATGACGATCGGATGAATATTTGAGGAGTAATAAAAGTTTAAAATCCGGCAGTTTACGTGCGTCACCCTGTATATGGGGAAAAATAAGTTGATAAGTAAATTTGATATTTGCAGATATCAAATAAGTCATGATGAAATGATAGTTTAAGTACTGATGATTCCGTAAAGCGTTAAAAACTGCGAAATGTGCTTCATAAATAATTTAAGATTAAGTTGTTTAAAATTTAATATTAACTTTATTTTATTTAATATATAATACTTTTTTCGAATGCATTTTCACTTTGATTCTTCGCATGATGCTAAGCGTAACAGTGACCACTCTGGATAACAACAGCAGCCTCTTCCAGGCGACCTCGAATAATCGATCTAATAAGAAGTCGGAGGGATTGAATTATTTGACCATTCTGGATGCACTGGTAATTGGTGTGCGCAATACACAATTGATTATATTTGCACAATTTGTAACCCTTTTTCACGGAAAGGGTGGCAAGTTTTCATCTCATTTGCAAATGATTATACCTGAATGCTTTACTAACATTACTGATGATGTTTCGGAACATGCATTTTGCATGTACATTTCACACAGTTCCAAAGTAGAAAACGTGTGTAGCTGACTTTGACATTTTCATGTTAATGATGAAAGGAGGCAGTATCAGTGTCAGCATAAATATGAGACTATTACTGCAAAGATGCTGCAATTGACTACACAGGTTAGAGAACGAATGCAGAGGTTAAATAAATTAACGATAATGCAAAGGTTATAGTGCGAAAGGTTTTGCAAAATGACCTATTTAACTTAATTATCATTGGAAAATTGATGAATTGCTAGAACTTTTATCTAAATTAATGGCAACGCATAAATTCTTAAATGCATTTTTTTGCATCAGTATTCGATGCTTTTAAAGTAGATTGCCTATCATCTGTTGATGTTGTCTGAGATAAAATCGTAAAAATTTTTCTTCAGTGTCACGAAACCGAAGGAGAGTCAAACGCAATTATGTTTAGTCTTGAAACTAGGAATAGCCTACTTTTGCTGCTGAAATGTTCTATCCGTGCTGGTGTGTGTGCCTCAGATAGGATATATATAGAATGCCATTATGTCTACCGATAGCTTCAAGGCGGTTTCGAAAATTCAACTTTATTTCAATGCGTCGCTGAGCGTTGGAGGCAGTATATATAAAACAAATTCCCTGCGTCAGAATGCATGAATAGAAGATCTTTCATTCATATTGTGTAGCAGCCTGACCCTGATTGGCAAACAGTTTGTTGCAACGTCCACTGTTATCATTACCGAGCAACCATCAGATGGCTGTCAGTCTACGCTTAACTTCCAATAATAGCACACGGTGGTCAGGAAGGTCACAAAAGTTCGAAAAAATTGGGGATGATTTGTCTTGAAAAATTTAGTCTTATTAGTTTTGTCTTATTAGAGCAAGAGAAGTTATTTCAAAGAAATTAGAAAATCTTTCATTGAGCCCATATTGAGAAAATCGAATTTATTGATTTTTGAAAATCGATAATTATTGGAAATAGATATCCAAGATATCCAAGATATGGACTTTCGGGGTGGCACCGATGCACAAAACCCAAGTAGGAAGTTTCGAACTCTGCAATTTTATCTTGGAAGTCAAATCTCAATGTATTTCCGAAACATGAATAGACTACATGACACTTTTCGCAAAGAATCAACAAAAGGTAGGATTTGAATTGGACAAATTGCAGCCAAGGAATCAACATTTTGCAGAAGTTTTCTGCAATCTCCACCGGTAGAATTGCTGCCTACATGATGCCCAACAGGTTTTACGAAGAATTTTTCGGACCACATGCTTTATACTTGCGTGACTTCTTGAAAAAGTCACTCGTAAGACTTGAAGTAATTTTCCAGCCTTCTACCCATGACGGATAACTTTTCCTTGAGATTGCATTCGATAGCGTCTCTTCCCATTGCCTGTCTCACTGTTTTTGCTACTGCAGATATCTGATTACTTGAAAGGTTCTTCGAACATTGTAAATCACAAAATTCTTCGCTGCTGATTCGCCGTTTGAAAGTCGAAGTACTGGGAGTATCGAAATCAATTCGAGTAGGTTTGCCACCGGTTGTCAGTTGGAACCGTTGGAACCCTGCAGATGTTTCAGGGCTTTCATCGCATTTTCCTGCTAGTATAGAGCTGTAGACCTGTTCGCGTGATTTTGGAGATAACAAAATAATTGTATTGTTGAGCTTTTCTGCTTTCGTACATGAATGATTGTATCCTCTTCCAACTACAGATAGGCATTTTGGACAGAGCTTGATGCTGGTCGACTGTAATGACATTTGTATACCTTGTGATAAAGAATCCGCGGGAACCGGAGGTCGTTCACTGTAATATTAAAAACTTGGCACTGACCATCTTCGTATCCATGTCGTGTAACGCATTTTGCATATTGCTCAAATGACTGAACTTTGAGCTTTCTTCAATAGACTCAATTCTTGCATTCATGCAACAGGTTAAGATCACTTTTACATAAGACAGATAGAAGTCTATCATCCTCGATCATATAATCATGAATGACATATTGTTTAATCAAATGTAAGAGAGTCTCTGTAATCGCTTCATCACGGTCATATTTGCCTCACTTCATGAGTCCTCTTCGTCTTCGGCATGCTGAAATGAAATGACTTGAATGATTTAACAAACTGCGACAAACTAATGAAATCGAGAATTGACTTCTAATCAACATGCGATTATGAACACTTATTCTAGCTTCTCGATAACAATAAGATCGCAATTAGTTCCTGAATAGATCTCCACGCTTCGATTTGATATATATGGAGACACCGTAATGTTAATATCAAATCGTAACTAGTTAATCGAAGTATTCAGTCGACAGATGGGGACATGCGTATTTATGCTGAATGGAATAAAAAGCAACAGACCGGTTTAGCTTCGATGGATAATGAGCCATAATGATTCAAGGACGTTTTGGCTGCAGAACTAACATCACAGCTTGGCTCAATAGTTTTGCTGATGTTTATTAAGTAACAACGAAAAGTTGTCAACTACAGATTGTTTCATAAAAAATGGATCACCCTTAAACATCAACTTGTCTAACTCCGCAAACTTGACGATTTCTCTCTTGAACGGAAGATATGTCAGTTTTGAATATTTATTCATCTTTTGAAATTAATATCATTGAATAATGAGTTGGTTTGCTGTAGAGATAGTTAAGTATTAGTAGATTTGATCTTCATTTAGCAAATTGAACTTCAAAATCATAACCTCTACTCTAAATATTACATTTGTTTCCTTTGTTATGTAATATGTTGTTATACAAGCCAAAAGCTATCAAGCAAAACAGCAAAAATTAATAAGAAATCGGTCAAATAGAGCCAGTCGGTCACCATATCATCAACAATAATGGGGTAATTACATACAATAAAACTAACTTTCACATGTGATAGCTTCCTGACTTCGTTGCGGTGTTGGTGTGCAGCACTCCTGATGGTGTTTCAGCTAGAAATCTATCTCTTACCGGTTTAAAACAATACAAAAAGCACAAATGAACAATAACGAGATCTTAGTAACGAGATCGCAAGGTGTTTATGACAAATTTTACATTCAAAATTATACACAATTATTTATCGTTACACAATATTTTTAGGTCAAATATCCCTGCACAGATTACAATTACATTTGTTATTGTTTTCAATAGTCCTTTATGCTATTAAACTAAAGTTTGACCGGTTTTGCAGGGTTTGCGAACAGGAAGTTCATACTTACTGCCAGTTTATTAATTTTCTTAAGTAGCTATCACAAATAAATCAACACAAAGTTCATTTGATTTTCATTACTTTTTTCATTGGATTTTGATTTTGGTGTAATTGAGTTAGGCTAAATCCATTTTCATACAGACCCTTTTTTCATTACATTAACGGACCTCTAAGGAAGTATCCGAACAAAGATCTTGCACAATTTAATACACATATATACAACTACTGAGTTTATGTGATTTGGTAACCAACTATCAACCAACATTCGAAATTCCAGAATGACAGGATTGACCTACATACATTTATAACCGCAACCTTTGACTTACTTAAATACTTTATATCCAAAAAATTCAAGTAATCGTATTTTTTTTCAGGAAATTGTGAAATTGAATTTTATTCGTTTTGCTGAATTAAAGAGATGTAATATATCCTGAAAAACTTTTCAATTTTTGGATATGGTCCCAAGAAGATTTCATCGATATAATACTTTGTGTAAATTAAGGTACAGTACATGATTTTATGTTTTACACGAAAGTAACGCCGGATGAGAATTTTTCTCTTTTTTTGTATGTACTATGTCAGTCAAAATGTTCATCTGTCCTTGAAATAAAACTTTTTTTATCTACCACTATGTTCCGATTTGACTTATCAGACGGGAATGACAAGTAAATTGTTTTGTTTCCAAGCCAAATCCAAAGCTTGCAATCTTTACTCTCGATCCGCGGGATGCCGCGTTAATTGTCAGATTGAGATAGTTGTAAGATATCTCCCTGTTGGCATCGGAGGACTTTTGTTGAGATTAACAGACCATTTCTCCGAATAATCTCATTATTTCAAGGATGCCACTTTCCCTGTCCAAAGCTGTAATTATGGCTTTAGAGTTGAAACATCAATTTCATGAAATTCCTGAAAACGACGATTACTTGAATTTTTTTGGATATAAGTATTTCGTAAGTTCAAAGGTTGCGTATAAATGTAAATAGTAAATCTGTCATTTCTGAATTACGATGCGTAAAGATAGTTGGTTGCCAAAAAGTTACGGCATGATGAACAAGACGTAGTTGAAGATCCGTAAAAAGTGCAACTAAAACTACATAGTCAACTGAGTGACTGGACAGAATGATGAACATCGATACATCGATAATTTCCAGCTTTCTGTCCTAAATAAACAAAAAGAATTCGATGCAAACTAAAATGGCCCGCACGCTTCATCAGCGTTGACACAGACACAAATCAACCGCAACATGAAATTGATCTAACAGTCGTCACTGCCTATTTCATTTTATATTTTAGCCCAACTGCCTGTTTCATTACTTACCCCATCTTTTGAATACAACATAATAAATTGCATAATGATCCTCAAATACAACAGAAAAAAGATCTGGTTCCGCATTCGCAAAAAGGAAAGCAACAATACCTTGGTCAGAACCTTACTTCATACAGGCAAGGAAACAGAAATGGAAACGCTAACGAATGTTTTACGAATGAATGAACATTGGCCCCAAATGAACCATCAACTCCATCGACTGGTTTAATTATGGATGATAAGCTAACTGTCACAGGAGTAGTAGGAGTCAACTTAGAGTAGTCTCAATTAGGGCTTAGTACCTATTAGGCACAGCTCTTTCTGCTGATCTGAATCTGATAATGTATAGAAATGGAGTATGGTATATGGAGACGTTCAGTTCGTCACTGCTAGACCTACAGATGGCGGTATTCACAACTTACGTTCCTGTTAAAAAGAGAGTGAGGAAAGTTAGATCAGATCAAAAATCATCATTATCATCGAAAAAATGCCATAGACGAATTGTAGTGTCATTGACAATATATAAGGGTAGGGCATATATAGCATCCTAAGAACCCGTACAGTATCATAGCTATATTATTCTATAAGGACATTTTTTTATATTATATTGTGAAAAAAATACAAAAAAAAATGCTTTCTGTATCATACTTATGTTTTATTTAGTCAAATTTTAGGATGATCCACTTTTTATGAAACGTACTGTAAATTAGGGACGAATGAACACTACATGCAATGCCCGCAAGAAACAAAGTATAATTCACTTAACAAGCGCTTGACATATTTATCAGATGTCGTTTGTGCGCAACAATCCAATACCCTATCAACATAACATGAACTAAAAAATCGGCTAATTGATACTTGAGGACAGTCATACACAGTAAAATATAACCCTTATGTCAGACACATACATTTATCTGTAAGAAAGTGCTATATTTTCTTTCTAGGTAGACGTACTTTACGTTATACCTAACAAAACAATATTCCATTGACATGAAGTTAGTTAATCGAATTCACCCAATTGGCATTTAAGGAGCTATAGTGAAGACATAGTCACTTAATAGGCCTAATCCAACGTAAGAAATGCAATGCATGCGTCAAACATTCACCTGATTTACTCCGTAACGGCTCGATGGATTTCTATAGTTCAGCGTCTAAAGTAACAAGCAAGCAGATGAGTAACATATGTGACATCAACCAAGTCTGCCCAATTTTTATTTGCAGCAACTTTTAGTGTTTCACTGATTTCTGTCAATATTTAGAAAAATATTGATCTATCAAATCGATAATTATCGATTTTCTACTAAAGGACTCGACAAAAATCTCAAAAGTTATGACTAAATTTAGCAGAAGAACACACAGTTTTATATTTGTTGTCCAACGGTCACCCACAATTTCAGCAAGCGCGCTAAAATCACAAATTACGGATTTCCAATAATTATCGATTTTCAAAAATCAATAAATTCGATTTTCTCGATATGGGCTCGATGAAAAATTTTCTAATTTCTTTGAAATAACTTCTCGTGCTCTAATAAGACCAAACTAATAAGATTAAATTTTTCAAAACAAATCTTCCCCCATTTTTTCGAACTTTTGTGACCTTCCTGATCGCCGTGAGCATCGATCTTTGACGAAGACAATGATCGACATGAAACATGAGATCAGTTAAAAATTCAAATGATTTATATCTCACCTGTAAAGGAGCTGAAACGTAAAGAAACAACGAAATTCAAAATATGTGGTTGATCCTCGAGAGGAATCAAATGATTAATACTTTCGATATACCGTTTGCAATGTTTGGCTAGTTAAAGCTGACGATGCGTCGATGGCGGTCAGTTAAATAACAACATATGAATGCTTTCACTTTCTGATTGTCTGCCAGACTTGATACTTTACAAAATCGCTATTAATTTGCATTATCTAGCCGTCTGCAGTAAATGTTCAGTGTAATAATGCGAAGTCTAATCAGATCAATTCTAATGATTGCCCTAATTTCGCTGGCCAGTGTTGCAAACTTAGTTACAAATTTCATTTGGGGTATCTTTTTTTGTCATATTAAAAGGTGTATTGACCTGCCTAATGAATTCACATCATGGACATTCAGCGATGAGATGAAATAGATCTTCTGTCTTTCCAAGATTGTATGCGGTACATGGATATTCTTCAAATAATCTGCTGTTTACGCATCTATATTTGTTTGTTTGACCCTAAGCTGTGGCAACCTGTTTTAAGTTTTGAGATATCAAAACTATATATAGAGCTTAACATAACACGATTTTGATAGCCTCCCAATGTCGTCAAACACCAAAATTTTGGTGCACTTTATATCCACATTCAATCACATTTTCACGCACAACGTCTATCAGAAACATGATAATAACACATACATATGATAGGATATGACTTGAAGACACATTATGCAAAAAATGTGGCTCTAGACTTAGTACTTTCCACTTAATGAGAGAAAGCATATAAATTTTCATTCTTGCCAAAAACTTCAATCTCGTCCCATGTATTTTTCTTCGATCATGTCTGATTTGAAGGGGAAATAACTAGAACTCGGCAGACGCGCAGATTGATTCGTAGTAGGCATAGTGTGCACATCATTCTGTGAAAGTCTCATTTTCGGCCTCGTTCCCTGCAGAAATTCGTTCTGGCTGCCGAACTGCAAGGCTTCAGTACGTACAAAAGCGAGGAGATTTAAATGCATTAAGCGACCAGTAGCCAACCTTTATTCATCAAATGTACCAGTAATTCAACCGACAATTCGAATAAAGTAAAATGAAGATTTATAGTCCTGCAGTTTACAGTCAGTAGCATTTTGAATACCAAGTGACTAATATGTGACCCGATTTGGTCAGAATGCTCATTATAGCTGCGGAATGCCAATTAAGTCAAAATAAAAATAATTTCAAATACTTCATTGCGGACGCACTTTACAGGTAACCCTTGACTAGCCACAGCACCGCTGCCACCGCGGTTATTGATACTTTGGTCTACCGTTGATGCTGACATAATACTATGTACCGTGTACGATGAATAAGACGACAAACACAATTACATGGAGACATCCGACTGGCCGTGGCCAATTTGCGTGCATGTTTCCTTGCATATTGCCACATTTGGAAGCTAAAATGAGTTGAGTAAGATGGGTTCACCGGCACTGTGGCCTTGTGGTAGAGTGCTTGGTCTGCTAAACACTCAGCACAAAAAGAATGAGGGTGGGATAAATAACAACTCGGCCACATGGAAGAAGGGCTCCTTGTCTGATGTTCTTCCGAGTATAAGGCTCACTTAACTAGATGGTATCAGTGAATAACCGATAAATAGATGACATGATAAACATTTTTTGCAGATGACATAACTTTCAAAGCTTGAACATTTTTCCTTTTCACGTTCCCATTAGGCGCAAAGTTGGCTAGCGAAAGTATATCTGATTTTTTAATAATGATGTAAATGCTGAACGTAATAGACTCTTGATAGAAATTTTCGTCAGTGAGTGAGAAATATTTTCATTGATTTTCAAGATTATTATTTAGATACTAAATATAGAGAATTCCGCTATCAGATAGATAATCACACAGAGTTGCTATCAATAGCATTTGTTAATAAAATGTTTCAGAATGGAATGAATTAACTATAGATGAGAAATATGACTAAACTTGTGATGAATTCGTTCTCCTTCATTCATCTTCAATCATTACTCAAGCGATTGGTGGCATTTCCTGATTTGAGATTGTCATTTGGATACGAATCAAGTGTATCAAAGTTTTCAGAGAAGCATAATATTCCCACCTACACACTCTCGTTATCATCCGTTATCATCCCAAGTGTTCATTTCACTCTTATGTTGCATCTAGAGTACATTCTATAATTAATGATTCCGATCTTCAAATTTTCTCTTTGAGTAGCAGCAAGAGCTCTCATATAAAAGAAATTCTCATAAAGTCAACTGTTGATGAGGATGGTTGACAATTTCTGAAAGTCTAGAGTTTTGATTAAATAATCAATTGAGTATTGCTGAAGTGAATTGAAATGGTTAGACAGGTAGAGATAGCCGAGGTTGGACGGAGGTCGAAGTTCGTGACTTGCGAAGGATAGGAGAGTCAACGAATTGATTATGACGAAATCTGTTATGCAATGTTGAAGCCAGGGGTGCGGAGTCGGAGTCCCGGAGTCCTATCATTTTTGCTAGAGTCGGAGTCGGAGTCTTATTAAATGATAGGATTCCGGACTGCGGCCTATAAGACCCGACGTAAAATACAAACAAATTATCTATTCTCGTGCATAGCTTTGTTTTGCAAATTTATAATACTACCGACTTGAAGCCCCTTTATAAGTAGCATGAAACAAGTTGGATATCAAAAGGAATGAATATTCGCTAATAAGCATCTTAATTAAGCGGAAATGAAGCTGATGATCTAGAAAATTTTATCAACCACATTATAATGTAAGTCCCTGCAAGTCTTCAAGGAAAAGTTGAGAGCTCATTGTAGTTTTTAGCTGGGATGTCATGTTTTTAATTCAACTTTCAGCGGCATGATTTTGTGATTCACAGGGTGTCATTTCCTGAATCTTAATAATTATAATATGGATCCATTTGCATCTTTTAAAGTTAATTATGATAATCTTCTTTGATTAAGATGCTTTGCTCTTTCAGTGGCAGGCAGTTTGTGACATGATCGCGCTTAAGAAAATAATCTTGTTATAATAAAGCTGATATTTTAGTAATGGTAACTCATTGCCAATATTTGCTAATTTATTGCCTCTCAAATTGACTTGACATGGAGGATTTGTGGAATACTATTCTATATTGCTATCATAATCAGTCAGATTCGTGTTAATTTCTCCAAAAGTGTAGAAAATTGGCCATCTCACAGGTGGTACTGGGTCTCGACTCATGTCATTTAATGAAATCAAAACTGTATACGCATTGGGGATTTAAAAAAATGCTGAGTTGCTACTCTACCTAATATGCCTACTCTATGGTGGACATTTATCGGCAACTCGGTCTAGTTATAGGCCTACCGATATTATTGCCTGATGGCTGCAATTTTGATATCGTTTGTGCTCTCATGCTTTGAAATACGTAGAAATCACTTTTTCATTTAAGTACTGTGCCTATTTCTTGACTGTCTCTAAAGTTTATAGTATGTCGGCTATTCCAAGCTTTTATGGTGAAAACATAAATGGCCGTGACATCCTGGTCGATAAAACGGAAATTGGACTTCTTCTTAGGAGACTTGTTCTTTCCTGTTAGGCCGGAAAATGCCGGCCCGGTAAGTCTTACTAAGAAAGAATTGAACTGCTCCGTCTCCACTTTGAGGGAACCACGATAATATGAATATTATGTAAATCTATCGAAAAACGTAGCTATTAGCTACGTTCATGTTACAACAGACGTAAAGAACGATAAAAGCAGAAAATTTACCCTGCAATATTTGAATTAATGCGCAAAAGGTCCTTTAATTCTCTCATCTGCAGTATCCAATGCAGTTTTATAATGATGAAAATCCATTAACCCTCAAAAGTTCAACATGAAGCTTTTTGTTCTAGCGTATTTGTAATCCGATAATTTTAAAAAGTTATTTCATAACTCTCAAAGAAACTCCAGAACTTCTTTCTATTTCATATCACCTTCTAAATAAATATATTCGAATAGTACGGTCGTAAGTATTGTAGTTTCGATTCTGTTCCAATTACTTTAGCACTTTGGGTGCGGCAGGGATATGAAACTTCCGAAGGGCAGCCGCGAATTTGAAATCGCTTCGGTGTATGCATGTATTTCTACTCGGTCGGAATGACACAAAGGACTTTCCTAGCGCTTCCTTGATTACAAAAAGCGTTAACACAATCAATTTTATGCTCAAAGGAAATTGAGACTGCATCAAAGTTTAACTGAAATTACGGCTATTTAACAGTAGGGCAAATCTTGCGTCAAACCTTGCTACATTGCGTTGATACCCACAGTTTACATAGATAAGCTACACAAAGTATTTGATCAATCATTTAGCCGCTTCTAATCCTAAACAGAACATTACTGGTCAGTCTCACTGAATAATGTTCACGGTATCACGAACATTTCTGGTCAGCAGCTATCGATAGATTCCATTATATCAATGCAAAGGTTGACTTGATGAAAAACAATAACAGAAGTTCGGTATGGATGAATACGAAAACAGAAGCGGTTGCAGTTGATATATTTTGCACCTGTTGA
Organism: Prostheceraeus crozeri; assembly: GCA_907163375.1. Lineage (NCBI taxonomy): Eukaryota > Metazoa > Platyhelminthes > Polycladida > Euryleptidae > Prostheceraeus > Prostheceraeus crozeri. The sequence goes on along the minus strand of CAJQUW010006306.1, from coordinate 503,865 downwards.
TCACATCTGATCGTAAGTAAACGTGATCAGCACATCGAATGATCAGTGGAACACAGCATTTATCTCATATGACGTATTTCGAAATCTAACGATGACTTTGATGTGAACTCGACAAATCTGATGACTTTTTGTAGAATGATTTATGAAGCATTCTCTGTAAGTTCACCTATTACTCATCCAACATTGCCACTTGCATGCATGCATCTACGTCAGACTATAAGTTACAAATACCCTCTTCCAAACAAATGTCCAATAGAGAAACTTTTTAAATTGTCAAGTTTGGAATGAAATATAGATTGATTTAAATAATGCCCATAGACTTCTCACTCCTGCATGTGTGTGCTCATGCCTCTGTACAGGCGACTGTCGATGCAATAAATTTCACAATTAATTACATCAGTATCCAGAGTTAATCGTCTAGCTGAAGTCGGAATGCCTTGATCTCCCGAGATTTTGAAATTTGCGTTTTCGATGCCCGGTATCCGAAGAAGCTAAAATTACTGATGGAAAAGATTGTCGACCAAATTCTGACTTGTTTCTGTAATATTAGGTACAGATGTTGGACACGAAAAGTGAGTGTCTTTTCACCCCGGCCCTCCAAATTAAATGCATTATAACTAAACAGATTTAAACTTTTTTGGCAAATAAACTTTACATTGTCCCGTGATTTAATGTCGGCTGGCTTCATCACCAAATAGCAAGATTTGTGCCTCAATTAAATAATCAAAAACAAAAGTAATTGATGTGTAGTTTAAGTTCAATTACTTGACAGATAAGTACATTATTTCTTGAAGCATGCTTTTGGCGTGCTTTTGTCAGAATAATCATGGCTCAATTCTCCAGAAGGCAGTGCCTGAAAATTATAGAAGCTATAGGTCCCAAGGACCGTTTGCCAGTCTCTGTCAATTCTAATATTATCAACAGTTTTCAATGCACTTGCATTGTAGTATCAAGTACATCGGCAGAACTAGTAGGCGACATGGTGACAGAATTCGTGAGCATGTTCCTTCGCACCACGAGCCGTTGTCGTCCGCGCTCCAATCGGCTAGCATCCAGTGCCCTGCCATCACTCGACATCCTCAATTATGCTTTTGTAATGTTGATGAGGCATTGAATCGATTTAAGATTGATTTCGTACTCGTAATTTCCAGCTATTGTCCACCTACAAGGTATCGATCTTTATCACAAACTGCCTGACACTGAAAAAACCAAACATCATTATCAGGGATCTGGAGCGCAGCGGAGCTGGAGCGGCTATGGAAGCGGAGCGGAGCGGAGCAGAGTGGTGTAGTAGCTGGAGCGGAGCGGAGTGGGATAGGAGCTGGAGCGGAGCGGAGTGGTCGATAATTTATTTGATGAAAGATGGAATACGTTGGCAATCTTAAAACAAATTACTACTATTTTTGCATGTTGACGTGTGTTTGTAATGATATCAGAAACTAAATACTGTTGAACTGTACTGCTGTAGTTTGTTATTGGTGGCGCTGTTAGAAAAGAATAAAAGTTTGTTACAATTAATTTGTATCTATGTCTATTTTTAGTGACATATTATAATAACATAAAAGAACTTTCTCTCCTATTCCTATTACTTTTTACTTTTCTTACATTGTCTAGAAGCTATGTTAAGTAATTACATCATATTATTTTTTCAAAATTACAAACTTTGATAATTGCATGGTTATAGGCCTACCAATATGATACGTAGAACGGAGCCTCACATAAAACTCAAACCATCGTAATTCGTAAGCTAACCCATACAATCAATTTATGTTTTAATCAGGTAGCAAGAGAGGGGCCTACAGTATTGAGATGGAGCGGAGCGGGAAAGGGCCTTCGAGCGGAGCGGAGTGAGATATGGGGTTTGAAGGAGCGGAGCGGTTAAAAATCGACCTCTCCAGATCCCTGATCATTATCAAGGATAATGATCATAATTAACTTTAAAAATGCAAATGGGTCCACATTACCATTCATTCAGTTTCAAGAAATGAAGCATAAATTTAGTGAATCACATAATTATGCGGATGAAAATTGAATTAAAAGCTTGAAATTTCAGCCAAAAAGAACACACAATAAGATCTCATCTTTTATATGAGGACTAAAGCGTCCGTAAAGTGGTTCATGAAATTTCCGTAGTGATAACTTAATTTCCGCTGAATTATGATGCCTAATGTTAAATGTTCATACTTTTTAATACCTCATAGAATTCATGCTACTTATTTAGAGATACCAAGTCGTTAGTACGAAGACACGGACATAATTTGCAAAAATTTAGCGTCCTAAAAACTGATCAATATTCTTTTATACCGCAGGAACATTCATCGCAAACATTAAATCTATTGACATAACAATTTTTGCTGCATGATGACATTATCTTGAATCGACACTTTACCGACTATATACTTAGTGCATGGTTAATAAAGTCGATAGTCGTGCATATGCTATGGATCAGTCTGTCAGTCACTTCAGCAGACACATCGACTGCAAAACTGAAGCGAGAACATTGCTCATGGTAGCTTCACAATCCTATAGACACATAGTGGTTTTTTTGTTCCACCTCAAGTCAAATAAGTGTTAAGCAAATAATACAAATAGTGATGGGTTTCAATTTAACGTAACACATAGTTAAGAAGCCATTTTTTTTTGGGATGCTTCAAAGCAAGAAAACATGATGAGTTTTTGTCTGTTGTGCGTTTTATTGTTTAGGTCACTTTTATTAAATCCTATTGAATGAGTGATCCTATTGAATCCTATTAACTTATTGAATGAGTTTTCAACGGCATGGGTAGTTTCATAGACATGAAAAGACAACCCTGAGATACAATTTCTGATACACAGAAACTAAATATGCTCATCAACGAGTTACAGTTACTTCATAGGATTTAGCATCTCTTGGGTCGGTCTACACATATCAAATTTAATTTTTTGTGCTTCTCATGCTGACGCTTCGTTTAGAAAGTTCCAAAAATGTAAGGAATGCTAAGTTGATATGTGCGGCCCATCCGCCCCTAAGCAGACGAATACTGCAGTCATCCCGTTTCTATTTTATTGCCTAAACTTCTTCTCCAAGAGGTGTATCCGACGTTATTATCTTGCACTGAAGTAGGATGTCCATCTAGATCTCTGGAATACCAGTTTATTGCATATTAAAATACTTCTACATCTCAAAGACCGATAATTGATTGACAGGGATGAATGAGTGCAATCAAGAAGGAAATAATCCTTTTGAAAAATTCAATATATTTAAACAGGGTCTGCATCATCATTCTACTTGGCTTCCTAATTTCTCCTTTCATTATCAAAATGATCTTTAATCATTCTAACTTGTTCTAAAAAGTTATTTACATTGAAATTACAATTTTTACATTCTTTAGTGGCATATTGCTAAAATACGCATATTACTTTTAATATAAGTAGCAAATTGTCATTATTTGGTCACGCGATATTTTAGGCTTTAAGAATACTGAAATGATTTTCGACGGCTGAGTGTTATTATTCGCTATATGCAAACAAAGATTATGCACAATGCTTAGCAACATCTATTGGCATATATTGTAATAAGCATAGTAAAAATGATTTATACGGGAAATAATTTTGACATTTCATCGGAGAATAATAATAGCATTCATATATTTCATGTATATGTAGAGATGCATTCATGCATAGCCTACTTGCAGAGATATAGAGAATTACTTCAATAAGCTGGCCTCTTCTTCGACCCCAGCTACATTTCAAATTCAAGTAAACGCAGGCGTACATGGTTAGAGAACAGAACATTGGAAGACAATGTCACTTCGGAAAAGGGTTTCAGCAACCATATATTACTACTTGCTATGATTAGTGAAAAAACTTGCGCAAACGCATTAATTGACTTATGGAATTTAGTCAAATGATAGACGTTTATGCGGACCAATGATTTTTCGAGGTTATTCAAATGACTTAAACAACAAGTAGCAAAACTGTCATCAAGCCTGTAATAGTATTGGTCGGTGTACGCAAAATGCCGGTGGAATTACGGATACAGGCAGTGAAAACGTTGTATAGGTCTGGAGCTCGTTTCTGGTTGACTTTTTTTAGCGTGCAGATGTAGGCAGTGACTGGAATGCCTAAATCATTCTTCAACATATATGTAGCGTGCCCCAAAAGTGTTAAACTTATTTATTTTGAATCATAAGATGGTTTTTTAAAGTATTACTTCAAATAGAATGCCCATCCTTAGGAAGCTTTTGAGGCGCATCACTTGCAGATGACTTCTGCCTTCACTCGCATTCCTTTCGAGCCGTCAGCGTGGCCTAGTGAAGAAGGTGCGAGCTCGTCTCCACCGCGGACTTCGGTTCGATTACTAGGTCGGGCGACTGCGGTCGGGGAGTCAAGGGGGCTGATGTCTTGTATTGACTTAATAGTTGTCATTCCCTTTAGGTATTCAATGCACTGCGACAGACCTTTGTTGTCAACCTCAAAACTTTCAAAAGAAACAAATTTATGAAGTAACCGGAACTTGCTTCATAAAAGTTACTATCATCAATTTAAGATCTCACAATTCATGCTGTTTCTAACTGAGACTACAGTCTACCGACGATCAATGGTACGTCAATAAAAGCTATTTAGCTGCATCGCTAATGTCAAATTTTCAATCATTCAAATTTGACTTCAAATTCAAATAATGAATATAACATTATCGAAACTAAGACATGATAATCAAAAGTTCTTTGAAACGACTCATGAACTGTATAACGAGATTTCAATTTGGCAAGCCAACCTATTTTCTTGCATGAGTGTCAATTTATTTGTGCGGTAAAGTAAACAAATGTAATCTTTATTTCTGGAATAGCACTTACCCCAATGAGATCATCGAATCGCCAATTCAATCGGCCGTCCCTCCGTTCATGACCGTGTGGTCGGCTGCTGGATATGGATATCGCGATATTCCAGCTTGTGCAATTCAGAGGGAATGGATGAATGATGAACTTTGCTGCAAAATTCTAAAGAAAAAGGCTGCTCCAAGGGTGTGTCACCCATGACGAAATGGATGGCATTCCCAGCAAGATGGAGTCGATCGCCGCATTACTGTTCCACAGCGAGTGAGTTATTGAAGAATTACCTTTCAGGAAGTTGAATTAGGCGACGAGGAGTCATCGAATGATGCGCAAAGTTCACCTGACTTAACTCCCCTTTGATTACTGGTCTTGTTCACAAATTCAGACTCAAGTTTAATGCCCGCTGGTCTTCTCTTTTCAAATTTTAAGACACTTAAACGAAAAATTGAGGAGGAAATGGAAAGAATACATTTGTAGATGTTTCGCGATTCCCTGATAGCTTTACTGAAACACTGCGACAAATGTTTGGATCTTAATGGTGAACTGCTTGAGTTTGCATTGTAACCCACTGACTTTTTACTTACCTGATGGAGCGAATTGTGTCAGCTTTATTGTATTTATGCAGCAAAATTTGATATACAGAGATTATGAACATAGATTGTTCATATGAAACAATGGAATGACAGTAAAGACTAAAATGAACAAATTTCAATAATATCATCAGTGAAGCATTTAGATGAGAAGAAAAATTAGTAGATAAGCATATGATCATTTTTTGATATCTCTATAGAAGCTTATCAAGTCTAGAAGCTTTCAAGTGACGAAAAATGCTTAAAAGCTACTTTTATGGTTCAAAAAAGAAGTTAAAGACTTTTGGGGTACCCTGTAGCTGTCAAGACAGTAGACAGTTTCATTGCCTTTTATACCCCTGATAAGTCTCTAGAGTTGCCCAGCATGTGAACAAGGTCTAAATTTGTGCATTTTACATTTTTAGTAATTCTATAGGTACCTATTTTAAGAGGCTGTTTTCATGACACATTTAATTGTTTCTAAACATCGCATGCACTGTCACATTCAAAATCTACCCTCAGATAATTTGTGCCATTCTAACAGACCAGAATCCGGAAATGTAATCTTGCAGGACATAACACGTTTAATTCCAATTTCATAAAAATTGTTATTATTTATTAAAATGCACTGAATAATAAAGACAAAGTTTCAACATACAAAATAAATATAGTAAAGGTCTTCCATAAAATATACAGAAATCGATTTCTCTAGACTGACCTGATCACTTGGTACATTGTTATTCAACTTATATTAAAACAGGAAACAGGGTCATCAGATCGAAAGAGACCAAAGCAAAAAACAAATTGTTCTTAGCTCTATTTCCACAATCAATCTTGCACTCCTTCTGTAGTCAGAACTTTCTTATCGATTTTAAATGAAAGAATTGAACAAATTCGGTAGTTACCTTTTCATAAATTCTATTTCGATTTATTGTATGTAACATAGAAAGTATCGCGCAATACTTGGCGGTAATTTGACAAATAAGTCAATTCAAGAAATTGAGCACTGGTGAATGTGAGCCATGTATCTCACTTCAGTGGTCTTGTTAAGGTAATGAGATGCACGTTATCAACCAGAGAATATTGCTGTGACTTCAAAAACGTGATGTATTGGATTTTTCCATCATATTTATAGCATGCATATTACTTCTAGATATCTTGGATAAAACTGTTTGATATTGGATAAAATAGTGCTGACTCCGATGCACTTTCTGCAATAGTTTGCATTCAAGTTTCGAATTTGAACGCTTAAAACTATAGTAAAAATGATTTTTAACATGAACTGTATTTCTGTGTTCATTGACAACAAGGGTGTCTCCACCGCGGACTTCGGTTCGGCTCCTGAATCGGGCGAGTCCGGTCGGGAGTCAAAGGTGTTGGTGTCTTTTTATTACTCAATAGCTGTCATTCTCTTTAGATATTCCATGCTCCTTACATTGTTAGCACACAATATGCAATGAATAGGAGCCTACATGTACCGAATATTGTGTATAACACATGAATTATTAGGCTGCACAAGTCATCTCTAGGCTTCAATGTACACGCATTGATAACTCTAATCTTAGCCGCTAAGTATACAACTAACGGCTGACAAATTCAAGTCACAGCTTGTTTTCTTTTGATGATAGACTCATTCGTCAACTGATTCGCTTCCATACAGCTGTTTAATCTTAACAAAGAGCAAGCAATCAAACTTAACTATATTGTGAATTTGATAGATGATCAATATTTAGAATAACAATTTAATGTTTGCCTGAAAATTCATCACTAAGTAATATTTGAAAAACTGATAAGTGTTAGTGAGTTGAAGAAGGTTTTCTTGTCTTTATGTCTGTCTGACATGAGATGAAGAAACTCTGTTTTCCTGAGAGTAATCTACAAAATGACTTTTTTCCGATTGTAGACAGCACATGCTCGCCCTACGGCTATCTATCAAGTCAGGCATTCAGAGGTTTTTGCCTCCAACTGAGACTGGTAGCAAATTCCTGATTCGATTTGGTTTCTCACATCTGGATTTGATTTTGCATTCACCAACGTCACGTTTACATGGAGGGAATTCAACACACGGCAACCACATGTGAAGACTCGCTCTTCTCTGAGAAAGAGATCTGAGTTGACAGGTAGCTGATCAATCTTGCAGTTCTGGGAATAAAAGTGATCTGTGAATTACAGATCGCAAACAACAACGTGAAATATTTTCTTTTTCAAAATCAAGTGATTGAAATATTTCAAGCTTATCCACATTCGAATCAACATGCTAGTTGCACGCGTGCATAGTACACTTATTCAGAATGTAATTTGCGCGTATATCCAAATGACAAATAAAAATGGCATGTTAGATAATGCATATTGAGTTATGCTAAAAAACTTCAATGTTGATATACCGTTGGCTACCGGGTCCGTTGCAATTCTGTTGTGAATGAGTGGAGAATAAAGAATTTATTTGGAGTGACATGTTATTAGCATACTTCTTGGTCAGTACATGCAAGAAGGTATAAGTTATAGCGATAGATAGACGTTATTATTAGACGATTATTATAGATAGACGCTTATTCATGCAAAGGGTAAAGCAGAAGTTTCAATTGAACTTTTAGGTCCGGATTGTGGGTTCTAATCTCACACAACTCGACGCTTCGACGCAGTTAAGTATCCGTGAGACCTGAAATTGCCACTGAAGACTATTCAGTGATGGACATGGCTATCCATGATGTTCATTTAAGTGGCGGTGGACCAATAATGCACCCACAGAATTAGACAGGTCGCTTCTTCTGTTTGACTAGAAAGGAAGCATCGGAACATGTAATGCCTATGAAATGGCACAATCTGCTGACATAATACCATAGCAATCGAACATTGAACAGCCAGTTCAACATTAAACACGCCAAATTGTGCGAAGATTCAGTCACTGTCATCAATGTTATCAATCTGATCACACAGCAAAGAGACACAGTCGATATCAATTTCTACAAAGAAGTTTGTGAATGATTTTTCGTGCTCCTGCCAACTTTTTTTAATAATGATCGGAAGGCCCAACATTATCGAGAAAACGTCGGCGCAATGATTTGAATTCTTCGAATCTGAAGGAATCGTGGCGATTGGAGCAGTTTGAAGGAATTCACAGCAATCCGCAAGCGACGCACGACTATTTTTCCTATCTGTGTGAGACATTGAAAATTTCTTCTTGCCCACTTAGTAAGTTCCTGCATGTGCCATCGTTTTGGATCAGTTTGCACTTCTAGGAAAGTGATGTGTTTAAACAATCTAATTCTTCTTATTCTATGAGTCGGCATTATCCTCATTTGCAACCGAACACATGATAACTGTCAAGCAATTCTTTGATGGTTTGAACTTCGAACACGATACCACATATTTTGATCTGAAAGAGACTCGAAAGGCATTTTATAAGCTACATTTGTCAGTATGAACTACAACATATCACTGTACTTTGTAAATATTTGTAAAAATATATGGCAATTTTTGTATTTTTTGATGGGAGTGAGACGTACCCTAAGCAAGCCTGTTTTTGTAATAAACTTGCTTAAAAAAGCAAGACTCATTATCAATATTACGATTTTTGACTATGTTTATTAATGCATTTGGAATGATATTCAGTACACTTGTTTAGAACAGCAAAAGTACAGTCTGAAATTTTAGTACATTTTGGTGATGCATTTCAGCAATATCCTGTTATTGAGAGTCATTATTTCATTGCATTGTATTTTGTTGATTAGACCATGCTAATTGTCTTTAGATGACTTCCTCAATGTCTATTGACTGACGGCAAAGCAATCAGTGAGGAAGCAGTTGCCTGGTGTGGTCGATCAAATTCCACTTTCTGTATAGATAAAGTAATTGAACAATAGACAGCTACTCATAAATGATAATCCACTTATTCCCAGTGTGACGGCTTTTTATATCGGTTTTAATTATTTGTTTACGAAAAGAATCGAGACCACAATGTGTTGTGACCCCGTGTTGTCATTCAATTATCTTATCTTCTATCTTATCTGTTGCATTAAGGATGTTGGCAACGTGCTTATTTCTCTTAAAAACTTTTCGGCTGGTGAAAAATGTTCCACTTCATTGGAAAAAGAGCGCAAAAAACACACTTCGGAGGGCTCGAAAAATTTATTATAGTCGCACGAGCTTTCGGTCCACGACCTTCCTCGGGTGCTTTACACATTTACAGTGCTAAAAGGAGTGATATGAAATCTATAGTTGTTAATCAATGATATCTCTATGCACACATGTACAGACAGCTTTGACACAAGGTGACTGCAAACAATAAAACTAAAGAATGAAGATATGATGATATGAATCTTATGAATGGTTGTATTGGTCGTGAGCTTGATGTATAATATTCATGTACATTTGTCCTATGTTTTCTGTTTTCTTTTATTTCACTAATCAGTATTATAATTTTCCTTTCCTTATCTTTTGGTGCATTTATCATTTTTGTACATACGTATGCCTCATCATATCATCATATCTTCATTCTTTAGTTTTATTGTTTGCAGTCACCTTGTGTCAAAGCTGTCTGTACATGTGTGCATAGAGATATCATTGGTTGACAGCTATAGATTTCATGTCACTCCTTTTAGCACTGTAAATGCATGGCCAGTCATTCTTTTCAAGCACCCGAGGAAGGTCGTGGACCGAAAGCTCGTGCGACTATAATAAATTTTTCGAGCCTACCAAAGTTTGTTTTTTGCGCTCTTTTTTCTATTACCTGGCTCGATGGCTCCCCATTCCACTTCATTAAAGTTGTACATTACATTTATTTAAAGAAATTTACCTGTGGGAGCCTTCCTAGTCATCTACGAGCATGTACTCCTATTGGCGAATATTGATGCACCATCAACTACGAGTATCAGAGAATTAGAATTTTTAAGCGTGTCACTTTGCTAGAAATCCAAACTGATTCAAAATGATGACACATGCAGCAATTTACCAAGTGGGCAAGAAGAAATTTTCAATGTCTCACACAGATAGGAAAAATAGTCGTGCGTCGCTTGCGGATTGCTGTGAATTCCTTCAAATGCTCCGATCGCCACGATTCCTTCAGATTCGAAGAATTCAAATCATTGCGCCGACGTTTTCTCGATAATGTTGGTCTTTCCGATCATTATTAAAAAAAGTTGGCAGGAGCACGAAAAAGCATTCACAAACTTCTTTGTAGAAATTGACATCGACTGTGTCTCTTTGCTGTGTGATCAGGTTGATAACATTGATGACAGTGACTGAATCTTCGCACAATTTGGCGTGTTTAATGTTGAACTGGCTGTTCATTGTTCGATTGCTATGGTATTATGTCAGCAGATTGTACCATTTCATAGGCATTACATGTTCCGATGCTTCCTTTCTAGTCAAACAGAAGATGAGACGACCTGTCTAATTCTGTGACGACTTGACGAGTATCCTCGTAGTTGGCAGTGAGAGAGCTGCGAGTTTGCATTGACCCTGACTGCCAATACATTCTTGTCTAGCACAAGCACCCATCAAGGAATAAAAGCATGTAGCTCTAAAGAAAGTGGAATTGAATACCAGAACGTAGAATGTTTTCTAATAATTGTTTTGGACATGTGGACAGATGTATTGTTGTTGCTTTCTTCACAAAAGAGTAATTTCACAGCAATCATATTTTTAATAAACGTAGAAAAGTAAATCGTTTCAAATTAATGTCATTTTGATTGGCAGATTTGATCAGATAGGCAGCTAATTCTTTAAAATTTATGAGAAATGCTTTTTGTATAAATTCTATTTCTATTGAAAGAGGAATTTTTGGCGGGCATTCTCAATCAATTCTAAATCTAGACATGCATGTATTTATAGCTTTTCAAATATATGCGACATACTTGTATGCACGCACATTCGGCGTTTCTAAAACACTGGAATCATCGACATTTATTTAGAACAAGCGTTCTGCAGCTGCATAAATATCAAGTAGCATATTTGTTACTATTTGTCGCCAATATTTTTATAAAGGTTATTTGATTAAGAATTCATTGGCATTTCTCGTTGATTTTAGATGCAAAAACACAATATCCGAAACGCGAAAAACATCGCGTTTCATATCCATAATCTCATTCTTTGGCAATTCCATATTTTATAACATTATTCTTATGCACCCGTTAAAGAATATTTTCAAGACATGAAGACCTACGTATAGAGGATACATTTAGGACACGTGATGACTGCTGTCACAAAATAGGATCAAATCTTACAAGATGACAGACTATGAAGATTGTGGAGAGATTGAAATTCAACAACACACTATCAAACTGCACTATCGGGCAGCATGTTGTAGCATATGCATATTTCAATCAATAATTTTGTTATTTCGATTAATTCAAATGACCCAATGAATCACTGCATTGTGTATTCGAATAACAAAACTGCAAATAAGTTTGGAAGGGTTCTATGAGGGATAAAAAATATGATCAAGCATTGATGTAACCAGCTAAGACAAGTCTGTCTTCTCATGTTTATTTAGATGTCGGTTTACAAACATCATAAATGTAAAATTCGCAAATTTTAGTTAATGTTCCAAACACCAAATCAGCATTGTAGACAATCACTGAATTTGAGAGTTTTAATCAAAAATTCTTATCAAAAATTTTTACATCTATTAATCGTTTTGCTAAAGTATTATGCGAGCGTGCTTTAGTAAAATCACTCATTTATTCCTACCATAGATTCCAACTTTCAATGAATCGCAAGTCTATTAGAGTTCATTAATTTGAAATTTCAACATCTATGTTCATGATCTTTGAATGCATCAGACTGTAATGCCTATGTAATGTTTTGTAATAGATAATGCATAGATTTGAGGTCATTATTGCTATAATCACCGAGAGCCGAAGGCTCGAGGTTATTATGACAAATAATGACCGAAGAAATCTATGTATTATCTGTTATAATGCATGACTTTTTTCATAGAAGTCTGCACCAGGTTAATAATTTCCAATCAGGAAAATAATTACCTGCCTCGTGGAACTTATTAACCTGTGGACATAGAAAGCCTTGCAAAATCATGCATTATAAAGATGTAATATTCGTAATGTTACTTGACTGAAGAGGTCAATGCAATTAAAGCATGTACTGTAGAACAATAGTAGGTATGCTTTGTGAGTGATGGAAACTTTAAATGAATCGATATCCAACTACAATTTTCAAACACAGAGGCAAGTTATTCGAGGCCCATGATGCCACCAGAAGAACTGTGGCAGGAGGGGCCGATCCTCCACGATATTTGCCATAGCCTGAGTCTGACCACAGTCGCACCACTAGGATTGACGAGCATGCCAGCAGCGGTGACGGGTGGCGCACCACAATAAGGCTGAGAAGTGTCCACATGGCAAGGTTGAGGTCAAGACCCGCATCTTAAGCTACTGTATCGCCAATCAGCTGTAGACCTCACACTTCTGCCACCTCCAACTCCTGACGCCACGCTTGAGCGGGATCTTAGGTTGGGTGTTCCATTGCGCCAAATCGATTGACGTGACCGCAAACAAAGGCGCGGCGGGCTGTTGAGGTCATCGTTCTGCGGCAAAGCCGGGAGTAGGAATCTCCTATATTTTCTGAATCTGTGTGCACCGTCGCCGACATACTGCTGTCATATTGGAGTAATACTGTAGAGAACTTGCAGTCATTGAGTTTGGAGTTTGAATGTCACAAACAGCAGCAAAATCGGACGAGAACTTTCCGCAGAAGACGGATATTTGCTTGGCTTGGGGATATCGATGATTTTTGACTTTCTCCGTTATTTTGCGGCGCTCTGTCTATTTAGAGAAACGCTTCCTTGATTCACGATGACTTTGGCGACGGGGTATTGTATTGCACAGGATACGCAAAAAGTCGTATAGGGATTGTGAATTACTGTCAAAATGACTAGAATATCTATTCAGCCTAAATTTTATTACAAAAAAAAACAATTCAACAATTTGAGAGCGCTGATGGTCTGTCCACCTATTCATTTTCAAACTTTGACTCCGTAATCTTATCGAAAATCAAAATGATATGAAAATGGCGCTGCTTAAATTTTGAATTATGTCTCAATTACAGATCATGAGAAATTACGATGTCATTTTTGCAATTTTGTATAGAAATGCATAGTGAACAATGACCAGGTATAATATCTATCATGACCTCTGAATTTTCTAAGAAATAATATATTTGATGTTATTAAAAATCAACTGTCATCCAAAATTGTAATCAACTTTATAATTCTATGCACCTGGAAAAACTTGCGGTTATGGCCTATGCACAAGAAGACTAATTTGTCGTCATTAATTACTTGCTCATTTGACATTTTCGTTACTCATTTGTCAATTTGCTATTAACCATCAACACTAGACTTTTGGCAGACCCTGTATATATTGCATCATTGTGTCATTATATCATTGTACTAGTTGATGATATAAGCATTACATTGTATTTATGTATAGATGCAATACGAGCATTGATCAAAATGAAGTATAAGTTCAACGACATGTGAAGAGAACTTCATACACACACGAAGACTCTCACTCTTCTCATGCAGTCGTTAGTAATCGGCAACCATGGATTTTGAAGCTTCAATCACCGCATTAAAATCGACTTTGCATTTATCACAACCACGGGCGTTTACAAGAGCAACTTTATTGATGACAACTTTCGATCCATGATGAGTCAGAAAAGAATGAACAAACAATGGAAACAAAGACATGCCTTTATTAACCCTTAAGCTACCAAGGTATTTAATAGTCCTTAGGCTACCAAGGGTGGCTTTTAGAGCCACCCTAAAAAAACAAGTTTTCCAGTGAGTTTCATGTTTAATACCAAACATAAGGAACAAAACAACATGTCAACAAAACGAATGCCTATTTCAGTAAAGTTTACATACAGTTTGAACAAACCACCTGGGCCACGAGAGCGTGTCGCCCGCAAGCTGGTGCATCACACTCTCGGCATCTGTGACGAGTTTTGTTACAGTCGCGAGTTGGCTTGCCACTGTCTTTGCACCTGGCGCATCTTAACTGCGGTGCTTCTTGGCCTTCTTGCACAGGTGCTTGTCGACGTGGATTTTGCTGACCTGTTGCTTTGGTGATCAAGTTGACAAGCTCCGTTGAAAGTCCGATAGGTTCCTGCAGTCGGAACAGCATGTGATCTTTGGCTAACTCGGTAGCAAGCTGTTGTAGGAACTGTCGACGTCGCTTGCTCTCCACAACCGTTGTCCAGTCTGGATGGGACATGTTGAAGATGGTGTAGGCGTTGATCCCAGTCACATCCAACATGTTGTGCATGTGGACCATGGGCCACCTGTGAACTCGAGTCCTGACCGAGTAGGCCTTGCACATTTCGTCCACTACATCAACGCCTGCTTTGGTTTCGTTGTAGTAGAGCTGCATGTTGCTCTTTCTCTTGCCATCAGGTAGTGTTTCAGCAGAGTGATGCATAGAGGATATTAGATAAACCTTCCTCTTTGGTTTGACTTGATAGGACTGGACTGTGAGTCTCTTCCGGTCGCCACCGAATGCGAAGATTGAGTCAAATTGCTCCCGTGGTTCATGCAAGATCGCCGGAATGTCCCTCTTATTTTTCTGCATTGTTCCGAGATACGTGGTGTTCCGGTTCAGCAGTTCAGTAGCAACATCCATCGAAGTGAAGAATCTGTCCCCGGTGACATTTCTTCCGTCGTTGAAGAACGGTCCACACAAATTCATCACAAGTGATTTTGCTCGATTTGACTCTTTGTGAACTTCAGCCGCGACACTGTCTTCCGGACGTTTAGTTAGTGGGCTGCCATTCAAGAAATACCTGTTCTTAGCATCTGTGCACCATCTCACAAGCTCGCCATACTTTCCCGGTTTTGACGGATTGTAGATCCGGTGTGGTGAGCGACAACGTGACGCGACCAGTTGTTCATCAATGGTGATTGAATGGCTGGCTTTGTAGAAAGTACGGAGTCTTTCATTCCACTCAGACCAGATGTCTCTCAAGGCAGCAAATGAATCTGTTTTCTTCCGGTCTTCTCTGAGCTCTGAATCATCGAATCGCAATACACGGTTCCAAGTTTGGAATAAGTTGCGACTCATAGTTGTGCGGTAGAACGTGTTGTAGTTCTCACTCCAAAGTTGCTCGATAGGAATCTTCTGATCGCCGAAAACCCCTCTGAAGTACAGAATTCCAAAGTAAGCTTTTAGCTGGACAACAGTCAACTGAACTTCAATACCCAGAGCATTTGCTTTCATCTGAGAAAAATGAACAATTTGCATGAGCATAGTGTCCGGGAAGAAAAGTGACCAGGTTTCCAAAATGGTGTTCTTCACTGCACCTGGTTCGGGTTTCCCTCCACCAACGTGAACAACATTTGCTGCATCGCGTCGACCTCTCTGCTGAGGTGGTTCAGGTGACCACAAGTAACCATTCTTATCGTTGTAGGGATTTGCTTGTGCCTGTCGAGGTACAAAACCTAGTCCACGACCGCGCACAGCCGGTTGTTGAGACGAAACAAGTAATCATCGCCCTCTTCCTCCGCCAACGCGTCGTCGTGGCACTGTGCATCTTCATCACTCGTATTATCCTCACTCGATGCCGAATCATCGTGAACATCTACAATGTGCTCCACGTTATCTTCCTGGTCTGAATCAGCATCTACTTCTGAGTCCGATTCTGTTGCTCCGAATAGTGCAGCTTGAGCCAGTCGAGCAGCCTCTCGTTGCGGTCGCATGATTGAGAATGACAGTAACTGACAATGTGTAGGGTTGCGCCATCGATTGGCTTTGACCTAGCATCATGGAGCATCGCTCAGATCGGCCGGTCAGACGAGCGTTCGTTCTGCTTCTGGCGTGCACCTTAGCGCGTGCACTTTTGCTGACCTTTTCGCACTCCAGTTCTGACGCCTCGACATCGACGCGTCATCATTCTCTATACCTCTTTCTGTTGTCTGTCTTATAAATGTCAATCTTTGCAAGCCACGTCGTACGCCTCTATGGGTAGAACCCAAAAGAACTGCGCTGATTCAACGGTCAATGAACAATTAATGAACAACGGTCGCTAGATCATCACAAATCGTTTGCTAATATATCTAAGAAAATTGTCATGAAAGGATTTGTCCCTGATTGAAACAAACTGAGTAATACTCACGAAAACAGCACAGGGTGGCTCTCAGAACCACCCTTGGTAGCCTAAGGGTTAATCGTGCTTCGTGCGTTACCAGGCAAAGCCCAGATAATATCAATCTAATGAAAGCTGTGCCTTGTTCAACTTTAGCTGCCACTTTTTGCTGACACTCATAGGATAATAAGCTGATGAGATCAATGCATATATCTTTATCGTCATTCACGAAATTGCCATTGTCTGGACCCTCGAAGCACGATTATTGAATGCATGCCTTTGCTTCTATTTTTCCAGTCTTTTCTGGCTCATCATGGATCGAAATGTGTACATCGAAGCGCATAAATGCATAGTCACCTTTCGACAAAGCTCTATGTCAAGCCAATATAATTATTTGTTTGGCAATTATTCGACTATAACCGGTACACTGAAACGTTGACTAAGAAACAATATTGCAATAAATAAATGAGATATTTTAGGAAAGTCCATTCAACGAAATACGGATATTCTGACTGAATCCTTTGTGTCCTCGCATATAGCTTCATCTAAAAATAATTTAATAGTATTTTTTCGTTAATATATTATTTTAGTACAATCAATCTGTAAGGTAAAAGCAATATACTAAACTGAAAATGATAAGTGCCAGTAATTAAATCAAAATTTATCATCCATGAATTCTATCATGTCAATTAATTAGACATGAAATAATCTGTTTACAGATTTTAACTGTTTAAACTGTTTACATAGTTTACATGTAACTCTGTCAATGTACAATCCTATCCGTAGTCTTATAAGGCTTCAATAGGTAAAGGACTAATGCAAGTACATGCGATATAGTAAGGACTTAACTTAATTGGAATCACTTATACGAATTATGAAAAATTGCTCTCTACAGGTGTTAAGAATCATTCAAAAGTTCAGAAAAATGTGTCTTAGAATGAAGAAAAATGTGATACTTAAAATGATTAAACTTGTTAGTAATGAGTTCATCAGCAGGAACTCGACCAGAATTCGCGTTTCGGCCTCTAATTCCTGAACGCTCAGACCTGTTTGAGTGGGGCCCTGCACATCTGTTATGTACAGACTCAATGACACCACTTTCATGATTGGAAATAGGCTCTCCCTGCTTTTTTTAAACACTTTATTGAAATTAAAAAATATGATCGTTAAAAACCCAACGTTTCGTCCGTCACGGATTTAATCATGGGCAACAAAGTCCAGCCATTAATACCATGGGTTTATATACATCTAGTGACAGCTCGTCAGTTCATGTTTCCGATTGAGTATCGGACCATACGATTTAATATAGTTCGCTTCAGCGATCCTGGTAAGAACAGGGTCGTTGAAGCGATCAATAAACTCAATAATAAAATCTTCTAACCTAAAGGTCAAATTACTTTGAAATTGGACAATATGATCTGAGATGGCACTCTTAGGCCCTATTATCTCCATTTGAAACGCTTCTACGATGTTCAGCATAACGGTCAGCAAACGGGCGATTTGTGGAACCGATGTAATACTCGTCACATGCAGGGCACGTGACTTTGTAGACCACATAGCGCATAGAACAATGATATTTATTCGGCAGTTGGAGACAAATACTGCATTGACATTTATTGTTAGGCCTATAACTGTTCAAATTGCTAATGGTATTTCTACCTGGCTTATTAACAATAGCTATTGGCAAATCGTATTTATTTGTTAATTTCTTTAACTGACGAGTGGAAGCATCGCTAATAAAGTCAAGTTTTAGGAATACTTGATTACTTTTATTCGTCATGTTTTTATTTGGAACATTTTGTCCTTTCTTATGGAACTTTGTTAGAAATCCGTTATTCTTTAATTTTTTAAGATTTTATTATTGAGTTTATTGATCGCTTCAACGACCCTGTTCTTACCAGGATCGCTGAAGCGAACTATATTAAATCGTATGGTCCGATACTCAATCGGAAACATGAACTGACGAGCTGTCACTAGATGTATATAAACCCATGGTATTAATGGCTGGACTTTGTTGCCCATGATTAAGTCCGTGACGGACGAAACGTTGGGTTTTTAACGATCATATTTTTTAATTTCAATAAAGTGTCTAAAAAAAGTAGGGAGAGCCTATTTCCAATCATGAAAGTGAAAAATCACCTCCCGTATGACGCCGTTAATTATATCAATGACACCAACTTTAAATGTTAATACAAATAAAACAGAAAATAAAATATACAATGAAAATTAAATAAAAATAGCGGAAACTATTCAGACTGAAGGAAAATAACATAATAAATAATTAAATTGAAGATAAATAAGTAATTACACTGACAATGAGCTAATTGCGGGAAAAAAAGAATAGAGGAAAATGACATAATGAAAGTTAATTGAATTAAAAATAAATAAATAATAGCAAAATTATAATCGAAACTGTTATGGTATTACAAGTAAGAAGGGTTTGTCACAATCGGCAAAAGGACAGTGTACGAATGTCTGGTGTCAAGGGATCCGGAATCTTTCATACCTGTAGTCATAATCTGTAGTTCATGTCAAAGTCGATAAATTCGTTGTGTAGAAGGATTTGTAATTATGCATCTTGCCATATGTTCGTTGCTTAAAGGTTTCCTTCATTATCAAAGCGTGCTGTAATTTGTCTGGCAGGATAGAGTCCGAATTTTCTCAAAGTCTTGTCATGTCTATGCAGTGCTCTTTCTGCAGATATTATTGATTCCTTGCTGCTGTATCCCCTTGATCTTAGCAATCTGAAACTCTTGTTCGATTTCATGACGAAATCTTCTGATGAGGAGCAGAGGTGACCATATCTAATGAGCTGACTACTGAAAACGTTAACTCCAATTTTGTGGGGCATATTATTCTCAGGAAATGTCAAAAGTGTTACTGGAAAGTTGAAGTCGTCCACTTTGTGATATACAGAAGTCTTAAGATCAGTGCTGGTAACTTTCAATTTAACATCAAGATAATCTGCTTCTTCGTTATCAAGTCCGCTTCTGTTAGCTTCTAAGCTATCTGGATAGATGTTTGGTATCATTTTTCCAAAATGCTTGTAATTGAAGATGCATAAGTCATCAATATATCTGGTGGTCTTGGACAGTAGTCGTGCTAATCCAATCTTTTTCTCTTTCATGTCCGCGTTTACGTCTGGGTATGGGACTGTTGTAGTAATTATCATCGCTTACTGTGCCTTGAGAAACACACTTGCCACCGAGAATTTTGTCATTTAATCCTAAAGGGTGCAGTGTATTGAAGGTTTTGATAAAATAATTTTCACTCTCGTTTAGTTTCTTAGTTAAATCTGCTTCATCGACATAATCTTCGATAACGTCGATAATTTGAATATGTGAGTCATGAAGACTGTGATCCGAGCTGCGAAAGTGATTACATAGAATTGTGTTCATTCTATCATTTGAGACAGAGCTTCTATGGCCGTTCAGTCTACTATGCAGTGTCTGTTTGGTTTGACCGACATGCTGCATGCCACAAATCTTACATGTAATAAGATCAATCAAATTCGAGGTTTTACAATTTAGTGACTTCTGAATGTTTAGAATGAAACTCCTGCCCGTACTAAAACTAGTGAAAATGGGATTATGGTCTAATGCATTGCAACACATACATTTCTTAGAACCACAAGGAGAAATCAATGTGCATGAGGAGGGCGCTATCCACTCCATCGCATTAACGCTGAATACTTTATGTGACATAATACCATATGAATTAAGAATAAGTCACAGCCTCGAGAGAGAGAGATTACTTTGTGCGAGGTTGGTCTTTAAAGCAAGTCTCATAAAAAGACAATATGCTACCGTCTGTAAATTAATCAAAGAAACTACTTGTCCATCGTAAGAATATTACATATACCTGAAAGATTCAAGGACAAAGTCCCGCTAGCAGAGGTATGTTCTTTATGTTCGTTAATGTTCTTCAAGCCCGAATAAACTCCCGAACGTGTTAAATATCAATGATAGCTGGCTATACTAATTGTCTATTTGCTCTCAGACAACCAAAACATTTTGCTGATGAGATGACCAATAGGGGTAATTGGTTACCATACTCCAATCAGATTTTCATGCGACAGTGCTCGGAAGCGATTCTATTGGTCATGAACATTGTTATTGGCAAATGTGCAGCCTACTCGCATGTGGAAAATAATGATATTTTACATTCTCTCTAATGCCTTATGTATCGCCGTGATTGGCGATGTGAATTCCTTTTATAATTGTTGACACTTATTTGAGCCTTTTGATTATCCGGAGAAAATTGAGTGCAGTGATGTATATACTCTTAAAATTGTTAGTAGTGTGTATATTCCATGTGTATGTGTCCAGCATGCGGAAATCGTTTGCGATTTATGTTCTATCGAATGTCATGACTCAGTGTGGCTTTGTTTGAACAGACGGTGAGACGCTAAATATATAAGAAATTTTGACCTGTTTGAAAATACAAACTCTCTTGATTTCGCTGCACTGCGGTTGTTTTACCTACACGTACACCACACGAGTGTAACAAGGAAAGGAGGTTACACCTTATCAATAGTTTTATTTTTGATGCATCCTCATCGCTACTACTGTACAAAAATTATAGTTGTTTGTTGTTGCTGATTGTTCTTCAGCTGGAGAAATGCTTGAGGGTATATTTCATAATTTCATTTGTCACAAATTTTGTTTTATCGTCATCTTCATCTTTGCTAACTTCGTCGATCGTTGCTCTAAGGCGATTAAATGGAAGATAGAACATGCACCGGTCGTTGTATTGGAATATTCACTAATGTATGCATAAGGCCTCAGCCACACTAAAAGCAAACACGAGCTCCTCGAGGAAGCGTTTGTCAGTAAGCTATTAGTCGCTCTGCTTTTCTTTGCTCGCTATGTGGCAGTCTACAACTCCTGCAATGATGTCTTTATATTTGCTGCATAAAAGCTTTGCACGGAAACGCTTGGAAAGGCTCCCAGTGGGGCTGAAGCCTAAAGGCGAATTTACAGTGGCAGTAGACGGAGACGCAGACGTTGTCAAACTATCAATGACGTCATCTAGTTCATGAATCACTTGGCTTTGTTAGTTCTGCAGCCTGCCTGCATGCGGAGTTAGAGCTAATTTACCCACGCTTGTTCGACTGCGGCCAGCCGCAAGAGAATTCACCGCACCATTGGCTGTTGCGAAAAAAGATATGAACACACTAACATCTCTCGATTACCAAAGTATTCGTTTACAGGAAGTTCAGTGTTGTGAATTATGATGCACTCATACTGAGAATGGCTGAGGAAAAAATTATCGAGGCTGTGAGGAAATATCGCGGCCTATTTGCGGTCTCCTATGAAAGTAATCACCATAAAATTGAAATAGAAAATTCTTGATATTGCGTTGCCGAAGAGTGTTCAATGGATAAAGAAGAGGTGAAGAAAGCTTGGTGTCAAATCTGGGATGATCACACCAGGGCCAAACGTCGAGCAGGGCTGTGGAGCCGGAGCCGAGCCGGAGCCGAGCCGGAGCCGAGTCGGAGCCGAGCCGGAGCCGAGCCGGAGCCGGAGCCGATTTATCACAAAGGCTCCGGCTCCGGATCCGATAGTTTGAGCTTTGATATAAATCTAGAATTTTGAAAGTTATTAATTGGCATCATAAAAAAATTAAATCATTTGAAATCTAAAGATATGTCTTTTAAGTATACCAATGATCTGTCCTCCACGATATCTTTCTTTGCAGTTGCCGCCTTCTTTTGTATTATATTTATTATATATTTACACACATGTGTAATATTTTTTTTATTGCATATGTTTCGTAAGACTAATTTCCATATTGACAACGTATTCTCCAAAATCCATTAATTTGAAGACTTGTTATATGCATGCTAACTAGATGATTGTAGATTCCTAGAGACAAGTCGCCAGTCATTTATGTACACATTTCCAGTTCAGTCAGCAAAGATAATATAGCTACATTTCTTGCGCAATGTCTTAAATCTAATACGGTTACTATGTAGACTATCATCTATCGGTATGGCTACTGGCAGAAGCTACTGCCATCTGTGACAATGCCAATTTCCTTAGATTGTATTGTAGGCTCTTGTGCAGTCCCCCCACCTACATTTTTCAAAACAATCGATTATTCAATTTGATCAATTTTGATTGGAGGGATAACTCTTCACACTCACACGAATGACCTAACTACAAGTCCTCACATGGCTATAGCAATAAGCGACCCAGCCACTTCTAGTAGCGCCCTATTATTTTAAAGGTATCTCATTCACAGTGAATTTCCTTTGACTTCAAAATTCAAAGGGTATATTTCAATGCGAAAAACCCGAAGGCAAATTACAATGTTGACTTGCTGACGAAGTTTTCGACCATGACATCGCAATTACCCACGTAGATTTTTACAACAGCACGGAATGCTTCACTCAAACCGGTGATGCTGAAACGGACATCCAATGGTGCTGCATCTTTTGACCAGAGAAAAAATGGGGGGGGGGGAGGACTGCACAAGAGCCGTATCGTGTAATAATATTTCCCCAAATGTCATAGACCTGTGGATTTCAAGAATTTTCATTATTATTTTTTCCGTCTGTCAACACTTTATGCTGATATCATGCTGACTTATATGTAAACAATAAAAAAAGACTGAGACGCTCTCAATAAAGGCGCCTTTTGACCTCCCTTTTCTATTGTCTGTGACATTAAACCGCACGCGCATTCGAAAGCTAGCAAAGTAGATGGGATTTCTGCTCGGTGCTCGCAGTCAAATTTTTATTATGCATAGCACCCTGCAACATACTGTGTGATACTCCGAGTTCAGTTTCATCAGCCTAACCATCATCAGAGGAATAGTGGTAATGTGTTATACATAAATTGAATATAATAATATACATGAATCATTGATGAATTATTTAGTGCAACTTTACGCCATAATGAAAAATACGAAATTAATATAATGTAAGTTAGGCCTTAACTTATTAAGTATGCTGCATAGAATTACAAAACTTGTCCTAAATTAGATATTTTTAATTTTTTTAAGTATAATTTTCAATTGTACATTTCTAGCCTACACTGCAATGAGGCTATCTAAATTACAATTTCTACAGATGATGAGTCGTGGGCTACCCACCGATCATATTATTCATGGACCAACAGACTATTGAATAAAGGCAATAACAAATAACAATAACAACCTAAGCTAGCCCATATACACTTTAATATTCAATAAAGCAATTGATATCCTTATTGATACGGTATATTTGGCTATATAACCGATACCCTTTCCATGTTCGAGTAGATACAGGCCCTATAAGCTATTTAGAGGCATACGCTATCCAGTTTCATATTCAAGCTTTGTTAAAAAGCTTATACTACTATTCGGCCCCTGTGACGGCTAATTAGGTATATCATCATCACTCATGTGGTCTTATTTAATGTAGCCTCGTGGTAGACTGGTTGCAGGCTAGGCCAATTTATATTTAGCCAGTGCGGGAGATCTTTATCTAATTTAACCAATCCTGGCTATAACTTTATTTTATCTTTCAGAGATAGTCAATTGATGCAAAAATATATAACAAGTATGTTATTTGTCATTATATTAGGCTATTATCATTCTTATTATTAACTTAAGTCGTTGCTTGTTAATGAAAACTAATTTGATGATTGTAGCAAGCCTCTAAAGGCCACACCGTTATCCAAAAAACCCGTTCAACGGATCCAGGATAACCAGCATAGATAGAACCTGAATTTGAAGTCGGAGCCGGAGCCGGATCCGGAGCCTTTCACATCAGTGTCGTGGAGCCGGAGCCGATGAGATAACGCATCGGCTCCACAGCCCTGGCGTCGAGGCATGAAGAGAAGCGGCGATGGGGCATTTACGAACAGATACAAGTTCAGTGCCTTGCTATAATCTCTGAATCCCTACATCAAACCCCGGGCAACAACTTCAAATTTTTCTTCCTAGAAAAAATTCGATGACAAGGATGATATTGACAGTGTGGACATCGACAGTTCATTCGTTGAAATGACTGATTGTATAAACATCAGTACTGATGTTCTTTTAGATACCAATGAGAAACAGTCTAAATCTCCAGGGATAAATAAGAGAACAGTATGTGATGAGTTTGAAAATCGTGTTTTGCAATTGATTCAGAACGATGTTGAGAATGATGATTAAGATAGACTGCATTGCCTTTCACTTGTATTTCACTTGTATGTTCGTTTAAAAGACTTGATGAAAAAAATAAAGCCATCAACAAAGTAAAAATTCAACAACTGCTGAATCTTCAGCTTCCAAATGATTTTGATGTGATGAATCTAGCATGTGAAGACGAATGAGTAAATTTGTTTTGATATAAATTATCATGAAACTTCTTCCTTTTTAATTTATTTTGTTCGAATGGTCACTGTAATTTTATAATTTCTAGTCAAATCTAGATCATGGGCCCATACGAAAATAGTCGATAAAGCAGCTTCATAATGAAAAAGTTTACCAATAGTTAGCTTCATTTATTTGATCAGATACAATGAGATTCCTGCGCTCTGAAGCGCTAAATCCGCTGCTATTATATTTAAATTCCACTAGCAGCGGTACCTCCTTGTGTCAGCATTTGAATATTGATATTAAGTGTCAGTTATGAATTTGCATTTTGTAGCACTAATAAATCAGGATTCAGAACATAAGTTAAAATTGATTCATCAATAACATCAAACAAAATAAGAATACCATATCCATATATTAACAAAGTATGATTTTTCATGAAGAGATAGAATCTCATAAAAGATACTGCATTCATTGAACACGCTTAACGCATTCTAACTGCCACAGCACTTTGTTTATGTTATTGAAATAGAATTTGAAAATGCCTTTGTTTCACGCTGTCTCCCTGTCTAAAGATGTAAATCCGAGAACACAGGTGCATTGTCTTCTCTCGATTGCGAATCATCAACTCGATCTCAGAAAGTGGTAGGACAGTACCTGCGTTCCGTTGGCGGTCGTGAAAGTTCGCCTTTTTGAAGAAAATGATAGGATGACTGATGCTCAAACAATTTTCACTGCTTTCTCCGTTGAAGCCATGATGGGTTTCCTAAAAATTCGCCACCTGGATGACAGGATTCTAAATATATTTTTGATAGTTCGCCTTTCTCTGCTGAGTTTGCAGTTAAATTTGGATTCACCGAGTCCACAACGTTTCCCGGGAAATGGGCGCATTAAATTCTCCATAAGGAGAAATGCCTCATCGGCGTCAATGACAAATGGCATCGATTCATCATTTTCATAAATCGCTTTTTTCAGTGGCAAGGGCAATGTCGAAGAATTGAGCATTGGAAACAACTCCGCTCTACTGAAGATCGAGCTGTCGTTGTCACGGCCATGGCTCCCGACGATGGTCATAATAAATTGATAATGATCATCACAAAGGGCCATCAACACTATACTATTTAAGTATTACAGAACATGGATCCCGATTTCGCTGGGCATTGAAGGCCTACGTGCTTACTATCTAGAGCATAAATGCAATTAGGAAATTGCCAAAATCGTTGGCAACATCACGCCACTGCTCTTTCGTAGGTTTTGGAAGATCAGTTCCCTTTCCAAATTGATTCCAAGACAGCGTTAATGACAAGAGTGACAGTCGCCGCTGAAACAGGATATGCGTACGACAGGGATGCCTGAGAATCACCTGACGCGAGAAATCTGATAGTCATGGACAATTTCAGTTCCGGTTCAATCGACAGGTGAAACTGATTATCTCGTGTACGTAGATCGGCTCCAATGTGAAATCAAATTGGTGTATCGACATTCGCATGTATCGCAAAAGTTTCTCCTCGTTCAGTCGCAGTTCCAACACTAGATTATTGTAGTCGCCTTGTTTTTCGCGCTGGTGAAAACTTTTCTGCACCCATATTCTTCGATTTCCCTTATTAAATCTTTTCTTATGACGTCTCATCAACAAAAGGAGAGCTAGTGCATGTGCGCACCTCATCTACAAAATGACGCATGAGAACGGCTGCAATAGTGCAAATACTTTGGCCGCATGACCAAGAGTCATGTGACCCCATTAGTCACATGTGCTACGTCATTAATGTTGCGTTCTGCACCTCCGTCTACTGGTCTACTTTGGCCGTCCAAACAAGAGTCATGTCATCCCATTAGGCACATGAGCTACGTCACTAACGTTGCGTTTTGCAGCTCCGTCTACTGCCACTGTAAATTCGGCTTAAGAGCCTTCATTGCAGCGACTCGCACCTCCCTCAAGGAGCGTCTGAAATCAGAAAATGCATACAGACCAATAATTAGTGATTTTTCAGTGGTACTTTTTAATGAAGAGTGCTGTCGGCACTGATTTATCGGAGCAAATAGTCTGGATGCCGTTGCATTTTTGGGTCATCTGTTAGTTCTTGCCTTCTTCCTACCGAAATTTTAGAAGAAATTCTAAATCTCTTAACCGGCACTGGTCGGCCACATTTTGTAAAACTAGAAGACCAGAGCTGGAACAGTGGCCGAGATCAGGATCGCACAGTCGACATTGAAGTCCAGCAGTATTTCTTCTTATCTAGTTGTGACTCAATCTTCAAATCTTCTCATCCCTTCTATAGATGCCGGGTGCATGTTCCCGATGTCTGGTAGTGCACCTGAACTACTCATGCAGCATCATTAAATTCATAAAATTTATTTCACAAAACAATTCTCGTTCATTATGTGTAATGGTCTCACAGGACATCAATACATGCATATTTAATAATCCATTGTTGCGTTTGCATATTTGCTATACTTTTTCCGTCGCTGCTATCTGCCGACCATTAACACTAAATTGAAAATTCTTTATTCAATGCAACCGTGGATTTCTAGAACTTTTTTTATTCCAGACGCATGACGTGAGTCATTTTCAAGCCTGAAATAAAGTATTTTTGATCTCCTTGTTTTACATCCGGCATTGCTGGATCAGAAGTCTGTAAAAATTGAAAATCTAAAAGTTCCTTCAGTCCTCTATTCTGACGAAGTTTTTGTGGAAACATGTCTGCCTGCTTTTGAGAGACATAATGGTCTACGCAGAAATGAAAAATGATGAATTGATTAAGTGATACGAGCGTATCTCCATGATAATCGTAAACGGTCCTTAGTTCCGGAAAGAGAGAGAGAAATGGCCGAGCACAAATTAAAATGCAATTAAACTGAAGCGCAAGATAAATATATTCATTCCAAACCACAATGAAAAACAATTACTTATGGTAGAACACATACTCAATCAATTATCATGTCAGATCACAAATTTATCATGTCAGGAACAAATTTTACAGACGAGCGGCTGCTTAGAAAAATACTTTCATATCTTCGCATGTACGATGTTTCACTTACATATATTCTGTGTAGAAAAACGAGCGTATGCTTTTTGATCTCATCAATTGATCTGCTTAAATCGGAAAATACCTTTGATTAATAAATACCTCCAATACTGTGAATCTGAATGGTATCTATAGCTGTGGATGTCTAAGGATTTCTGGCCTATGTGCATGTAATAATACAAGTTCGATTAACCCATTAAACGCGGCAGTGATTTCTTTGCATATTTCGAATTACATCAATCAATATAGCTTGAAACATCACGAAACATGAATATTCTTACATGTAGAATGGATGAGCCATTTCGGATCGATTTCGAAGATGGCATATATATATATATATATGTAGGCTATATATGCCATCGCCTCCTACTACACCTAAAAAGTAGTAAATTTTGGATGTGTTAATAAAGGGCAAAATTGAAGCATTGAACTTCATAAAACTGCAATAACAACAATTTGTCTGTTGCAAACATCTTGCTTGTGGATTTCAAATTTCATTTTACACGTCCATTATTCATAGCAACTGCCTTGATGTACTATTGAGCTGCATGTAGGCTACATGTAAATCGAATTCAGATTAAAATAATGTATAGTTTACAATTTGTACTTGTAGTTTAACTCAAAAGTAATTTGTGTAATTGCTGCATGATGCAAAACAGATCTTGCAGCAGTGTAGAACAGTCTCTAAAACTCATGCAGATACACATGCATTACACACAGTAATTTTCTCTTTAGTAGGCCTATTTTGCTCTGTAAAACGACTATCTTGCTGATGTGTGTATGCTCAACACTTCATGTCGCCATGAAATAAGCTTTGAAACACTTGTCGCTTAATCCCACAGGACATTTGTAGCATTTCGTTCGTGAAAGACCTTGAGCTAAGGCGCAGCAGCTGCTTTCGTGTAACTATCCAATGGTTGATAGGCCTACCATCGTTTCGCATTGCCACCGATAAATTCTGACGTCCGGCTTCTCTAACGCAATTATTTTTTCATCTTTTTTTAGAGTTCATAATCGTCTTCCTCATCTATACCATGATCGTTAACTTCAGTGGGCGCCATATGTTGCTATTCTGAAATAAAAGAGAATTATTGAAAATGGCTTTTGCATGTACCGTGTAATTTTCAAAATCATGCTTACCCTGCATCACAAGAGAGGAAAATAACAAAATGTTGTATCTTCAAAATATTAACATTCTGGTTTACACTAGGAGTAGAAGGCTACAATAATAGCAACTACCAAGCTTCTTAAGCAAATAGTGGTGCAAGTGTGGTCAGAGTGTGTCCATCGTTTTCAAACCATGGGTAGGCCTACTGAGAAAGATCCTGATCTCACATGTCGTTAACTTCCTACAATACTTGGCTCAAAATTTGCATAAAGCAAGATAATAAATGAGACAAACAAACTGATAGCTCACAATTTTGCTATTAAATAAGTGTCACTACAGGGCATTCGATAGACATGCTCACATTTGTAGGTACATGTACAAAATATGCATACTTGGTATATCATCGTCAAGGCCACTTTCGTCTTCTTTACCATTGTCATTGCACTGTCTTCACCATCTCATAACAGGGGCTATATCATAATTATCATCACTGGATCATACAGCGCATGAATCGCTGAGGTTTCTTATCTGAAAGATATGCTTATTCTGACATTCACAGTAGCGGATTACGCGATGGCATATATATATATATATATATATATATATATTTCGGAAATAGCCCAAAATTATTGAAATTCAAAACAAGATTGTTAGGAGCGCACAACATGTTTCAGCAAATCATTTGCCATCCTCAGGTGAAATCAAGCAAACAAAGTTAAAACAATCTTTAAATACAAAATTACAAGTCATTAGGTCACCGAGATAAAATCACTGAAGTCACAAAATGAAATCAATTCTGAAGGTCACTTGCATTGGAAGTAGCTACGCAATAAAATACACAATAGAGCCATGAATTACAAATCTAACAGCGTATTAATGGAGCTTGCCCTTTCATTCATGAGAGTGCTAAAGTCAGACTTCTTTATTATAATTGATTCCAGAAATCTAGGGTATTCAGTACAGGCAATGATATCGAAATTTTCTTTCTTTGGTGGATGTACATGCATGCTTATTTCGGTTGGTGTTGGTTCTGTTTTAAAACCTTGAAAACTAGCAATTTTTTCTCTAATAAGGATAAAGTTGTGCCCGAATTAAAGTCTAATGTTGTGTACAAATACACATGTGATCACTGTGAAAAGTGTTACGTGGGCAGCTCTATCCGCCATTTTGCTACCAGAATCAACGAACATTTGAAAGCGTATCCAACACCAACCGAAATAAGCATGCATGTACATCCACCAAAGAAAGAAAATTTCGATATCATTGCCTGTACTGAATACCCTAGATTTCTGGAATCAATTATAATAAAGAAGTCTGACTTTAGCACTCTCATGAATGAAAGGGCAAGCTCCATTAATACGCTGTTAGATTTGTAATTCATGGCTCTATTGTGTATTTTATTGCGTAGCTACTTCCAATGCAAGTGACCTTCAGAATTGATTTCATTTTGTGACTTCAGTGATTTTATCTCGGTGACCTAATGACTTGTAATTTTGTATTTAAAGATTGTTTTAACTTTGTTTGCTTGATTTCACCTGAGGATGGCAAATGATTTGCTGAAACATGTTGTGCGCTCCTAACAATCTTGTTTTGAATTTCAATATATATATATATATATATATATATATATATATATATATATATATATATATTTAGACAAGTAACCTGGCAATTGATAAATTTATCAAATCTCAACAGATGTAACCTGTTGACTGATGAGGCCCAACAGGCCGAAACATGTCTCGTGGTGGTTACATCTGTTGAGATTTGATAAATATATATATATATATATATATATATATATATATATGGAGAAATGTTGCAAAAAATCAAAACAGCAATTTAGCACTAGCGCTTTCAGTATATCTTCAGGTGCTTAATATTAACAAGCGATATAACATACTGTTAAATAAATTCAATTCATACGCGGCAGCTGTGAAATTCGATTCATTCAATCGTCAAAATACAAGATGCCAAGCATCAAGACATCATCGGGAAGTCCATTTCAATAATAAACAAAATCAATATCAACAGAAAAGAAATCAACAGTACGAACCAACAAGAAATGCACAAGATGCAGTTTATCACAATGAAAGACATATCAATCATGAATCACATAGGCCTAAAAATGATCGTCCGGCACAAATTAATTATCAAAGTCGAACCAAGCCTTTTTTAGATCATGCCAGTTGGAAAACGTACCGAAAAAAACGAATACAGTGACACAGACACCTGTCATGGTAGATCCAAAAGTCTTGAATTTGTCAAAAAGAACTCTTCAACAACCTGAGGTGAAATTGCTGATGAAAGATCTTAAATTTACTCCTACCCCAAAATGGAACGTTCTCGAATTAAAGACTGACATTCAAAGTTATACAAGGCGACTTCGTTTGATGGAATTTTATCACAGCAATGACAACCAGAATATTCACGAAAATTTCAGCATAAGAAAAAATAAATCTACTTTCATACCTACAAAAGGTAGAAATCAAACATTAGACAAATTGTGTGAAACTTTGGAATCCATTGACTTATCTAGTAACATTAATTCTAAAGTCCCTAATATTGATCAATCTGAGTTGAATGCAATTCACAACCTATCATGTGACATGGACATCATCATAAAAGAAGCAGATTAAGGAGGTGCAGTGGTTATAATGGATAAACATTATTATGAAAATACAATTTTACATATGCTCAGTGATGAATCATTTTACAAAATTATACAAGACAACGCCGATAACTTTACTATGACAAAAATTCGAAACCTTCTTTGTGCATCTACTGAAACAAATCTCACAAAAGCCGAGATATCGTATCTTACAAATTTTGAATATGAAGAAAGTCAATTTTACGGCTTGCCTAAAATTCACAAGTCTCAACAGATAAAAACTGCAGTGATGAAGCAGAATGCGGAATACATCATTTGTCCTTCTCCCACTGACCTCAAATTTCGACCAATTGTTGGAGGTTCAAAGTCATCGACACAAAAGTTAATTGAGTTCATTGATTTTATCTTGAAACCGTATTGCAAAAAAGTTGAAAGTTTTATTCGAGACGATTTAGATTTTTTGTGTCAATTGCCTTCTACAGTCAACCAAAATTCAACTTTAGTCAGCTTTGATGTAATAAGCCTATACACTAATATCCCCCACAATTTAGGAATCACTGCCATAAATTACTGGCTTCAGAAGTACCCAAATTTGATCGATCAACGGTTTTCGCATGAATTCATCCTTAATAGTTTGCAACTTATATTATCCAACAATACATTTGCATTTGGAGAAAAGCATTACCAGCAAATCAAAGGCACAGCCATGGGAACTACGGTGGCCCCTACTTGCGCTACCCTTACGCTCGGATTTTTAGAAATTAAATTGAAGGATGTCATTACCAGCTTATGGGGTACACAGGTTGCTACAGACATATTTATTAACTGGAAACGTTTTCTCGATGACTGCTTTATTATATGGAATTGGAACGACGACAAATTAAAAAAGTTTAACACAATTTTGAATGAACTTGATGAGAATATCAAATTTACAATGGAGGTGAGCAAAAATGAATTACCCTTCCTAGACGTTTTAATAAAGAAAACTGATGATAAAATTTCAACGGACGTATATTATAAGCCAACCGATACTCATCAATACCTCCATTTTAAGTTTTGCCATCCTAGACACACTAGAAGGGCCATTCCCTACAATTTAGCCCGACGTATTTGTGCAATTGTTTCTGATCATTCAACGAAAAATGATAGATTACAAGAAATGAAAATGTTTTTGGTCAAACAGTAATATCCTTCTAAATTAATTGATGACGCGATTATAAGAGCTAAGAAATCCAATAGAACTCAACTTTTGACAACTGAACAGAAATGATAATGATATATTGCCTTTCGTTAGTACTTATAATCCCAGAAACCCTGATATTAGATCCACTATAAACCTTGTCAATTCCTCATTACAAAGCGATTGCAATACTAATGAAATCTTCAAAAACAAAAAATTCATATATAGCAAAAGACAACCAATCAATTTCAGACGCATATTATGTAATTCAAAATTTCTATCAAATGAAACTCATGTTGTTACCAAATGCAACGATAAAAGATATGGAACTTGCGAGTATATTACGGAGGGATCATCTCATAACTTTAACGGCAAAACTTTCAACATCAAACACAATATGAATTGTAACTCAAAGAACTTGATATATGTAATGACCTGCTCAAATTACAAAGCATCTTATATAGGAGAAACAAGTACAACATTACGAAGCAGAGTACGTGTGCACAAACAACAGATAAACACTGAAGAATATCGTCAACTTAAAGTAAGCAAACACATGTATTATTGTGGAGCCGGTAATTTTTACATTTTTCCTTTCTATAAGATACGGTCGGACAATGATATTGAACGCAAGGTAAAAGAAAAATATTTCATTGATATCTATAGGCCACTTCTGAATTCCTTATGACTTTCTTTACTGATATAACATTGATATCTTTTTCCAGTGAATTTTAAATATATGCCTATTTCCCTGTATGTTATATCACTTGTTAATATTAAGCACCTGAAGATATATTGAAAGCGCTAGTGCTAAATTGCTGTTTTGACCAAAAGGTTGAAATAAAAAATGGTATTCAATAATATATATGTATATATATATAGGCTATAAGTAAAATAAAAATCAGCCAGATTCTCAAATAATGCTGGATCATATGGGATGACAAATACGGCGAATTAGAATTATTCAAAAGTATAGTATGTAACCTAGATTCATCTATCAAATTTACTTATGAAATGAACACGGATTCTTTAAATTTTCTTGATGTGATGGTTACAAAAGACACAGTCAATGGATTAATAAGCACAGACATATACAGAAAGCAAACTGACACAATGAGTTATGTTCCCTTTCATTCCGCTCATCCCCTTCATGTTATCAAAAACATTCCTTACAACTTGGCACGTCGCATAAAGATTATAGTTTCAAATGAAGATACAAGAACTTACCGTTTCAATGAATTAAAAATTCGTCTACTGACTTTGAATTATCCTTCTTCGCTTATTAATGATGCGATTGATAAAGCCAAATCTTCTGATGTCAGCAATAACTATAAGCAAAACAAAAAGAACATTTTTCCATTTGTACACGAGTTCAACAGGAGTAACCCAGACATATATAATAAAGTTATACGTTCTATTTCAAATACATTAAATCTTCTAACTCCATTCCAAAATTGTAATTTCATGAGAGCCTACAAACAACCTAGATCTCTTCAATCTATATTGTCACAGAATAACCGGATGACAATTACATGTAGTGGAGTATCGAAATGTGGCGAGCCAAGATGCAAGTGTTGCAGCATCATAATTGAAGGCAACAAAGTTGATTTTGATACCCCATCTGCCATAAAGACATTCAACATTCGAAAAAACATGAATTGTAAATCAACAAACGTAATTTATAAAATGGTTTGTGGAGGATGTAAAAAATTCTACATCGGCCAAACGGGGGATGTATTTCGACATCGGCTGACGGTACATCGCCAGCAAATCAAAGACAGTAGATACTATGTGCTAAGTGTCAGTAAACACATAGTGAGCTGTACTGGCGGTCATTTTAGTGCTATTCCTTTCTTTCAGTTGTCCCCGGACGCTAATCGCTTGGACCGTGAGTCCAAGGAAGCTATGTTCATAAATTTATTTCATCCTTGCCTCAACGCTGTTTGATTTCTTTGATTTAGATATGATATCTGTAATTTCTGTACAATTTCGTTTAATAAGTATATGATAAAGCATAGACTTCTAAATTTCTCTGGACAGATAGGTTGAAATTCGCCTCATACATGTTCAGGCCAGCAATCCTAAATTAGACTACTGCAAATAGACTGTCATAAAGCGCTATCAAATTTTAGAGAACGTATTGCCAGAACAATGCAGGTAAAGCACAGTATATGTGTCTATATTTATGTACATGTAAATTGGGAGTAAGGGCGCATGAGAATGAATGGTTATACGTTGATTACATGTGCCAGACCTCCGCGTTATTAGCCAATTTTTGCGATTTTTTTCTAATAAGTCTCAGCAATGAGGCATCTGAGATTTCATGAACAAATTTCTTGCACATGCTGTTGAAATATTTCATTGAAATTTCGGAAATCTGATTCATGTACGTATGCACAGCAAGATTTTGCGATGAAGTAATCGGAAAAGTCACCAAGAGAAATGATATATCGATGGCCTATCCTGAGCACCATCCTTTCTTTTTTTTAAAGCAAGAAGCTCTTTTCTCTTAAACAACTATTCAGTTGGATTTCATAGAATAGCCTCCAGCAAAGAATGCATGGCTGAAGCACAGATGCGTTTGGACCCCATGATAAATTTTATTCAAAAGTTTTGCAGCTTTAGGGATGTCGAGCATTGCCAACTTAATATTTCTGACAGTGCATTCACTACAGGAATCACATTTTTTTGCATTTCAACTAGCACCACTGGCATCATCTCAATTATTAGGATTCATATTGAAATCAGTCCTTGCATGCAAGCATTTACATCCTGGATACATTTCATCTTCTGTGGGTGACTGCATATATTCTATCATTAACATTTCTCAAGTCCAAAAAACTTCGATAGAGAAATTGTTTTTATTTTATTTTCACTCTCTGTGCGATGACGCAAGGAGTTAAAATAATTTGCTCCAGTCATTTGACGTGTCCAGTCAAAACACTTATAAAAATAATCCGATTGCACTTTCTCGAGTATTTGTCATTTTTCTCAGAAGGGTCCCATCACAGGTCGGACCGCTCCATATCTGTTCCAACCTCCTCAGAAGTGGCTGCTCAGGTTGGGAATGCTTATTGAGTCCATCATCATTGTAATCATTGAAATATAAGAAGGATCTCCGTCTTTTGTTCCTCTTGATTTCAGGACATTTAAAGTGTGGGAATCGGCGGCTTCTCTCTTCCTCTCGAAATTGTCCCTTAGCATGTTCAATGATATTGGTAGGATCTAGCGTTAATCTTCCGTCCGTAGACTTCAACTGCACCAGCAACTTTGTCAGCCTTTCCCAAGTATTACATTACTGAATCCGATTTCGAATTTCTTTTGCTGACTGGTCATCCAGATATTATACAAAAGTCATCAGATTGATAACTTTGGAAAACTTGTGATACA
The DNA here is from genome assembly GCA_907163375.1 of Prostheceraeus crozeri. Lineage (NCBI taxonomy): Eukaryota > Metazoa > Platyhelminthes > Polycladida > Euryleptidae > Prostheceraeus > Prostheceraeus crozeri. Next base: position 467,781 of record CAJQUW010006306.1, on the reverse strand, counting down.
TGATATGTGCTTGTTGGAATGGATTTCTCTCTACGTGATAGATGCGAACATCCGCAGACGACACTAAAGGGAGGATTTCAACTTATGTTCGTCATTTTGTAGTCCATGATCGCTTTGAGATATCACAAACCCAGATAGAATGATTTCCTTGTAGATTTTAGACAAAATCTTCTTTCCAAAGAATCTTCCGAATGTGCTTCCATTGCCAGGACATGTATTTAAAAACGTGGCCCTACCGAATCGCAACTTTGTAGTTGTTTGGAGAAGAATTTAGACATAAAGGAATTTTGATGACACTGTCCTTTAGATTGCGCTTTTTTATTTTTTCACTTTCTTCAAGCGATAATGATCTATGTACTTCGTGATGGTATTGTCGTCAGGTTCGTGGAAGTGGAGGTCACACAAGACGGAATGTTTAGTTAGGATATAATATTTCTACTAACTCGATGCAACTATGCAGATTCAAAATTCCTTGTTATGCAGTGGAATGCATTGGTGTTACACTATCATTGCATTTAGGTTGACAACCAGCAGCGGCATATTTGTTTGGTATTTTGCATTAGATTAAATCGCACAAGAGACACATCAAATAGTCATCTATCCTTTCGATTAGCTACAAGATTCGATCTTCTGTAACACAACTGTTGGTTGGCCTGAACATGTAGAAGATGATTTCAAATTTTGCTCACCTATCTGTCCAGAGAAATTTAGAAGTCTATGGATAAAGCACTGATTTGAGGAGGTAAACAGTGAGAATCTACGAGTGCTAAGCACGAGTAGATATCACTGTTTACCTTCCAAAATCAGTGCTTTGTCATGATTTCCACTACGATGTATCATGGAAATCTAAAAAGTTAGATGTCCATACTACTATTTAGATTTCCATGGAAGCATACATAGCAAAATCTATGTAATCTATCTAAAACCAAGAGATCATCTGGTCATCTGGTCAATCAAATTTTGAATGGTAACTTGGTATGATTAGCAAAATCATTCATTCTAAAGAAAAGGATATTGAAAAATGGGTGAAAGCAGTAGCAGCTCCTCTCGATTCGCAAGTACATCTGCAAAAGAAATCGAAGATCATATGAAAGACGTAATACCATCAAATACAGAAGCAAAGGAGAAGTGGGCTATCAAACTCTTCCGATCATGGCATTCAGGGTGGAAAGTTAAGTTAAACGACGGAACTTTGAAAGTATTCAATGATTTAGATGATATGAACAAATCAGATTTGAACCACTGTCTCAAGTTTTTTGTGGCGGATGTAAGAAAAGTCAAAGGAGGGAAATATCCACCAAAGTCCCTGAAGATTCTATTTGCGATGATTCAACACTATCTAAATTACAAACTAAAAAAGGCGTGGTCATTGTTTCTAGACAGCGAGTTTTTAGAGGCCAGGCAGGTACTTGATGCCGAAATGAAAATGAGCGCCATCGAAGGAAACGTCACAAGAACGAAGCGAGCAGAAGCGATTACTAAAGACGACGAGAAAGATTTGTGGAAAAATGGCTATTTAGGAGAAGACAATGCATGAAAATTGCAAAACACTTTTATTCATGTCTGGATTAATCTGTGGACTGAGAGCATCGACCGAACATTACGAGATGAAGTACGGTGTCAACTTTTACATAAAAGGAGAAAATCTTATTTACAAAGAAACTGTTTTCAAAAGTAAGAACTTCGGGCTGAAACAAACGCGTGTTGAGCCTAAGCTATTGACGATTACGCCAAATGAATCCCAACCAGAAAGATGCTTGGTAAGGTTATACCGAAAGTATATTGAACATAGACCGACGCGCAAAGTTGGAGACCCACTTCATCTGGCTTGCATTCTGCATCCGAAGAGTAACGTATGGTATAAGCAGCAAAGGCTGGGAATTCACTCCATCGAGCAAATTGTTAAAAGAGTGATGTGTGGTGGATTGAGGAAAGAGCGCTTCTATTCCAATACCAGCCTGAGAAGGACAGCCAAAACACGGATGGTGGAGGCTAATATTCCTAGGGAGCTTTCCAAAAAATGGATTGGACATTTGTCAGACGCAGACGAAACATATATCAAAGAGGGACTCTTTCGTGAAAGAATTCAAGATTTACTATATGGATGCGTGAAGGAGCCGGCGCGAGAGGAAACCGTGAAAAAAGATACTGACAAGAAGGTCGTAATACAAGTAACGACAGGTGATAAGACTGTTACAATCAGAGTTTGACAGTATCTGTTTTCTCTTTTACTTACCTACTTCATTTACCTATTCGATTTACCTCCTTATTCCATGTTTCAGTGGTTCCATGATATAAAATGTTTGTTGAAACACTATGGTAGTTTTTAAAGTAAACAGTAAGAATCTATTCATGAAATAGCATTTACCGACTGAGCAGAGTAATAGAAATCAGTTGATTGCCTTGACAAGCCAGAAACGGCTGAAATCGATCGGAAGCTGAAAAAAGTTGTTTTTTTTCTTTTGTAGTATTATTTACATATTTTATAGCATTTGTATTTTACTTTTTACCTACTATATATATATATATATATATATATATATATATATATCTGCAATAATTAGGATTGCTTGGATTACTCAACCTAAATGAATCAACGTTATTGAATTGATTATAATAAGGACGATTACTAAATCCCACATTCCTGTTATTAAAGCGTTTGTTGGCGAAATTACGGGGACCACGACTATTATTGAAGCGATTGTAAAATGGTCTATTATAATATCGGCTACGATCAAAATTTTGAAAGTTGTTTCTTTGAAATTGATTAGTGTTTGATCTAGGCCTGTAACTTGAATTCATTGGTTCATTATTTCGAGATTGAGGAATTTTAAATAATCCTGAATTTAAAGAAATCATATGTTTATCAGAAGAAAAGAATTTGCTCTTTTCTTCCCATACCGAGTGACTCAAAAGTTCTTCTCTCACCGTTTCAGTTTTCCATGTTCGTAGCTTCTCTGCTGCTACTTCATTACTAAACATAGTTCTGAAATAATTTTCTACATCTTTATCTAGTTTAGCAACATACTCAGCTTTAATTTCTGCAATTGCTCGCAATCTTTGAATTTCATTTTTGCATTCAGACACTGATGATGATTTTCTTAACATTTGTTCCTCTTCAGGAAGATAAGCTATTGGTTTCCTCCAATATTTTCTAGGAATTTTAGGATCCTCCCCGTCAAGAGCAGCCTCATCATATGCTAGCAATGTTGTTATTTCTATAAATCTGATAATACGCAAACTTCCTTATTTGCAACTTTTGCTCTTTAAATTTTTCCACATCGTCACCATTGCAGATCCGTAACTGCATTTTGTGGATGCACTTTGATATTTCCGTTTGATATTTGATTTTTCAGGTACGGCTACATGGGCACTAAAATAGCCCTAACCTATGCTTCGCTAGCCTTAGGATATATTAAAGAGAAAATGTATACTTTCATTCAAGAACTTTTGCCTGCTCAATGTTATGAACTGTTTCTTTCTTCTTGGCTGCTGTACTTAGACGATTGCTTTATCATTTTGTATGAATCGTTTGGTGATGTCAATGAGTTTCTTTCTTTCCTGAACACTTAAGATTCAAAAATTAATACACTTAATTCTTAAATTCGGAAAAATATTCAATTATGAGAAAAATGGAGAACAAAAACAATTTCAAATCAAATCCAATATGAACTGTAATTCCAGAAACATAATTTATGCCCTGCAATGTGCAGGATGTAGAGCCACTTACATCGGCCAAACAGGAGATTCTTTGCGCGCAAGAGTTCGAGTGCACCGTCAACAAATAAGGGATGAGAACTATCGCTCCCTCTATGCTAGTAATCATATATTCAACTGTGCACACAACTCCAACCCATTGTTCTATGTCATGCCGATTCTAAAATTACCACCTACCTGCACAAAATTGTATAGGGAAGAGAAAGAAAAGTTTTTTATCAGAAGGATTGATGCCTCCTTAAATAGGGATACTTAGTTAGTTATAATTTTTCCTTTTTCAGCTTAGAGGTGATAGAGATATCAATATCTTCCTTTGGTATTTCGATATCATACTTACATGGATTTTGAATGCTATGATTTTAATTCAGTTTGATGATATACGAATTGTATAATAAATCATTCTATGCCCTTGAGAAGCCTGCAACAGGCAGAAACCTGTCGGGCTGTCTTATTTATTTACTTAGTTTTTCTTTATAACATCTGGGTGTGATTACATACTGGTATTTATTTCCATTTTCAATTTTCTATTATTTATATATATATACTTACCAAAACGAAGAATTTCTTCGTGCCATTTTGAAAATCAATTTGAATTTCCCGCCAAATGGACGAAACTGAAAAAGTCACTTCACATATCTTGAACATCGTTCTAAGTTATGCTTTGTCAAAAAGAAGTGATCCGAAAAACGAGTTTTCACAGCTAAAATAAAGCATAAATGGAGGCAAATTACCTGGCCTATTTACCTATTATATATTATACCTATTATACATATTTTATGTATGCCACCGCGTTTAATGTGTTTTAATATGAGAAGCGCTTGTTTATTCAGGTCTATTCTAACTTTACTTAATTACATTACGCGGCATATTCATTGCTGTATTTCAACCGACCCGTTGGAGATGTCATGCCACAACTTGCAATCACACGTAGTCCTATTCAGCTGTTGAACGCTTAGTCCTGACTACTTCGTAATGTTATTGATGCATTGGGTCCTTGGTCTATTCTAACCAGTGCCGCATTAATTAAGAGGCATTGGCGCCCACCCGCAAATTCATGCTTGCGCCCCAATCTATGTTGATTATCATTTGATGAGTTTCTTATTAGTGTTAGAAATATGTGAGCTACAAATTGTAAGTTGAAAACGTTCTTAAGCATGCATGCAGACTCTCAACTTAATTTCCTTATTAGTTCGTTGTTGACTATAAATGTGATATTAATAAACATCACAATAATATATTTCAAAAGAATGAGCTGCTAAATGCTGCATCATGTCTGCAAAACCGTCACCACTTATGTATGTTCAAACTGTCATACTTATGTGTCTAAAAAAACAAAGAAAACGATGTTTACAATCTTCATTTTTAAAATAAGTGCATCATTTAAGATCAAATAGGTACACAACTTTTTTGTCCGAATTGAGTAATTACAGATAACAGCACCAAAGAAAGAGAAAGCAATGAAAGGATATAGAGTCTACAAAGATATAGAGATCTACACATCATCGACACGAGATACCGAGGTTACACTGTACAGATAATCTACTTTCATAAGCAAGATATATGAGCCTTCGTTCGAAACTTTTTACAAAAGATCACAAAGTCATGAAAATTAGAAGTGAGTCAAGAGAACAATATTGTGGAGAAAATTATAATTTTGGTGGCTATAATTAGCAGAATTTGTTTCCTATGTCACAATTTATATTTTGGCCCAGTAAGATAGCAGGCCTCATCGAGAGATCCTTCGTATGTTGCACCGTATATCAAAATCTTTCTGAGAAAGAAGAACAAAATATGAGAAAAGGGAATTTAAGCAAAGCGAACACTATCAGCAATAAAGTCAATGGACTCATTTTACAAAATAATGTCACTTAATCAAAATCAACCAAACTAAAAGACACATGGACCACAATTCGGAATATCTCAAAGAAAGAAAACAAATGTTGGAAATTTTACCATGTACACAAATGATGAACGATCACTACACTGAAATGTCAACATGCGAATCTGGCACAGCACAAGTTATCGCTTTAGATTTCTCTAAGGCCTTGGATGCAGCAAGATGTACAGGTCTCTTCCACAATCTAAACGAATTGAACTTGCCGGATGACATTTTCAACTGGGTTACTGATTTTTATCCTTCATTGGTTTCTAAGTATGGCTGTCAGCAAACAGCGCTACAGATTTTAGCGGTAAAATGATATCCCTATTTAAGACTAGGGAAATGATGAATCCTGCTCTGGCTAGACCCGTATTACAAAGTGCAACCAAAATGGATTTAACCGCCATTTAATAGGTGAATATGATCATTTCAGTCATTCAGTAGAATCTGGCAGATTCATTTTGTGTATACACATATGTTTGAATGTAATACGATATGTATGGCTTACATAACATCCTATGTTACGTTACTGAAGTAAAACATTACAATATATATACAGGGTGATTCCGATCTTCCCGTCACTTTTCAAGTAAGGACTACAGCTGTATCACATTTCTGGTTGTAGTGATGGTTCATGATTTATATACTACGTTTCATGGCCTTTCAAATCGTATATTATTTATTTTCTTGTGATCTGCATTTCTGCTGCTACGAGCAATTGAAAATGTTTACCCATATTACAACTTTTTAAATCAATTTTAAGTACTTTTTTAATTTTTTTATTCCTAGTCTACTATTTATTTATCTTATTTTGCTATTTAAGTTATTTTTTCATTTGATTTCGAAAAACATTTCATATCCAAAAAAACTTTATTATGAGTGACAGGTATGCAGTAACGCAAAATTAACTCACAAGAACTCTTCAAAGTGACCACCACCATTCTCAGAGCACAACTCGCATCGGCGCAAGAATGACCTGTACGAAGATCGCATCATCTCGACCTCCACGCTATCGAGTAAGCTCGTAAGTCTTTCTTGTAAAGCTTCAAGAGTACGAGGACGTGGATCTCTGTATAGTGTGTCACGAATATAGCCCCAAAGCCAGAAATCGTTTACTGCTAAATCAGGGCTTCTTGGTGGCCAGTGTATCGGTCCACCACGACCAATCCATCGGTTCTTCAGCTTGACGTTCAGCAGACAACGAACAGAATTGGCATAATGTGCAGGTGCACCATCCTGCTGATAAAATTGACGTCGATTTCGTCTATCACTTAGTAGCGGCGCAACTTCGTCTTCAAGGATAGACTGGTAGCGCTGTCCATACATTGTTTCTTTTTGCACATGCTAAGTGAAGCCGTGGTGTGGTGATATCATTGCCCAGCAAGTGATGGAAGCAGACTTTAATGGTTTCACGATAACAGCGTGAAGATTTTCTTCCGCGTAGATAAAGGCGTTGTGAAGGTTCACAGATCCATTCAAGTGAAACGTTGCTTCATCGGAGAAAACGATATTTCCAACGAAATTACTGTCGCGCTGTTGATGTTGAAGGATAAGGTTAGAAAACTGGAGTCTTTGAACTTTATCGTCGTCCGAGATCTCTCATACACGCGGGTAAACTTCCAAGCTCTCAAACCTTCATCTTTCAACACTCTGTTCACCGACTATTGTGAAACGCTGCAGAACTGAGCTGCCTTTCGTTGCGAAAGTGTTGGATCATCAACATAGGCCTCGACTATTTCGTCTCGTTTGTCGATCTGAATGGTCACCGACTCTTGCATTTTCGGTGAGAGATAGCGAGGTTTTAAAACGCTTTGCCCACCCAATTAAGGTTGTGCGTGGTGGAGCTTCTTTCTTAAAATCTACACGAAATCGTCGCCTTGCATCTTCAGGATATGAAGAGATGGTATAGGCCACGGCCGTCGCAATATCTTCATTCGTGAAGCCAGGATAGTTCATTGCTGTCAAGTGTTGATAGTAAATAAATTTCAACCAGTTTAATACCGTCTACAATGAAAAGTCAATCTCAATTAACTTTGCATGGTGTCGCTCAAAGTAAGCAATTATTAGATATCTATGCTGAATGCGGCTGATGATATTGATTGTTGCGATGTTCCTGTCATAGATATTGATTTAAAAAGTTTTAATATGGGTAAACAATTTCAATTGCTCGTATCAGCAGGACAGTAATAAGCAGTTTTCGCATGCTGCAGACAGATGGCCTTCCTACACTCATTCCATTTGAAGCGTGTCTTCCTTTCTTTTACACCAGCATCCAAGCAAATCCGACAGCGTAGACGTTGCTGCTGGTTATCTTCAGCGGGTTTAGAATTATTGGTCATAACACCGACTAGCTCCATGGCCAATTTTATACAGCTATTCAGGCTTGGCGGTGTTGTTCAGGCAGCGTTGTCGGACAAGAGGGACTGTCATCTCATACCCAAGATTCATTTTGAAGGAATATTGACTCAGCGGGTGCATGGTTTTCATGGCTGCAACAACAGCAACATCCATAAGTGCCATGAACACACTGTAGGGTTACCTCCGGCACTTGCGTCGGTTTCGGGAGACACGGATCAATTTATCTAAATTATCCACTCCTCATTTTGTTGCATTATAACAAGCCACGATCTCTGGTCTCTCTCCTTCGTTATGTCGGCCATAGGTGTGTTTTGTTGATAAAAGGAGAACAGGCGCATTATCTTTATCAAAACATGAGCACTATACTTTTTGAACAGTCACAAAAATGCTGAAAGTCTCCTTTCATTATGTCTTGTGTAGACTTAGCAGCAGGAGGGACACCACTCCTCCTGCTGCGGATGGTTCCCACAATACTATCTTGAGCATCTGCCAGTCGATCACAAAGATTCACTGATGTGAGCCATTTATCCACGGTTATATTTCGTCCACAGCCCAAGTGTGACTTCGATAAGTGCATCACAACCGCTTCACAGACCGGACCAATCCGCTCTGCTTTCGGTAAAGTTTATTTTCCTACATATACAAGACAACACAAGGGAAAGATGTTTTCAGTGTCAGTGAGCCAAAATATTTTTATTCTTAACTTACCAGGCTTACTTCGCGAGTACTGTTGAAAGCGTACCCGACCATGGAACTCCAGAAACTGTTCATCAATACATAGGACGGATCCCGGATCGTAGTGACTTGAAGAAATATGAACATGTACATCCTCAGCTAGCAAATCATCTTTAGGAAATAAGTCTTCTCATGGTGAAATATATGGTTCATTAAATTCTAATGTGATATACCTGGGATTGAGCAAAATTATATAAGAAGCAGAACCAAGGCAGATTGCAGCTACTTCGTTTTGCCATGGGCTAGAATTTTACTTACGTATTGATTTGTATTAAGGTAAACCGAAGTAAAAGAGTTTTCGGTTTTCTGTGCACCATTTTATAGCCGAAATTAACTAACTTCCATTGCATCAGCAGCTTTAGATGAATGTTTCCGAACTCATATAGGCGTATCACTCATGTAGCCTAAATGTGATACATAGGGTCTAATTCAAGCTTCTACAGTACGTGCTATGTTAAGTACCGGATTCCTTATAAGCCCACATATCAGTATAGCTACATTTGATTATGTAGGCCAGCCTACAGAACTACAAATAACTTAAGTCTATTCATTATGTAGGCCAGCATCCAAACCCTACTCAACATATAGTTGTCGGCCTACATGTAATTCAAAAATCTACTCATTATGTAGACCGCATGAACGCAACGTAAACTTCGTATTCATGTAGGACTACCTGAAGCTGGTCTATATTGCTAGCTCAATTTATATTGCACATTTTGTTCCTAATACCTAGATTATAAATAAAAATGTAGTTCTGCAGTTTTGAACCTCACAATTTTATGAAATGTTTAAGACAAAGAATATACATTTGCATAATTGAAAAGTAAAGATGTCTACATGTACGACTAAGTATTTCATAAACTTCCAATTATCTTGGAATGGTAAGTTTGCGTTATCTTGCTAAATTTCCAATGATTGACAAGTTAAATGAATATAATTTAAAACACAGATGTAGGCCTAAAAACATAAACTTGTTGAATGATAAAATATCTAAATTCATTAGTCATCTGAGTTCTGTTGACAAATTGCCATAGTCACAGCAAGCTTCTTTAGGTCTATTCAAATCATTTTTTAGCAGAGAGTTTCTCATTAGCAGAGATTTCACGTGAATTTCTTCTTCAAGAAGCTCACTGCTGAGAATGATTCCTCTCCAAACCTCATGTAGAATCATTGTTTTTCTCCGCTTCTAGATTGAACTCCTATCACGTGCGACAACTTTAAAGTCTGATTCTTCAAGCTAACTTTTTTAACCATCCAATCAGGCCTTGAAATGATGGAATTCTAAGTCAATAACATTGGCTCTGCATCGTTCTAATACTTGCTTAAAGTCGTTCCAATCGTAGACATCCGTGGTCTTTCTCAGTTCCTGTTCAACTTAACGATGGACTGAGTCCGCACTCACGTACGTGTGACCTGATATAAGTCATATCACCGAAGCAGAGTGGAAAAATTGAAAGTCTGTTGTCATTCATGAACCAAGTACCTACCAAAAAGAGATAACTGCGGCCTATAGTTGATAAGACCAAGACAAAGCGAAGCATCTACAAATATCGTAGATACTTCGCTCTGCCTTTGACCCAATCGATTTTGAACTGCACACTGTAAATCGATCGATACCAATCACATACGAAGGATGCATACCAAAATATTTTTTTGGTATATTTCCGTATTCTCTTGGTATATATTTGTATGCTTTTCGTGTGTTATTTCAAATGTCGCATGCGTCAAATACTAAAGCCATACCAGCACAATGTTAAAAGAAAGCATCAATCATGTCCAAGGTATGTTGATTTAAGGCCTTTTGTCAATAAAGATCACACTAATGTTACTACTGTTTTGTAAGTAGTGAGACAAGGACATTCAAGAGTCATACTTTCAATACTGAATTGAATTTTTTTTACACGTGAGTATAAGGCATTTCATGAATAATCAATAAGTATTTAACCATCAACAATTTTGCACTATGTAATTTTGAAATTAAGCATCCACTGGTCAACAAAGAAAAAATAGTCTAAGTGTTTTAGCTGATTTCGGGTAAATCAAGTGTGTTGATTTCAAAAGTCACCTCAGATTTGCTCAATCAGGTCAACTTTTTAAACTAAGCTACATTTTGGGTTCTTCAAGTTTTGGCCTATACGATGATCCAGAGCTTCTCATGTACCGGTATTTTCTTACGTTCATGTAGCCATTATTTTTTATTTTCTAGACTAAAAATGTAATTTCTGAAGATCTTTGAGTCACATCTGATCATCTAAAATGCTGCCCATCTGAAAATATGCAAATCACCATCAATGTTTCCACTGCTCAAATACCTTGTTGAATTCATCGCTTATGACATTTCTATGATATTTTTGCACTCTGATGGACGTTTGTTCATTCACTCTGTTAGAGGATTTTCAACCAGTCTATGTGCCAGTTCTTTGCTGCACTTTGTCAATCAATTCAACGAATGAAGGCAGGCTTTCAGAACAATTTCTATTTCAATCGAAGAGTCATATGCTATTTTTAGCCTTGTCATCATATTTGATGAATGTTGTCAGTGAATTTTGAATAACACATTCGCATTTTGTAGCTGAAGGATGACTTCAACCAGAAGATCTTGCAAAAACAGGCCTGACGTTTTCTGCTATATTTGTGGTGAATATACCCTTTTATCTAACAGGAATCAAGTAACAAGCTTCATAAAACGTGCCTATCAATCATATTTTGGAATTAAACTTGGTGACCAGGATAAAGTTTGGGCTCTACACATGGTATGCAAGTCATGCACCGAGTATCTGCGTCTTTGGACTAAAGGCAGAAAGAGTTGCTTGAAATTTGGTATTCCTATGATTTCGAGGGAACCGAGAAACCACGTCAATGGCTACTATTTCTGTGTTATTGATGTGACTGGGATCAACAGAAAGAACCGAAGCAGCCTGAAGTATCCTACATAATATTGAATCGGCACGTCGTCCTGTAGCTCATTGTGATGAAATTCCGGAACCTATTTTTGGAAAGCTTCCTGACATCAGTGACGACGATTCCTCCAGTGCTGCTGAACATGTAGAAGAGCAACAAATGGATTTTGACGATGCTGCTCCACATCCTTTTTCTCAAAATGAGCTAAATGATCTAGTTCGCGATCTCAGTTTATCAAAGTCCTCTGCCGAGCTATTGGCATCCAGATTGAAGGAAAAGAATCTTATATCTAACAGTGCTCGTGTCACTTTCTATCGCAATAGACATGAAGAGTTCCTTCATTTTTTCTTTAAAGAGAATGACTTGGTGTACTGCACAGATATTGCTCAGCTAATGTTCAAGCTTGGAATGCCACGGTACGAACCCAAAGATTGGAGACTTTTCATAGACAGCAGCAAGCGATCACTGAAATGTGTTCTTCTTCACAATGGCAATCAGTTTGCCTCTGTACCTCTTGCTCACTCGGCTACATAGAATGAGAACTATGAAGCAGTGAAATGCGTGCTGGAGAAAATACGTTATGATCAGCATCAGTGGCTAATTTGTGTTGACTTGAAAATAGTGAATTTTTTGGGACAGCAGTCAGGCTATACCAAGTATCCATGCTTCCTGTGCATGTGGGATAGCAGAGACACTGCTCATCACTACACTAGAAAAAACTGGCCAATCCGCGAAGAATTGGTGCCATGTAGAGCAACGAACGTTATCAACGACCCCCTGGTAAACAGAGACAGGATGCTCTTCTCTCCGCTGCACATCAAACTCGGCTTGAGGAAGCAATTCACCAAAGCTCTGGACAAGGATGGTGCCTGCTTTACATACTTGTGCCATGCTTTTCCAGGATTGACCATAGAGAAATTGAAAGCTGGCATTTTTGATGTCCTCTAATCCGACAGCTAATCAGAGATACTGAATTTGAAAATTCAATGAACGATGTGGAGCTGCAGGCATGGAGACCATTTGTTCTGGAAGTGAAGAACTTTCTTGGCAATAAAAAGGCCAGAAACTATGCAGAGCTAGTCTCAAATATGTTGACTGCTTTCAGAATCCTTGGATGCAACATGAGTATCAAAATGCATTACATTTTCTCACACATGGATCGGTTTCCTGAGAATTTGGGATCTGTGAGCGATGAACAAGGGGAGAGATTCCATCAAGACATAAAGGTGATGGAGACAAGGTATCAGGGACGCTGGGATGCAGTTTTGATGGCTGATTGCTGCTGGAATCTAAAGAGAGACATCCCTGCACCTGGGCATTCAAGGAACTGCAAAACACAGAAATTGATGCCCTGACTTTTTTACAATTGCGACTTTCTACCCAGATTGCATGTGCAAGTAGGCCTACATGTATTTATCTTATCCTTTGTCAATAACTTTTATACAAATAAGTGAAATTAGATTTTGCGATGCCAATTCAATACATTCTTTTATGATGTATCTTTTTTCTGCTTAGCCATTTTGGGGTAAGAAGGGTTCTTAGAAATAACAGATGACTTCACAAAATGTGATATATTAAGACAGAAAATCTAATTTCTCAAAATATAATTAGCATGAAAACTTGACCTGATTGAGTTAAATGGATGCCATATTCAGAGTTAGTGGAGGAAAATGGTCCTAAATCAGTTGAAAAACTTCTGACAATTTTCAAAAAGTTTTTTTTGTAACCCAGTGTATCAATCCGAAATAAAAACACATTATAATTCATGAACGCAAAAATAGTTATGTTTGAGATACATAAGTCAACATGATTTTTCGATAGACATCGCTTGATTGAATTGATGTTTATCAACTTGGTTTATAATGTAGAGCTAAATAAACATCCTGTTGATGCTGCTAGATAAGCAGCAACGACGATAATATCGTGGAGCAGAAATTCACAATCATTCTATCAATTAAAACATATTCACGACTAGCATAACTGAAAAAAGTTATTTGACAGTAGTATGTATCATATATATTTTTGCTATGTGACTTAAAGCTCTTCATGCCAGAGGCATACGAATGAGGATGAATTTGCATCGGTCATCGTATATAAAACATACTAACAGCTCGTATTTCAGTGTAAAGCAGCCAATCACAGATAGAATGGTTCGTATCGCTACATACCAATCACATACGAAAGTGAGTGAGATGTCGTATGAAAAACATACCAGATCTCTGTAAACATACGAGAATCTCGTATCAGATGCTAGCTTCAAATTGTACGTGAATTTGGTATTTGTTTGCATGTAATTTTCGTATCCAGCGATTTACAGAGTAGACATTTAGGTCGATAGGCATATTGATTTTCATCGCTTAATGAAAAAGCAATTTACCAAGTCTCTTCAAGTGGCATTTCAAAAAGATCTTTCAAGTGTCGGCAAAGGGGAAACAGGACGGTTATTGCCTAATCTCATAATTCGAACAATTTGCTGATTACTCTCAGGAATGATACATGATCGCTAGAACTATTAGAGATGCAATTAAAAATGTAGTATTTTTCGGAAAGCACCGTAGAATATTTATCCCGAAAACCGTGAAGGAAGAAAGATGAAAGAGCATGGGAGACCATACTTCGACATTGAAACACCACATTTTAGGATCTAGTGATCGCAATAACTTGCAATCAGCCAACTGATGCATTACTGAGCGCTGTCCAAAATCTAGAACAAAATTTCCAAATAGAAAGGTAATTTGTCTTTATTGTTAGGAAAATATCACATCATGAACTTCTGATCAAAGGTTGCCGCATTGTCTTCTCATGTTTGACTAAAATTGTACATCGACACTACTGATGATAAGCATAAATTGGTTTGTTTGTGAGTTATTGCTCCTCTTAAAGGACATCTGAACAATATTGCTAGCAATAAATACAAATATTTGATTCAATCCTATGATAATAGACCTGATTAACTTGGGTATTTTATTTTCAATTTTCTACAAAAGCGATCATCTTGTGCAAACTATTACGATGAAAGTTGCATTTCCGCAAACATCGACAGAAATTCATTTTGTTCGTTACTAACGCCAGAAGAGTTAGAATATTAGTTGAATGCCATTGAAGCAACAACAAAGGAAATGAGCGTCAGTTTTGGAGAAATGCGGCAGACAGGATAATGATGATGTACTATGTATTTCAAATGCTATTTTTGCAATGTTGTTATTTCTATAAATCTGATAATACGCAAACTTCCTTTTTTGCAACTTTTGCTCTTTGAATTTTTCCACATCGTCACCATTGCAGATCCGTAACTGCATTTTGTGGATGCACTTTGATATTTCCGTTTGATATTTGATTTTTCAGGTACGGCTACATGGGCACTAAAATAGCCCTAACCTATGCTTCGCTAGCCTTAGGATATATTAAAGAGAAAATGTATACTTTCATTCAAGAACTTTTGCCTGCTCAATGTTATGAACTGTTTCTTTCTTCTTGGCTGCTGTACTTAGACGATTGCTTTATCATTTGGTATGAATCGTCTGGTGATGTCAATGAGTTTCTTTCTTTCCTGAACACTTAAGATTCAAAAATTAATACACTTAATTCTTAAATTCGGAAAAATATTCAATTATGAGAAAAATGGAGAACAAAAACAATTTCAAATCAAATCCAATATGAACTGTAATTCCAGAAACATAATTTATGCCCTGCAATGTGCAGGATGTAGAGCCACTTACATCGGCCAAACAGGAGATTCTTTGCGCGCAAGAGTTCGAGTGCACCGTCAACAAATAAGGGATGAGAACTATCGCTCCCTCTATGCTAGTAATCATATATTCAACTGTGCACACAACTCCAACCCATTGTTCTATGTCATGCCGATTCTAAGATTACCACCTACCTGCAAAAAAATTGTATAGGGAAGAGAAAGAAAAGTTTTTTATCAGAAGGATTGATGCCTCCTTAAATAGGGATACTTAGTTAGTTATAATTTTTCCTTTTTCAGCTTAGAGGTGATAGAGATATCAATATCTTCCTTTGGTATTTCGATATCATACTTACATGGATTTTGAATGCTATGATTTTAATTCAGTTTGATGATATACGAATTGCATAATAAATCATTCTATGCTCTTGAGAAGCCTGCAACAGGCAGAAACCTGTCGGGCTGTCTTATTTATTTGCTTAGCTTTTCTTTACAACATCTGGGTGTGATTACATACTGGTATTTATTTCCATTTTCAATTTTCTATTATTTATATATATATACTTACCAAAACGAAGAATTTCTTCGTGCCATTTTGAAAATCAATTTGAATTTCCCGCCAAATGGACGAAACTGAAAAAGTCACTTCACATATCTTGAACATCGTTCTAAGTTATGCTTTGTCAAAAAGAAGTGATCCGAAAAACGAGTTTTCACAGCTAAAATAAAGCATAAATGGAGGCAAATTACCTGGCCTATTTACCTATTATATATTATACCTATTATACATATTTTATGTATGCCACCGCGTTTAATGTGTTTTAATATGAGAAGCGCTTGTTTATTCAGGTCTATTCTAACTTTACTTAATTACATTACGCGGCATATTCATTGCTGTATTTCAACCGACCCGTTGGAGATGTCATGCCACAACTTGCAATCGCACGTAGTCCTATTCAGCTGTTGAACGCTTAGTCCTGACTACTTCGTAATGTTATTGATGCATTGGGTCCTTGGTCTATTCTAACCAGTGCCGCATTAATTAAGAGGCATTGGCGCCCACCCGCAAATTCATGCTTGCGCCCCAATCTATGTTGATTATCATTTGATGAGTTTCTTATTAGTGTTAGAAATATGTGAGCTACAAATTGTAAGTTGAAAACGTTCTTAAGCATGCATGCAGACTCCCAACTTAATTTCCTTATTAGTTCGTTGTTGACTATAAATGTGATATTAATAAACATCACAATAATATATTTCAAGAGAATGAGCTGCTAAATGCTGCATCATGTCTGCAAAACCGTCACCACTTATGTATGTTCAAACTGTCATACTTATGTGTCTAAAAAAACAAAGAAAACGATGTTTACAATCTTCATTTTTAAAATAAGTGAATCATTTAAGATCAAATAGGTACACAACTTTTTTGTCCGAATTGAGTAATTACAGATAACAGCACCAAAGAAAGAGAAAGCAATGAAAGGATATAGAGTCTACAAAGATATAGAGATCTACACATCATCGACACGAGATACCGAGGTTACACTGTACAGATAATCTACTTTCATAAGCAAGATATATGAGCCTTCGTTCGAAACTTTTTACAAAAGATCACAAAGTCATGAAAATTAGAAGTGAGTCAAGAGAACAATATTGTGGAGAAAATTATAATTTTGGTGGCTATAATTAGCAGAATTTGTTTCCTATGTCACAATTTATATTTTGGCCCAGTAAGATAGCAGGCCTCATCGAGAGATCCTTCGTATGTTGCACCGTATATCAAAATCTTTCTGAGAAAGAAGAACAAAATATGAGAAAAGGGAATTTAAGCAAAGCGAACACTATCAGCAATAAAGTCAATGGACTCATTTTACAAAATAATGTCACTTAATCAAAATCAACCAAACTAAAAGACACATGGACCACAATTCGGAATATCTCAAAGAAAGAAAACAAATGTTGGAAATTTTACCATGTACACAAATGATGAACGATCACTACACTGAAATGTCAACATGCGAATCTGGCACAGCACAAGTTATCGCTTTAGATTTCTCTAAGGCCTTGGATGCAGCAAGATGTACAGGTCTCTTCCACAATCTAAACGAATTGAACTTGCCGGATGACATTTTCAACTGGGTTACTGATTTTTATCCTTCATTGGTTTCTAAGTATGGCCGTCAGCAAACAGCGCTACAGATTTTAGCGGTAAAATGATATCCCTATTTAAGACTAGGGAAATGATGAATCCTGCTCTGGCTAGACCCGTATTACAAAGTGCAACCAAAATGGATTTAACCGCCATTTAATAGGTGAATATGATCATTTCAGTCATTCAGTAGAATCTGGCAGATTCATTTTGTGTATACACATATGTTTGAATGTAATACGATATGTATGGCTTACATAACATCCTATGTTACGTTACTGAAGTAAAACATTACAATATATATACAGGGTGATTCCGATCTTCCCGTCACTTTTCAAGTAAGGACTACAGCTGTATCACAATTCTGGTTGTAGTGATGGTTCATGATTTATATACTACGTTTCATGGCCTTTCAAATCGTATATTATTTATTTTCTTGTGATCTGCATTTCTGCTGCTACGAGCAATTGAAAATGTTTACCCATATTGCAACTTTTTAAATCAATTTTAAGTACTTTTTTAATTTTTTTATTCCTAGTCTACTATTTATTTATCTTATTTTGCTATTTAAGTTATTTTTTTCATTTGATTTCGAAAAACATTTCATATCCAAAAAAACTTTATTATGAGTGACAGGTATGCAGTAACGCAAAATTAACTCACAAGAACTCTTCAAAGTGACCACCACCATTCTCAGAGCACAACTCGCATCGGCGCAAGAATGACCTGTACGAAGATCGCATCATCTCGACCTCCACGCTATCGAGTAAGCTCGTAAGTCTTTCTTGTAAAGCTTCAAGAGTACGAGGACGTGGATCTCTGTATAGTGTGTCACGAATATAGCCCCAAAGCCAGAAATCGTTTACTGCTAAATCAGGGCTTCTTGGTGGCCAGTGTATCGGTCCACCACGACCAATCCATCGGTTCTTCAGCTTGACGTTCAGCAGACAACGAACAGAATTGGCATAATGTGCAGGTGCACCATCCTGCTGATAAAATTGACGTCGATTTCGTCTATCACTTAGTAGCGGCGCAACTTCGTCTTCAAGGATAGACTGGTAGCGCTGTCCATACATTGTTTCTTTTTGCACATGCTAAGTGAAGCCGTGGTGTGGTGATATCATTGCCCAGCAAGTGATGGAAGCAGACTTTAATGGTTTCACGATAACAGCGTGAAGATTTTCTTCCGCGTAGATGAAGGCGTTGTGAAGGTTCACAGATCCATTCAAGTGAAACGTTGCTTCATCGGAGAAAACGATATTTCCAACGAAATTACTGTCGCGCTGTTGATGTTGAAGGATAAGGTTGGAAAACTGGAGTCTTTGAACTTTATCGTCGTCCGAGATCTCTCATACACGCGGGTAAACTTCCAAGCTCTCAAACCTTCATCTTTCAACACTCTGTTCACCGACTATTGTGAAACGCTGCAGAACTGAGCTGCCTTTCGTTGCGAAAGTGTTGGATCATCAACATAGGCCTCGACTATTTCGTCTCGTTTGTCGATCTGAATGGTCACCGACTCTTGCATTTTCGGTGAGAGATAGCGAGGTTTTAAAACGCTTTGCCCACCCAATTAAGGTTGTGCGTGGTGGAGCTTCTTTCTTAAAATCTACACGAAATCGTCGCCTTGCATCTTCAGGATATGAAGAGATGGTATAGGCCACGGCCGTCGCGATATCTTCATTCGTGAAGCCAGGATAGTTCATTGCTGTCAAGTGTTGATAGTAAATAAATTTCAACCAGTTTAATACCGTCTACAATGAAAAGTCAATCTCAATTAACTTTGCATGGTGTCGCTCAAAGTAAGCAATTATTAGATATCTATGCTGAATGCGGCTGATGATATTGATTGTTGCGATGTTCCTGTCATAGATATTGATTTAAAAAGTTTTAATATGGGTAAACAATTTCAATTGCTCGTATCAGCAGGACAGTAATAAGCAGTTTTCGCATGCTGCAGACAGATGGCCTTCCTACACTCATTCCATTTGAAGCGTGTCTTCCTTTCTTTTACACCAGCATCCAAGCAAATCCGACAGCGTAGACGTTGCTGCTGGTTATCTTCAGCGGGTTTAGAATTATTGGTCATAACACCGACTAGCTCCATGGCCAATTTTATACAGCTATTCAGGCTTGGCGGTGTTGTTCAGGCAGCGTTGTCGGACAAGAGGGACTGTCATCTCATACCCAAGATTCATTTTGAAGGAATATTGACTCAGCGGGTGCATGGTTTTCATGGCTGCAACAACAGCAACATCCATAAGTGCCATGAACACACTGTAGGGTTACCTCCGGCACTTGCGTCGGTTTCGGGAGACACGGATCAATTTATCTAAATTATCCACTCCTCATTTTGTTGCATTATAACAAGCCACGATCTCTGGTCTCTCTCCTTCGTTATGTCGGCCATAGGTGTGTTTTGTTGATAAAAGGAGAACAGGCGCATTATCTTTATCAAAACATGAGCACTATACTTTTTGACCAGTCACAAAAATGCTGAAAGTCTCCTTTCATTATGTCTTGTGTAGACTTAGCAGCAGGAGGGACACCACTCCTCCTGCTGCGGATGGTTCCCACAATACTATCTTGAGCATCTGCCAGTCGATCACAAAGATTCACTGATGTGAGCCATTTATCCACGGTTATATTTCGTCCACAGCCCAAGTGTGACTTCGATAAGTGCATCACAACCGCTTCACAGACCGGACCAATCCGCTCTGCTTTCGGTAAAGTTTGTTTTCCTACATATACAAGACAACACAAGGGAAAGATGTTTTCAGTGTCAGTGAGCCAAAATATTTTTATTCTTAACTTACCAGGCTTACTTCGCGAGTACTGTTGAAAGCGTACCCGACCATGGAACTCCAGAAACTGTTCATCAATACATAGGACGGATCCCGGATCGTAGTGACTTGAAGAAATATGAACATGTACATCCTCAGCTAGCAAATCATCTTTAGGAAATAAGTCTTCTCATGGTGAAATATATGGTTCATTAAATTCTAATGTGATATACCTGGGATTGAGCAAAATTATATAAGAAGCAGAACCAAGGCAGATTGCAGCTACTTCGTTTTGCCATGGGCTAGAATTTTACTTACGTATTGATTTGTATTAAGGTAAACCGAAGTAAAAGAGTTTTCGGTTTTCTGTGCACCATTTTATAGCCGAAATTAACTAACTTCCATTGCATCAGCAGCTTTAGATGAATGTTTCCGAACTCATATAGGCGTATCACTCATGTAGCCTAAATGTGATACATAGGGTCTAATTCAAGCTTCTACAGTACGTGCTATGTTAAGTACCGGATTCCTTATAAGCCCACATATCAGTATAGCTACATTTGATTATGTAGGCCAGCCTACAGAACTACAAATAACTTAAGTCTATTCATTATGTAGGCCAGCATCCAAACCCTACCCAACATATAGTTGTCGGCCTACATGTAATTCAAAAATCTACTCATTATGTAGACCGCATGAACGCAACGTAAACTTCGTATTCATGTAGGACTACCTGAAGCTGGTCTATATTGCTAGCTCAATTTATATTGCACATTTTGTTCCTAATACCTAGATTATAAATAAAAATGTAGTTCTGCAGTTTTGAACCTCACAATTTTATGAAATGTTTAAGACAAAGAATATACATTTGCATAATTGAAAAGTAAAGATGTCTACATGTACGACTAAGTATTTCATAAACTTCCAATTATCTTGGAATGGTAAGTTTGCGTTATCTTGCTAAATTTCCAATGATTGACAAGTTAAATGAATATAATTTAAAACACAGATGTAGGCCTAAAAACATAAACTTGTTGAATGATAAAATATCTAAATTCATTAGTCATCTGAGTTCTGTTGACAAATTGCCATAGTCACAGCAAGCTTCTTTAGGTCTATTCAAATCATTTTTTAGCAGAGAGTTTCTCATTAGCAGAGATTTCACGTGAATTTCTTCTTCAAGAAGCTCACTGCTGAGAATGATTCCTCTCCAAACCTCATGTAGAATCATTGTTTTTCTCCGCTTCTAGATTGAACTCCTATCACGTGCGACAACTTTAAAGTCTGATTCTTCAAGCTAACTTTTTTTAACCATCCAACCAGGCCTTGAAATGATGGAATTCTAAGTCAATAACATTGGCTCTGCATCGTTCTAATACTTGCTTAAAGTCGTTCCAATCGTAGACATCCGTGGTCTTTCTCAGTTCCTGTTCAACTTAACGATGGACTGAGTCCGCACTCACGTACGTGTGACCTGATATAAGTCATATCACCGAAGCAGAGTGGAAAAATTGAAAGTCTGTTGTCATTCATGAACCAAGTACCTACCAAAAAGAGATAACTGCGGCCTATAGTTGATAAGACCAAGACAAAGCGAAGCATCTACAAATATCGTAGATACTTCGCTCTGCCTTTGACCCAATCGATTTTGAACTGCACACTGTAAATCGATCGATACCAATCACATACGAAGGATGCATACCAAAATATTTTTTTGGTATATTTCCGTATTCTCTTGGTATATATTTGTATGCTTTTCGTGTGTTATTTCAAATGTCGCATGCTTCAAATACTAAAGCCATACCAGCACAATGTTAAAAGAAAGCATCAATCATGTCCAAGGTATGTTGATTTAAGGCCTTTTGTCAATAAAGATCACACTAATGTTACTACTGTTTTGTAAGTAGTGAGACAAGGACATTCAAGAGTCATACTTTCAATACTGAATTGAATTTTTTTTACACGTGAGTATAAGGCATTTCATGAATAATCAATAAGTATTTAACCATCAACAATTTTGCACTATGTAATTTTGAAATTAAGCATCCACTGGTCAACAAAGAAAAAATAGTCTAAGTGTTTTAGCTGATTTCGGGTAAATCAAGTGTGTTGATTTCAAAAGTCACCTCAGATTTGCTCAATCAGGTCAACTTTTTAAACTAAGCTACATTTTGGGTTCTTCAAGTTTTGGCCTATACGATGATCCAGAGCTTCTCATGTACCGGTATTTTCTTACGTTCATGTAGCCATTATTTTTTATTTTCTAGACTAAAAATGTAATTTCTGAAGATCTTTGAGTCACATCTGATCATCTAAAATGCTGCCCATCTGAAAATATGCAAATCACCATCAATGTTTCCACTGCTCAAATACCTTGTTGAATTCATCGCTTATGACATTTCTATGATATTTTTGCACTCTGATGGACGTTTGTTCATTCACTCTGTTAGAGGATTTTCAACCAGTCTATGTGCCAGTTCTTTGCTGCACTTTGTCAATCAATTCAACGAATGAAGGCAGGCTTTCAGAACAATTTCTATTTCAATCGAAGAGTCATATGCTATTTTTAGCCTTGTCATCATATTTGATGAATGTTGTCAGTGAATTTTGAATAACACATTCGCATTTTGTAGCTGAAGGATGACTTCAACCAGAAGATCTTGCAAAAACAGGCCTGACGTTTTCTGCTATATTTGTGGTGAATATACCCTTTTATCTAACAGGAATCAAGTAACAAGCTTCATAAAACGTGCCTATCAATCATATTTTGGAATTAAACTTGGTGACCAGGATAAAGTTTGGGCTCTACACATGGTATGCAAGTCATGCACCGAGTATCTGCGTCTTTGGACTAAAGGCAGAAAGAGTTGCTTGAAATTTGGTATTCCTATGATTTCGAGGGAACCGAGAAACCACGTCAATGGCTACTATTTCTGTGTTATTGATGTGACTGGGATCAACAGAAAGAACCGAAGCAGCCTGAAGTATCCTACATAATATTGAATCGGCACGTCGTCCTGTAGCTCATTGTGATGAAATTCCGGAACCTATTTTTGGAAAGCTTCCTGACATCAGTGACGACGATTCCTCCAGTGCTGCTGAACATGTAGAAGAGCAACAAATGGATTTTGACGATGCTGCTCCACATCCTTTTTCTCAAAATGAGCTAAATGATCTAGTTCGCGATCTCAGTTTATCAAAGTCCTCTGCCGAGCTATTGGCATCCAGATTGAAGGAAAAGAATCTTATATCTAACAGTGCTCGTGTCACTTTCTATCGCAATAGACATGAAGAGTTCCTTCATTTTTTCTTTAAAGAGAATGACTTGGTGTACTGCACAGATATTGCTCAGCTAATGTTCAAGCTTGGAATGCCACGGTACGAACCCAAAGATTGGAGACTTTTCATAGACAGCAGCAAGCGATCACTGAAATGTGTTCTTCTTCACAATGGCAATCAGTTTGCCTCTGTACCTCTTGCTCACTCGGCTACATAGAATGAGAACTATGAAGCAGTGAAATGCGTGCTGGAGAAAATACGTTATGATCAGCATCAGTGGCTAATTTGTGTTGACTTGAAAATAGTGAATTTTTTGGGACAGCAGTCAGGCTATACCAAGTATCCATGCTTCCTGTGCATGTGGGATAGCAGAGACACTGCTCATCACTACACTAGAAAAAACTGGCCAATCCGCGAAGAATTGGTGCCATGTAGAGCAACGAACGTTATCAACGACCCCCTGGTAAACAGAGACAGGATGCTCTTCCCTCCGCTGCACATCAAACTCGGCTTGAGGAAGCAATTCACCAAAGCTCTGGACAAGGATGGTGCCTGCTTTACATACTTGTGCCATGCTTTTCCAGGATTGACCATAGAGAAATTGAAAGCTGGCATTTTTGATGTCCTCTAATCCGACAGCTAATCAGAGATACTGAATTTGAAAATTCAATGAACGATGTGGAGCTGCAGGCATGGAGACCATTTGTTCTGGAAGTGAAGAACTTTCTTGGCAATAAAAAGGCCAGAAACTATGCAGAGCTAGTCTCAAATATGTTGACTGCTTTCAGAATCCTTGGATGCAACATGAGTATCAAAATGCATTACATTTTCTCACACATGGATCGGTTTCCTGAGAATTTGGGATCTGTGAGCGATGAACAAGGGGAGAGATTCCATCAAGACATAAAGGTGATGGAGACAAGGTATCAGGGACGCTGGGATGCAGTTTTGATGGCTGATTGCTGCTGGAATCTAAAGAGAGACATCCCTGCACCTGGGCATTCAAGGAACTGCAAAACACAGAAATTGATGCCCTGACTTTTTTACAATTGCGACTTTCTACCCAGATTGCATGTGCAAGTAGGCCTACATGTATTTATCTTATCCTTTGTCAATAACTTTTATACAAATAAGTGAAATTAGATTTTGCGATGCCAATTCAATACATTCTTTTATGATGTATCTTTTTTCTGCTTAGCCATTTTGGGGTAAGAAGGGTTCTTAGAAATAACAGATGACTTCACAAAATGTGATATATTAAGACAGAAAATCTAATTTCTCAAAATATAATTAGCATGAAAACTTGACCTGATTGAGTTAAATGGATGCCATATTCAGAGTTAGTGGAGGAAAATGGTCCTAAATCAGTTGAAAAACTTCTGACAATTTTCAAAAAGTTTTTTTTTGTAACCCAGTGTATCAATCCGAAATAAAAACACATTATAATTCATGAACGCAAAAATAGTTATGTTTGAGATACATAAGTCAACATGATTTTTCGATAGACATCGCTTGATTGAATTGATGTTTATCAACTTGGTTTATAATGTAGAGCTAAATAAACATCCTGTTGATGCTGCTAGATAAGCAGCAACGACGATAATATCGTGGAGCAGAAATTCACAATCATTCTATCAATTAAAACATATTCACGACTAGCATAACTGAAAAAAGTTATTTGACAGTAGTATGTATCATATATATTTTTGCTATGTGACTTAAAGCTCTTCATGCCAGAGGCATACGAATGAGGATGAATTTGCATCGGTCATCGTATATAAAACATACTAACAGCTCGTATTTCAGTGTAAAGCAGCCAATCACAGATAGAATGGTTCGTATCGCTACATACCAATCACATACGAAAGTGAGTGAGATGTCGTATGAAAAACATACCAGATCTCTGTAAACATACGAGAATCTCGTATCAGATGCTAGCTTCAAATTGTACGTGAATTTGGTATTTGTTTGCATGTAATTTTCGTATCCAGCGATTTACAGAGTAGACATTTAGGTCGATAGGCATATTGATTTTCATCGCTTAATGAAAAAGCAATTTACCAAGTCTCTTCAAGTGGCATTTCAAAAAGTTCTTTCAAGTGTCGGCAAAGGGGAAACAGGACGGTTATTGCCTAATCTCATAATTCGAACAATTTGCTGATTACTCTCAGGAATGATACATGATCGCTAGAACTATTAGAGATGCAATTAAAAATGTAGTATTTTTCGGAAAGCACCGTAGAATATTTATCCCGAAAACCGTGAAGGAAGAAAGATGAAAGAGCATGGGAGACCATACTTCGACATTGAAACACCACATTTTAGGATCTAGTGATCGCAATAACTTGCAATCAGCCAACTGATGCATTACTGAGCGCTGTCCAAAATCTAGAACAAAATTTCCAAATAGAAAGGTAATTTGTCTTTATTGTTAGGAAAATATCACATCATGAACTTCTGATCAAAGGTGCCGCATTGTCTTCTCATGTTTGACTAAAATTGTACATCGACACTACTGATGATAAGCATAAATTGGTTTGTTTGTGAGTTATTGCTCCTCTTAAAGGACATCTGAACAATATTGCTAGCAATAAATACAAATATTTGATTCAATCCTATGATAATAGACCTGATTAACTTGGGTATTTTATTTTCAATTTTCTACAAAAGCGATCATCTTGTGCAAACTATTACGATGAAAGTTACATTTCCGCAAACATCGACAGAAATTCATTTTGTTCGTTACTAACGCCAGAAGAGTTAGAATATTAGTTGAATGCCATTGAAGCAACAACAAAGGAAATGAGCGTCAGTTTTGGAGAAATGCGGCAGACAGGATAATGATGATGTACTATGTATTTCAAATGCTATTTTTCGTGGGAATGCCGCATCCTAACTCACACCATTTAATAGTGATCGGCGACAAAGTTATTATATTTCTTTTTAATAAGGATAAAGACGGCTTGCTAATTGAATCGGTATGTCTAGAATGTAGCCAATCAGCTTAATAATTTTAAGCAAGATGTTGAGGGATTAGTAATATCCATGAGCAATTGGTTTTATCTAAAATCACTTGGAGAACAAATCTCAAAGAGTAAAATGGAAAGGATGCCTGAAGATGCATTATTATTGAGGACCTTTATTGTTGCACTATGCAACTCAGACACTAATTTTCAGTGTAATTTGAGGCGGAATACCAGTAAGGCTGATAGTAGCCAAGAAAACCAAAACGTCGTTTTTCTAATTAAAAGCGCTTAGATCTTTCGACCGGCACTGCCGGCCATCATCAGAGGAACTGACTGTAGAACCAGCCACAGAAGACAGTTCACATTACACAATTAGATTCTATGACTCCGCTGCTGTGAAAAACACAAGACACAAAGATAAAAATGCCTAAGTAAGAACACTACTGATTACAAGTGAAAAGTAACACCATAAAATACGAAAATTAGGTGAAAGAAGAAAAGTCAAGTCAACACAAGCAGTGCCAAGATTCACTGAGGGCATGCTTCACTTTGTTCTGCGAATCCATCTTCTTGGTCCAGAACGCCTCCTTTACCACTCGCTTACTCCAAACACTCTCTCTGTCTAGCACTTCAGCTTTCTCCACGTTGATTCGATGACCAGTCAACGCCACATGCTTAGCCAGCTCGGACCGGTCCACGTCGAGTTCTCGTATCGCGCGAGCATGCTCCTTGCCTCTCACCTCCTTGTTTCTGGCTGTTTCACCCACATAACTCCACGTTATATGGACTCCACGGATGCTCGTGGAGTTATGTGGGTGAAACAGCCAGAAACAAGGAGGTGAGAGGCAAGGAGCATGCTCGCGCGATACGAGAACTCGACGTGGACCGGTCCGAGCTGGCTAAGCATGTGGCGTTGACTGGTCATCGAATCAACGTGGAGAAAGCTGAAGTGCTAGACAGAGAGAGTGTTTGGAGTAAGCGAGTGGTAAAGGAGGCGTTCTGGACCAAGAAGATGGATTCGCAGAACAAAGTGAAGCATGCCCTCAGTGAATCTTGGCACTGCTTGTGTTGACTTGACTTTTCTTCTTTCACCTAATTTTCGTATTTTATGGTGTTACTTTTCACTTGTAATCAGTAGTGTTCTTACTTAGGCATTTTTATCTTTGTGTCTTGTGTTTTTCACAGCAGCGGAGTCATAGAATCTAATTGTGTAATGTGAACTGTCTTCTGTGGCTGGTTCTACAGTCAGTTCCTCTGATGATGGCCGGCAGTGCCGGTCGAAAGATCTAAGCGCTTTTAATTAGAAAAACGACGTTTTGGTTTTCTTGGCTACTATCAGCCTTACTGGGATTCCGCCTCAAATTACAATGAATAACCCAGGCTCACTATTTGCAACTAATTTTCAGACATAATCGAAAAGAAGCCATGCTCTCGAGAAGAATAAGCATCCTGAACATTAAAATTAATCATGTAACCAGCCTTAGCCCTCTGAGAGCTGAGGGGGGTCCAGCCTTTTACAGATTCTTAGTTTACCTGCTTGAATCGATGTCAAATCATTAGCAAAGTTGATTTTAAGCAAAACAATGATGTCTGCGTGTAGCAAGTTGATGTACCCCTATAACACAAAGCGTCCCAAAACTGACGCAGAGTAACCACATAATTGACGCATGCGCCCACCGCAGAGTTATCGCATTTGACCGCTAAGGTGTAGCACATTCTTGACGCAGATGCATCGCACACAGTTTATCATTGTAATAAACTGTACATACATATTGTAAGTGATCTTATGCTATTAATAATTTATGTTTAGCTAAGATCACCAGTATACAAGAGGAGTATACACACCTGAGTACAACAGGAACCACCTTAAAAGTAACAAACAAATTCTATTAATACTTAAGCAAGTTGAGACAACCCACTGCATTATGAAAATAACAAAACACAGTCAAAAAATACAAAAACTTCTAGAACGATTACAAAAATTATAAATCGCATGATTCGTATTGATCCATGATCAAATTACACTGCCCTCTACTAATTTCACTATGTAAACATCTTTTACAGAAACCTTTATGCAAGCCAACAGAGATGAGGCATTTGAAGGGAAATCGAGGAAAAATTGAGTTTTAAACCCGTTTTTGTCACAGTGAATCTTCGATTAGCCAAAACAAGTAATTGATACTGGAATGACTGCTAGTGAAAAATTTAGAAAGTTCAACTCATAGCTTTACATTATAAAATGAGTAAATCACCCGTTTACAATTACAGGATAATATCGTAAGAAAATAAGTTTTAACGTAATTGCTATCACAATTTCACCATACAAGCACCAGTAAGTGTAGTTTTTGCGGGTAATTCATAGAAATGAAAGATTCAGAATAGCATTGCTATGCTGAGGAACTGACAGTTTCAATGAAAGCAATATACAAAATATCCAAAGCTTTTCAACCAGGACTACAAATTGCCAAATAGGTGCACTTGCAGGGGGCACTGATGATTATTTCATTCAAAAATTACACTTTGAAGATGATCACTGTCACTGGATCTGTAATATTGCGCATCCCATTATCCAGGTACTGTCCTTTATACAGGGAAACAGTAGTCACCCACCAGCTTCTCACAGGGGTAGCCGGAATGAAATGTCGGATGCATCGTCGGCATGATCAATTACTTGTAGTACTACTATCACTGCTGCTGCTGCTGCCACTGTCGTTGCTATTGTTAGTCGAAGTATGTCGGGAAAGTTGAACACTCCGCGTCGTACTCCTCCCTTGCAGAAGTCGATCTGCCCTCCGTTGAGCCCTCACGACACGTTGAGGCATTCGTCTGAGCACGTCGCCCAAAGCCAATTTTTTCTTTTTACGTTTTTGTGTTTTCCGGTTTGAAATCCAGCCGATTTGAAGGTGCCTGGAAGAAATTCAGAATATAAGTTACTTTTCAAAAAGCAGAAGTAAAGCAGGACATTCAAAAATATAGATTAGATTTTTCTATCGACCATGTTCGCAACTTTTATAACTGATAAAACTCCACAATTTCAGATTAAAAACATTCGCATGTTGTTCATGATCGCTATTCTAAAGCTAACCCAGTCGGTAAATTGAGGGCGCACTATCCTAAAATAATGGAGTTTTCTCCATTTTCAGGTTGTGATGTTGTTGTTTGAGTATATTACTAACCGGACAAATGAAAGAAACACTGAAAGTAAGGTGGTAGAAAAGTGAACAGATGGATATGGGGATACAAATTGTATAACTAAATAACTAATAACTGCATAACTCGCAAAGGTAAAAAAATGAAAATCCGAGAAAGACGATAACAGTAAAAACCAAGATAACATAAAAGATATGTTAGACAAAACACTTTCGAATCATCAATTCTCCATTGAGGTTCGTGGAAGCTAATCAACGGCCCTCTTAAAAAGGTTGAGCACTAGCAGAAGCTGGAAGCACCTCCAAAGGAAACTCATCATTTATACAACCTTGGTGTTCTATGGAAGAACGATCTGTTCAGATGCTCAGTCTGACAACGAGGATTAATAACAAGGCATGGATTTGCGCAGTCACTTCCTCTAATGCATCAGGTAAAGGAACACGGTGTCCATCGAATCCATGTGTGTCCATTGTTTCAGAACAATGAAAGAAATATGAATTGTGAACACCTATTTTCTGCTACAGCATAATGAGTGATCGCTATAATTGCATGCTCATTTTCAATTATTTAACAAGTACTAGTTAGTATTGCAGTAGTATACATGCATCTCATTTCATTTAATTGAATTAAACTTCTAAACACATGATCTTACACTTTTGATGGAATAGCAAATAGCAACTCCTTAAAACTTCACTTTATTACATCGATCCATCAAAAAGCACTCAAAAAGCTGATACTTTAGCTCATAAGTTTGTTTTCCCTAAGCCTACTGTCAATTACGCCTCGTTAAATGATTTATCCATCAGAAAATTTGTCATTGGTAAATTGTCTGATACAGAAAGCTTGAGATTATATAGAAAGATTTGATAATAAACAAACTCTGCCGTATCTATACATCTCTAAAAGAAACTAACAAACTCGTGCACATATCTCTGTTAAGATTTCAGAATGAGCTTCTATGATATCTTGATCTGCAACCGTAGATAAGCAAATATTATAAAAATTGAAGGAAACAAACTTTGGTATATCCGTAGACTGCACTGCATGTACACACGTCTCCATAAAAATGCAAAAATCTGAATATGGTGAGAATTGTATATATCATGATATCTATTGTTGTCTCTAATAGGCTTCTATTGTGAACAGGGCTGAGGAAGCGATCGACTTTTATTCGCTTCCGCTTCCGATTATATGAAACTTTCTATTCTATGCAATTAACTCAGATATTGCATTCTCGGGGCGAAGCAGGGATGACCATTCTTTGGGGATGACGGCCTTTGTATTTGGTTCTTTTTTCTTTTACGTTTTTTCTTTAGAATGCACCGTGCAGGGACGATATGTTGAATTTATACAGAACTTGATTTGTAAATTTGTTGATATAATTTTGTAAAACAGAAAAATATCAGTTTTTGTAGTTCCATTACACTTTCGGAAATCGGAAGCGGAAGCGATCGTTTGGGAATCGCTTCAGCTTCCAGTGAAAACGTTCGCTACCATCGCTTCCGCTTCCGCAGCCCTGATTGTGAATCAAAGTTAATCAAAGCGCTTCTGAAATGAATGAGCACGGCATAGATTAACTCATGCTTTTCGACTTTGAATCATAATGAACTATATAAAGCATTTTATTTGATTGATGATAGATAAAGAGAAAACGTCCAAATCGTAAAAAACCCGCTCACACGCCCATATTTAGTAAAAACACGCACAGGCGTGTAAATGCGTGCGAGTCGCAATACTGTCGTGCATCTAAATCATGGCAAACGTGCTCAGGTAAAAAAATTAAGATTCAACTTAAATCATATAAGTGAATTTTTATGCGGTTAAATCAGGAGAA
Organism: Prostheceraeus crozeri; assembly: GCA_907163375.1. Lineage (NCBI taxonomy): Eukaryota > Metazoa > Platyhelminthes > Polycladida > Euryleptidae > Prostheceraeus > Prostheceraeus crozeri. The sequence continues at coordinate 436,342 of CAJQUW010006306.1, read as the reverse complement.
AAAATGAATTTCGCTATCAGAGGTAAAAGCTACAACATACTTTTCAAAGTGGCTCTAGAACTAGTCCTTCCCGACCATCAAATTTAGTGAAATTTAGGCAAAAGTTGAAAATACCGAAACTAAAAGTCATGAAATCTCAAGTAAATCAGACGTGTTTTACGGATTCTGCAGCAAAACTACGCTTGGGGCGGATTCCGTCCTCCCTTGGTGCGAATAGGGTTAAGTCTTTAAGCCTGCCACCCTAGAAAAGCTGTCGTACTCCTTACTGTGATGATGCAACTTTTCCATTTCTTCCGCACATGCATGTTGTCAAGCATTTTTAAATGAAAGCAAGAGGGAAGAGGACAAGGCCATACACCAAGGTGTCCCTCAACAGAAGAAAGAAGTCGTAAGACAAAAGGAAATGAAGATGAAAGGGGAATAAAATGGATGTATGAATGGAAACTCGAAGACGGAATATATTTTCATCAGTTAATCCAGTTTTCAACTGTGGTGAGGAAAGACTAGTTTATGAACTTCCTTCACATGACATCAGCAATTATTTTTGAATTATTACTAATGAACTGAATGGAAAAAAATACTTGCCTATTATCAGAGGAAGCAACTCGTGAGGCGCTTTCAATTTTGTGTCTGTGCCTTTGATAGTGAAAGATTGCCATACATCAGCTTCTGCAATTGAGAGTAGTATTTGCTGCACACTGGTCTCAAAATTTGACGATACATTACTGGACAAGTATTGTTCCTGAAACACAAGCACACTTAAAGACGTAATACTTACAAAAGTCATGCGCGCAGCCTTAAGATAAGATAAGCCTGTAAGATACATTAAGCATTACAGAAAAATTTATACTGGCAATACTGTCAACCATGCTACCTTGGTGGAGGAGAACCGTTGAAACATGATGCTCATGGTCAAATGTCAACGTAAGGTGGAATTCGAATGACGCGACTCGAGCTAGTAACTTCGGATAACACAATTATAATACGTCACTTTGGAGGCGCATTTATTTCACTTCATTTCAATATCTGTAATTTATTTCATGTCATCCATTGTCTGTCTCTTCTGGTTCACCAAGTAGTCAGGACGACTATTCTGACATTGCTTCCAAAGCGGCTGGAGCCGCGTTGTTATGGACGGGTCGATCGCACGACTCGAGACCCGTGATTCGAAACGAATCATTAGAAACAATGAAGAGCAGTGAAGGTGAGAGCCGCACGGTTGGAGTCGTTCGGCTTGAGTGGCTTCAGTCGCGTCATTCGAATTCGACTTTTAGCAAAGCAAATATCTAACTACGAAAATAAAATGCACATGCATGATACTTAATGATACTTTCAATGGCTTGACTACGTAGCAATGCAGAATTAACCTGTTAAGCCCTAGTTTTGTATTTGCTACACCGCCTCAACTGCCAATAACGGGCGCTGCCCGTCATAACTTCCATGACTTCAACTGACCAGAAAATAAGTGAGCTACATGTCGCTAACTGACAATGACGGGCACTGCCCGTCATGGTAAATTCTATGCTTACACTGCTCTAAATATTTTATTTCTTGATTTACAGTACTTATTTTCTGAGATATCAAAAGAGCAAGTACTCGTAAAATTTCACAATCTTCTATAGCAAAAAGCAAAAACGAACACAAATAGAAACGCATGTTCATTTCGTATAACCAAAAACAAGAAGCAACTCAGCAACAGCTATTCACTTGTATTAAGAGTGAAATTTTCCAAAACATGGGTCCACACAAAGTCCCGGGGTTGAAGGGCGTGGCCTATTTGGTCTAGGCGACAACCGCTTTGGGGCATGCGATTGCTTTAAGACGGTTGTGGCTGCAGGACTGCCTCCATTTGAACTCCATTAAATCAATATCGTGGCTTTCAAGAGCAATTTTGGCTCTGATGTTCGTCCATGAAGTAAGCATTTCAAACAACTCATGATCAGTAAGATACATATTTATGAAATACTCTACATCACTTGTCGTTGGAAGTTGAGAGCGTTGAAGTCATGGATTTGCAGCAAAAGAATGTTCAGGCTCATATGTATCGTTGTATTTATTAATGATTTGCCACTAACCTCTTTCTTCGACGACGACATTAGTATCTATGTCAGAGTCAGAATCCGAAGATTCACTTGAGGAAGAGTTATCACTTATATCACTGTTAGGTTGACTGAATAATCTGCTTGCCGCAGTAATCGCGGAGAACCTAAGTGATCGACGCATATCTATACAATGACTAAATCATCAAGGTCATGCCTGCGAATTCAAATACATTTTAGACATAGAAATTCATAGCATAGCGCGAGTTGTGGCTGTGTGTTCAAGATTCAAGTAGGTCGCTCTGTTTTGTATATAGTGCATCAGCGGAATAGATTCTGCTTAATGTAGATATCTATCAGGAGTCTTATCTAAAATTTTAGTCTTCTTCAGTCTAAAGATAATATCCGTTTAAATATGTTACAAAGTTTGTTCATATTTGTTTCACCAACATTCGGTCATTCGTGACTTCCTTATATTGTAAGAAAGAATACCTCCGGTCTTTCAGGAATGAGCTTATTATGCACACCACCAGTTCAGTCTTCCTTATCCAAGTACAAATATTGAAACATTTTGATATTGGTCATTTTATAAATTCATTTTCACTACAGAATCAATGAAATGATGAAACGATTTCACAACTGAAATAATTTTGTAGAAAAAACAGAAAGAACTGGGCAGATGCGACAATGCTGATCATGACGGGCAGTGCCCGCCATTGGGGCTCAACAGGTTAAGAATTCAAGAAGATGGGAAGAAAATACTTCTCAACTATGCATTTTTGGTATATGTGCCTTGTGACGCGCTAGTTAGGGAAGTTATCTTATCCATGGGTCTACTAGTTGGCCTGTAAATGTACTATTTCTTCACATATTCGTGAGAAAACGAAGTGAAATGAGAGCAAGCTCATTCATCTAACTAGTAGATGACCAACCAATTAACCAATTATTTTACTTCGATCTTAAGTACAGAAGAATGGACTCGCAATCACGGAAATAATATAGCACATAGAACACGATTTGTAGTTAACTTAAGAATATAAAATATTCATGCTCGTCAAGAAGACTAACACTTACAAGGGCCACTTTCTTTTTCTTATCATTTCCAATTTGACCAAAATATTCCTGCAGACTCTCCGTGTCTTTCGGCTTCTCAAATTCAGAATCATTCGATGGACGTGGATAGGAAGTCGGCATTTCCGATACTATTTTCTCAATTCTACATAGGATGAGGAACATTTCACGGAACCATTCTGAAAAAAATACCGCCGTAGACTACAAAAGAATACTCGTATTACACAATATTAAATATTTATTTTTTACAATTTGCGCTATAATTTACCAAAGAAGTGCTTGTTAATTTAGAAATTGGTAGTGATTAAACTGCGCTCAACCTAGATAAGCCTGCCTTAGTTGGCCAAACCAAAGTCCTGGGGTTTGCAGAATGCGAAAAACTTCAGTATATTCATAGAAAATATCTCAAAATATTGTTCACAAAAACCAGGGGTGTGAACTCGATTTCATGACCCATTGAGTTCCGAGTCCGGAAGCTATACACGCTATGTCGGAGGGTACAACTTGTCACTCAATTTCGTCAGACATCCCTTCCCTCGCAATGCTCTAATTTCCCATGGCGATCTAACTTCTTGTTTCTCTTTCGTCATGTACCCATTGCAGCAATAAAAATTCCGCCTCCCCATTCAACAATAGCCTTGTTAATTGTTGTAATTAAAAGTAAAGTATGTCCGTAGTAATCAACAAGTTATAATTGTTTGAGAGGCTTAGTATGAACACAGTAGACCTATAACAACATGCAGTGATATCAGGGGTGTGAACTCGAACTCGATTTAAATTCAATCAAGTTCACACCCCAGATAAAACGGACCACCTAAATTATATTCAGTTTCAGTTTTGTCGCATGTCAACGTATCACATACCATTCGATTTTATATCTTTCAAATAAGATATAAAACCTATATCCGAAATTTTGTATGAATATTTGATTATGCAAATGAATTTGGCATGAGAACTTGCCCAATGAAAGCTGAATCTAATAATAGCATCTAATAGTAGCAATCATATTTTCTCATAAATTGCTTGCTTACAATATAGTTGCTCTTAAAATTATATCTAACGAGAACGGCATTTAGGAATTAAAAAATTTATTCAAATAAAATGGTGGTTCATGGGGGGGACACAATATCAAATGATAATATTAGCTTACTTTTCATAGTTCCCGCGGCTTTATGAGTGTAGCTGAGGCAGCTGGAGCTGCATGTGCATCGGAATCCCTATGAACAGCCGAGCTGATAACTGGAGCTTTATCCTCAGTAATAGTCAAATTGCTTGCTGTATCCCCACTGTCATTTGCCAAAGACGAAGTTATGGGTGAGTGTTGTATTTGAAAAGGCAAATCTTGCATCGAGGATGACTTGAGATAGAAGTTCTTTGTTTTCTTCATTGACGGTCGTTTAGGCGTTGATGTAGGTGTACCATCTGCCGAACTTGTTCCTACTTCTTCGGTAGTATCACCACTTTGAACTAGATCAGTCACTCTAAGTTGTGAATGTGATGACGAGGACGAGGAAGATAGAGCAGGTATTGTACTAGGTGGAGGTGGCATGGTGACTTTTCCTTTCTTACATGGAATAAGGTTCTCGTTGATGAAGCGGTCAGGTATTCGCCTCCGGTGAACTCCTTCTGTGTCTGTTGAGTCAACGTTACCATCTTTCAAAAATCGATTAGATTTATGACGCACTTTCATCAGATTTTCTACAAAACAAAAATTGTCATTTTTGATGGGAAAAAGTCCAAACATTATTGTGTTACTATGTAGATCCAGACATATGCACACTTGAGACGTAGTTTTACGGACTGTTCGCATGAAGTTCCGCACCGCAGGTCATCTACATCACAATAAAGCTATGATACTTCTATGACAATTATCCCATAATTTGTGAATTAGAAAATGGACAACTCCTAATGGAAAACACTTCAACGATAATGATAATGTCAACAGACATAGCTCGTTCATACAGATTGATCATAGGCCCTACTTATATTTTGCATTTCCTAAGATTACGTACCCCGTGTCCTTGACGTACTACTTGCATCTTTGAAAAAAATCTCGAAACAATGACATTCATCTCAAATTTCTTGTAACTATCAGCCTGATGTGATACTATACGGATACGATTGCCTTTGCCAAAGACATACCTGCCTATACATTAATGAATTTGAAACGGTAAAAAATTATCGTATGCATGAATAGGCTTCAACGCATTAGAGAAAAATTGAACATGACTCCAATGTCTTCGATTGATCTGAACATTTCAATACATATTATTTTGAAACTCACCACTTGAATAATATGCATCCGTTGTATGATTGCCATGTTGACTTGGGACTGTTTGCCTCTCGAATCAAAGTTCTTATGTTGTGATATTCACTTTTCGGAGGGAATGCAACATTACACTGGTTTCCATTATTGACATCTTTGTTCTCAATCCACGGGTCAGGAACGATTTCGATGGATTCTGCTTGATCTTCCTCAATAAATTGAACCAAATGATACAGAGCCATCTGAAACTACAGGTGCATTTATCATCTCTGAGAGCTCTGAGATTATGCTAGGGTGCTTGTGTGCAGAATCGGCATAACCACGTGTTTCCTTTTACTTGGAATGCAAAGCAATTTGCATTTGATATGAGAAAACGGCACTACGGTAGACCGCTTTACTAAAGATTTAATGATTTGGACGTTAGTCAATGACAGCAGTGGAAAATCAATAAATTCGGAGGTTGAGTATTCATCTCCAATTAAAAGACATTGTTGACCGGACTTGACAAAATACTGTATGCGTAGGACATGATTTTCTTTGATCATTACGAAGGCATCCGACGATTGAGCCACCAAAACAGTATCTTTAACTGTGACTTTGCGAAAGTATTTGACTGATTCTCCTTGGATAATGCGACAGCTGTCAGGGGGCTCAATTTCCTTACTGTACTTAAAAAATCCGAGCACGTCATTTTTTATCAAACAAAGTATAGAACCCCTTTCAGAAATCCTATTGATGATTTGCTGCATTGGTAAATTTGACGACCTGATATGACGCTTTAATTTATAAAGAAAGGATTCAAAACGAAAACAGCTGAAATTTTCTACGGATCCCCGATTACGACTATCTTCAACTAAATGGATCAAGGAGTGAAAATTGTAAGTCAAATATTCTGGACTAAAAACTTCAGAAAACTGCGACAAAAATGTTCTGACAAGAACTTTACAATAGTCGTGATGAGAATGTACCAGAACTGGATCACTGAGGAATCTTAGAAGAAGTGTTAGTGTCATGAATAAAATGTAGAAGTCCTCATTAACGAATGGCTTCAGAATAACTGGTGCTAAGTAAATGCAAAACTGTCGCGATTCGGCAGCTTTCCACATGGAGAGGTGTCTTAAACTCCTAGGCCTTCTTGCGAAATCGCACGTTATATAAGGTCGAAGGGCTATAAGAGAAAATGACATTTCGTCTATTTGCCAATTGCTCAGTCTACATGAAAAGGGGCCAGTTTTCAAGAATTGAAGCAATGTGGTAACAACACCCTTACAAACAGAATGCATATAATCACTTGGGAACATGCAAACCATATCTAGATCTTGAATTTCTTCGATGACGGAAGTAGCATGGTGATGCTCTTCCTGTTCTTGAACTCTAAATGATGCATTTGTTCTTCGAGGAGCATCGTTTTCTGGAAACGTCATTCTGTTGTTTATGTGCATACCTCTTTGAACACATCGGTCACACCCATAATACCCACAATGGGATTTGATACACTTCAAGAATGAACGTGCAGGGTATCACAGCAAAATCCATCAATATTAGCACGAAAGGTATCATTGTCAATAGTAATTCCTTCATTAACAACCTCTTTTGAGTTCATTGATGAAATCCATCATCAGGTCATTCGCTGAATCTGGCTTTCTGTCGCCAAAATAAATGCCTACAATATATACAGAATTGGGAATTTCCTTTACGTAGCACAGAATTGGCCAGAAGCACTTCACATTACTTCTGAAGGGAGGCAATCCATCGATGTTAAATTGAAGTGTCAAAGTGCGCTGATGCACTTCAACTCTCAAAAAGTGAACGAATGCCAAAGCATATTCCAACATGATAGTATGTACCAGGTTCAACATTTTTCAAGTTCTTATTAATTCTTTCAGTCTTCATTAGAACTCTGGGGTGTCCAGGGAGAAGAGGATGAAATCTTTTTAAGATGGATAGTAATTCTTTCATAAATGTATGGGGTACACTAGGGAAAGACGTAAATAGCTCTTTCAGCTGATCCTTAATGTCACATTCATCATCAGTTGACAAACTGTCTAAATCTGACCTACTGCAAAATAAGAGATCAGGAGAAAAATTATCCGTGGGTATCTGCTCATCATCATCAACTTCAATGTAATTGGAATGGCCAGAAACAGCTATCCGATCAACTTGATCTGAGATTTCGACATCAGATTCATTTGATGAGGATCCATGCATTAGCTCATCAACTCTTCACATCAAACGTGTCCTTTTTGTTTGAAGCGTCATTCTGAAACAACGACAATGCTTTTGATAAAAGTTAAGGTTAGATGAATGAAAACATGACATGGGTAAGTTACAACCAGTGTTTACAAAGCTGGTTCTCGCAAAAACCGCGCAGAGATTAAATTAAGTGTAAATTATGAAACATAAAACATATATACATGCATAATAAATGAATTAATCCAGTGTGCAGGAATCATTAACTACTAATTGTAGCATTTCGTGTTAACAAAACAGGTCTACAGCATATGTATACATGGGCAGTTCCACGTAAGATCAGACAAGAAAGGCAAAAAATAAAAATGAGCTATGGAACTAATTTTGCCTACCGATTGTGACTAAATACATTCAAGTTGTTGAAAATATGAAAGAAATTGCTACTGGATCTTTTTTCTTGGTGAAATTTGATAATTTGTTGAGGTAGTCTAAAATTCAATTCAATGTGTGAAATTTGATAATCGGGAAAGTATATACAACGGATGCCAAAAACATAACAAATGACCATATTTGCGGTTGAGATATGAGAAGACATTCCATTTTAGAGGTTTGTATGGCTTAATTGGGGTTCCTATCCTTATTTCCTCGCAAAATATGAATTTGGATTTTACCTACTAAAATAGTACGTTCGTAACGGACAAATACTATAAGTTTAAATTTCCACGAGTAGAGGTCTTGTTGATGAATGGGACTTCCTGGAAAAAAGCAATTTACTAACCTTGATAACCTTGATGTCTCTGACAACCTGGTACATGATACAAATTCCGCTATATCCTACCTACTTCAGGCACTTCAAACTGTTTTACAGTCCAACCAACATGCTGTAGAACTTCGCATTTTCAGTGACGGCCCCTCTTGTCAATTTATAAACAGATTTGTGCATGCCATCTTACCGCATTTGATGAAACATCTTGATCTCAAAAGATTGTCATGGTCATTTTCCGCGGCATCACATGGCAAGGGGGTTGTAGATGGCATAGGCGCGACAGTGAAAAGGTTGATTTGGCGTAAAGTAAAACATCGCAGCGCTGTCGTTTTTGACGCGAACAGTTTTCACAAAACCTTGACTGAGTCGAACTGTGACATAATCTCAATACTGGATACTGCGACGTTGACGACACAGGCCCTATCGAAAGTCAATGCTGCACAAGTGTTTTCGAACGCTCGTGCCGTGCCTGGTAAGATTGAAAAAGTAATTCCAATATTTCTTGTTGTTTTCGTTTATGTTCCTAATTTCTCATGTTTTTACATCGCTTACTTGTAGGAATTGCAAAGATCGTGAAACTGATAACATCAATTAAGCAAACATTTTTCATATTGCTAGCAAATCAATTCTTTCTTTCCGTTATCGAATAAAATAATCTGATGTATTATGAAATTTATTCTATTATATTTCAGAAAGCCCTATAATCTACTATGTCACACTTTGTTTCCTAACGAGTTTCCTTGGATACAAGTACCGTTACACTATAAAATGTTCTCAGTATCATATGACTTAACTCGAATATGCATAACCATGAATTCGCTTTATAATCAGAATATCTTCAAATAGTCTGTTTCATAATATCCTGAATCTAGAAAATCTGCGTGTTCTAATAGGGATCCTTGATTTTCAGGAATTTTCTCCGATCATCACTGGGCGTGTAGTGATGATCATGACGGAGTTGAACGTAGCCGAATCGCAGATCCCTTGTCTGCAAATGATTGCACAATCGAAAACCTCACTCCTGGCTTGCTGGCTAAAGTGAAGTTGGCCACCACTACCGGCCATCAAAGGCAATTCCTGGCTATGATCCTTTCCCCACCAGAGAATGGCCAAGTACAGGTGAAATATTTGAAAAGCATCGGCCGCAATGCATACGTCTTCCCTGAAATCGAGGACATGTCCACCGAGACAATCACTGACGTCTGTATGTGTCATGAACAGCCATCATTAGACCATCGTGGACGGTTCATTTTCGATTATAATCCATTGCTTTGACTCAATATACCTGCCTGTCCTGGATAAATTTGACATTTTTCATTTTACAGTAAGAAATATCAGAAAAATTACATGTTACTTTACAGACTACTTACATTAATCAATTACGCACTACTTATAAAATCCTGTTAGGTGAAGCAATACTTTTATTTAGTGTAATAAGTCATAGGAAGCTCAATACACTTATGTGGAGTGTCTAGGTTAGTTATTTAGTCTCTAATTACTAAGTAAAACAATTAAGACAAATTCGTACGTTCGTAACGAAAATAAAAGTACGTGCGCAACGGGACTTCAAGCCGATAACAATAAATTGGTTGCTCAAGAATCACCAATTTCGATGTTTTGAGCAACTACTGTGTGTCAACTATTCAGGGATCACGACTTTTTAAAATCTGACCTTTAGTTCAATAGAAAATGCAAAAACCAAAGTCATTTTTTTCTTTGTCTAAATGGCGTACGTGCGTAACGAACGAAGATCGATCTCCACACAAGAAATAAAAAACGATATCATAGTTTTGAACCCATAGTATTTGACACAGTTCAGTACTTTCATGATCTGCACAATAGCTAAGAAAATAATTGTCGATAACACATATTTATGATTCATCAAAGTGTCAAAAGTTTGATCGTACGTTCGTAGCGAATGGAACTGCCCACATCAAACTTGCTCAGGCTTCGTCTAGTTGAATTTACTGCGTAATTCTTAACTACAAAATATCACAGGCTTGCAGATGAATGCGATTTGCCATCTCCATTCCGATAGAATTCTTATGGGACTTGTATACTAGATTTAACTAATTTGAAAAATAATCTAAAAATCAAAATCCTGAAAATTCATTTATCGATCTTCATATTAACCAACATGTCCACATTGAGCAAAAAAATTTAATGTCATGTTTTTTGATGAATGCCATAACATGTGCGGTAGGCAAATGAAATTAATCAATGTTTGAGACAACCCTCTTGTTTTAACGAATATGAAATTCATACACTGCCCCTACAACTTGTCTTTTGGCAGCACCTAAATTCACATATGCAGAAATACATGCTGTCTGCTTTCATATCGAATCGTTCAGATTATAAGCCTACTGCTTCCTTCTGTGAATATTGGCGATTGGAGCTTTCTTAATACATTTTTGTAGTAAAATAAAGTGCAGACCTTAGTGACGAGTGTAGAATCTTAAGTTTATTATGAAATTTACAATTATGAAAAAATTATGAATTATTGTTCATAAACAACAAATCAACATTTCATTAATAGATTCAACAAACCAAGTCGGCGACAGCAGCCATGGAAGGGCCTTACTCTACTTACTAACTATAGTGCATGCAGGTGATACTGCACATGCTCATGTAGATGTGTTGCATAATGATATTCACAGATAAATGTTGCATTATAACTGACACAATGAATGAAAGTACATACATCGTCTAACTCACCCGATGTCTCCTCAGGACTTGCCTCTCGATAAGCTCAGCTGATGGCCTAATTTCGAAATTCCGAGGAACTGAGTAATTTTAAACAAATTGTTTCAAATAGCCAGTCAAATTTTTTTCTGATATATTCACTATCACTTATACGTCTGAATGTACGGAAAATGACGACAAATACAGTGCATTGTCGAGATGTGGAATTCTTCGCTTCAACTGAGTGCATGGATAAAAAAATGAAATTGACAGCTTCTACAGTATTAAATAATATACTGTTAATGCAGCATACCTATCACAATAGTCAATTTGATATTTTGTGATCATTATTTCTGCGCAGATGCCTTGCAGGGATCTTAGTTTTCAAATATATATCAGCCATGTGATTAAAATGAAAGAAATGATGAGAACGATTAAAGAAAATGATTTGGCGAAATTGCCCGCAGGCATAAATCACAATACGAGGCATTCTTTCGCAAAATTCGACCATGAGTGATTTTTGGCCACTAGGGAGTGTTGCAGCATTTCTATGATGTTATAATGCACCTCCAGACAGAACCCACACTGCAATACTATATCTTACAGAATGGGATGGTCCGGAGAATGAGAATGGTTGGAGAACATGACAAAAATATAAAGAAGATAGATATTTTGAACATTCATGAAAGACTAGAGCAAAAAAATGCTATCTAGCAATGTTTTCATGTCTTTTCTGTGTTGCATCCGAAAAATCAAATTTTCTGACTGGAGTGTCAGTTTATTCAATTTCCACATGATGTTTTTTTTTTAATAACTAAAACAGTTGAATTCGTAATGTCACAGCTGATTTGCATGAATGCTGAAATATTTGACTCGATTGTGGAGCTTGGCACTGCTTAGTGAGTGAATATAAAGCAACAAATTATTTCACAACATCTGGGATATTGGTCTTAGATGCATAAAAATGTGAAGTCCGGGTTGCGGTATTCTATTCATTTCTACAATTGTGCTCTGCAAAGAAGATTGCAGTTAATACTTGTTCTGCCACTCATAGATTCCTTAGATTGTTCCCAGTGGTTCCCAGCCTAGAGTTTATTAATTTCGCGTTCACATTTTCTTGACTGTTGAGGTTTCAGAATGTCAAAACTTCATTCTCGGGTACAGCTGCCAATTGCTCGTCGCGCACATTCATTTCAGTTGCGCCCGATTGCTTGATGCAAAACCTTTGTTGTGATGTGCCGTTCATCTTATGGCGAGATCATTATGAAACTGAACAACAGCGGAAAATCAAGTGTAATCTTTGCTCCACTGGTGTTTCAAGCACTTTCCAGTGCAGCTCGGTTTCACTTACACATCTGTTGACACGATGGTGGTACACAACTAAGTGACATAATTGTCACTTGTGTTTTCGGTTAAATCTTGTGTAATTTTGCAATAGGCGCATTTATGTCGATCTTGCGTCTAGTTTGCGTTTATCCATTGTGTCAATTTCGCGACAGACACATTAGTGTAAATTTTGGGTCATACTTGCGTCGTTTTTGAGTCAATCTTGCGATTGGTGCATTGGTGTTAGTTTTGCGGCATTTTTGTGCAATGTCTTTAATTTAAGATTTAGTGAAAATAATGTGGAAATGTGCTTCCAGAATGGAATGAACAGAAATAATGGGAAGAATATAGTAGCGAAATGTCATATTTCTAAATGCGTTGAGATTGCGTATTTGATATTTTTTGCGTTAACTCCGCGTCAATTAATGTTATGGGGGGTAGCTAATCCTTTAAGTGTCTTTCAGCCTTCTCAGTAAACACATGCGAAAATGTGGTGTTTTTGTAATTCAGCGACATTTAGTACAGTATTCCGTTGTACTAAAATTCGATTTTGCGATGTTTGCTGTCGCCATAAAACCCCAGAGAGTTCATTTTAATGAAATTGATATGTTCCATGCAGCATAACCATTACATCTGGCCATTTTTTGAAATTTTTTTCATAGCAATCGGAAATAGGCCTAAAATGAGCCATAATTGCTGCATTTTAAGACCGTAAAAACAGTTGTGGAGATCTCAAACTCATCAAATACTGCTGTGAAAACTTTGTCAACGCTCTGTTTTTAGTGTTGAACTAAAAATATAATGATAGCTTTCATTTTGAACATTGATTTATGCTGATTTGTTCATGTAGACCAACTAGTCATGCACGATCAGGTGCGAAAATAAGATATTCACATTTTGCGATCTTCTAGCATAACGCACATGTACGAGCATGAGAAAAACATTGAATAAATGAATTTTACTCATTATGCACCATCGTGGACATGCACAAAATCATTTTTCACTAATAGTAAAAATTTTGTTATGGGGATTTCTACACCCTCTGAGACCCGAGGGGGGTTCAGTGGACCCCCTTGGCCTATCTACTATACTTCTACTTATTCAATTGAAATGAAATAAGACATGCTGATTCACTGTCAGGCATGATGATTTTACATGGGCATGAGCGGTTGCAATATCCTCAGCACAAAAAGTAAAATAGAAAAATGTGGCTTTGGGGTATACTGGACCCCCAGGTCTCTGAGGTTTAAGAAACGTTACCGCACTAAGAATGATAAAAAATATCGTAGACTTCCAATGGTGTTCTCTGATGGCAACCGACATGGTGCTCTATTTTTCAACCCCTCCTCTTCGGTAGCGCTTTATTTGAGAGTGGCGGTCTATGGGTCAACCCTCACCTTGTCCAAGTATCAAGATGCATGGGTCTTCGTTTATAGATTCGCATCCTATTTTTTTCAAATTATTGTCAAACTAAAGCATCAAAACTAATTTACATTACATATAAGCCATAAACCAAGTGTTTCTCAATATTTTCGCTTTGATCTGAATTTCTTCGGATTACCCCTACCATATTAGTTATTCTATTGATAGTCGTCTAAATAATTGAAAAACCGCCATGTCGAACAAAGTCCAAAATGTGCATTTATTTTATGAAAGATCAAATTCTGGTGATCTAAGATGAAAGATCGATTTAAGATGAAAGCGATAATGGACTGCTGTAATTGCGTTAGATTCGAACGCAAGTACCCCCGACAGCATATATAGGGGTCGACAAAAAACCGCGTTCACTAAGACCTCCATTTTTGGAGTTTTTGCGTATATTGATGTTTACTCAAGACAAGTTTTTGACCAGAATGCTGTTCCGTTTGTTTACAATGGAAATTTGTTGTCAGAAGCTAACATGAAAATCTGAGTTAGACTATAATTCTGTTCTTCTTTTTACGTGACATTTGCATGCGGAAATTCTATTGCAGAAATTGAAGCATTTGTTCAAGATATTTTTGCTGGGTTGACCGTCACCCAATCTGCATGGTTGACCATCAGTATACGGTGAAAATTTTTATATCAAAAGATTCAGTTTTTTGCGGAGATTACGTTCCCATGGTCCAAAAAATTATTTGAGCAGTTTTAAAAAAGTCAAAATTTGCCAATTTACATACTACCGAGATGACTCCTCTATGTAAGTAGCATGCAACACGTTGGATATTAAAAGGAATGAATAACTGCTAATAAGCATCCTAACTAAGCGGAAATTAAGCTGATTATCAAGGGAATTTCATTATCGGTTTTATAATGAAAGTCTTCATTGATAAAGTCTTCAGTCGATATATTATTGTTTTTTTGCTGAAATTTCACATTTCTAATTCATGAATGCTATAGCAGGTCATCGAGTTGCCAATTTAACAGATATTGCCTCTCCAAGGCTGTCATGACACGCACAATCTGTAAAATAATATCATTTCCTTCTGCTTTGCTATCATGATCAGTGAATTCCGTTGTAACTTCTTCAAAACTGCATAAATGTGTATGTCTCACATTTTGAAACAAATCCGACTGTATTTCCCTTCAGTTCATTTAATAAAATCGAAAGTGTATGCACATTGGGGATTTAATAAATGCGCAGTTAACACTCTACCTAATATAGTTACTCTATGCATCATTTTGTAATAATTTGTTTTTTGCAAATTCTTGTAATAGAAATTCACGAGAATTCTTTTCACGCTGTCTTAGTTGAAATTGATAATTCTTTTTTCAAAGATAATATTCAGCTATGATTTAATTGTCAATTTC
The DNA here is from genome assembly GCA_907163375.1 of Prostheceraeus crozeri. Classification (NCBI taxonomy): domain Eukaryota; kingdom Metazoa; phylum Platyhelminthes; order Polycladida; family Euryleptidae; genus Prostheceraeus; species Prostheceraeus crozeri. The sequence continues at coordinate 421,212 of CAJQUW010006306.1, read as the reverse complement.
ATATTTTGTCAACTTAAAATAGTCAGGATGTAGAAAATTGACATAAAAGACCGATAAAGGCCTGTCACAGACTTACATTAAGCATCATTCAGACAAATAGACACACAGTGACATTCAAATATGTCGTTTACAATAAACGCAGTTATTTTTGTCGACCCCTATAGTAATTGCTGCGCTTTTTGTAAGGACATTGACAACAGTATTCAAGTCGCATTCCACTAGACATGATGTTGGAAAGGTAAGGCGGAATTTTTGCTGCTAGGTTTGGATATTACTCCGCCAAATGTTTCCTGCACCACATTGGCTGTTGCGCTACTTCAGGCTCCCTGAGATATCCAAGGCCGGAGGGACACATAATAAACCATAGGCCACAGCCTAAGCCATAAACCGTCGTTCGCAACTCGCGTCACGATCCTCTATAAGCCATAAGCCATTAGCCACAAGCCATAAATCATAAGGCGTACGCCATAAGCCATCATCAGTTATTTCAACAATATCTTTTCTCATGACAGGTGGTGATAGAAGCAGGGAGAAGAAGAAAATAGTCAATAGAAGAAGCATAGTGAAGCATAACCATTAAGAATGACGCTTTATATCACAATGTCGTTTCAATGGCTTGCGGCTTATCTCCAAGGCCCGTTTCAGAAATGAATGAACAGAAATCTCTTCTCTTTTGTTTCTAACCTAATTTGGTCCTCACCTTGATCTACGGCCTGAGCAACTCAAAAGATGCAATTCCTAATATGCTTTCTTTGAAATAGCGTTATATAAATGCCACAATGACCAATATTGCATGTTGTACATGGAAGAAATTCTGGAAACATTATTTCACAAGCAAGACGGTGTGTTCGCTTAACTGCAGTAACAAAATTAGTTGCGCGACGATTTCATCAATCTTGAAAGCAAATCAGAAAAGCGGAACTAGGAGCCACATTTCTACCAGGAGTGAGAGATATCAAAATTATAAAAATTTCAAATCGATAGATATCCGACTTCTCGCTTTGTTTAAGTTAGTGAAACTAGAATGGACAGCAGCTGTTGTCGGTGGCGCCGATTGGTAGATCTTTAGAATAATGAAATCACTGAAAACAGCAACAGATTTAAATTCTTGCGATTTATTGTAAGTTATTTTATCAAAATGCTTTTATATATAAAGATAAATGAAAATAACACTGAATATTTACAAAGTGCACTGATAAGCTGAAGGGAACTTTCTATTGTCAACCAAAGAAAGCCGCCATCGTTTCCATCGCCGCTGTCACATGTCCGCGATGTTCTGTTGTGTTCAGTGTTCGTGTTCATTCTAGTCCTTTATCATTATAGGGCAGTGGTTCTTAACCGTGTTGATGGTACTGACCCCCATAGGTTCCATACATGCATTAATTGAACCCTTCTCAAAAATGTGCTTTTTCTTCAAATTCAAAATATCTTTATTTAAAAATTGCTATATGCTGTATTAGTGTACGAACTTCACCATGCATCACTTGCACACAAAATCACGTTTTCAAAGAACGAAACCAACAAAATATGAATTTCACTAAAAAAACAAAAGCATAATGAATGCTTACTGCAAATCAATGTGACTGTTTCTGTTGCCGTTTAGCGACGATTTCAGAAATGCTCGGCTTCGCCTTGGCAAGTGCTACTCTCATATCATTTTCACAGCGAAGTCTGTTCCTTTTCTTCGTTTTTGTATCTACCATCAACGAAAAGGACTGCCCGCACAAATATTTTGTAACAAACGATATAAGCATGTCGAGGGCTTTCGTAGCAATAAGAGGATATGCTCATATCGCTTATCTATTGAAGCTGCCAATTGATCGTTTTTCTCTTTATAAGACAAGAATGAGGGCCTATTTCACTGACAATTTCAGAGATGATAGTGCCGAGGATGGCAAGCAACATGATGTAATTTTTGGAAAGAAATAGCGCAGTCAGATTCCATAATTCTCAAGTGCCACTTTCTTTACCAACACAGGATAAGTGAAATGAGGACTAGAAACGAAGCTTTGGTAGCGTGTCACTTCTTGTTATTTATTTATATTTTTATGGAGAGAACTAAGTCTCCGAACCCCTGAAATTGACCCACCGAACTCCTGAGATTCGATCGAACCCAGGTTGAGAACCATTGATATAGAGTGTCGGATTTCTAGAGTTACACTGTAAATCGCTCAATATCAATCACATACGAAGGATGCACACCAAAATATTTTTTCGTATATTTCTGTATATATTTATATGCTTTTCGCATGTTATTTCAAGTGCGATATGCTTTACATACGAAAGCCATACCAGCACAATGTTAAAAGAAGGCATCAATTATGTCTAAAGTATGTTGATTTAAGGCCTTTTGTCAATAAAGATCACACTTATGTTACTACTGTTTTTGTAAGTAGTGAGACAATGACATTCAAGAGTCATACTTTCAATACTGATTTCGATTTTAATACATGTAAGTGTAAGGCATTTCATAAATAATCAATAAGCATTTAAGCATCAACAATTATGCATTATGTAATTTTGAAATTAAGCATATTATCAATCCGAAATAAATATACATACATAATTTATGAACGCAACGCAAAAATAGTTATTTTTGAGATATATAAGTCAACATGATTACACGAAAAATATCGTTTGAATGAGTTGATGTTAAGCAAATTGGTTCATAAATTGTGATAACTAAGTTTCCTGTTGCTGTTGCTAGACAGGTAGCAACGACGACATACTCGTGCAGCATTAAATTCACAACAAGTCTAATCTAGTTAAATATCACACTATCAAAAAGAAATATTCACTACTGGTATTAGCGAAAAAAGTTATTTGATAATAGTATGCAATATATACATTTTTTGCTATATGACTTAAAGCTCTACATACCACAGGCACACAAGACGCATGCATATGAAGATGAATTTGCATCGGGTCCCGTATATAAAACATACCAACAACTCGCAGGTCAGTGTTCGCAGCGATACGAACTCTTTTATCTGTGATTGGCCGTTTGGATGATCGCTACATACCAATCACATACGAAAGTAAGTGAGATTTCGTATGAAAAACATACCAAATCTCTGTAAGTATACGAGAATCTCGTATGAGATGTTAGTTTCAAATTGCATGTGATTTTGGTATATGTTTGTATGTAATTTTCGTATCCAGCGATTTACAGTGTAAATCCTTGGCTTTTTGAGCGTGCTAAACTCGACATCATTTGGCAGATCAATTAACAGATGGAATTTTAACTTGCCGGACGACTGGGAGCTATAACTTAAGAATTGTCGCTTTTTTGACAAATGCTGTTATATAAAATGGATTTACCCAATGATGACATCTTCAGACAGCAAGGGGAAGAAATCAGCAATTAATGGCAATATTGCGTCGGATAATACAACGAAATGTGATAACTACCCTTTGCTTAATTCATTCCCTCGAAAGTTATCATCACAGTAATTAAAGACCTTTTCTCAACAATCGTGGCAAATCGCCGGAAGAATGAAAACACTAAAATCTCTATTGTTGCTGAGTAAGTAGGGTTGTCAGCCGATATTTCACCTGTCATATTTCTATGAAAGTCGTTTACATATCTCCAATTCCAAATTAGACGGCCTTAATTGCATGATCAAGGCCGTCAAATCTGCTATGTAATACCATTGAGGTAGGAGTACTTCATCGTTCATCTCCGCATTCCAAGTGAAAATGAAGATATATTACCTTTCAAATGACAGCCTGTAGCGCCGACGATTTACATGTAGGCTGATCATTTGAAAGGTAATTGTATGCATTGTTACTGAACTAAAAATCTATGACATCAAAAATCCAAGATTTTGATCTGCAAATGACTAAAATCTATGATAATTTCCTACATAGCCCATGCAGCTCAGAATATTGAAGTATGTCAAGCTTGAGATATCTACGAATCCAAATTGTGAACTATAGGAATCTCCTCAATGCCATTTTTCACTGGGAACGAGAAGATGGATGGTGAAATGCTCCTACCTCAATGGTATTACATAGCAAATTAGACGGCCCTAATCATGGCAATTAAGGCCGTCTAATTTCGATTTGGAGATATATAAACGACTTTCATAGAAAAATGACACGTGAAATATCGGCTGACAACCCTACTCACTCAGTAACAATGGCATTGAGGAGATTCCTATGGTTTACAATTATGATAAGTAGATATCTCAAGCTTTACATGCTTTAATTTTCTGGCTGCATGGGTTATGTAGAAAATCATCATAGAGTTATCATATCTTGGATTTTTGATGTCATAGATTTTTAGTTCAGTAACAATGTAGGAATGCCATATGAGATTTCAAGGTAAGTAATGTACAAATCAGAGGCCGTGTTAGCGGCCGACGATTTGTTTATTACTTGCCGAGAAATCTCATGTGCTATTTCCATTGTCTACTTTTATACGTGTACATCTACATCTATCGATAGACTTCCTGTAACAGAGCATTCTTCTACAATTTAGAAGTCTATGATCTTAGCAGCAACTTCTACGTTATAAGTATTGAAAAATAACGGCAGGGTAATGCCATTATAGTGAAATAACTACGACATCTGTACTACCACAGAAAATGTAGCATGAGGCGAAGCCGAGTGCTACATCTTTCTGTGGTAGTACAGATGGAGTAGTTATATCACTATTATCAAACCATCAAGAAATGTCAATTGACTCTATGGACCAGTGACGATATAGACAATCCATGGTGCCCGCGCTATTTGCTTAAAAATTTTCCAGAAATTTCGAAAAATTTACTGACCATTTGTAGGAAAAAATCAATCTATTTTAAGACGAAACGCATTTATTGAAAACCAGTTAATTGACTTCTTAAGTTCGTTCATTTTATCTTTCAGGATATCGCTCTCCTCACGCTTCTCGTTTGCTGCCTTCTGCAAAGCATTTGATTTAACGAGAAGACTCATATCGGATTGTGTTTCCGCCTTTCTTGCCAGATCGTCCGCCTCTTTCAGCAACATTATAATCTCGGAGTCCACTTTCGATTTTTTCTTCCTTATCTCTTCGCACGTTTGATCTCTTTTCCGCTTAGAATCATCCCACATCTGCATGAAGAAAAAAACGTTTTTTTAAGTTTTACCAAGATTCTTTGTTTTACGATTTCCATACTACAGATCCTAACACTGCATAATACATTTCAATGCAGCATGCAAATTTAAAACATTCATCAAAACAGCACTCATGTATGGTTGATAAGTGTGTATGCCTTTCTGTTCGCTATAATTGCTTACCTTTTTACGTTCAAGGCTTCTTTGATTTTCTAGATGCATTCTGTACCTCTTTCGCGCCTGCGATACATCGGACATCATTTCAGCTGTAATGTTGATAGTGCTAATTTTTTCATCTGTCATCTCTGCTTTAAGGGCATCGTGGAGGAACCTCAATGTATGCAGTGATCTAGCTTGTAAATTTGTTTCAAGAGTGTCCTTATTCACCTTGAACCCCCGCTCCACAGCAGCATTGCCGTGAAAAAGCGTCAAAACATGTATGATTACAATCAAAAGTTCATCATCAGAAATCAATTCGAAGAAAGAATCCAGCCTACTGGTACAGTGATCAAAATTTTCAAAGAGATACCTTTTCTCCACCGCAGTAATGGATACAAAATCATGAAACTGAACTTTGGCAATTTCTGCTTCTTTACAGGAAATGCGTTTTTTTCGAATAGAAGAGAAACTAGACAGTCAAACTTCTTCTCAGACTCTTCACGCCTGTTCAAAATGATCTTTGGGTCAAGAAGACATGAAGAGTAAGTTACGACTGGATAATGGAGTGGATTTTTGCAAGAGCTTTCAATAAAGTCTGGCAAATATCGCGACAATCCCATCGAAATCTTTGACGAAGAGTTGGTGTGAGTTCGCTATCCGTTCTCAGCAACGACGAGTTTGCTGCAACACCAATATCAATGCGCTCAGTCGGAAGCAAACGCTTCTCCTCATCACTGATGAATGACAAGATATTAGAGGACGTTAAATGGTCAACCTCTTCTGGAGCAACATATCGCCTCAACACGTTCTTCACAAGCAAAGTCAATTCTTCCGCCAGAAATAGGAAAATAGGTTGTTCGGTTTGAAATTTAGCTAAAAATTCGACGAATCCAAGAGAAATAGAAATGAATGAATTCAACCTGCATAGCTGGAGTAATCTGTCAGCATTAATGAATATATTGAATCTCATGACATTATAACAAGACTCTTCAATTAACTTTTAATAGACTTTTAAAGACTTCCGAACAAAAACACACGTCATCGAACACATCGGAATGTCTTTACAGATCCATGAATGATTTTATTCATCACGCTCTTTTGTAATTACGTGTATATACACATTCCAGTACGCAATGTACCAAACGCTACCCAAAAGAAGTACATGAAACAGTAAACATGAAAACCATTACTTACCAATCATCGCTGTAAGCCGAATTTCTAATAAGACAACAGTCATTTATCCATCTTTTCGTAAACGGACCATATCAAGTCAAATATCCTGCTTCATTAAAAGTTGTTTGATGAAGATAAATTTTCATTTTCAATGAGACATCCGATTTGGGAATCTTCAAACTGATTTGTTGTCTTACCATTCAAAGCGAGAAACAAATAACATAAACAGTGCATTAAACTTTTCAAACAGCAACAATTATGATCAATTCTGAACAAGAAAATGAAAAAATCGTATTTCGATCAATAGTGTACTTATATGAGCGATGCTTCAACACGATCACATAACACTTTTTTACAATACATATCTAAAGACAAATACTTGGAAATACTCCACGTAGAGAGCTTCAATAGTCAAGTCCGCAAATAACAGTCCCCTCGAATAACGAATTAGTCATATTTTGAGAATAAGAAGAGCCCGGAACTCGAAGATCGCTAATATAAATCACTGAAACTTTACCTTTCGTTATGAAAGCTGAAATAAATACATGCAAAAACTGGATCAGAAAATATGGTTCTAGTTATCTTCCTGATAATTAAAATTACATTCAAATTTTATTAATGTTCTTCATTGTAAAAAATCCCGACGTTTTACAATTTAAACACAGTACCTATAAATTTACTGACTTTTCCTGACTTTTTACTGACTCTAAGAAATTTACTGACTTTTCCTGACTCTTTACTGATCCTAAAAATTTCCTGACTTTTCCTGACTTTTACTGACCGCGGGCACCATGCAATCTGCTAAGAACACAAACGTGGTTAGCTTTCCATGGCATCCAAAGTCCTAGTAGATAGCCTATCCAATCTTGATGTCATGCATTTCCTTCATTTGAATTTCAAGTGAACCGATATTTAACTGGCATTTGCATGAGGTGTAGCCTGTACATTAACAAGCATTTGAAATGAACAAGCATTTAAAGCATTTGAACAATACAGATGCAAATGACCTACTCAAGATCAAATGTGCGAAGAGAACTGTTTACCAGCAAAGTTCTGCCTACAACTCATTTTTAGCCTTTATGCGTTACAAAGATCTGAACGTAGATGTAAAAGAATTATCCTTTAAAGATCTTGACGAAATGTTAAGAGATTTTTGCATTTCACTACGCAAAGGGGAAGAATTATACACAAGAAATACGTATCTATCACTACGGCAATCATTGAGAAGAAAATTGGAGGATGTGATGGACAGGAAAGTTGATATTATAAAAGATGAAAACAACTTTCCATTGTCCATCGAAATTTTTCAATGTCTTTTGAAAAAAGTAAAGGCAGATGGACGTGGGGACACAGACCACTATGACCAAATAAATGAAAAAGACTTTTCATTGATTTCAAGCAGGCTTGATATACATCTACCACAACAACTTCAGTGGCTTGTATTTGTCGTTATTGGTTTGTTTTTTGCAAGAGGGAATGAAAATCTGGATGGAATGACAAAAGATGATTTTGGGTTCAAATTGACAGAAAATGGAAAGAGGTACATACATTTGAAAAAAGATGAGCTGACCAAAAACCATCGTCAAAATAACCCGGAGAAATCTAATGGCGGATTGATCGTTGAAACCAATTTATTAAATTGTCCGTATTCTATAGTTTTGCATTACATAAAGAAATTAAATCCTCTAAACAGGTATTTTTTGGCAACGTCCAAGGGATTCATTTTGCATTGACGACGAAACTTGGTTCGAAAATAGAAAGATTGGTGTAAATACTATCAAAGATTACATGTCAAACATAAGTAAATTTTGCAATTTAAGTAAAACTTACACAAATCATTGTCTCAGAGTTTCATGTTGCTCTATATTAGGTACTAAACATGCTGAAAATGATATAATAAGCGTAAGTGGACATGTTGGCAATTCTGGGTTAGGTACATACAAACGAGTTCAGCAGAAGAAAAAAATTGAGATGTCAATGGACTTAGCCAAAGCCATGAATAATCACAAAGAACAAAACCAGATAAATTGCAAAGAAACAGATGAACTGATGAATGATGAAAATGACAAATTAATTCTTAACGAAGCAATCAAAATTGATGCATCTACAAACATACAGAATACATTGAATAAAAAAATTCCAGGAGGATGCTATTTCCATCAATGAAATGTGACAATTAACATGCATCGTTAAACAACATTGTCTATTTCCTTCCTGGTGTATATGTTTTTATGCATTGTTCATCGTTGATTGATAACCAACTGTGAATCTTATTTATAGAATTTGCAAGTTTATGAAATATACCGGGTAATTATTTCACATAATTCACCTGATTTTGTACACAGATATAGTTTTATCCATTCTCAATTTATCTATACCCAAGATATCATCTAAGCTGAGTTGCAATTTGGGTGCATTGTAGGGTAAAAGAATGTAGCACGGTAGCCCATTGGATTGCATGTATTTTGATTCATAGAAATTCCGTTCTACATTACATATGACTTGTAATTTTGATTTCAATTTGGAAAATATAAACATTTATTATTATTATTATTATTATATTAGAAAATGTAGAACGCATAGTTCAACATAGTGGAGATAGGAAGGGCGTTTGATAATATTCGATATTATCACACCATAGAGTTAGAAATATAAGTAGACAATACATATATTACCTTTCAAATGATCAGCCTAAATCGTCTGGCTACCTTTCAGTTTAGAAAGATAAATCGTTCACATACTGTTGTTATACAACATCATAGAAATTAACAATACCATAGAAAGTCTACTTCTATGTACAACATCATGATAATAGCAGGGATGTCTATGAAGCATAGAAAGCGTTTAACACTTTCTATGCTTCATAGACATTCCTGCTAGTAATGATATGGTAATGATTATGTGTGGACTGATAACATAGATTTTCAAGCACTACAGAAGCACATGTTTTCGGTACATTGATAACATCATCATCATCAGGTGCAGAGACTCGGATAATATTCGACTTTTATAGTAAAATTGAACTAAATTTACAAATCGCTAATAACTAACATAGAAGCTTGGCGTCGGCACTGGGGACCTATGAAAATACACACAATTTGTAAAAGGAATCGTTTCTTCAAAGGTGTTTTAGTCCTTCCACTCAGAGATGTTTTTCGCGAATTTCGTGTAACGAGGTATTTCAATGGGAATTCCACGAATATAATATTTATTCCTGCACATTTGACTAAACATAATCAGATTTTGAAAGCCTCCTGATGTCGACAGGCACCAAAATTTTGGCCAATTTTGTCCACATTTAGCTACATTCTCGCGTATATCGCCGATCAGAAACATGATAATAGCACATACACATGACAGGAAATGACTTGAAGACATGCCATGCAAAAAAATTGTCGCTCTATGTTTACTTGCTACTTACTTAATACCTTACTGCTGTCCACTTAATAAGAGAAAACATAGAATTTTTCATTTTTGTCAAGACACTACAAGTCACTTCAATCTGCTTCTCATTGGATTAACTTTTTCTTTGATCCTGTCCGACAAGAAGAAGAACCAGTTAGAACTCGGCAGACGCTCAGATTCGTAGTAGGCATAGGGTGTGCATCAATCTGCAAAAGTTTCATCTTCGGACTCGATCTCTGCAGAAACTCGTTCTGACTGCCGGGCTACTGGGCATTGTGTATTGCTGTCTACCCTCGAGGAGTAGCTATCACTTTTTGTAAAGCAAAAGTCGAATTTGATCGGCGGTTGAGAGAGCGAAAAGGAATCACCAACAAATTATTTCGTCCTCTGATGAATTAATGGTCAAATTGCTTATCAGGCAATGATCAAATGTCCATTAAGAAGGCAGCAGATGACACCAGCTGTATTTCACAAAACATGTAATTGCAGTTGGACTACAGTCATTAGATATCCAGTGAATATCAGCGTATTTACTACCGACCGTCCCTGCTTGTTTCTATATAAACAGCAGCTTAAAATTTGCGCTCAGATATTTTCAAAAAATTGATTTTTGAGCACCTGCTGCAAGTTCATGGCATATGACTTTGACAGAGGATATGTTTTCATCGGTTGTCATGTCAAAGCGTCTTGATACAATTTTGGGAGTATGCTTGATTGCAGTGGCGCTGAGTACAAATGAAAGGATACTTTTGTAAATATATGTAATTACAAATAGTCTTCTGCAAACTTATTTGCATTTTGTGCAGAGAAAATACAGCATCTGCACATGCAAATGAGCAAATATATCAAATACTTTGTTAGGCATGACAATCTGCCTGCTTTGCCCTTGATATTCAATAGAAACAAGCTTAAATATCACCAGTCGCACAGTTTTGATTTTATTAAGTGAACTCGAGTTGAGACCTAGTACCAAATATGAGATAAGTAAATTTTTTCAGTTTTGAAGAAATTAACACGGAATTGACTGATCATGATAGCAATACAGAAGAAATAATGGTATTTTACAAATCCTCAGCGTCATGACAACCGTGGAGGGGCAATGTTTGTTAAATTAGCAATTCGATGGGCTACTGCTACATAAATGCTCAGCCTTATTAATAAGTTAATAAATGCGTTTATTTAGTGTGATCCATATCGCAAGAAACATACCACTGAAAGGACAAAATATCACAATCAAAGACATTGATCATAATTAAGATCTTTCAGAGGTGTAGATAGGTCCAAATTTCTATTTAGATTCAAGGAATGTAACATAAGTTTTCAGAATTATAAAATTATGTCGATGAAAATTGAACTAATAGCTTGAAATTTCAGTTAAAAAGCAAAGAAAGATCTCAACTTTTCCATTAGTTACCTGCTTGTGAAAATTAATTCCTCTTGATACCTGATAAGTTTCATACTTCTTATACACCTTTTCCAAGTCATTAGTAGAAACACGCAATTCAATAGCGGTGATCTCAAGTCAATAGTAGATCCGCTCAAATCAGCAACGGGAATCTCAAATCATTAATAGAAATTCTATTCTATCTCAAGTCAACAGTAGATCTACTTAATTCAACAACGGAAAGCAAAAATCAACAGTAGGTGTTGCGATCTTTTGTCATGCTTCAAAATTTACGGGCCAGTTTAAGACATGTAGCTACGATTGCATAATGCAGTTTGCATCGCGCAATCACTTATTCACGTCTTCGTTAGTTAACTAACAATAATAGACAAAAGTACAGTGGCATGTGCAGAAACAAAGATTGCCCGTCATGCCAAACAATTGACTCATCACATCGACTCGATGCATGCATTGATTGATAGCACCAACCAAAGTAAGTATATAAGGGAAGTATGGAATCAACGGTTGATTTGTGGCGACAGCTATGATATTACTTTTTCGCCAGCTCTTATAAGCAGTTTTATTTGATATCGCAATTGACAACAGAATAGTATTGAAATATTGAATAGAAGGGGCTGAATAGCTATGTCAAAACTATGAAATAGTGAAAAATTATATAGTTATCCGTAGACATCTGGAAGACAAAAACATGAGATGAAGAGCCATTTCTATGGTTAAAATGCTAGATTCGATTTGGCACTTTGGTACCAACTAATGTCATTCTTTGTACATACGATCCGTAGCGATGTCGCGTCAACGAATATCTGCTGCAGACAAGCAAAGACTTATACGGGCGTTTGAGAATGGTCAGGATTATCAAGCTTTGGCTGAGATGTTGGTTATCAAATCTGGAACTGCTTGGTCAATCATCCGGCGTTTTCAAAATACTGGATGCATAGTGCGACAAGGAGGAGGTGCACACAACAAGAAACGGGATGATGAAATATCTTCAACTCTTTTATCTATTGTTGAGGAAAATCCTCAGTTTACTCTATCACAGATAAATGCCACTTTGAAGTCATTGCTGCCACATAAGCCCGCCATGTGTGATAACACAATTTCGAATATTTTGCACGGTCAAATGGTGACCATGAAGAAGTTAATGGACTCCCCTGCAGAGAGAAATGCATCTGAAGTGAAAGCTCAACGTCGACAACTCGTAGAGTGGCTAATTGCTCTCAGTCCAGATGTTGAGCCGATTTTTATTGATGAGAGTGGCTTTTATCTTTGGATCAAACGTACTCGCGGGAGAGCCATCAGAGGCGATTGGGCTGTGCGTGTTGTTGGTGGACGAAGGAGCTAAAATGAATTCTATAATTCATTCTTTGCAGCTTTGAATCCTGAGGGCTACATTACATGCATGCTTCTTAAGTCATCCATTTGCTATTAAACTTTTGTCTGTAAAACGAAATAGTGCTCAATCAAGTAAAAACATTAATGAATCCGTAATTGCAACTCCATATCCATTCTAAAGAGGCACAAACTGGCCCGTAAATTTTGAAGCATGACAAAAGATCCCAACATCTACTGTTGATTTTTGCTTTCCGTTGTTGAATTGGGTAGATCTACTGTTGACTTGAGATAGAATAGAATTTCTATTAATGATTTGAGATTCCCGTTGCTGATTTGAGCGGATCTACTATTGACTTGAGATCACCGCTATTGAATTGCGTGTTTCTACTAATGACTTGGAAAAGGTGAAATCATACCAAAACATACGAAGTTTAGGCTGTTGCTTTTAACGGGACGGTTTAGAATATTAAATTCACCTTGATCACTAAGAATCGTTATTCATGATGCAAACATCGTTGCCTTTCAAATTCAGAGAATGTGAGAGTTTGATATTTCTATTAGTATTCAACTTTTCTATTCATGTTGGCAGTGGCGGCTCGTGAAGTCCTGCTCATGTGGGGCGCAATACAAACGTCTTCATCTTAGCCCATCATCTACTACGGCTATACTTCATGTACGCCTATGTAAATGCCTGTTTATGACATGATAAGCCTCACTGCAAATATGCTACTGTGGTCCTTCATAATGACATTATTTTCGGAAGCCTACTTAAAAACAAAATCATCGCTCGAACACTTCCTAGTTATGTAAAGAAAGAAAAAAAGTGAATTTGATAACAGAAACCGGCATCAAATGTAAAAACGACTTCATTTATCATTTTCATTTATTCATGATTTATAAGCGAAGTCGACTCTTCGCTCTTTCAAAGTTTGAAAAATGTCAATAACCTGTTCGTTAAAATTCGGAATGCTTCGGACAAGGTTTTTGTCAATAGCAAGCATAGCAAGAGCATTCATGCGGTTATCTGTCATGGTATTGCGCAAGAATGTTTTTATGCGCTTCATGGTTGAAAAACACCGTTCAGCTTCAGCTGTTGACATGGGAGTTGTCAGAACAATTTTCAAAATTACACAAGTTTCTAAGAAACATTTTTCCAACCCACTTCTCGACAAAAATTTATACATGCCGATCGCACCTGTGCCTTTCTGCAGATCACTCCGCTCATATAGCACTTTCGACTCAGATTTCAGTTTTTCTTTGTTTATGAAAGGATAAGCATCAACAACTTCATCGACATAAGCGTCAGGGAATTTGTTGCTATACTCAGCAAATCTGTCACTTCTTATTAATTGTGCTGCAGAAAGATGCCTGCAGAAATCAAAGCGTCTGTTACAATCATTAATAATTAATCAATGAGCACACTTTTACGGCGAAATCAATACACTCCGATTTTTGAGCAAACGTGCGAGTTGTCGAGTCAAAACAAACTTCTTCATGAAATTTCTCCCATATTTTGTCAATCTTGTTCTTGGCACTTTCAATGGCACGACAAAAATCATGAATGTTATCTCGAGCAGACAATGAATCACAATCACGGCTTTGCAACTGGGCTGATAAGATATCAACATGAAGCATAATGTCATTGAAAAAATATAGAAAAAACATGAATTCCTCATCAGACAAAAGTCTCTTAAGTCCCATTGCGCTGTGAATACTGTTGTCATCAAAATCAGTGCTTTCCGTTATGATCGTGAAACACTGGATTAAACTTTGTCGGTTTTCAAGCACAGTGCTGACTAATCGCGATCGAAAGTTCCACCTAGTCGCCGACGGTCTTGGTAGCCGACTTGAAGACAATGACTCCAAGACAGCTGTTCGCTTCGGTGAAAGCGAAAAAAAACGAAGAAAATGCAGATAAATTTGCGAAAAAATTCTTACTTTCACTATGTCAGACGACGCGTTTGACATAATCAAATTCAACTGATGAGCATAGCAGTGTATATAATGAGCAAATGGAAATTTATCTCTCACCAATTTCTGCACACCATTATGAGCTCCTCTCATGACAGCATCCCCATCATAGCTTTGTGAGATGAGTTTGTCTGTATCAGAAGCTTCGATGATATTGTTCAGGCAGTCGATTATTGTTTTGGTAATGCTTTCTGCATTCGGAGCTGTGATTTGAGAAAATGAAATGAAACGTTCTTTTACATCCTCATGATGGAGATAGCGTATCACAAATACACACTGAATTTTGTTGGACACGTCAGTAGTTTCGTCGCATATGATGCTGATGAAACGCGAAGACTTCACTTCATTCTTCAAATGATTGACACAAACAGTGTAAATACACTCCAAAAGTTCATTTTGAATTATCTTTGATGTCCCCTTAAACACAGTCGCCGATGAGAGATGTTGCTCCATGGCTGAATCGAGACTCGCGGTGAAATCTATCAATCCCTTAAAGATCCCAGGATTGATGCTGTCTTCTGTCTCATCATGTCCGCGTAGGGCAAGTTCAAAAGCACCACAGAATTTGATACATTCGATTATTCTGGATAGAATATAGCGATTTGACTTCACTCTGTCATTGTGTTGCTTTATGGAGAGTCTATAACTTTCGTCCAGTAGCTGCGCGATGTTGTTCTCTCCAAAAGTTCCAAGTTGATAGGCAGAAGGAAGATGGGTGCGAGACTTTTCATGTTGCTGTATTCTGGACGATAGATGTTTCCAGTCCTTGTATCCATGTAAAGTCCAGCGATGATCACCACCAAATAGCACACAAGGAAAACAAAATACAGCTTCCAGTTCATCTGATCCACAAAGCCATTCACATCTCGAATACCATTCTGTATTAAAATTTCTCTTGTAGTTTCGTCCTCTGTCGCTTGAAACGTGAGCTTGGCTGCCGTTGAGTCGTGGCCTTGGCGGACCGAGATTTCTAATTTCAATTTTTTCTTGTAGGGAATGTTGAGAAAACGGCTTTCTTAAAAGATATGCAATCTGATTCATCTTCAGTCGACACAGTGAGACAGTTATGATTGAAAGTGTTTCGCCAGTCCAAGGCTTGTATACACGCATCAGAATAACATAAGTTTGACCAGAATCTGACTTCCCAACGCACGCGCGGCGTTACCTAATCAGAATGTACGAAAGCGAGCCAGAGGGCCTTTTTGAGAGCGCCCCATCCATGCATTGTTTACGCGTGCGAAGCTGCTAAAAATCTTCTATGTATGCAGATGTATGATCAGCAAAACATGTATGAATCAAGGCGCACGGACTGTGCGCCCCATCCGGTAGAAGAGAGGGAGAGTGACGTCTGAATGAGTCACTGAACCACGCTTGGAATGTGTTAAGCAGTACAGGTTGAACCATTGATAGTTCAATTCAGTCTGTCAGATCAGTTGCGTTTCAGCGCAATAGTCTGTGTAAATTTTCTTTGATGTAAATAATTTTTAATGGAGGGCTGCGCCCCAGGCGTCCATATGGACGGGCCGCCACTGCATCGGAAATCATTAAAGTCTGTGCATATCTGATGATGGCTTTTTTCAATAAGCTGAAACTGGTTGTATGACTCCCACTACTGCTTAGTGCTTACCATAATTTTGGGGACTTTCGCTCACATATATTGACAAGTACGAGTATAAAACTTGAATGTGACGCTGCTATTTGAAAACATATCTTGAAATCAAACTCACACTAAGATTGCATTCGAGATGAGAGACAGCTCGTTTCATGAAGCCACTTTGGATGAAGCATTTGGACGTCTTCACCAGACATGAGGAGCCCGTCAGTAGGGTCACAACTTCTTGTTCAATTCTTGTCCACCGATTTCGATGACAGGCTCATGAATACCAACAGAAAATTCTTTGTCAACCCTTATTTGAAGTATTTGAAATCGCAGCCGTGAAAAGTCCTTGGGTCCTGAAAGGAAGCCTACTTTAGTCAGGCTACCATTCATAGGTGAAAAGGCGACATCATTTGCAAGACGAATTTCTCGTCAAATAATTCCTTAATAAGCCAATTTTGATTTTCAGCACGTGTCGCATCCCAAAGATAAACTTCCTGCTCTGCTCCAACACAAAGTTATCTATCAGTTTACGTGTGCCTGTGGATGCAGGTCTTTGGGCAAAGCAAGAAGGTACCTTGAGGATTACATACGAGATCATCTTCCAAAGTGGCTGTAAAATGTGTTGAAATGTCCTCCTCGTTTAACTAGAACGCCGTCAAGAGCAGTAACTCGCCACTTGCAAACTTGTCATCGCTCTTGTTTTACCTTGGTCATATTTCCCTTCTTTGTATATTTCTTTTTATCTCTGACTACTCACTTCAATTGCACAGTACCAGCATAGCGTTATTTTCATTTGTCTAGCTTTATCTGCCAATTTATATGTACTTTGTAAACTACGGCACACTTGTTAACAACATTACGAACCATAGAGTAGGGATATATAGGTAGAGTGTCAACTCAAAATGTATTTGTATACAGTGAACATTTTTAGATGAAAAGATTCAGATTTTTGCGTAGATTAAGTTCTCGTGGTCCAAAAAAATTATTTGAGCAGTTTTATAAAAGTCAAAATTTTGCCAATTTTATTTTTTTCGTACTACCGAGATGACTCCCCTATATAAGTAGTATGAAACAAGTTGGATATCAAAGGAATGAATATTTGCTGATAAGCATCCTAACTATAACGCGGAAATTATGCTGATGATCAAGGGAATTTCATAATCCACCGGCATTTTCATTGGCGTGATTTTATGATTCACTTAATTTATGTTTCATTTCTTGAATCTGAATAGTGATGTGAACCCATTTACATCTTTCAAAGTTAATTGAAATCATTGTCTTTGATTATGTGATTTTGCTCTATCAGTGGCAGGTTGCCTGTGATATGATCACGCTTAAGAAAATACTCTTGAGGTTCAGCATGAGAGTAATAGGAACTCATCGAATTACTAATTTAACAGACATTAAATCTCCAAGGCTGTCATGACACTGAGACAATGAGAATCTGTAAAATATCATCATTCCCTCTGCATTACAATCATGATCATTCAATTACGTGGTAACTTCTTCAGAAATGCAAAAATTTGCATATCTCACATTTGATAACAATACCCAATTGCATCCTCCTCGAGTTCATTTAACAAAATCGAACGTGTATACACATTGGGGATTTAATAAATGCGGAGTTACCACTCTACCTAATATACTTACTCTATGTTATGAGCATTGGTCATTTCAACGTCAACGTTGCAAATTCATTCCACCGTAGCACTTGAGAAAAAGCTGGGGAAAAATGTCGTGCTGACAAATTAATCTCAAAATGAAAGCGGTCCTTATTTTTATTTGAAAAGAATATTCAGAAAATGGTCATTCGTCTCTTTTCTAACTCACATGTTTCTCATTGAAAATACACAATTTTTCATGTTTTGACAACTGTCCAGCAAACACAATAGCGTGTACAAGTCTATCAAGGCTCATTTGAAACATGAGAATGGAAGCTGTAGAATCATGTGTGGCATGTTGTTGTGCAAGACCATTTGAAGCATGTGAATCCATCGAATTTCGGCATAGTCTAGGCTGTTCATTGTTTTGTGATATCTTATACATGCATGCATCAAAAAATATTGAAGTGAAACTCAAAGAATGAAGAAGATCATTCGGCAATGTTGGCTCTTTGATAGGAATCTCGCACGAGGAAATAGTGACCTTTCACATAAATACATGTAACCTTATAGATGATTCCGCATGTCTTGTGGAGATGCAAGTATCATCTTTTTTTATTTTCGCAAAATGTTTGCTCGCTTCTAATCTGCTAATCTGATCGCCTTATCTGCTATCAGACTATCGAATTTGATAACACAGGCTCGAAAATAGTCATTTCAGATAGATATTTCAACAAAGAAAATGTATAGTAGACTCTCCGATATTTCTGGTGAAATCTAATCTGCTGTTCTTTCCTTCATATTAATATGGGATAGATATGAAAGTATTTGTCTAGAAGTCAGCTTCTTCTGAAATTTGAGATCTACTATGTACTATGTGGGCGAAACTTGTCTGATCCATACACTTAAACTGGAATCATCGTGTTGGAATGCTTTAGTCTGACTTCGGTAGCTAAATGCAAATCTTTACAAAAGCTATAAACTTCTTTTTTTCATCTCATATCTAACTAGTACGACAAAAAGGATTTACTGATTTAAATTTACGAAATGGATTAACCCTCCGATACCGCAGATGTAAACTTACAAGTTTACCGCAAGTTTAACCCAAGTCATTATTACTATTATATCAGGAGCAGGGATCAATTGAAAAATCCAAACTTCTTCTTTAAAAATTCTATGGTATAATTCGATCGTCCTTCGACGACTATCCTTCCGGAAAAAGACACTGTTCAATCGACAGACTGATAATCTACAGGAGAGAGACCAGATTGGTCTGTCTGTTCCTGATTTATCACAACAGATTCGTATCTAAACTACATCCTACAGACTTCCTCCAAAGAAGGAAGGTGGCCTAGCCTCCTTCATAGCAAAATCTGATGCTGGCCATTTCTCGATCTGCCTTCTGTAAAATATAACGTGGCAATTCTCTTTTTTCTTGACTTCATCGTTCCAACCAGAGTACATGTAAGTTCCGTCATCTTACGAAAGACAAACTTGTGTAGACGCTGTCAGAGTCCTACATTTTGCGGCCACTGTCTTCTACTGAGAGGATGAGGTATTGAATAAAAGTATTGAATGAAAGTGATTGTGTCATAATGCCTTCCACAATGTGATATGATTCCCATCATACAATAAGTTCTCTGCTGCAGTACCAAAGAATTTGCAGTCCGCATACTTGGCTGTCTGTTTAGCACATTGCCTAAAACAACACCGCCCTCTGAATGAGACCATTGTTACAGAATCATGGTTTGAAGAATTTCGGCAATTTGCTTTCGAAAAAGCTTGTATACACTCTAAACCAGCACCTCCTAAATCACACACTGAAGCGAGACACTATTCGTAACTAATAAAAAAATCCTAAAGCAAAGCGTTTTAGGAGGCTAGCGCACTAGTGTTATTGTTCTCTTTAGTATGTCAGCATTCTATTTCACGCAACCTCCTAAAATTCTAGTGTGTCGCGCTTTAGGATGCAGATTTCTTCGATTTTAGGAGGTGACAGTTTACAGTGTAGTCACATTATTTCGTAGTGTTTTTCGTGTAGTCACGCGTTCTGCTTTGCAATCAAATCTTAGATTCTGTAGCAGCTCTCTTATCCCATGTAGACTCATATTTAGCGAAGAAAACCTTGCGGTCATGTACGTTCTGTACAATTCTTCATCGTCTTGTCCGGCTTTGAAACGAATCTCAAGTTGACTGCCACCAAAGTAGAGAAGTCCAATATGCTCATGAGCTTCGTCGGCTGTTGTGATACTCTTAGCCTGTTGTATTTACTTGCTTTTCTTTCACATCGTTAGCGTACGTTGCCGTGATGTCCATCAGCAATCACCAAGAGATTTGTGGCTCTACTGTATTTCTGCAATCCTTTATAGGTCCAGTCCTTCCACTAATGAAATTGAAAGCTGCAGCTTCCAGATTTCGCTGATGGATCCATCATGTATTCTACCAACCTTTCCGCGAAGATCCGAAGTCCCAGCTGCATGCAGCTGACGTCAATCTAGTAGGTTCACCGTTTTGTAGGCCTACCGGTACATCGTCGTCAGACGCTGAGCTATCACTGTCGGCTGTAGACCCATCTCAGACATCTCGCTGCTTTCATCTGGATCTTCTTCCATTTTGGATGGTTGCTCATTATCAATCCATATGCTTTTCAGTCCTCGGGTCATGACAAATTCGTAGAAATCTAATGAAAATTATGCAGTGCACGAAGAAAATGCATACAGAGGCCATACTCAGGCAGTCATGCATAAACATAGTCTAAAAGAGAACATGATCACACCTGATCTCAAACGTGCAGAGATAGGCCTATTTACTAGGTTACAAGATGTTCTTGTATGTCCGTCACGTCAATGGAATATTCTATATAATGATCCAAATAGAGTAAATGAAGGAAGAAGTTGTTGCTTCAATACTCAACACCACTTTGAAACATTTTGCTACATTTTATATGTCATTATTATGAATAAATTCGACTGGGCTCCAAACTGGACCCCATGCGGGAAAGTTGTGATTTTTTGATATTGTTAGTCATAAGTAATAATCCAGTACCCGCACGTTGTAAAAACTATCAGCAATTGGATCAGTGCGTATTAGCAACAAAGTCATAGAATGCCGAAGGCTAATATAAAGGCAT
Source organism: Prostheceraeus crozeri (assembly GCA_907163375.1). Lineage (NCBI taxonomy): Eukaryota > Metazoa > Platyhelminthes > Polycladida > Euryleptidae > Prostheceraeus > Prostheceraeus crozeri. Next base: position 400,357 of record CAJQUW010006306.1, on the reverse strand, counting down.
TATATTTTTGCGATTGCTTCGAAAACTAGTTGGGCAACGTAGACCCCAGCGGTATCGGAAGGTTAAACAGACACTTCCTAATAATTGTATTCAGCAAAAATATAAATGCATGCTGGGATGGGACGAACTATGGTCGCGTCACTCTACGGTAAGGTACAGGGATGAGTGAAATAAGTATATGATAAAGCAGTGATATTTTACTTTACACATTTAGAAAGTCTGAGTCATCGATTTAAGGTACGAGTCTCGTGCATTAAGTCTATGAAAGAGGACTTTCTATGTGTAAGGCCTGATCTATGATATATCATAATTTAAATGCCGCAAGAGTACAATAATGATAATAATAATTTATTCAACGTCTTCACGAAAGTTACAGACAAGTGAGATGTAATCTCAATTTACTCTCTGTTTTTAAATATAGATATCGAGAAACCTAGCTAGTCAATAAAGGAAGTATATACATACCTAAAAGTAGCTAATACGATACTATCAACCGACACAACACAACAAAGTAGCTGATATTGCATAATTTGATAATACTATCTGGAACAGTTGATATCAATCAACATCAGCTGTTTGAGTTAATGTTAATAATAATAATATAGACGTTTATTTCCAAAACCGTTGATATACCGTTGAGTTAGTGATATCAATTTTGATAATCGACAGAAAAAAAACATAGAAATGGAAGTATTTCTTGCCACGAATGCATGAAATATCCACTTCTATGGAGAAAACAGATGCAGTCGAGACTCGCTATAGCGAACCTCTCGGGATCCATGCAAAAGGCTCGTTGTGACGAGTGGTTCGCGGTAGCGAGGAAGGGTTATAAAACAGGTTTTTGAGTTCAAATATCCTGCTGCTTTTGAATAGCGTCGTCTAAAGTACACCAGTCATATTCTTTTTGACCTTTGGTAGACTTTAGAAATTGAATAACTTGCGTTTTTGGCATTGTAAATAAATACATTAGTAATAATACATAAATGCCTTTCAAACATCAAATGTCCAAATGAAAGAAAAACACGCATTGCAATTAGTGCAATGGACATTACAGGCCTACATACATGCAGATAGCAAGATTTTCCAATACCGAGCGATTTCTGATCATGACTTCCCACTGCATTCGTGCAGACGTCACTCTATTCGCTGATAATTTAAGTCCAGTAGGCTAGATGCAAAATCCTTATATTTTCGTGTGAGTGTTCGATCTGACTTCCAATACAATCCAGCTTTATTGGCTTTATAGATTTGATCACAAGAGGAGGTTTCGATCACGATGAGACGAGTCAGCTCGCAAAGATAAAAAATAATAAAACATTTCATTTTCACATGATCTGAATTCAACAATATTCTTTTTTATTCGATTCCTATTGAAAATAATGAAAAAAATTGGGGTCCATGGATAAGGTTCGTAATAGACGAATGTTCCTTATAGAAGGGGTCGTTATAGCGAGTCTCGTCTGTAATACGATAGATAGAAGCATCATGTTACTGTGAATGACGGTTACCTATGGAATCAGTCAGTACTATCTGAATAATTACCGTGCTGATATTGCAAATTATCAGATTAGAGATTTACATAGAACACTTCCCCAGGAGGTTGATAATATCATAGTCCATGATAATATTTACAAGTACTGGAACATTTATTATTTGCTAGATACAAGTATTTGTAACACATTGATTTTCATTTGATTACTTATTGAACTTATCACGCCCGCCTGGGCTTGAGCGTTCAGGTATAGGGGCCGAAACGCGACCAGGCGGGTACCTGCTGACGATTGGCTATTGTTTTATTTGTTTTAACGTTGTTTTTTTATCGCTTACTTCCTTAGTGTGATGAATGGACTGTGTCCGTTACTGGTCTCCATAGGGTTGACATGGTGATTACTAAGTGTCTATTTATATATATAAGTTCCTAATCAATCGAGCCTGAAACTTTGACCAAGGAGATCACTTGTTAAGCGGCCTTGTACGATCTCGTACACTTAAGGGTGAAGTCCAGCCCGTATAGCGCTATGTTATGGACCCCCGGGAAGGTCCGCCCGGCACGCAATCAGATCCGTCAAGTCTTTGTGCTTAAAGACCTTCATGCATTCATGCATTTGTCGAGGATCACAAGTCAAAGGACCATTAGGGGTAAGGTCCAGCCCCGCTTTAGAAGCGCTGATTGAAAAATGGACTAGTGGGAAGGTCCTCCACACCGATCTCGTCAAGTTTGGCTCTAAAATGTAGTCCTAGGATAGTCAAAAGTTTGACGCGCCTTGAACGTTTAATGTCTGCCGGTGGGAACGCACCACCTGTCCTCTTAAGGGCAAACCTTAAGTCTTATTAACTATAAGTTTATTAAAATTATGAAACATTTAGACGTCGTTATGGGAATGTCCCAGCTTCAATTACTTGATTTGTATTTGGCTAATAAGCCCATGATTACACAGGTGCATTATTTTTGCTTTGATGCGGAAGACAAAATGGTTTTTTAGCTATTTATATATTTCGAAGTAAACTAAATATGACAATGGTTGACATTGAAAATATTTCCTTCGAACTTGAAATGAGCAGTAACAGATAGCATTCTGTCCATGTACCACATTATACAGAAATGCTTCCGATCTCTTTCAACAGAACGTTTCAAGTGAATTGAAAAGACATTAGATCATCTCTTTCATCAGACATTCCTTATTTTTTATTTTAATCATCATCAAACGCAAAAACGTTTCTGCATTCTCAAACATTCAGGTCTTTTGGGGAGTTTGATGCATTTTGGGATTATATCTCTAGTCAAGAGAATAGAATGAATTTCAGTTTGCAATAGTGTCTGTTAATGTATCACCGACATGCTCTGAATCAGCTGCAGATATTAGGGGCAATAATTTGTTCATGATGCCCCACTAATTAATTTTGTCATGAATTCTCAGAAGCAATTTTTGTTTCATCTCAAAATTTCGAGTACTAATGCGATAGAGTTGAAAGGATATTAGCAAAACTGCCATGAAATTAATTTTTTGACAATCTTCACAAATGCAATTAGTTAATGAACTTTGTAGATTCGAAGATCTCATATAATCGAAGATTCTCACATAATGAATCTCAGGTGCGATTTGTTGAGACCTTCAATATATTGTGAATTTCAAATTTAAAAGCACATAAGATCTGATGCTCTGCGCTATAGCGTAGAAAAGTTATTTCCATGGAAGCATCTTTTCGGTGTTTATTCAAGTCAAATAAGGTCGCTTTGCGACATACGAGTTGTCACATTAAAGCCAGCAACTGCAATAATCGGTCAGAATAGACCACAGCATATCAGTCAGAAGATCCGTGATGTTGTGCACCAGCATCAGTGATGGACAAACTAAGGAGGAAAACATGGATTATTGATATCGGAGTCAACACCAGACGATCGAGGCATTCGCGACAAGGGAAGGAAAAGACTGACACGTAATAAGATTGACAGATTTTCGACTGAAATAATGAAATTTTGGAACACAAGTGTGAAAATAGTAGGCTACCCGTAATAATTGGAGATCTCAGAGCCCGCACACAAAGATTGAAAGAATATCTCCATAAGATCCAGGCTCTTGCCGCATACTGCTCCCCTCCCCACATCAAAGTAAGTTAATATGAAATAGATAATAACTGACTCCAATTCAATTTGTATTTACTTGCATGATTGCTCAACTTTTAAAAAAGAAAACTGTTCTGTTTTTTTAAGATAATTTTTCATCTTTTTCATGCCTCATTCAAGCTGTTTTGATGTTATGATAAGTATGTTCAGGGCTGGCAACGAATGAGATTTCAAAAAAGTCGATTGTTCGTGTCAATTGGCGAAGGGGACCTTCTCTAGGTAATTAAAGTAGTCATTACCCTATGCGCTATATTCGATTATTCGATAATTTTCCATTCATTTCATAATTTTTCATTCACTATGTACCGGTATGTATTTGAATAATTCTGGAATTTATTTGTCTGCAAAGTCAGCATGCCCACATGCCCACAAAATGCCTATCCATCAGTAATGAAATAAAAGACGCATTGTTTCCCATAATTTTGAAAACATGAACCAAGACTTTAAAATGCAAAATCGGAACGAGGCATAAAAGCTCAAACTGTCACAATAAATCACATATAATCATCATTTTGATTGAGGAATATTATTTTAGAAGCATTGTCACGACAACAAAGTGACATCCTTTTCTTTTCGAAGAGAGATCCACATTTCGAAAATACGCGTTCGCTGGGGGCACTAGTCGGTTGAACAGCAAAAGCACAGTGGGCCAATTTTTGAATTTCGCTGATTTGGGGAGTTGGCTTTGATGGGTTCCCCACCAGGTGATCGGGTCACAGTCTTAGCATTGAATCTTTACTCAGCATTGTAACAGTGTCATTCGTCGGTATTTACCTATCTCTAGTCGTGCAGCACTGAGAGGGAATAATCACAAATAATGCTGCCCACTTGCTAAAGCCTTCCCTTCACTCGAATACAGGGAATTCAGACAGTTGTGTAGTAAATCCGTGGCTTTTTTATGTCGGCTAGAAAAAGGAATTGCTATAGGGTGTGCTATTTCTCCCATCCTGTTTGTCCTGGTCATGGAGATGGTTATCAGGAGTGGCGGCAACAGTAGCAAAATGCAGGCTTTCATAGACGACTTAACGGTCACAGAAAATGATTCTAGTCGTATCTCTGATATTCTCAACAGGTTGCGTGAACTTGTTGGGTGGTGTGGGATGAAATTTAAGCCACAGAAGAGTAGGTCACTATCATTGTTTAAAGGCAAGATGACGCACGTGACTTTTGATCTGGGAGACAAGCGTATTCCGACTGTTCGAGAGACAGGAGTGAAAAGCTTGGGAAGATGGTCGATCAGCATTGAAGTACCTGGACAAGATCATCCGAACACCTCTACCTGGTCGGTTCAAGGTTTGGATCATACTAAGCAGAAGAGTGTGTCTATTGTCAAAGTAAAGTTGCGATACTTTTCTCCATCTGCTTTTGCTTCGTGTCAACAGTATCTTGCGTCAATCAATTGGTTTGATTTTTGTCTCTACTTGAGTGATGTAAACCTGATTGTTGAACTGCTTCAAAGGTTTCTTTATTTTGTTTACATTTGTTTTACTGTTGAGAAAACTGTTCGCATGAGAACGTCGGATCCACCTTGGTTAACCCCTTATTTGAAAGCGGTGTCGGATTATCGAGACAAGGCTCTCAACCAAGGTAACTATGGGAGATACTTAAACCTCAGAGAAAAGTTTATTGCATCTCTTAACAAAGCTAAGAAAAAGCATTTTCATTCCTTGAGTACTTCTTCCAATTCTGAAAGCTGGAGAATCATCAATTCTCAAGTCAAAAATCACAGTTGTAATGCACCTATCACAGAAAATACTGCTCTAGCTCTCAATGATCAATTTGTGTCTGCACTCTCAAGTCCGGATTTGCATTTGTTTTCTGAGGATCGTCCACCGACTTCTCCAGACTTTTCTTTAGTATGTCCGTGGCAGGTTGCTCTCATGATTAAACAATGTAAGGCGAACTCCATTGGTCCAGATGGAATCCCAGGATTCTTCTTTCGTTCGTTTGCCGTTGAACTTGCTGAGCCTTTGACGAACATTTATAATCGTTGCCTGGCTTCTTCGACTTTCCCCAATTTTTGGAAATCGGCCAACATTCTTCCCATTCCCAAATCCAAGTTCGACTATCGACCCATTTCGATCCTTCCTTTCTTGAGCAAAATCCTTGAAAGGCTGTTTAGAGACAAGCTTCTTCTCCCTTCCCTCAATCACCGTTTGAATCCCTCGCAATTTGGTTTCATCCCTAAGAATTTCCATGGTGGTTGTACGAACGCTCACCTAGCAATTAGCCTTACAACTCTGCAACATATTTCTGCCGACCCTCTGAACTACGTGAAACTCCTCGCAGTTGATTTTAGAAAGGCGTTCGACTCTGTGAGTCATTCCGTTCTTCTTAATTCACTGATGAAGAACTTTGGTTGCAATCCGCTGGTAACTAAATTCATTTTCAGTTTTCTTGAAAATCGTGTGCAGCGTGTGTGTTTGAATGGCATATCTACGCCCTGGAAAGTGGTCACTAGTGGGGTTCCCCAGGGTTCCATCCTCGGGCCTCTTCTTTTCGTTATTTTACTTGATGATCTTCCGCACCTCCATGACACTAAGATAATCGCCTATGCCGATGATGTCACCCTAATCCATCTTGGTAATGTGAATGTTGTTGACAATTTTCAACTCTCCGTCGATAGTTTTTGTTATTGGGTCGAAAAGAAAAAACTTGTTGTAAATGTTGATAAGACGAAATGTCTTACTATGTCACGCAAGAATTCTTGTCCGCCATGTTTGCCCATTTTTATTGATAATAGTGCTATTGAGAATGTTGAGCATTTGAAAATTTTAGGTGTTCTTTTCTCCAGTGATTTGAGTTGGAGTGTGCAGTTTGATAGCTTGTATAATCGCTGTTGCCGTGCTATGTCGTTTGTAAAACGTTTAATATTGAACGGTAATCGTGGTCCTGTTATTTGGCAGGCATACATGGCTTTTGTCTTCTGTCATATGGTTTTTTGTTGGCCAGTCATGTGCGACATCAGCAAAGGGAAATTCAGAAAGCTTGAACGATTACATGTCCTTGCTAGACGTTGGGCTGACGTAACTGACAAGACCAGCCTTGAAGATTTACTCAATAAGATTTGTGAAAAACTGATACAAAAGATAGCCACGAATGCAAATGTGCATCCTTTGGCTGAGTTTTTTGAAATTCGCCAGAATAACTGCAATATAAGACGTACAAGAGCTCTACGTCCCTTCCACAGAAGAATGGCTCTTTACAACAATTCGTTTGTCAAATTTTCCATCATATCGTGATTTTGTTCCTGTGTATATTTCTTTGTAATACCGCTTGTTGTATTCACAAATACAGAATTATTATTACAATTTGGCGTGTTCCCAAGGATTTTGTGGTCTATGACGATTCATGAGATCTCCCTATCCAGAATGGAGATAATCGAAGCCAATGTGAGCAAAATGATACGGAAGTGGCTCGGTGTTCCGCGAATGCTTACCAGTTCTGCTTTGTACGGCAGGAGGAACAGATTGCGATTGCCGTTAACATCTATTGTGGAGGAATGTAAGGTCAGCGAGATTCGGCTGCAGTCTATGTTGACTTTTTCTCGTGATGAGGCTATCCGGTCAGATCCACCTCAGTTGAAAGTGGGCCGAAAGTGGGATGTGGCGGAAGTCATGTCCTCCATCAGCTCTATGGCAAAGCACAGAGAGGTGAAGGGAGTTGTCCAAAACGGCAGGAGAAGTTTTGGTATGGAAAAGAGACAGAAATTCTGGTCAGAAATGAGTGAAGGTGATCAAAGAAAGAAGCTACGAGAGAATGAGGTGCAAACTTTGGAAGAAGAGAAGAGATTTGCCCTGGTATTGCAACAGGGGCAGCAAGGAATATGGCTGAACTGGGAAGTTCAAGATCGCAATATCTCATGGAACGATTGGTGGAACATGGGCTATTGGCAGTTGAAGCGGAAGCTTCAATGGATCTATGATGTGTTTCCAATCCCCGCTAATTTGGCACGATAGGGAATCCGCACGAACCCTCACTGTCAATTGTGTGGCAGGTATGTGAATCTTCGCCATATTCTCTCTGGCTATCATGTGGCACTGCAGAGAGGATGACACACGCACCGGCACGGTTTGGTCCCGCAAGAAATTTTGGAAGCAGTCTCGGATGCAGTAATACCTTCCAGGTATGTAGCGGGAATTGACTTTGTGCCGAGTGGTCAAACAAAGAGACGAAAGTCTCCTCGTGTGTGTCGATCCGTTCCGTCGAAGTGGGAAGTTTGAGTGGATAGACAACTGCCACATGAATTGTCCCTATCTGATCAACGGCCTGACCTAGTGCTGATCGATGCGGTAGGGAAGAGAATGATCATCGTTAAACTAACCGTTCCCTGGGAAGAGAATGTTAAGGATGCCAAATATGAAGAACTTGCCGAAGAGATTCGGAAGAAAAGGGTGGAAATGTGAGCTGATGCCCTTTGAAGTGGGATGCTGCGGCTTCGTTGCTCCATCGGTGAGGAAATTTCTTGCTAAAGCCGTTGTTAAAAGCGTAAAGATCACTATAATTTGAGTGCAAAGGCGGAAGACGGTAGCAGCTTTGTGTTAAGGACCTAGGCTCAACAAGCTGTTGCGGACCCACCATCCTGAGAGATACTAAGCTTATTGAGTCGAAATATCGGTGACGGATGGCGCTCAGCTGATGGCTCAGGTCCTCTTTTGGGTGCAGCAATTACTCTTTCACATGACATACAGAGAATGCAGACAGTTGTGTAGTAAATCCGTGCGCGCAACTATTTTCGACGCGCGGTTAACAAAATGGCAGATAGACTGCGTCGCCTCTCGTTTTGGCTGTGAGCCAGATTAGAAGTCTAATTACAGTTCATCTATGAGGAGCGCCACAAAGGCTACTGAGAGACTGTAGTTTGCGTAAACCTACAGTCGCTCAGTATCGTTTACAGTTGCTTCTTCCAGAAAATTTTCCGAAAAATGGATCGATGAATTAATTTTAATCGGTTAAAGATTGGCAAACCGATCGCTGCCAGCCCTTTGTCTGTTTATCGCTAATTTCCATTTTAAGATCATGAAGTGTAGGATTCTTGGCAGAGCTGCTGATTGTCAAAACACTATGCTTGTCAATAAAATACGGAGTTGTCTCGCCATGAAAGTCACTTAAGTGTACATCTCTGCTAAATCTGCACGACTAAAGGAAATACGAGCAAATGAGGTATCCGAAGTACGAAAAATGTGACTGCTAATGTTTTCATTAATCGCTATCGCCTCAAGCGTGCACCAGGAACTATCGGTCATTATCTTATCATCTGAGTGACAAAATGATTTCTTATATAATTTATATTCACGTCGCCTGAGACATTTCTAGTTTATCAAATTCAATTCAAGTTACTAATTGAAAGCAAAGCAGATGACGTAACCTCAGGATTCAAAAATTTTGAGTTTACAGTGATTATTTTCATTTGATTTACATTGGTTTAGTTTATCTAAATAAAAAAATAATCGCATTCTGTTCATATTTTGGCAAGAATACAGATGATTGAAGTAGTGTGTCTTGATGATTACTTTCCATGTGACTGAATAGGAAACAATCCAGCAATTATATCCTTTTCGTGGAACGTCTACATGTATTCTCACACCGTTTTATATCGTCTGAATTCAATGCCCACATACTCAGGTCTAAGACATTCACTGCATCTCCGTGAATGCTGGCAGTCTTGCGATTTCGAAGTGATATGATCAGCGATTGCACCGGGTCAAGATCCGGATCCGGCGGATCCTGTTGTAAATATCCGGATCCGGGATCCAGTATAAAATCCGCCCGGATCCCGGATCGAGCGAAGAGCATTTATGATGAGATGTTGATGGTCATTAATGCTGTGGAAAATCCTATTTAACGATAGAAATTACAAAAGTTATAGAACCTCAAACTTGTTTTTCTCTTTACTGACTTAGAGTTGGGAGTGGCAGTCATGAATGCGAATATAAATCTTAATAGAAATGTTTTATACAGGAATGTCTGTAGCTCGGTACAGAATGACCATCTATTGATGAACAAAAAATATGAGGTAACTTTTTCAAGCTTTGTTCATTCTAATTGTCATGTTACCGTTGTTGTGACCACTGCACCTGCTTTACTAATCCACACCAATGAATGAATGGAGATCCATGACTTTCAAAGCTAATAACACAAAAAGGATCCAATGTGCTTTTCCAAACATATGACATTGATCCGACTACCTTAGACTTACAATGAACAATAGCTGTAATTGTTAATAAGTCTATAATAGTTGGCTATGCGCATATTCGTTAAATAAACACAAATAAAAGCAAGTTTGCTGTCTTTCCCTTCTGTTAATTAAATACACTTGTTTATCTTTGTTGAAATTGTTTTTTTGATTGACAATCATGGTAAATGTAGACTTAATAATTGCAGAAATTCAGTTACGATTAGCATGTCTTAAGAAAGAGTGTACATTTCTCTATGCTCAGTCTCAGATTGTATTACCTATATTTTAGATACTTGTAATTATCCATTGATATTTTGTGAAAAAGGTAATAACAACTGAGAACCAGAGTGACAACTGCAATTGGCGATAGCAAAAACCTAGGATTTCGATATCACTTCATTGGTATTGTTTTTATGTATTATGAAGCGCATAATTTAAACTTAATCTCAGGAACCAGACTATTCAATGTTTCATGATAGTGAAAACGAATTACATTCAATTTTATCACTTTTGATCATAGGATCCGGAGTCCGCCCGAGTACCCGGGTCTAGGATCCGGAAAGGGATCCGGGTGGTTGCAAAAACCCGGGTATTTGCAATCCCTGGATATCATACACAGGCCGAAAGGAGGAAGAAATCTACGATCGTGTAGCAAAAATAATGATAGCACGATTAATTACCCAAACCAATTACAAGACACTCAGATGATTTCCTCGACAATAAACTACATCCTTCCAGGGCGATTTAATTGAGCGATTAAATAAAACGTCGAAGAATTATTGTTGCAAACATTTTGTTATGTGATTATTTTTGTCTACAAACATGCTTGCACCTAATTGCAATCTTGCTTGTTTCACTAGATTAGCCAACAAAGTTTTTTTATAAAATATACAAAAAATGAAAAAGGCATGATCTTGAGTGAAGTTATGATTGAATAAATTTAGTGATTCCCATGCTCAGGAGAATCCCCGCCCAGGGGAAGCAATGAGAAGTCAATGTCGGAACACCAAATAGTTGTAATTTTTTTAAAAAACGTCATGACATTTTATTAAAAGATATTGCTACAAGGAATGACAGCAATAACCGGTAATAATTACTCAGATAAAAACTTACCGTTAATTTTAAATCACTGGCTCTAATACACAGACAGTATCAAGGGTTCCCGTATTAGTATTGTCCCAGTGTTTAGTGCCAGTATTTGGGACCAGTATTGGGTCCCAGTATTTAGTACCAGTATTTGGGACCAGTATTGGGTCCCAGTATTTAGTACCCTTGATACTGTCTGTATATAGACCAAACGCGTCGGGTGACTCGCACTTTTATTTGCTGAAATATAAGTCGCAAAAATTGTGAGAGAACCTGCTTTTTCTTAATCATCAGGTCCAGTAATGCTACGACGAGCATATCGCATTACAAATATCGATGTCCATGATGAGCATCAAATTTTGGCCTATATTGTGACCGTCAAACATGATGATCTCAAGGTGAATTTTCTGAAATAGATGTCATTATGTTACACAAAAAAGCTTCAGCATCGATGATGAATTTCACCTCTAGTAAGCCCTACTTATTCGTGATGAAATTTAGCGTCATCACAACCTAATGTAGAAATCCCGCATCCTCTACATTCACAAAATTGCCACAAGACTTCGAGAAACAAAACTGCTTGCAGATCTACTTACAATTATTTGTTTTGGGCAGTGGGACATATTTTGCAGCATGTCTTGTATGCATCTTGAGTCGCCGCTCAATCTGCGCTAGATCTGCCTATTGGTGGAGAATACTCATGTCAGTGATTTCCGTTTTATCATTATCAACAACATTTCAAAAATATCTATTTCTGTTTCAGTCAGCATCCGCCTCAAGACATCAAAAGTAGTCGATGTCGTTGACTATCGCTCTAATTAATTGAAGTAAATATAATTATTCTGTCTCTTAGTTATCTTTCCTTTCACTGACATGCAGCCACAGTGCTGTATATTGCATGACTAGATGATGCAATACAAGCTTCACTTACTTAGAAAAGTGTGGAGTAGATTGTGGGCACGAGGATCCATTTGGAATTATTTTTTGAATTGTCTGCTGGGACATCTTACAGAAAATGCCACTATTCATTTAGCTTCTTAAGATGTTAGATAAATGACGTGTTCCTACCGGCGTTTTCACATGGATCGTAAGAAAAAGCATTTGTTGCTATGACTATACTAAAAGGCTATGATGAATATCAAAGACTATCAAAGACTATCAAACACTAAAATGACAATATTTAATTAGTGAGGCACATTTTAAACTAATCTTAGCGAGCAGCTTAACATGAATTACAAAGGCAAGGTTACTTGAAATTTGTAATGTTTATCAGTTTCGTTTTGTACACTTATCTATAACTGCGGATGCATTCACGCATAAAAATTACACTAAACACACATGAGAAAATTAAATTGATCAAAGAAGAATAATTCACAACAGCAAGCAAGTAAACGAATATTCAAATTGATTATTACTGTCGAACCATTGTTGATTGTCTTTGACATATAGACATATTAATTCTTCAAACATATGTCACATTTCCGAATTATTAATGCAACAGGAAGGAAGCAGAATTTAAGCAGAAATACAGGTTCGATTAACTGTCAAATTTAGAAGCGGAATTTTTCACTCTTTTTAAAAGTTCGATGAATATTTTGGAACTTTGTTTTATGTAGATTGTGTTCATCAATCAAAAATGCTTTAAAATTCTAGCTATAATATAACATTCCAATGTTTCAACAAACAAATCTGTCTGGAGTATCACCAGCAAGGACTGTAGTTGCAGTATTCAACGTACGCGAGGATTTTAATTGTGTTTGCTTTGGATATGTACGTGTATGTAAAGATGAATCACAACGAATTTGGATGACAGTGGATTGTTGTCGCCGTAGCTCTGCTTCACGATTCTCAGTTACTACAATATAAGGTGTATATATAAGTGATGATGGGTCAATAAAAGTAATGTAATTCCGATAGGTTTAAATAATGTTTGAAATGATTGAGACACTATTTGAAAACATGAAAATATGTTTTAATATGACTGTAATTTAGATATATATTTACAGCATAATTATGTGTTACCGATAGTTAATGGTTCATCATTGAAATATTAAACGCAGAGAAAATTCATTTAAAAGGAAATAAGGTCGGTTCAAAGTTCTGTTTAATCAGACTATGGTTCAATGTCTTTTAACCGAACGAGAATCTGATGAACAATGGCGGTCTTGTAATCAGGATGAGGTTCTTTCAATTAATCGCATCCTGGTTAACCGCCATCTATCACTGATAGTAATCCGGTTTGTTTAATCTAACCAATATAACCATAGAAATAGAATATTCGTAATTCAATTTATTTGCGCTATAAACAGTTCGATGGATTAAATCAAATCAACCGGTTTGAAGCATTATTAAACAATAGAAATTAACGATACGATAGAAGGTCTGCTGTTATACTTCTATGCGTTAATCTGAATCTGGTTGATTAAAATGCCAACGAGGACTTATCAATTATTCGGTTTAGCCTAAACGAAGTTTTCAAATCTGCTTCAAAAATGCAGTCAATCTGATTTGTTACCTGATTGAATCGCGGAAAACCTGAGTGTGCATTTCTTTTTTGTAAAAGAAGCAACCTTGTTTTGCAAATTTCAGTTTGAAAACCGTCAAATCTCAGGCTAATGGTGTACCGATGGGATCTCCTCTCACTTCAACTTTAGCGAATTTATCATTGTCTGAAATTGAGGAAACTTCGCTGAGTGAAGAGTATGCACCTCTATTCTACTCAAGATTGTATTTATGTTTTCGATAATCCTGATATTAGAAATAAGATTTCATGCTTTTCATAATAAGCAGCACTGCAATCTAAAATTCACTACAAAAATTGGTAATGATGAACTACCTTTCCTTAATGTCCATACTAAGGCATCATGGCAAACTGTAATTTATCGCACACTGTGAACAGCTCAGCAGGTCATTTCCTATGATGTGCACGTGATATTGTGGAAGAATGTGTGTGAGAATGTGGTTGAATGTGGATACAGTTGCTCAAAATGTTTATGTTTGCCGACATTGAGAGGCTCGCCAAATCTAAATGTGTTTAGCTTTATAGACAGAGTGCATGAAAATGAAAGGAAATGACCTGAAGACATTCCATGTCAAAATTATGACTCTGGGCTCAGTACTTTTCGTTTAATCAGAGAAACATACAAAATCTCATTTCAGCCAAAAATTGCAATCTGCGTCCCATTGGAGTAACATGTGTTTTTCTTTGATTTTTTCTGACAAGAAGAGGAACTCACTAGAACTCGGCAGACGCGCAGACTCGTAGTAGGCATAGGATGCACATCATTCTGTGAAAGTCTCATTTTCGGGCTCGTTCCCTGCAGAAACTCGCTCTGGCTGCCGAACTATCCCCCGAAAGATAGGTAATATTCATGTATTCACGAGCCAAATAATTAGAATTTTACGTATATGTTCGCATTTTCGACATGTTGTTGAAATGACAGAGAAGATTGTTAATATTATTGTTAACAGAGGTTATTTTGTTCAAGATTTACGTCGTGGTGCCAGTAGTGCCAAACATATCCTGTGCGAGCATATAGATTTGTTACAAAAGCTTCCGGAATTTTTTCATGTTAAAATTTTTTTGATCGTTGTTTGCAATAGGTGTCACGGGAGTCACTGTTCTACAGCGGGGGTCCGCCAACCTGGGCATACAGGAAATTAAAGGACTCGAAATAAAATGATGGTTGGTTTTCCTGCTGATTCACTGGTGACTCAGTGGTGTCGAGATTTATATTTGATAATATGTAATTTTCGTTCGCCCTTTGTTTTATGATAGCTCTCAATTTGCGTATTTTGATATGAAAAACTTTGACTTTGCTTGGTTTGCCTGTGGAAACGCTCGTAAGTCGTCTTGAGGATTACTTAAAATTCGATGATTATATAAACTTCGAAACTGCTTATATATATTTTGCAATTTTGTAACAGAAGTCCGCTAAAGTGCGGATTCTCAAAAGTTCACAAAGTCAAGAACGAAAATTTAAAATAAAGCTGGACAAAACAACACTAAAACAATTATATACAAGGGGCTCATCCACAAGATGACCGACTGGGGCCATAGGCGCACCCCATAAAACAAAATAAAATACACAGAAATAACGGTAATAAAAATACTGTGGCTGCACTCAAATCATACCACATTGGACGGACAATTGTCTGCTTGAAAACAAGCCAGACTTTAGCTGGAGTGAAGAATGCTTACTTAGAAGTTTTTCCATGCATCGTCGTCTCATGCATCATCTTGAAATGTTACACATCATTTCAAATTTAGTCAGCCAATCACGGAAGGAGTTGCTCGCATCGATTTACACCAAACAGACACGAATATACACGAAGGGAGTTCCATATTCGTATGCAAGACATTCCAAATCTTTGAAAACATACAAGAACCTCGCATTAATTGTTTGTTTCAATTTGTATGTGAGTTTGACTTTAATTTGTATGAAATTTTCATATCCAGCGATGTACAGTGTAAGGATACTTATACTGGATTACTGCCAAATTAAAATCGAATTGTCTCAAACAATAAAAATTAGGCTCGGTGAATGTCATGTTGCATCGAGCACACACCACTTCAAACAGTTGGCATGCATACCCTACATGTATTTGTCAAATGACTGTAATATACTACCTTCTGATATGCATTAAATTTACTTTCCTTTTGTGCTTGGGACTCTTTGAATAGCTCCTCATTTTATTTCTCCGAAGTGTTGTACAATGTCTGCAGAGGCACGAGAGCGCAGCCGATTTCTCTTATCTTTTCGTTCTCTTTCTTATCAACAGATCCTATAAAATTTCTTGTTTTAGCATTCATTCTATTTCTTGATGTCAACATATTTTTGCTCTCTGATGGACTTATTTTTATTATTGCATGTACCCATTTATCAAACACAAAAACTTCTTAGTCCTTTCTGCTCAAATTTTCACTTCTTTCAAATTGATAATAGTTTTGATTGCACTTCTAATAAATGATTTTGCCATTCCTGATCTTATGGTCCTTTTTTGGTCGGAAGTTGCAAATCGTGAAAATATAAGATGTTCTTGTTCATTTCTAATAGCCGTTTGCTGTCCACAAGAAGCATGATGCATATTATTTAATCCATTAGTTCAGAAGATCTCTCATAAAAGAACTGTCTTATATTCATCTCCTATCTCATACGTCGGAAGTCTGAATCTGTTTATTTGAAAAATTTGACGACAAATTCTTTAGATAAATTATTAGATTAGTCGTTGTTATTGAAGCATCAAATAAGCAATGTATTGAATGATGACAGTGAATGAGATATGGTTGCTCCGTTCATGTAATTTTCCATTATCTTATCCCAACAGAAACAAAAGAGGTCATGTCAACTTTAATCAGATTTATTCTTGTTCCAGATGAAATACACATGTAGTCTAAACTAAGCACGTCAACATGATATTGAAAGCTTAGTAGCGTTGATTGTGGGAAACTTGAGTGAACGACAATATCAATGATTAATTAATAGCTGTGGATTGATTCGGCAAGAACCTTTTGAAATGCTAAACAATGAAAATGTCTTCGAAGGAATTTATAGCTGTTGGCTTAAGACGAATTCCATGAAAAATTGGACATCGGAATTTTTCGTAAATAACCTACCACCAAAATCATCATTATCATAATAATAGGCGCATATATTTCAGAGATGTGTTATGTGTGTACAAAGATGTGTTATTTCAAAAAGACATTAGCGGCTAAAAAATAAGCTGTTGTATCTTTCACATATTGTTAAGGAAAAGCATCTCGATCGTATGATCGCAGATCTCTTGCGGCAATATGAAACGTCCGGCTGATGATAAAGGAGGAAGATGACGGTGCAGTATGTGTTGTGAATTCATTCTTTGTTGCAGAAATTTCATTGATATTGAAAGGCGACAGTCACTTAAGTCTGGCAAGCAATTTTATTCACAATCGCTGCCACACAAATCTTTATGAAATCGTCGTTGCGCTCTGTCAAGTCGTAATTTCTCTTGCAATGAAAGATTCGAAAACAATGGTAAGCAATATTCAAGAAGAGAGCAAATCAACATAAATTAAGTAAGCTTTAGGTTGCCTGTGGAAAGACATGGCTTCAGTGTTCTCATAGCATATAGTCGCTTCGAAACATCTTTTGATGCCATATCTACATGTGCTGTCCAGTTTCCTTTATCAATAAACCAGACGCTCAATATGCTCATGAACTCAAGTTGATTGTGTGAGGTATCGCAAGTTTCATGTTCACGTCCAAATTCTTCTCTCTAATGATGAGGTTTTTGCACTTAAAAACATTCATTTCAAGGTACATCGATCGAGATCATCTTGGTATGTTGTCCTATTTCTCTAATATGTGATCGTTTCTTGAGTTTGGGTAGATGGGGAGGCACATAGTAGTATCGTCTGGATCAGGAATGCGGAGTCGGAGTCCCGGAGTCCTATCATTTTTGCTGGAGTCGGAGTCGGAGCCCTATCAAATGATAGGACTCCGGCCTACAACTCGACCCGAAATAAAATGCAAACAAATTATCTATCCCCGTGCATGGCTGTCACTGTTTTGATGTCAACTTCATCCGTCAAAGAAAAGTACAGAGACAGCAGTGCATGTAAAGCTTGTAATAGTTGAGGGAATGAACCGTGATAGTGAGAAAAAGGATTGTCTTTTCACTCGGTGATTTAGTAGAGAAGACAAGCCTCCCTACCTCGATCACACCTACACACCAAAGGTCACGTCAGAGACAAAAATGAAGTAGTGAATATCTCAGAGTTGGCTTTTTGCCGGCTAAAACTGGCAAAAACTGGTAAAAACCGGCTAAAACCGGCTAAAACTAAAATTCCGAAAAATCAGTCTATTTCTTCACGACATGATCGACAGTAAGTTGGGGTTTCGGCTTTATGATGCATGCGGTTTCGCAGTTTGCAGTTTGCAACTCGTATCTTCCAAAACATGACATTCATTCTGTAATGGAACCACATGATATGATTTTATATCGAACGACAAACGATGTTGTCTTTCTTTACGATTGCTCTGTCCTTTTCTTGTGATTTAAGAACAAATGTAGACTTCAGCACCATTTTGGCTCTTTGGTTCATGTAACAGAAGTTGTTAGATACTCGCAGAATTATCATCAAATGAATGAAAAAATGAAAAAAAATATATGAATAAAACTGGTTTATACATAGAACTAAATTAAGCAAACCGCTTTCTTCATGTGGACGAGCTTCAATAATCCCACTGTCATTCTTCTGTGTTGAGTGTTCAGCAAGAATGTAGAGTGTATTTTAATAGTAGCTTAGGTTTCATCAAATCTAGATTCGAACCCAGGTCTCATGAACGCAGAGAAAACACTCTATCAAAAAGTATCTGCATCGGAAAATCTCACCTCTCAAATCAAGCAATGTGCAACAGTCACTTAGAATGCACCTCTACTCTTTTTAGAAATATACTAAATGTACTAATGCTTGTGACTGTAGCAGGAAATCATGATTTGTAAGAACAAATAATAATTAAATAGCATAGTTCTCACCAGCAATCTTGATAAAGTGAGGTACAATGTATGTCTGAACAGCTTCAGTTATAATATTAACAAAAGAACATGTCTAGTAAGCTGTAAAATTGATCTTGTTAATAGCATCTGAGAGCGACAAACAATTCTGACATCATTGTGCACATGTGATATACAAGTTTGTTTAACGTTCTTGAAATTTCCATATTTTGAGCTTAAATCAAAACTTTTCTTTCGGTTTAAAATTCATTTAACTCCTCTAAATATGTGAGGGTTAATTATCATGACATGAAAAATGTTGAAGGGCAAAATTTTTAATCTAGTCCTTGTGGGATTGGAGGATAAATTTCATAGTAATATTCGTGTAATCACAATGGGTATGGGACATTTGCCACAGATTTAGAAGACAAGCTTTTTCTATGAGATCAGCAGGGAGGTTAATCGTAGAAATCCGAGGCCAGATTTCTACATTTTCCTACTTTCTAGCTTCATGGAATGCCTGTTTTCGATCTTTTACATACAGCCAAGTGATTTCCTTTCAGCATGGACGTCTGTTGCATCTTACAATGAATGAAATTCGTAAGGCAACAAAATGCGTGCACGCTTAGAAGAATAATGCACAACAGCTTTATAACAATATTTTTATAATAATTCATATTCTTACACTTATACTTGGAACATATTCTTGATTGAAATGCGATATTGATAGGTTTGAATTGTGAAAATACAGTCCTAGATGTTTATCGAATGATGAAATGTAAAGTGAACTTATCGAAGTAAAGTGAACTTATTGCGACTAACGTTCATCAATAAAGTAAGGAGTGACGATGATCCCTTATATTGTATGTACCCAAAAACGTAAGCAGCAATGCTAGAAAAATGTTTTAGCCAGTTTTTGCCAGTTTTAGCCGAAAAATGGTGACAAAAGCTGGTGGTTTTTACCACGTTTTTACCGGTTTTTACCAGGTGGTAAAAACCAGGGTAGTTTTTACCGGCCAACCCTGGAATAGCTTGAAAAGTCACCATTGTTATCTCAAATAAATACAGTCCCAATATTGACCCTTGAGGAACCCCAGATGTGACTCGGCTTGATGCTCTTTTGAGAATACCGATTTTCTGATTTCTGTCACTCAGGTAATTCCGGATCAACAAAATAAATTGTCCTGGAAACTTACATTCGATCAATCTCTTCATTATAAGGTCAAATCGCAATTTGTCAAATGTCCTTTTGTAATCATATGAGATAATGACAAATCCAAATTTACTGTGATCATCAAGATAGATCATCAATCTGTCATGAAGTGAAGCTACAGCACATAGAGTAAAAGAGTTCGGTCTTTAACCAAACTGACAATTATCGTTGTTGTTCAAAAATGTGGATTTCATTGACATTAAGACGATGTTTTCTAATATCTTTTCAGGAACACTTGGAATACTGATTGGGCATAAGTCATTCACATTAGGTGGAGATGATTTTGGTGCAGGACAAATAACAGCCTTCTTCAACAAGTCTGGAACAATGTATTGGTCATGCTGAAATTCAATCGATTCTCATGTCTTCCAATCGTGTCGCACAAAAATGCACTATACACTATAAATCGCTGGATACGAAAATTACATACAAACATACACCAAAATCACATACAATTTGAAACTAACATCTGATACGAGATTCTCTCATGCTTACAGAGATCTGGTATGTTTTTCATACGAAATCTCACTTACTTTCGTATGTGATTGGTATGTAGCGATACGAACCATTCTATCTGTGATTGGCTGCTTTACACTGAAATACGAGCTGTTAGTATGTTTTATATACGATGACCGATGCAAATTCATCCTCATTCGTATGCCTCTGGCATGACGAGCTTTAAGTCACATAGCGAAAATATATATAATACATACTAATGTCAAATAACTTTTTTCAGTAATACTAGTCGTGAATATGATTTGATTGATAGAGTGATTGAATTTCTGCTCCACGATATTGTCGTCGCTGCTACTTGTCTAGCAGCATTAACAGGATCTTTATTTACCTCTATTTTATAAACCAAGTTGATAAACATCAATTCATTCAATTCATTGAAGCGATGTTGATCGAATAATCATGTTGACTTATATATCTCAAACATAACTATTTTTGCGTTCATGAATTTATTTGTTTT
Source organism: Prostheceraeus crozeri (assembly GCA_907163375.1). NCBI lineage: Eukaryota > Metazoa > Platyhelminthes > Polycladida > Euryleptidae > Prostheceraeus > Prostheceraeus crozeri. The sequence continues at coordinate 379,806 of CAJQUW010006306.1, read as the reverse complement.
TATTTGTTTTTATTTCGGATTGATAATATGCTTAATTTCAAAATTACATAATGCATATTTGTTGATGGTTAAATACTTATTGATTATTCATGAAATGCCTTAGACATACGTGTATTAAAATCGAATTTAGTATTGAAAGTATGACTCTTGAATGTGATTATCTCACTACTTACAAAATAGTAGTGGCATTAGTGTGGTCTTTATTGACAAAAGGCCTTAAATCAACATAAGTACCTTGGACATGATTGATGCTTTCTTTTAACATTGTGCTGGTATGGCTTTCGCATGTGAAGCATGCCACATTTGAAATAACACACGAAAAGCATGCAAATATATACCAAGAGAATACAGAAATATACCAAAAAAATATTTTGGTATTCATCCTCCGTATGTGATTGGTATTGAACGATTTACAGTGTACATCATGCGAGAGCTTGTAACCGCCATTGTATTTGCTGAGCAGTGCTCAAAATATGAAAGTCGCTCAAATTGAAAATCAATTTTTCAATAGGAAAGGGCATGATAATGAATCAGGCACTGGGAAAATGAGCACTTTCTGAGCTCTCTTTTGATGTGGTCATGCAAATCAGTGAATTAGGAAAAAAGTGATATCGTAAAGTTATCACTAAATCTCTTTGCCTGAAAATGTTGTATTCTCACTTTTTCATCAAAAGTGTTCATGTTTGGTATGGTGTCTTCAGAACCCTGTTGATGTAAGGAATGTGAATATGCAAGTTCTATTCAAATAAGTTCAATAGTTCTTTTTCAAACTTCCTCAATATCTTTTCTCCTAACCGCTAATGCGCGCTAAGACACGATCATAGCATAACAACGACTTACGTTTACTGTCATCTAGAGCCTAGTCTTTCGTGTCGAGTTCATGTTCAATAATTCAATGTAAATTTTTAGATCTAAGGATCTTTAGATCTATGATTTTTAGATATTTTTTTTCTAAAGATCTAAAGGCAAACTATCTACATGACAATGACTGCCGGTGGCAGCTGAAAGGCCTCCTACAAAAAAATGGCTATTTTGAAAAAGAATGAACATCGCTTTCTGTGTGTTCCTCATGGCAAATGAAGCGAATTTAGAATCCAGCTTGCACTCGAATACTGAACAGTAGGCTAGATTCGCTCACCAATATTTCAATGAATGGAATTCCTTGTTCTGGCCAGGAGGACCTCTTTGTTTTGAGCCATCACGATCGCCAGCAAATGGAAAGTGACTTAACAGCTTCGGCCGATGCTCGACCGGGCAGCAGATAGTTTCTCTCCGAAATTCTCCGACGACGTCGAGGTTAGACGACATTTGTGATCGCTTGACTTTTATAACTCTAATGACCATGACACCTTTTGTAGACTTGATTGTGTTATTCATTTGTGACATTTGCGCTATTTCTTGCACTCACACAGATTTCAGCTATTGCAGCCAGTTTTGGCACGGCTGCAGCCAGGTCTGAATCTAAAAATGTAATTAGGGTTTAAAAGTAGCCTATTTGAAGACATGTTTCATAATGCTATTTGAAAAGCAGGATAATAAAAAAATGCATGCTAGTTTGAATCTGCGGTATAAAAGCATGGTGAAAAACAAGGATAGATGCATAGCCACAGAATTAGACAGCTCGATGGTCCCCCTAAGCTTCCCAGAAGGGAATAGTCGCACTTCGCTCGCTATGTATAGGATATCAAACGATATTTGAAAGCATTATCAACATGACAATCGACGGCCGCAGGCCGGAAATATGTTAAGGGATAATGATTGACAATATCGCATGATATCCATCATAACGCATAGTTTTCCCTGTAATTCAGAGTGTGATATCTGATGGTCTCCGTTTGCTATGTACATAATACATGGAATACCGGTAAATCAGGCAGTAACTATGGATTTCTGAATTCATGGATGATATAGAGATCCATGCAGAAGTCCATAGAAATATCCAAATCCACTCATTTTTATTCGTGTCATAAAGCGCATGAAGACGGCATGAATGATTTCCATCAATTCTTTTTATAGCCTACTACTACATCGGATTACAGCATGGACATTGGAAGATTACAGCATGCGCTCAATTAAGATGGAATTTGTCGATGGACCCTACTACAAGAAACAAACAAGCCTCCAATCCAAGCTCCATTTCGCAAAATTTTGAAGCAATTCTTTTTTGTGCTTATAGCGACACACTGACTTCCGTTGAACCCCAGCTCTTCAAACTATGTATATGTGATATTTAGTTATCTATGATTCATGAAAATTTCCGTGTGATATTTTTTCATATTATACATTGAGATCATTTGGAAGACCAGAGATTTTTGCACTAAGCTACCTTTCTCCGAACTTTCTCCTAATCTCGGCAAGGCATTCAGAATTCCTTTTCTACCCACTTGCGAAGTTCCTGCATGTGCCATCGTTTTCAATTAGTCTGCACATGCACAGTTCCAATAATTACACTGGAACACTTGCACAATCCAATTCTGAATGTATAACAGTATGAAGCCTAGGCTCGAAAGCTTGGTTTTCAAAATGCAGTTTTAAAACGTTGCTCTTAAAATAAGACTTTGAGACGAACCTGTTATTTTTGTCTCTCAGAAATTGTAGATTGAACTAATGTCAATTAAGAAAGCATGCAAAACATCTTCATGCTTGCACCAATCATGTGGTAATCGTCCTTATGTTCTTATGAGCAGTTTTGCATGAATGTACCGGTACATTATTGACTATCATTTATGAAAACCTGAAATATGTTATCGTCAGTTTCCATCAGTAAATTCTTTTTGAATGTCACTATTTGCAAACTTACAAAAAAGCGAAGCGAAAGTATTCGTGGGAAACAAACAGAATCACTCCCTTTGTTCGACGTAAATATCAATTTTTTTAAAAAAAATCCAAAACTCGCCCACGTAAGCAATAATCGTAGAATTGCAATTGTGAGTTCTGATAGCATTTCCAGAGGTATTCAGTTTATTCAATGACTGAAGTTGCATTGTGGTCTTCAATACAATTGTTGCTGATGTGTTAACCATCGACGCTTTGGAGGAGGTCACATTTTTCTACTTAAAATTTGCTCCAGTTTTTGAAACACTTTGCATTTGCTGATGTGATTTACAGTAGCTTGCTTTTCCCTACTTATTGGTACATTTTTGACATCTTTAATTTGACGTGCAGGGACGGCAAATAAATTGCCTTAATTAAATGACGAATAATAAAAATTACGAACAATTTCTTATACATGTTTGCACTATTTGATTTCAGCCATCTTAATTTGATTTTAAGAGAAATGCCGAGTATGACTTCATATCAACAGTCTATAATTGTCTGTGGGAATACTCATTTGTCTGTAATCCTCATCCATGCTTCTCATGATTCGTAGAAATTCATGCATGTGTAAGAAAATAATTCTACAGCTCTTGCGATTACTTACGGAAAAATACTGTTGTCGCTTTTCTGCCAAAATATATAACATGAATGTAACATACAGCAAAAGCTGCAATATGCCGTTCATCGGAGAGTAGCGATCTCTTTTTGAACATGTCATAGTCCAAACGTCTTTATAAATATCACTGCAATGAAACTGGTGTTTGCCGGCATACTCGTTCCATCTATAAAACTCTCAATAACCAAATGCTTTACTGATTACCCGATATATTATGAAAGCATTAAATTTCGGCTGATTAGTGTCTCTTTCTATTTCATGATTGAAATTTAGAATGATGCTAGATGCATATTTGACTGATATTCAATGAATATTTGATGGAACTATTCAATCGACATTATGATCAAATTAAAGCAATAGTTGATAATGAAGAATGAAGAAGTCAGTAACACATTGAGAAGACACGAAAACACTAAAAGAGGTGCGAATTACATATCACGCATCGGACAGGCCTAACACAAGCGAAAATCTTGGCATTATACTGCCGAATAATGTTGTGCGCAGTGTACCGGTTCTTTTACGAGAACCGACTTTTGGTCCGGTGCGCCGAGGCGGTCGAATTTTAATCAAATTGACATCCTGCTGTACAGCTTTACTTAAAATTGATGTATTCTATCTGAAAAATTGCAGTCCCAACAGAATAAAAAAATGAAGATTTTGTGTCACTACTCCCCATACTTGGGGCTTGGACGGTGCTGACATAGTCAGACTTATAGAGCGTTGTAGTACTTTAAGTCCGGATGCCCTTCCTGCCGACTTCCAATGACACCTTCGGGGCTCGACCTCTGGACCAGAAGATCGCTAGGCCAAGCACTTAACCACTGTGCCACGGAGACCACTGTGCCATGGAGTTACTGCAGTCCTAACAGAATAAATGAGTGATATTTATAAGCATGATTACTCCAACTAGGAGAACATTATTCAATTCTGTTTATCAATTCAATTTGTTTTATACTTCAAATTTCTTGGTGATCAAATTGAAATATTTTGAAAATCAAGGTAATATCATTAAATTACTGATTCATTTCCTGATGATGAGAAGAATGTGAAAAGTGACGAAAATAATAGATGATTCAAGTTCATGAGAAATCAGTTAAGGGCCGAAAAATCTCACTTCTCGCGACATAAGAATCTCGGAATTTCATAGTGAACATGTCATAGAAATATCACAGTCCAGAATCTCAAGATTCATCCAGCGTTCTATCCGAAAGATTTTTTCCTACGATCTGATAGCATTGATTTAGACTGCCTGAAACCGAGTAATTTCCAGATGCTGACCTTTATGTACGGCAATTTGTATACTGCGGTGACATTGCTTCGATTAATTCTATTTTTCCCCATGTTTTCAGATATCATGTTTTTCATGATTTTGATAAAGTATCAATGATAAGCTCTTCCCTTGCTGTATACTGCATGTGTATGTGTGTTTTAAAAGAAACAATTTAAACCCAGACGTTTCGTCCGCCACGGACTTAATTAGTCAATAGAACTTTTTGCCATTTTCTGTCTGCTACTATGTTGAGAGTCACGTGCAAGTGAATTAAAGGAAGCCTAATAAGTTTGCTGAATTTCCCTAGTACTTTATGAAATTTCCATTGATTCTGAACATTTATAACAGGAGACAGAGAACCTAACTTCAAGATCTTGATGTCTTTATTAGCTATCAGTTTAGAGCGAAAAAGAAGACTGTGATATTTCGGCTTCACTTCAGTGCTTCGGTGTAGAGAACGATGCACTGGTGCAAGCAGGTGCGGCTAGCGCTCAGCTCTACCGAAATACCAGTATATAAGAAGTGCCGGTCTGTTGTCGGTGACGTTCTATTGCCGGTGTTATGCTTTTCTTTTACCCCCTCAACTGTTTTGCTGATCGGAAAAAGAGAATCAGAAATCTGCGTTACTAAATGACCCCCTAGGTTAAAGAAAGTCACAACATAATCAGCGTATTCTATTTCCGTCGTTTCTCTGTTTCCGCCTGCATGTATTGGTCAACATTAGAATTTCTATGGCATGTACTGTTGCTGTCGAATGGCAGTAAGTTAAGGTCACTGAGTTGTAGACACTGGCCTATAAAATACATGGGTTACGGTGGTCTTTCATGCAATCGTTTACTGAAAATGAATGTAATGCTACAATCTGATGGTGCGGTCTCTGCAAAGAAGACCCGTGGTCCGTTCAAAGTAGGGACAGACCAAGAAATATCTGACAAGCATATCCTCATTTATATGAGAGATGGACCTTGTCCAGAACAAGCAGATAAAGCAATGAAAAGAAGAGTAAGGAGTAAGGCCAGCAATTACTCCTTTTCAAATGGTACTTTGTACTACACAGTACGGAAATCGACAGGACAGAAGATTGATTCTGGAAAAGTAAGAAGTACCGAGAAAAAAGTCGTTCTTCTGACTGACTGAGAAAAACAGGAGAAGCTGAAGGCATTGCATTGTGGCACAGAAGGAGGTCACGTAGGACAGATGAAAACTCTGCATAAGATAGAGCAAAGATACTATTGGACCAACATGTCCAAAGATGTCAAGCAATTCGTTTCGAAATGCCATACTTGCCAAACAGTGAATAAGAAATTCAGCAGCCGCAGCAAAGAGCTCTATCCCATCCCAATCGAGAAGCCTCAATTCTTCCACTTCGTGGCAATTGACTGCATCACGCATTTACCCGAGTCTTTTGCTACCATCCTCAAGCAAACGGTCAGGTGAGATTCAAATAAAAAAAAACTCAAAATTCAAAATGTACTCAGAACTCAGATTCAAAATGATAAAATGATAATGTTATTAATGGGTTTTTTATTCACATTCAGGTTGAACGTTTCAATCAGACATTGGAGGCAATCCTACGGAAACGTGTCGAAGAAGACGGACTTGTTGGTAACTGGGATCAAGATCTTCCAGGCGCACTTATGGCGTACAACTCGAGTCGACACAGCACAACGGGTGTATCACCATTCCGAGCAGTTTATGGACACGAGCCGAAACTTTCCTCTGACCCTTCTTACGAGGCAGCTGATTCGCGATCTACGAGTATGACCAGCGAGGAATTTGCGGATTACTTAACAGTCAAGAATGAAGCCAGGAGGATACTTCATCAGAACATGATGGCTAAGATAAAGCAGAGCCAATAAATAATGAGAAGCTACCATCGCAAAAGGAATGCACCGCCTGAGCACTCGGTTGGTGATAAAGTGCTTATCAGGAACAAGCGGAGAGACGACCGTAAGGGCAACAAGTTGGAGACATCTTGGAGCACTACAGTCTACGCCATTGATGCTGTTGAAGGTAGAAACACGTATTATGTAAGCAACAACGGTGTAAGACTTAAGAAATTAGTAAACGGTTGTCACCTTAAGAAATTTAATGTATAATGGAAATTTCGTTTTTTATTCTGATATGGGATTCAATTGATAGCTGAAGGGGGTTAAAGAATATTGAAAGGGGTAAAATACACACATGAGATAGTCATATTTACTCTCAAAGAGTAAAAGAAAAACGCGTTTTTTAAGTAATGGTCATTTAAACCCACTCTATTTCCGGGGGGCAATTGTAAACACCTTTACAATTGCCGACCGGTAAAAGAAAGTGACGGAAAACGCATAGTGTAACACCGGAGGCTAAAGTTTTACGGTACATGCATACTTAATAAAAGCAGTGAAAAATATAACACAGGCTGGACTCTGTCCCTCTTTCAAATACCTGAGGTACATTTCAGCTAATAGCGACTGTATTTTTTTCTTTTGATCGATGCTAATTTTTCTCTACTATAAATTTAACTTTTTAGGCTGTGGATCTTAAATGTACAGGACCGCGCTTGGTCGGGTTTGAGCGTCCGGGATTTTGCGGTCGAAACGCGATCGTCCTGACCAAGTTCCTGTTGATGACCTCATTAAAAATAGTCAAATAATTTGTATGCATATTTTATAGAATTTTATTTCACGCTTTAGCTTAAGGCACTAATATTAATTCTCTTACACACCTGGTAGATTTTAGATAGCGTAATCCCACTGTGTCTGATATTTTGATTGGAAACAGACCTGTCCTCTTATCATCTGAATGGACAGACTGTTAGGTAGAATCTTTTCAGTATATAAGTGATAAACATAATTTGAACAGAACGACTTACTCGACAATTCATTCCACATGAGGAGAGGAGAACCGTTGTTTGTCCTTCTAGTAAGTATTTTAAAGTTTTTTTGACATTTTAGGATATAATGATGTTCTTTCAAATCATATTTTACACCTTTTAGAAAATTACCTAGTCGTTAGCTTGTTTTTTTAAATTTGTTACCTTGACGCACTTTGCTACGTTGATTAATAATAATCATTAAAAATACTGTTAAAGTCATTTGCATTAATTTCAATCACAATGAACTGAGAAATGGCATTCCGTTTTTTTATAAATTAAACAATATAATATAGCCCCATGTGATTTGCATGAGCTGTAATCAGATAGTAAATGTCAGTTCAATTTCTCAGATTTCTCTCAGATATCAAAACTTGCAGCTTAAAAGTTTCTTGATGCTTAATTTCACTATATTGTTCAAGAAACGCATAGAAATATGCAAATTCAAATTTCAAAATGCAATTTGTAACATGAAGATCCATGATTCTGAAAAACAGTCACTGCAAATTGATTTTCGTCATGCCTTGTCACAATTTTCCTAAGTCGGTTCAGTTGTTTAACTTAGGCTATCTGGATGGGGGAGGGGAATCTCAATGGAGTGAGGATTAGTGCAAGAAAGATTAACTCAGATGAAAATGCATCAATCGCAGCTGATTATCATTACCAGAGGCTGTGTATTCATCACAAAAGCAATCGAATCTCAATGAAGCTTGAACTAAGCATGATAGACAAGGGAGCGACGAAACTGTCATGCAAGTGTTGCTAATGCAATCAATGATGAATCAATGCATCTTTAGAATTTTTTTAGTAATGAGAATCAAATGGACACCTCAACTCCGGTTCTTTTTCTTATAATGAGATTATCATTCTTCTTCGTTTTACAGAGGATGAGGAATAACTGGCGTATCCTGCCCGCCACGGCAACACAATCTTGCCCTTATTGGCTGTTATCAATTCGCTGAGTATTTCGAGCTCGTGATTGGATATTTTACACACATCGCTTAAATATCATTTTTGCTGCGACAGTCTCTTTCAAACAACAGAGATCGGCAGGGAGAGAGCAACAGAATGCACTCGCCCGTCTCAGTCTCCTCTTTGTTTCTACTGACCACCACATTGCCCTCTAATGCCGACGTCTCCCCCTCTCAATCTTTCAATCAATCCGATTACACAATCAAAAACTGCTCCACCATGAATATAGTTGAAACAGAGACAACATTACTGTGGACATGGGCCAATCACTTCGGAAAAGTTCATGGACACCTTTCTGCAGCCGTTTGCGTCTTCGGCATGCTCGCTAACTTTGCCAACGTCATTGTACTTACACGGAAAGACATGACATCATCGACTAACCGCATCCTCATGTGGCTTGCACTCGCCGATTTACTCATGTTCGTCGTTTATTTTCCACAAGTCGTCCACTTTAATCTCCTTCGTCCGCCAGACGCGCCCTACCTTCATACCAACAGTTGGACATGGATCAAATTCTCTGAATTTGTTGTGAGCTTTACTCTTATCTGCCATGCATCTGCTGTGTGGCTGACTGTTCTGTTAGCACTTTTTCGTTATTTATATATCGCCTTGCCAACCCGAGGACCAGCCATCGCAACCTTGCGGAACGCCAACATCGGATCCGTTGCGATTATCCTGATTTCCGTTGGTCTCAGTATCCCAAACGTCGTCATGAATGAAGTGAGGACTTGCATGCATCGTAGCAACGGTGAAGAAGAGGTCATGTTTGAAGTGGCAATGTCTGGTAGTTATCCAGGACTCCGAAAGATAAACTTTTGGCTCATTGCACTGATATTGAAAATCATCCCCAGCATTTGTTTGACTGTCTTTACCATTTTACTCATTATTGAAATGCGCAAGGCCGCTCGCAGGAGAGCAGCTCTCAAAGGGCGCAACGAGAAGCACAACCAGAGTAGAGAAAACAGAACAACGTTGATGCTGTTGACCATTGTGCTTTTCTTTCTTCTGACAGTAATGCCGAACGGTGTGCTACTTTGTCTTTCCGAAATGAGTGAAGAAATAATGACATATGTTTACATGCCCCTTGGTGACTTTATTGACTTCTTCACGTTGATAAATGAATCAATTAACTTTATTCTTTACACTACAATGTCTCAACAATTTCGTCAAACATTCTGTAAGATATTTTGCCCCAAATGTCTTTCAACACAACAGCACAACTGGACAACAGTGGTCAGTCAACGAACCACCGTTAAAACACCCAATGCCAATAATGCTCATAATGTAAGTTGAAATCCGGTTATGTCGCATTTCTTGTTTATTAGAAATAGCACATACGTGCCTGCAGTTACAACACATTTCTGATGTAAGTGAACTACATGAGGAGAAAATATCGATGATTGTATTCATCGTACCAATTTTAAACCAAATCGTTCCATGTTACTTCAAGCAGTTAAAATAACAACTTTCAATTCTGCTTCCATGAAAGTTGAGTCACATAGCTGCTGAACGCCAAACACTACAACAAGCTGCTAGGCTAGTGGGACCGCTTTGTATAACTTTGATGGGACCGAGGTTGGAACGCGAGACTCTCGGACAGAGAGCGTTCGAGCAGAGTGCATGCTGGGAATGACGTTTGCTAAAAAAGCAGACCAATGAGCAGTGCTGGGATAGGATTGCATGTCTTCTTAGTTCTAGGATCAAACATCAGGATGGTCGGCTACTGAGTGTATCAGGAGGATGTTTTGCAAAGCTATGAGGCCTGCAAGACTGACAAAAATGGAAATATCTGCCATCCACATCTTCAAAGTGTTCTGCCAGGTGTACCCTGACAATGGCAAATTTCAGCAAGGCCATGTCGATCATGAACAGCTTCATGAACGACCTCAAAGTAACTTGATGTCGAGAGCAACTGACTTGCTAACTAAAACTGGTCGGGAACTCAAAAATTGATCACTTTATGTTATGAGGTGGATTAATAATAATGGATGCCGTCAGTGAAGGTACCAAGGCCGTCAATGCACATGAACCCCAAGTAAATTCCACTTGCTTCAGTGAAAACTCCCATGAATAAGTAAAATCACTCCATATTTGGCACTGAGCACTAGCCAGCATCACATCTAATCAATTTCAACAATAAATTTAAAAAATGCCATTTTAGTAAAATCTCGGTGAAGAACGCTGATTTCAACATTCTAGATATGAATGTACACTTGATTTTACATCAAAGATATTGACATCGCCGACCTTGGTTTGCATTAGTTATATTATCAGGTGACAAATGATGACATAAAACTTCCCACATATCTTCCACAGTCCAATATGTCACATAATCGGTTGATGCGAGTGACGAGGAACATTGTGCTTCGAGTTGTTCTATAGATCTTAAATACAGCGATCGTGCTGGCCAAGGTATATACTAAAGGCTTTTACGAGACTTGAATAAGATGGCCTTTCAAAAATTCTGAAGGTCCGAAATATAAAAAAAAGGTCCTTTCTTTCTTTCTTTCTGTTGAAATCACAATGAGCCATCCTACCTTATGTTCAAGAGCGAAGTACATTAAGAATTGCTTCAGGATCTGGCAATTCTTTTGGCCCGATTTAGTTCAAGTCCCAATCGACATTCAGCTACCTCCCCTCAGCCGGATTGATGGATTAGTTTCATGCACTTAGGCGGATGATGAGTAGTTTTCGACTGATACGTACATCATGGGCCCTAATCAAGTCTTCCTTTTAAGGAATCGTTACAAAAGGGTGCATCTCCAACGACAGAGTTGCCATAGCCGGTGGAAATATATTGCATAACTTTCAATACTTCTGCTCGTTGTCAGGCCAAATCGGGATGAACTTGAATAAATGTACATAAACTAAGTGGGGAAGCAAGCACCTGACAAGGTTGACAAGATCCAATTTAGCTTTCTATCTTACGACACGTTTGTGGTTAACCGTCCAACCTCAAAAGGAATCCAAATGGCTGCGAAGGTTGCTTAGAGAATTAACTTAAATTCCACCTCAGTGAAATATAAAATGTAAACAAATTTACAAATCAACTCTATTGCCCTCCGCATAAGGGCCCTACATTCTCAGAACCGCAGCAGTAGCGGATCGGGTGCCGCATAATGTGTATTTCAGCATCCATGAACATAGAGGACCGCAATCATTAGGAGTTTAGGCAACAGAGAATTCTCTCGACTTGTATTGAGTGGAGAACATCAGCAAAGCTAACTGCATGTTGTAAATGCAATTAAATGTAATTTCGCAATAATATGGAAACAACAAGGTAATCAAATTGCTGCTGACATAGTACGACGGGTGATTAAGGGCGACACAAATAATGACACCATGACTAATGACGGGCAACACGCCGTAACATAACATAGTCATGCTGTCAATATGTTAAAATGCGTTGTACCAAATGCTCTAAGTTTGGATAAGATTTCTGACTTTTCATCAGTTGACATCTTGCCTTTCCTGAACGCGCCCTGTTTCACATTCATCTCACTTCATTAACAACTGCAAAAGTGATATTGTATTGAAACTTGAATTCCTGTGTAAACTGTAAAAGATCAATTAACGACCAATGATTACAATCTACTGTGTAATGGTTTTCTGTCACGTTTCCTGTCACCAGATTTCCGTAATTATTGTCTTGCTTCATCCTTGATGATGCTAACTGCATGATAATGAAAGTACATTGTGGAAGAAACTATTTCGTTTCCGTAAAGTATATTTCTATCCATTGGCTTTATTTTACGCTGCTAATTTAATGGAAATCTGACTTGCAGCTGAGAGTTGATCTCATGAAACTGCTTGCAAGATTGACAGATTAACAAGCTTGCCAAATTCAACGAAAATTGGTTTTACTTCACATGAAATAGGAAATGTAAGAGTGACTGCGAGTGGTTAGCTACTTAAAAACCTTAAATTCGGATATCGGTGATGTTGGTTCATTCGCTATATCTAAGATGAAAGCAGCACTACAGAACATTTATGCGCCGATTAGGCCAAGGCTTTGAATTTCCACAAATCAACAGAAAGTAACGAATTCATTAAAATCAAACGATTCATGAAATTAGAATTATTTATCAAAAACACCGCTCAGTTCACATTTGCAGACATGCATGGATCGGTAAAGATTAGCAATATTCCGATGACTTTATTTCTGTGCTATCCATCACTGAATCGTTTGTCCAGGAATGTTCGGCATATGATTTCGCATCTGCATCATAGACTTGAATGCTTAAGAATGTAGGACATTTTATGATGTTGTACAGCCACACTCTATAATAAATCAACATGCGGAATTGCAATTGATGTACGGTGCATACATTTTTTGTTTGCAGCGCTCTTAATGAGGTCTGACTGGACTCACGTTATTTGTGATTAAAATGAGACAGATATGGGCGATATTTCGCACATTTCGGAATGAATACGGTATATTCCAGTCTGCAAATACAGTAGTTTGTACTCGAGAACAAGGAAATTGATCTTATACTTATCGCATCAAATATTGAAAATACAAAGTAGTGCTATGTTCAGGACTACTGTGACACCTAACTAAGACTATCTGACGCCTAACTTAAGAACAAACCAAGTGAACACATGAAAGTCACAACAAACATTCGTTACTTGTGAATAGTTATGCTAGGCTACCTTAGAGTGATCTCAACTTCACGAACTTTTGGCATTCGTGAATACATGTAATTCGCTTCGTTGTGTTCAATTGATAAATGTTGTTATGAACCTCTTTGCAGAACATCGGAAATTCAGACAAAATCATTGTAAAATATTACTTTGGGAGAACTATTATGACCGTCAAATTACAGATTAATCTAGAATGTTTTATGCGGACATTGCTGATATTGATATATACCATGATTATCGTATATAAAGTGACATTAAACAAGCTGATTTACTGCGCTTTGAAACTCTTCAATATTTCCTTTTGATGTTAATGAGTCAGACGCTCAAAAAAAATTGAAAAATGGTATGTGAAGCATATCATTATAAAGCATGCAAAGCAATGTCACTCTGTTATCCATCATCATTTGTTGCTTAAGAACATGAGACTTTCAAAAAAACAGTTTCGAATTTTGTGCTATTACAATGGTGAGAATAGACACAAATGCATGTCGTTTGCAGAACGCTTCAATATGAGACCGTTTAATGCTTCAATGCACTTTCTTTGGTATCAACTAGCAGAAAATTGTCTCGAGTGCTTCCTATCCATTACACGAGTGTGATGCCCCTAAGTCATCGAAACCATCTTTGCTTAAGTACGTCCTATCTCAAGCAAGAGTCACATACACTGAATGCTTGTGGCGTTTTTTGAAAATTGAACATATTTGAGCTTATAATGGCACAATCATTGTTCTAAGCAATAGTCTCGGAGGGTAAATTCAAAAAATCCTGATGATTTAAAATTCGTTGAAGCTTTAAGTCTTGGATTTCTTCTTTCTTCTCTCTCAAAACCTTTGAAATTTGCGTTGCTCAATAAGAAGGCACGAAATACACAAAATATGATTGAGTGGCGTGGTGATTAATTGATCATGAAGGCCATAATAAGGCGCGATTATTGATGGACCAAAAATGATGGGGTTATACTGTCATGAAATGCTTCAAAATATGTTGACGTTTAAATAGGTCTTAATAGAGATCTGCAGTCAAAGAATTTTGCCGTCAACAAGACACGACGTTTTTTAGCCGAAATTCGAACATGACACGAGCAAGAATGTACTGTCCTAAGACGGCACGAAATCCAAACCACCCACGTCTAGCGCGAAAGCAGCACGAAATTCACAATTCATATTGGGAGTGATTCATTTCAAACATATAATTCAATACAAAGCTTGTTCACTGGATGATACAACACCAGATCCAATAAATAACGTAGAAATTTGAATTAGATTAAAATTTCAGTGATCACTGTCATGAGTCTGCAGACCTGCATGAGATCTAATAAAAAGCTGTTTATAAAGCTGCTCTCAACACCGTTTCTTGTCTATGACGAGTTGTGTTGTCGAAAATACACATTCGCTTGTAGTGAAGGTGGCCGGGGCTGCAGCAAGGGCCATCAATTCATCAGGGGGCATCCCTCGGTACAAATAATATCACTGCTTATCATTAGGTTAATTGCTATTCTTGACTTATGCAAAAAAACATATATTTGGTGCTAGTGCACGTATGCACATAATTCTAGCAAATAAAAAGCTACATATATTATCTAAATATGGAGTGATGCTCATAGTAAGTATTGTATATGTAGGTAGAATGTCGGCTGAAACAGTGAAAATTTTTGTATCAAAAGATTCAGTTTTTTGCGGAGATTGCGTTCCTGCGGTCAAGAAAATTATTTGAGCAGTTTTGAAAAAGCTAAATTTTTGCCAATTTATCTACTACCGACATGACGCCCTTTATAAGTAGTATGATGGAAATTCGATATCAAAAAAATGAATCTTTGCTAACAAGCATAGTAACTAAGAGGAAATCATGCTGATGATCAAGGAAATCTAATGAACGGCATTATAGTGGAAGTCTTCATGAAAAATTTGAGATCTTATTGTGCTGTCGTGGCTGGAATTTCAAGTTTTTAATTTAATTTTCATCGGTATGAATTTATGATTCACTTAATTTATGTTTCACTTCTTGAATCTGAATGGTGATATGGACCCATTTACATCTTTCAAAGTTAATTGAAATCATTGTCTTTGATTCTGATATTTTGCTCTACCAGTGGAAGGCTGCTTATGAAATGATCACGCTTAAAAAGATTCTCTTGAGGTTCAGCATGAAAGTAACAGCAGGTCATCGAGCTGCTAATTCAACAAGCACTACCTCTCCAAGGCTTCCATGACACGGACGATCTGTAAAATAACATTATTTCCTTCTGCATTATACTATCATGACCAGTCAATTCCGTTGTAATTTCTTCAAAACTGCATGAATGTGCATGTCTCACATTTGGAAACAATTCCAATTGTATTCACCTCGAGTTCATTTAACAAAATCGAAACTGTATACACATTTGGGATTTAATAAATGCTGAGTTGCTACTTTACCTAATATACCTACTCTATGGAGTGAATTAATCAATGATTGATAAATAACTATTGCGTGGCTATCCTCATTCTGGGCTTCCTGCAGAGATGGAAAGTGATAATACAAAATTTGTAAACTATATAGTCATTAATGATGCATTAATCAGTGGAATGGATCTAAATGAATGACAGTATTCATATGTCTTGTTGCATTGTCTAATGCGCATACATTGAACTCAGAAAAAAGAAAGTTTTGATGAATGCCACTACTCTTACTTTGGTGAAAAAAAGTTCAATGTCTATTATCATCAACAAACTCAAAACATAAAGCAGTAAACGTACTATAAACCTTTCTATAAAACTAATTTATCAAATGCATCTCATCTTATTGTTTGTTTATGATAGAAGATCTTTGCATTGTGTATTTTCTTTCTTTTTTAAGTGGAACACAAGAAAAATGTCGACAATGCATTGTCACTAATTTCTTCATCCACATTCTGCAAATAGCTTCCTCTAGGACTTCATTAAGAATATCACAAGCTATAATTAATTGCGTCATATGCATGTCATTGATGATATTGTTTCCACAAATTTTCGTTTGTTGATAAGAAAAGTAATTGCTGCCATAGAAACTCTTTAGACTGATAAACAATGACAGCAATTGTCATTGAGATGCAATTTAGCATCAAATATCACATTTCTATTCAACACTGAGAGTAAAGTGTCTGAAGGGAATTCACTGCTATAAATCCTGCAATCTGTACAATTTATCTTTCAAATTGTGTTTATTTCTAATTTCTCGCGGTTTTAGAGGTTGTACCTCGACACTTTGACTTTCATTTCTCCCGGGAGTTAGGACAAAATGTGAACTGTCTCCATGCAAAAACTGCATTATCCCAGTGCCTGGTTCATTGCGTTAATCTGCATATGACGTGCCTGTGCATGTTCTATTAATCTTACATAATGAATTCTGCCACATAATGTAGCACATGGATTGTAAATACATGTATTGGAAACCTGACATCACTGTGGCTAAGACATACCGGTGGTATGATGCTCTACCCCTTACCCATTCCATCTAAATTGGTGAACAGACAAAGTATGTCAGATTTTGCCCCTTGCAACATGAAAGGCAGATATGTTCTTTTAGAGGTTAAATCTTTAGATATGCTGAAATCTTAGCAGAGATTGATTGAAAACTTACACTGGTCTCCCAGAAATCGCAAGCCTCGCTACTTCAGTGTTGTATCAGCTCAGCAATTTGAATCTTAACAAATTTGTGACAAGAACGTACTTGCGATCAGAAGTAAAAGGCATGCATTATATCAACCGTGCAATCATGAGCTCTTTTCCAGCGGAAATTTGAATCAACCTGAGAAAAACTCTGCCCGGGAAAAGAAATGGAATTAGAAGTTTCGATAATGAATACTAATCGCGATTCCACACTCCTCATCATTATCAGCAGACAATTTGCGTAATATAGTTGCAATAAAGCAATCGAGCGATGATTTGATGATTAAAAAATCACAATCTCGTCCCGCAGCTTCTGCTTGTATAAATATAATTCGACCTGAATTTTCAGCGAAATGCTAGCCCTGTGAATTGATCCTGTACGATAAGCAGCCGCTTCAAAAGGTGGCAAAAAAGCCTCATGCCCCAAATTATTGACATTTGCCCGTCTGCTCATCGTTATAAATGGATTTATAGATCTTTCATAGACTCCGCGCTCTCTCTTCACCTCTCTCCCAGCAGCAATTATTTTTCAATTACTCAATTGATCAGATTTCATGAAAGAGTGGAGCAGTCATTGCTTGACGGTTGACCGAATGATATTAAAACTTTCAAACATTCAACCACATTAATTTTTCATCTGCGACAGATTTAAAGCAGTTTAAAATAATCGACAGACATATTGATGCCAAGGATCTAGAGAGAGTTTCCCCTCCACAAAGTCAGAGAGCACTGCTCTTCGAAATTGTTGTTTGCGGATCTAAATGCAGATCAATTAATAATCAATCAAAATCAATTAATATGTCAATCAAACCCGGCCGGCGTCTCTGTGCTGCATCCAACTGTTTAAGGCTAGCACCTGGTCAACCTAGACCGTGCGCAGACATGATGCACCAATTTCTATATGCAGTACACTGTAAATCGCTGGATACGAAAATTACATACAAACATATACCCAAATCACATACAATTTGAAACTAACATCTGATACGAGATTCTCGTATGCTTACAGAGATCTGGTATGCTTTTTATACGAAATCTCACTTACTTTCGTTTGTGATTGATATGTAGCGATACGAACTATTCTATCTGTGATTGGCTGTCTTACACTGAAATACAAGTTGTTGGTATGTTTTATATACGAGATCCGATTCAAATTGGTCATCATTCGTATGTGTTTTGTATGAAGAGGTTTAAGTCACATAGCAAAAAATATGTATATATTTATACTACTGTCAAAGCAGTAATACCAGACGTGAATATTTCTTTTTGATAGAGTGATATTTAACTAGAATAGATTTTTTGTGAATTTTGTGCTCCACGAGTCTGTTGTTGCTACTTGTCTAGCAACATTAGCAGGACGTTTAGTTAGCTCTACTTTATGAACCAAGTTGATAAATATCAATTCATATTAACGATATCTTTCGTGAAATCATGTTGACTTATATATTTCAAACATAACTATTTTTGCGTTCATGAATTATAATGTGTTTTTATTTCGGATTGATAATATGCTTAATTTCAAAATTACATAATGAATATTTGTTGATGGTTAAATACTTATTGATTATTCATTAAATGCCTTAGACATACGTGTATTAAAATCGAATTTAGTATTGAAAGTATGACTCTTGACTGTCATTATCTCAGTACTTACAAAACAGTAGTAGCATTCGTGTGATCTTTATTGACAAAAGGCCTTAAATCAACACACCTTGGACATGATTGATGCTTTCCTTTAACATTGTGCTGGTATGGCTTTAGTATGCAAAGCATACCACGCTTGAAATAAAATACGAAAAGCATGCAAATATATACCAAGAGAATACAGAAATATACCAAAAAAATATTTTGGTTTGCATGATTCGTATGTGATTGGTATTGAGCGATTTACAGTGTAGTATACATAAAATACAGGTACATGACTGGCAGGCCTGCCGCTATTTTGGAAATCAAGAGTTCCCAATGAAGCCTGCCGGTGCCAACTATTTTTTATCAAATTCTATCCAATGTGATCTTCAATCAGGTAGTCAGGTATTCGTGTTCTAATAATATATTTTACAGGTGTTCACAGAAAAGATTGAGACGGAGAACGCGTGATGACTTATTCATAAATCTTTTGATTGATATTATAGGTCTAAGTAATTTATAATTGCAACCATGATAATGATAATTGTATTTTCAAAGTCAATCATATATAGGTCTGACTTTCTGCAGACCCTGACGTCGCATCCCACTAACTTGTCAAACAATGCTCTATGATCCACAGTCAAATGTTCAAATACTGCTGGGAGGCCTCTTTACATTTAAATCCAATCATTCATTGTACCTCCTAGGATCCAAATGCTATTTAAGCTATCTCCATTCAAGGAAATTATTCAAAATGTGGAATCAATTTGCGATAGAAACAGTAGTCAAAGGAATTCGCGGCTGTTACAACATTCAAAGAGGCTAGAACATACGATTGTGGAAACTTTAATTGAGATAAAGTATGTTCGAAACTACATGTACATCCACGTACATGTGTAAAGTAATAGCTTTTAACGTTCAAAAAGCAGTTCGGAATGTTTGATGTCACATATCATACACACACTCTTAAATAATGCTGCATTAACATGCTCTTTCAATGTTGCAATTTTCCGATTGACTAAACAGTTTCTACCAGAATAAGCGCCGTCAATGATCGACATAAGGCCTAATCAAAATAACCGGACGGCAGCCGGTTCCAACCCTGACTTTCTGGTTAATATCATTACTGGAATATAGGCTATGTACTTTTTTCAGGCCATTTCTTACAATAGTAATATAAAGCACTTTATTTAAGCTTGTCAATAGGAATGAAAATCGTCAGATATAAAGTCGTCGAATCAGACTAAAGTAAAATGCGTGGCAGATATTCAATGTCATGCAAGCATTGCAACAATTAATGAAATAAAACGTAGCCTACATTTCAAAACAAGCGGTTGCTAGGACGAACACAAATGAATGTAACCATTTGCTCTTCATCGTTCAGCATAGTGCTATTAGAATAGGTCGATATTAATTTGCTTCTTAGGGATGTCTCTTCAGTAAATGACAAATATTCTTCTCAAAATTTCTCCGGCCTTCTCCTTAGTATTGTTCGGTTATGCTTCTCATGGTTTGTTGTGTATTTCTTTATTCAAATTTTGTTCTCTACTATCTTCTCGATTTTAATAATTGCGTCTATTCTAACAAAAAATATAAATGGGCGAGTGGTGCAGTGGTTTAAGTGTCTGCCTGTGGTCTGGATGGCCCACGGTCGACCCCTTGCGCAGTCAACCTTATTAACAAGTCGGCAGAAGGGGCGTCTGGACAAGGCCACGACGCTATACCGCAGTGTAGTCATTTCAGGATTGTTCAAGTCACCAGTGTCACCAGTGAAGGAAGTGGCAATAGAGGTTCACCCATTTTTTGGTTGAACTATTCATTAGTTTCTTATCCCACCTATCATTTCCTCAAGTCAAGATGATTAAGATGATTTTCAAAGTGATATTTCTGATATTCATATATTTCATCAAATCAAATGATGCACGACTATTACGTGTTACCAGTTAAATTTGGAATTAATTCTAAAGGTTTCCAAACATATCATCTGAAGCCCCTGTAGAATGCTGTAAAATACCATCGTTGTAATGTACATGTAATGTGCATATAGAAGCATCAATTTTCATTTCTGAGAATTTGTCACCGCTAGTCGATCATGTAGTGATGTTAATATTTGTGATGTCACTTTCACTGTGGGCTACCTGGCTTTTGAAGGATCAATTGCAATCTTATACTTGAGATTTTCATACTTAAAGGCAGCAAATTTTAGCTGGCAGAATTTTAAACCGATTGAATAATTTGCCGACAGAACTTTCAGCCGACGCAATGAACGACGTTATAACACGCAAACATGAAGAATTTTCAATCGGATTCTTCGGCATGCCGTCGTTCATAATATACCTCTGCGCTTCCAATTTGGTCAAATGTAATTTCGAATTAGTCTGATTCGTTTCAAGTAATTTTTATTTAGTCGGTGGAGTCTAAAGTAATTTAATTTCGTCAAAGTAAAAATGCAGTTAGTCAAAGTAAAATCGATCGGTCAAAGTAATCATCAAATTAGTCATAGATAATTTAGCTTGTTAAAGTAATTTCAATTTAATCAAAGTAAAATCATTTAATTCCATTTGTATATGTCTTATTCAATGACAGGTTCGCTGAACATTGATCAATATGAAATCACTTTGACTAAATTGATTGTGATTTGCAAAAGCGGGATGACGCAGTTAGTCACTTTGACGAAATCGTTGCTACTTATCAGTGACCAATTTGAAGTTACTTATGTTTGCCGAAGATGGATTTACATTGACCAATTGATCTTATTTGTACTAAATTGAAACTACTTTTGACCAAACTGAAAATGCAAAGGTATATTATGATGGCAGAATAAGTAATCACTTTGATATTCAACCGGCTGAATTTCAGCTAACGAACAGAGTTGTGATCCTTGCTAAGCATCTCTTAAATTAATCTTTGAAAGTTTTCTCCAATAATTTATTCAAATTTCTTAGAATGAAAGAAGTCCTTTGTAGGAACTATTCTAGACAGCGAGCAGCTGGTCGCTTTCGATGCTGTCATCATCCCTGTCTAGACAATGATTGGGCACTTATCCATTCATTTGTAAAGAATCTAAGTTAATAGATGCGAGGATGAGATTACATTTTCTGAAGTTATAGAAGTTTGATACTTAAATGATTTCAAGAGGGTATTTGAAACATAGTTTTACTTAGGCCCTATACTGATAATGACTGACAGATTGAGCATTCACTTCCATCGTTGTAATAGATTATTTCAATGTTAATAACATCTGCGAAATAATTGACGGTAGGCATTATATGAAAGATTCACAATAATGTCACGATGACTAAATCAAGAAGAAGATGCACAGAACAATTATTGTCTACAGTAGAGGTATAGGCCAATAAGTTGTGACGTTGTGCATCTATTTAGATTGCAAGGTTGAGGGATCAAAAATAAAGACTCCAGATGCTTTCAGTGTTTTGCGGCATCGTATTTGAGGCGCCAGTTGCTTCCACATTAAGTTTGAGAAGCGAAAAATTGGCGGCAGTTAAAAACACACCTGGCGTCGTGTTTCCATCAACAATCCTGCATGCTGATCGCTATTTCTAACATACAAATGTGATCTGAACCGACACATTTCTTCCTAAACTGAACAGAACTGACAAAATCCAGAAGTTTGTGTTCTTCAATAATTTTCCATAACAGGAAGTCGTGAAATCAATCTATATTAAAAAGGTGGCAAGACATGTTTCGTTCACGTGTTTATGTCTCAGTGACTGTTTTAAAGCAAACTTTTCACATTTTTTAATTCGCTCACAGAGAAGGTGTAAATTTGATGTTTCGTTGCCATCGGTCGGGATTCATTCATTTGAAAATGTAATGAAGTTGCTTTCAATTACATCTTTAAACGGAGAAAGTGCTTAAGCTTGCAAGTACTCGTTGTCATAGTGTATGAAATAACAGCAAAAGAGTTGCAACTAACAATCGATTGAGTTCATCAATCTACGAAATTGATATTAAGAAATTAATGCGTCATGTACTTTTATAACAAAAAATGAAAGATAGCGAAAAGTAAAATGCTGGTTGCATCCTGCACATGGGATAAACTTATATTAGTATTCGTCTTGATAGGAGTACCTTGAGGTAGCTGCATCTACAACCGTATAGAATACTAAAACTTGTGATTTCTCATGAGACGTATTCCAAATGTCTTCGTCACTGTTGATGGTGAACAATGCTGAGCTTTATCCAAACCTTGTGAAAGCCGTGTAAAAGAAAGGGATCGGCATTTTTGAAAGAGAAATAATATTGTATATCAACACAAGAAGCGAATCGGATTTTTGTCAGCAGGTGGACTGAGATAAATTGATAAAACTTCAACATAATACTGTAATCAACACGAGACAGTAGACAATCTCATTATCAACCACTTGGGAAGCTGGTGCTCAAATATATATTCTCACAACATGCAGCATGTTCAGGAAAATTTTATCTTATAACATTGATTCCATGGGTGACAGGTGCGATCATAACAGCAAGGAAATTCCGCGGAAATTTGATCATGGGATTTCGATCTGTCGAAATTAATCGTTTTACTGTGGCCTGCATCACTAGAACACATTATTGGCCCCTTGACGTAAACTAATGAGTTAAATCAAATTTCATAAACTCAAGATAACTATAAAGCTCACAAACTTGGTGTCGCTAATAGTCCGGCAGCCAGAACGAGTTTCTGCAGGGAACGAGGCCGAAAGTGAGACTTTTACAGAATGATGCACCCTATGCCTACTACGAATCGGCACGTCTGCCGAGTTCTAGTGAGTTCCTCTTCTTGTCAGACAAGATCAAAGAAAAACACATGTAAATTCAATGGGACACAGATTGTAGTTTTTGACTAAAATGAAATTTTGCTTGTTTTCTCTGATTAAGCAAAAAGTACTAAGCCCAGAGTCATAATTTTTGGCATGGAACATCTTCAGGTCATTTCCTTTCATTTTCATGCACCCCTGTCTATATAGCTAAACGCATTTCGATTTGGCGAGCCTCTTAATGTCGGCAAACACAAACATTTTGAGCTACTTTATCCACATTCAACCACATTCTCAAGTACATAGCAGATTAAATGCACGATAAAAGCACATGTACATCATAGGAAATGACCTGAAGACATTGCATGCCAAAAATTATGACTCTGGGCTTAGTACTTTTCGTTTAATCAGAGAAAACAAGCAAAATTTCATTTTAGTCAAAAGCTGCAATCTGCGTCCCATTGGATTTACATGCACATGTGTTTTTCTTTGATTTTGTCTGACAAGAAGATGAGCTCACTAGAACTCGGCAGACGTGCCGATTCGTAGTAGGCATAGGATGCACATCATTCTGTAAAAGTCTCACTTTCGGCCTCGTTCCCTGCAGAAACTCGTTCTGGCTGCCGGACTATAATCCGGATATTGGAATAATATAAACATGTAACAGACCTACAAAATGTAAAATTCTCAAAATTCGCTTTACATTCAAATTTAAATTAATGTGTTTTGAATAAATGTTCAAATTCATAGTAGACTTTGCATACCCTTCCCGTTTGTCAGGCAAACATAATTCAATGATAGGAAAGGGACAGCAATGCAGTTCTATATTTGTATATGATAGATGTGACTAATCTAGTCCGTCATTAATCTAGTTATGGCTCAAGTACATGCACTACGTTCGACATTCAATATAAAAATGCAGCAAGCTAGAAAATGACATGTCATGTTCAAAAGATGTTAGAAAATGAACTGGTCAATGCCCTTTTTCCGATCAATTTTTTGGTAAGTAGTGATACTAAGAAGTCAAACTTGATAAATCATAAAATCGGCCTCCTATGTACAGAAAAGTTGCACCACAGATCACTGAATACTTATTTGGATCTGGCTATTGTAAACAAAGGTGTAAATCATCAGCGTGGAATCAATATTCTGACTGTATATTCCATCCACATGTGAGCATTAGTTATTAGGCCCTATTACACAATATTTACTAGATTTTTATTCACATGTAGGCTTATGTCATCCAATGAATTGATAAATACATCGTCATTTTGTGAACTATCTATAATGTAAACTATGTCCTTTCATAGAATATCTACTCATATAGCCTTGAATGTGATACCATAACTTTTAGTGAACCTCCAATAATTCAATAACTGTTAAATGATGTTTCATTAGTGTTCCGTTATTCGATCACTTTCACAAGGACCAAGTGTAGAAATGTTCAAATATTTCAGTAATAAGGATAAGTTTAGCTGGATTTCAAATATCCATTATAATGGATTCCATTATGCACATCCATGTATATCCATTGTAATGGTTGGTAATGAGATCAATACCCTTTGTCTTCACAATTGATTCAAAATTTATAATTTCTGAAAGCATCAGAGTTTATTGTCATATCGTAGACTGAGTGAGTATCGTGAAGCAAAATCAACGAAAAGTAATGGCCTTTTTGTGCGATAAACTCATCAAATTATGTTAAGTTGAAGTGGTATCAAATTAACTGGTTTTATATTACATTACATTCTTCCTGTTTACTTTCGGCTTCTTGGACTAGGTATCGAATCGTGCAGCGATGTTTCCTACATTCTTTATATTTGTATACTGGTGAACTCAAATTGTCATGTTGTGGAGATTAGCTCGAGATTGGAATCTGTCGGAACACTTTGTAGTGCATCTTAACTTTGCTCTTCTACAACTTGCAAGGTTCATGAATCATGTCTTAAGATTCGGCATATCTCACTTCACGAACTCTAGCTTAGATGTGGCGAATTATTTGAAGTAATCAAAAGTGAGTAAGTAGTCTTCACACTCAATATATTAATATAAGCAGAGCCCAACTATTTGTGAGCAATAAAGATAATTGAACAACCAGCTCATTACTTTAATTGATAATTTTAGGTATCGGCAGTTTCCAAGGCTGTTCTTCACAATTTGAGAAGTATCAAATACAACAAAATACTTCCGAGACATCCCTTTTTATATTCACAATTAATTGCATCATGGCTGCCAAATATCTTTTAAACCATCTTCTAGATTTCAATACAAATTTTATAGATTGCTAAGAAAATTCTGATAGTGCTGAAGAATTTTAAGCAGAGTTTCATAGGCTTCCTTTCATTTTGTCTTGCCAACACTTGCAAGTGACTCTCATCGTGCTTAAATTATATTTATTCATGCTTACTATTACGACATCTTATTTGATGTCATATGTTTTTTATTACAGTCCTAAAATACCCTTTATGTCAAATTTAGATAAGGATTCAGCCGATGTTAAAAGAAATTACGATTCCATAACCGAATTTCGTGCTTTCCTGGAATTTTCTTTCGGAGCGCAAGGAAGGAGCGAAAATTTCTTTCTTCCGCTATGCGCTCTAGTTATCAAATTTTTGCGCTCCGGGCACCGGGAATTTGGCGTTGCGTTTCGGAGCTCGGAGGGAAAAGTAGTAGCGCATAATCCCACGTCTTGAAAACGGATGCCACCGTTTATCCTGTCATGGCCGAAATGTATTGTACCGTATAGCCTTCATCTTCTAAAGATATCATCGGTTTAGGACAGTCTGGATAAAGAGGCAAATCCTCCTTTCCCCCACGGGTCGCGTTTGGAAAACACCGCAGTGGGCCGAGGGTTAACTTCGCTAAACGTCGACGTCGTCTTAATGATTTATCAATGAGCTTCAATCTTTGTATTCAGATTTGAACTTTATCAAAATTGAATTTTGAAAGTTTTAAACAAATTTGAAGAATATGAACTAGCGACATGCTAATTTAAGCTTTTTGTCGATGTAGACGAATCTACATTTTAGCAAATTATATAAGCATATCATCATAGTATATGTTGAAGCTAGTTTTTACCGAAGTATTGAATACTGACGTGTCTACTGAATAATCATTATTTAGACTGATTGTATCAAGATTGTGCAAATTCTTGAAAAGTTGGCGGTCTTTTTCATAGAAATACTGCAAAAGTAAACGACTGCAACTGCTAGCTTCTAGCTAGTAATGTAAGCCCTGGTATATTCATTCAGATGTTATTTGACTAAAGGCGCATTTATATCAGACCGATAACAACATCGATAGAGCTGTAGCAATATTTCATTTTGAGGTTAAGCGTCGCTGTTTATATTGTAGTTACTTATCTTGTAAAAATCGGATAAATGTGAACAGCAACATGTTCGCAGAAAGATTTCATTTCAACGTAACGTTATAGCTATCGCTATCGGTCTGATGTGAATGCGCCTTACTACAAACTACATTGCTTTATAACGATGGGGGTTCATAGTAGTCAGGAATTGACATGTCAAGAGTTAAATATTAAGACATATAGAGGGCTAAGGTATTCAAGATACCTAGCTAGTTCAAGAAACCTATTTTCTAGAGGTTTAAGCTTTCTCTTCACTCTGTTATTTACATGTAACTTGACATTTTTTATGAGGTCAATTATTGGTTTGCACCATTGATCAAAGTCTTTCATTTGAACTAACTACATTGTTTGCAGTTTGCACTTCGCAACTGAATTCACGTCGAACACTGTCCACTGTATGCAATTCTTTACGAAAATGAATTTCCTAACCGAAAATTGATGAATCAATTACATACTAATTCCATCAACGAAATCCACTCTTATCATTACGTGATTCAGAAAGTGATCGGTTTGTACTCTATCGATAGATATAATTAGAAATATTGCATTAAAGATTCGGCATTCATTACATTCTCCTTTCCCAGGACACAGTAACTGTTATAATTTGAATGTCTTACCAAGTAGCAAATATCAAGTTCAATGCTCATAATACCTGCAGAACATTTGTTTAAAATGAAAAGTTTCTTCCCTGTTTAAATTATTCACTCTTCAAACTATAGTTCAAAGTTCCCAGTTTTCCTTCTCTTAATTTCGTACTTTGTCTCAATCCTTCATGTCTGATATATAATTGCTATTCTTTCGAAGCTTTTCAGAAGTCATGCATCACTTCATGGAGGTACACAGAACAAGGCACATTAATTCTTAATACTGATCATCATAAAATAGTAACAATACTTGAACAATATGCACAATCTAGAAGTGAAAACATTTTCATGGCTGAATCGGGAAGTTGAAGATCTCCAGGTCTCAAACAGGGGACACAAAACGGATTATAGGCGATTGAATGGGCGCATGATGCTTTCTCTAGCCTTGAAAATTTGACACGTTAGGGGATCTGCACGCTTCACTTTGGGCTCAATGCAAATTTTCTGCATATCCTCTCTGATTGCTATGTGGCACTGCAGAGATGGTTGACGAGTCGTCGGAAATTCGCCCTCAACACACCATGAAGTTTTTCGGTCGAATCATGCACACGACAAGAAACACGACTGCACTTTTTCAACACAACGCAACACGAACAGGAAATCCAAACTGCCTAAGACTAACCCGAAAGTAACACGGAATTCATCTTGAATGATGTACGCTCAAGAGTATCATGCATCCATAGATAGTGAAAGACATAAATTCACTCAATAATTCATAGACATCAAGCTATGATGTCCTTGAGCTTTATCAGGACCAATGTCTTCTGACTTGAATAGGTAAAATTATCAAATTATCTCGATTAACAAGATTTACAATGAATCCTTGTAAACACAAAAATATAACACGACTTGTCATAACGCGAACACGTACATGACACGAAACATGATCGCGATTGTACGCCGACTTTCAATAGGTCTAACTGCCAACACGGTTTGGTCCTGCAAGCGATCATGGAAGCAATGTCGGATACAGTGATGCCTACCAGGCATGTTGCGAGAATAGAGTGTGTGGTGAGTGGTCAAACGAAGAAACGAACGTGTCCTCCTTCTAGTCTAACCCAAGCCTGACCCCATTTCAGTTCGCTCGGTACTAATTGATATTGTTGCGAGAGATATAATGCACTGAGTGTATAATGTACATTACTTCATCATTGATTTTATCTAAATATCTCATGTTTAATATTCTCCAAAATTGATGAATTGGAGTTCAATCTTATCAGTAACCAATAATATTGAAAAAACATATTTTTTGTTGTAGATAAATAATCAACAGACGCCGCATTTGTTCGACTTGCCTCAAATTGCATTAAACACTATCCGGTCGATTCTATAGACATAATGTCTCCCTCTAAAATTATGCTCATGATGATCATATTTTGTACCAAGTTAATAAAGTCTACAGTACGTGATATAATGCGTGTATGATTCGTATTCCAATATTTCTATCAATTCTGTGTATTTCAATACAATAAATATTAACGAATTTAACAGCTTTTCATGACAACTGATCATGAAAAATTTGACCACTTATATCATGCCGAAATTCAATCGATTCTCATGCTTTCCAATCATGTCGCACATCAGCGTGCATGACATCATTCGAAATATAGTCAAACTATGAAAATCTCTCAAATTACAAATCGAAATTTTTTCAAGAAGAAAGCATGTGAATGTGGTTGTTAATCAGGCACGGATAGAGCGTGCATTTTCGTAGCTTTCGTTTGATTTGCACTCTTCGGTATTCAATAAAAGAATGAAAACGAAGGACATTCTCAAGCATGTACATGTATGTTAAGTTATCTTAAGAAGCAGTTTTATACTGAGCAATTTATTGCGACAATCGTTCCCGCTTTTGTCTTACCTCGGTTAGGTTACCGACCTTCAAATCTCTTGTCACGTTGTCAGCTTTCAAATCACTCTGAATGATCACTTCTCTTGCAGATTAATTAATTAGTAAATAGATTGGCTCCATGGTTAATATGAACTTGCTTAATTAAGAATGATTTCGACTGATTCAAATGGCAATGGATTTGAGATTTTCCCTATTTAAATGAGATAATGGCAGTTCTAATAAGATGCACGTTGTAAGTACATTTGCAGAACGTTGTGATATCTATCTGTGGGTGATCTGGTGAGATCGAAAGGGAGTTAACATTTTTTGTAAAAAATTCAGTATGCTGTGCTAATCACGCTCGACTCATGGGATCCAAATACAGCAACATAGATCCAAACGATTAAGTTTTTTTGATGGACATGTTGATCGATTGAAAAGGTTATATCAACCGGATAAATGCAAAACAGTAATTAAGCTTCTGTTTTTTTCCGACACAATTTCTTTTGAAACATTTTATTTCCTTCCAAAATGGCAAAAATGTCATTTATAGATTATAACAAGCGTTACAAATGAGCTGCTGAAAATGTGAACGTAATAGCAGATGTACATTCACGCTTTGTATACAAAGCCTGAAATGTGAAAAGTCGTTTCATTGACTATTTAGTCGAAGCTGACACAGTTGACATGACAGGAGTCACAAAGGATCAGAAATATCGACTCATGGCATGAAATCAAAGACTATAACAATAGATACAAGCAAAGTCGAACGGGGACCTATGATTGTAATTTGTATGTGACGTCAGTAACTGTTGATACGGGGTTGTCCAAACTCATTTAAAAATTAGTTCTACATTTTATGGTACAGAAATAAACACACATATTCATTTTCACACAATACGGTAATCTTTATTTTCTTCGTTTTTAACCAAGGGAACCATGAGATGCAGTTGATTCTATTGGCGCCGCTTCCATCCTCGTACAATGCCTAGAGCGCTCGCAAATTGCGTTTGAAAACTTTATACATAATTATATCGCATTTTCCGATTATATACCGGCCTCAAAATGAAGTGGAAGAATACTAAGAAATCATGTACTCTACCCAGTACTTATCTATTAAGAGTTTTATTAAGAATTTGTTGCGATTTTTATCATACGGGTATGTGCATGTGTCATGATTGGAAGGTCACCTCTGCTGATGCGCTTAATAATAATTTCGCATGATTATGATGTCCGATTGACTTCGAAACCACTCGCGCAAACACAAATATTGAGTTTTGCTACCATCAGCAGATGGGACCTTCCAATCATTGTCCCTCACTCTTGAGTGTATTTGCAATGTGTATAAATCAGACGTCTTTGTATTGTGCAGCAATTTCAATAGTAATTATTGTTCGACGTTGGCATAAGTATAGGATCTTGGTTTCTCATTCAACATAGGTCATGACTCTTTAATTGTGACAGTGTTTCCCCAGACATCTTCGAATATAACTGCTTGTTTAAGAGATCAAGTCTCATTGCTCCTTCTAGAATGTATTACACTTCTTGTCAAAATAATAAGAAATCGATAATAATCGATAGGCAGCCAATGCCTGTAGCAATTATAGAAATCTATATATGACGATTGACTAAACAAATTGGTCAATACTGCCTGTGTCAATAATTTTAATTTCTCAATTCTGTTGCCAACGCGGAAACTTGCCAAGTGCTGCCCCTAGCAAATGTCATCTTTGCTAATACGGACTCTGGTCTCAAAATCCCCGTCACTTTCGCAATCATCTTTCTCTTTGATTTCTTCCCGTTTGTGTTCCGTCCATCATCAATGAACACAATGTCTGTATTTAACTAGCAAAAAGACAGAACAGTCAAATCACAAACTCAATGATTTATTGACACAACTCTTCCTCAAATAGAGCCCTCTTTCAAAAACTGCAGAGATAAATTCATAATCAATAAATTGAAAAAAAATCAATGAATTTAATAAATTCATCTGCTTCAGATAAACGAAAAAAAGAGATCTTTTCATTAGGAAATAACAATCTACAGAGTCAGAATATTACGTGTGTCAGACAGAATTCTTTAAAGTTTGAATTATGATCACACATGTTTTAAAAGAGAGAAATGTCACCTTTTGAAGATATTTTAACAAGTACAAACTTTGTAAACATTGATGACATCTTAGGAGTTGATGGCAAAACCTCTGCATTATAGACGATGCTTGTCGATTTGTTCGCGTCTAACCTTTCCTTACTCTCACAGGACAGGCTTGTCCTCAACCAACGTTTTACCTATGTCTCGGATTCCTCCATATTGCACCGAACTCACGTAGTCGAAATACTAATTGCATGCCACATTCCGTTGTCTTGCGCTGAGGCGTCACAAAAGTCGTCCTCTGTTTGACTGAATTGAATGACATTTGACAATCCTCTCAAAGGTCAGGATGATGAATGCAAGGATATTTCTGTGTCGAAATACGAGCGGCCGACGTTGGCACTTGTCCGCGGTCGATGTGTCTCAAGTTGTTCGATCACAGAATTAGATTGCTTAAGCTTGTCACTTTGGGTGAAGTGCCAACTGATTCAAAACGATGACACATGCAAAAACTTGCAAAGTGAGCAAGCGAACATTTTAATGCCTTACAGAGATAGGAAAAATAGTCGTGCGTCGCTTGCGGAATGCTTTGAAGTCCATCAAATTGTTCCGATAGCCACGATTCCTTCAGATTCGAAGAATTCAAATAATTGCAGGAAAGTTTTTCGATCATGTAGGTCCTTCCGATAATTATCAAAAAAGTCAGCAGGCGCACGAAAAAGCGTTCAGAAACGTTTCTGTAGAACGTGACATCGTCTGTCTCGATTTACTGTGTGATTCGGTTGATAACAGTCACCGAAACTTCGCACAATTTGGACTGTTCAATGTTGATCTGGCTGTTCATTGTTCGATTGCTACGCTAGTGACCTACGGTTGCTACGGTGCCATTTCATTAGCGTTACATATTCCAATGCTTCCTTTCTAGTCAAACAGAAGAAGAGGCGACCTGTCAAATTCTGTGTATCCAAAAGTATTTTTATGCGCTTACAGATGAATATTTTTGTTGTGCGCAACCATTGATTTCTTTCGATTGTCAGTCTTTACTTTCGGTTCTCCTGTAGGTCACTCTGTTTCGTTCTCAACCACCTCCAGCTCTGAGTCATATTTACATTCAATGAGAGGCCCCTCTTTCACTTCTGAAGCACTAACTCGGCCACATGGAAGAAAGGCTCCGTCCCTAATGTGCTTCCGAGTATAAACAACGTTCATTTATTTATTTAATATTCTCTCGAATGTACAGTATATGCTTTAATCTACGGTTTACATGACATTCTGGAAATTTAAGTGCGGGTTGCATTCGAGGGCAGGCTGTATGAATAAATTTTGTGGTCAATGATTATTTGTGGTCGAGTTTTTTGAGATTAAATACAAACATTGAGATGATGAAACGGAATGTGAAATAGAAGAACATTGCACTACAAAAAAGTTGCACCAATAGTGGGCAAAGATTAGTTAGTGACCAGATGGTGACCTTAATAGAAATCAGGGCTAAATCAGATGAAAAATGAGCATCTGATGAAACTTTAATTTCAAAACTTGTGTTTTGCACTGTCAAATCACTTATTTTGCACTATTATGGAAGCATGGCTACATTGTTGCAAAGATTACTTCACATATTAGAGACGCCAGATCGGCGAATTATTTCTAAATATAATTAAGGACCAGCATATTTCAAGGCCAATAGAACTGCAAAGCAACCACTTTTAATTGACTGCTTAATTAGATTTAAGTAATTTAAAAGCCTTTACAAAGGCCTTTCAGCTCATCGTATCTTCATCAGATTCTTTGAAGCTGAACAAAAAATAGAAATTGCTTATACAGTTTCTATTTGAATTATTTTGAAGATAATATGTGGGGTAAAATATAAAATTATCTTCAAAATCAGATACAAAATAAGTAAAGCACTATGGCAGGTTTTGGTGCATTTCTTGAAAAATTAGAAATCATGAAATGATTTATTGAATTACAAATACAGTATCTAAGTTAGTGTAGATTTTCTTTAGTCAGGTGTTCGTTCCTCTGCTTCAAGAAATGTCAGTTTATTTCGACGATGCAGATTTTCTCTGCTCAATATTAATTCATATTCAATTTTCTTGTATAATTCTACATTTTCATGGTCAGACAACAAGGGTCTCTTCTCAAATCTGAAAGTAGTGCACCGATACATCAACGTTCACACTTTTCCTTTCATCTTTATTGACTGACTCATAGAGAAAAGAAATTGCCGTCAAATCTTTGAGCTCCAATCAGCTGCGAAGGATTTATAATATTGCAACATGTTTGCTCAATTCCATCACTGTCTCCAAAAATGTTTCCTACAAATCAAAGAAATTTTCGATACTGTCTGACTTCGATGCGGAGGGCTTCATAGCTAACACGTGAAAAAAAACTGGGAGCTTTTGAAAGGTCTCGCTTCGATTTACTGAACCTTTGATAGGTAAAGAACAATGACAGTTGCATAATGTAACCCCAATTGAGAGTTGACTCACTCATTGGGCCGCATAAACAGAAAATAGCAAAACAGTGTTTTTTTAAGTGTCATTCCGTAGTGTCGGTGTTTAGTGACTCCTGTTATGAATATAAGCAACACTTTTATTATACTCTTCAATTCTGTTTCAATGTAGAAGTAGGCGAGGTTTTCATGACTACGAGTGAATGAGGTGTAGAGATTTCCATCAAGTCTGTCAATGAAGAAAGCGGATTCCAATTCAGCGAATTTTGCGTAGGAAAAACGCTTCATGCTTTTAAACAATTTGCATAAATAGTTCAATATGCTATGGCAAAGGATATTGGTTAATTATCGAGAAAATAATTGGTAAAAAACAAAAACTGTCTATCTAGTAGTTAAGGCTACATTTATGTCATAATTATGTATTATGAATTATGCAGATTTACTGAAAATCAAAAAAAGATTTGTTCAAGACATATCCAATATCCAAAAGTCCATCGTCAGTGTTAATAAATAAATAACCTCAATAAAATAAATTTTCTTTAAAAAACTACTCTAAATGCTTCCCCAATCATTGACTTTCCACGACCGCATCATGAGTATTTGCATAATAATTAACACTGCTTGGACGGGTATTCAAAAAAAATGTAGCGAAAATTTTCGCCCCGCAAGCTAGTCTGTTTATATTCTTCAATATCAAAGGCTATGCAATGGGCCTCTAAATGTCTACCATTGCCATCTATGAATCTATGTCTATGGTATAATCATCGGCACGAGCAGGAATGTCTATGAATGCCATGATATAGACATGAACGTTTAAAATTATAATAGAGCAAGCATTCAGGAGAACAATTACACGACAGAAAAGAAGAAAAAGAATTAAAGTGATGATCATAAAAAGTGGACTACCTAAATTTTGTCTCATTTAATGAAATTTTGTCAACTACAGATACAAATTTGTCAGACAAATGAAAATATAAGTAGATTTTTTCCTCTTTTGTTCACTGGCTCTGTAGAGCCAGTTGGCCAATGGTACATTCGCTAGCGGTCACCAATATTTCGGAACCTCGGCAGAAAATTTAATCACTTATCTAATCCGAAAAGGTACTTTTCATCAGGCGGTTGGTTACTTCACCTAGACTTTCCCATTCTTACCTTAGCAAAGTTTCAAGAGTAGAGAGACCATCTCCAGGAAGAATTCATCGCCTCACACTGCGCTTCAGTAAACTCCAAACATTTCCAATTGGATTGAGGTCTGGTGAGCAAGCGGGCCATTTCAAAGTTCGCCGGCTTGAGGTTTAAATGAATTTGTTTCATAACTCCTGTGACATGTGGCATTGTCGTCCATGCAACTTCAGTCGGAGGAAGGATCACCCAATTGGGAGGACAATTAACAACAATGAAATTAAATGAGCAATAGATCAAATTGCCATGCAAAAGATGTGCGGCTGGTAGGATTCGAACCTACGACCAAGGTTAACTAGACCTGTGCTTTAACCAACTGAGCTACCAGCCACTTACGCGACTCTGTCAATTGGCAGGATCAAACCCTCACCACCACACATCAGTTGTCAAGGCAATAATAATCAATGGATAAATAACACGTCACAATTGTGACCGCCGACATTAAGGCAAGTAGCGGGGATCGATTGTCCACCAAAGCATCTTAATTAAGCCATGTCGTGAATGCAATTAAAACAATGAAATTAAATATGCAATAGATCAAATTACCATGAAAAAAAGCGGCTGGTAAGATGTGCCTTAGCAAAACATTGACATATCCATCGGAATGCATGTTATTCCTTTGGATATGGATTTCAGTTCGGCCATTCATCCATATCGCAGGCAAATCAGCAATCTTCCACCTCCTTCATTCACAGACAAAGCCAAATGATTAAGAATTACGTCACCTGACTTCATCCAAGCTCTCAAACGGCCATCGCGACTTCTGAGACAGACAGAAAGAGGCTTCATCGTTCCAAATACTCGATTTCATTGAGAATGCCAGTGGCAATGTTTCATTGCCCACTTCAGCCTCAACCTCGTGTGGTTGGAGGTCAATTCGATCCCAGATGGTCTCCTTCGGTTTTTGAAGTGCTCACGTTTCAGGCGACGTTCCACTGTTATGGCAGACACCGTCGGCTGTCGAAGTGAACTCCTCAACTCGGCTGAAGACAGAGACGGATTATTTCTTACCAAGCGAATAATCATCCGATTTGTTCGGAAATTTGTCTTTCTTTTCCGACCGGATCCAACTTTTCTGGCGAGGGAAAAAAATTAGTCTTCCACCTGTGGACGGTGGTCTTTGGGACGCCAACTTTCCGGCTAACTAGCCGTTCGAACTGCCCTTCGGACAAAAGAGCATGTGCCATTCAAATACACTTTCTCAATGAATCAGTCATCATGGCATAATTCAAAGCCGAATGAAAATTTTGTCTACAACTTTTCTGGGTCAACACTTTGTTTGATCTGGCTATGCAGATGTCTAGACACCATAGTTATTGAAAGCCTGAAAATGGCCTTGCTAGTGGGGATTCCAAGATCCCGGAAAATCTCAATCCCGGGGTTGAGCCTAGTCTGGGATTGAATAGAATAGTAAATATCCTATTACAAAGCATGGATACATGTAAATATTATGGGATGCCGGTAGGGACTGCAATGCCGGGATTGAGTCAATCCCTCGTTATGTCATCTAATCATATGTACAGGACAGAGATTCCACAATCCCCAAAAATCTCGTTCACGGGATTCCGGGATTGAGTAAAATAGTAAATATGTCATGACAAAGCACATATGTATGTTAATAATGTGGGATACCAGTATGTGGGAACTGGGAATAGCATAGAGTCGGCATTGCCAAAAGTCGGTTTACCTACAATATCATCATTGACAAGTTGACTTAAAGTTTCTTCGCTTTATGCACAGATTGATAACGACAACGTTGAGAGTAACATGGACCAGTTGCGAATTCCTGAATTTTGTACATTCAATCTGCAATTTCCTGAGATTCGGGATTGGTAGAGTGAATACCCGGGATTAGGGACTGTCTACACAATCCACCTTTTTTTCATCCCTCCATTCGGGATTGCAAGCTCTGACTCGGAATCGAGATTGACAAAATATAGACATGCCAATTGCCAACTGTATAGCTACAAGTAAAATGGTAAGATAATCAAAATCACAATTATTTCCTCCATGCTTTGTACTGGCACATTGAGATTCCAAGATCCCAAACTCGTGATTGCCCGATTTAAAAATCTTTTATATACATGTACCTTTCACCGCTAGCTAAGCTAATGCTGTGAATAACAACTGTGGTCAAATGAGAATAATTCTTCTTGAACAAATTCAATCCCGGGATTGAATTAACCAGAGGTTATAACCATTACCACAGGCTGTGTTATAGTGAGCAATTTGCCTCCTAAAGACCTCAATCCCGAGGGTTGGCTCGATTCCTAATTCCGATATTGTGTAGGCCTACTTCGCTAATGTTCATCTTCAATTTGGTCATGCTTCCAAATACTGTTAGCTTTGGCTGTTAGCTACTGTTTGATTCATTGTTATGCTAACATGTTTTCACATTGAAAATTTGAGATTTCTGAAAGTGGTGATTTTCACATTTTGACCTCTGTCCACCTTAAGCAATGACGGATACAAATGTACGGTGCCTCACTGAAAAGCTGAGAACTTAAGCTCTTGAATGGTGTATAGCTTATCGATGTCAAATGTGATTGAAAGGCAGGAGAGTCAGTTGAAGTTTGACACAATTTAGGTGGTCTGTTTTTTATGATCAACTCCGTATTAAGTTCAAGTCATACAAGTAAGAAGTTAAAATTCTAAAAACGGTAACCTTACAACAAACATCATCAAATGTAAAAGCACTGTGTTATTTTTTGATGATTATGATAAGCGTATATATTTTAGGAAATTAAAATCATTACAAAGATAAAGCATGCGTATGCATTCGAACCAGTACATAATAAATAAAAAGAACTTGAAACACCCAACAAAGTGCTGTCATAACTGATGCGCGTTTAATTCAGCGCTTATCATAGAAGCAACGAAAGAGAAGAACGTATTTTTCCTTTTGGGTGAACGGCACAAAGTTATAGAGCATTGATTCCTGAGACATTTTGAAACAGAATACTTCCGACAATGGTGTATTTGGCAAAACACTAACAGAAATAATTTTTTGCTTTGGGACAGACGTCTAAATATTAATTCATTCTTAAGACATGAGCATTTTCGACTATTTCCATTGCCGAAATAAATCCGGTATATCATGCGATGTGCTCGGTTATCGACGTGTTGAAACTGTTTTGATTTTGACAGAGGTTTTCTCATTCGAACAAAAACTGGGGAAGGATATTACAGCAACGATCGAATTGACCAAGTATAAAAATTGTGCAGCTCATCATCCGATCATATACTTCTTAGACGACGAAGAATGCGAAACCGTTGATTTGCTTTGCTGTGACGTAGCGAGTGTGCAATTTCCAACTCAGACGCTCATCAAGCATGATCCCAAGGACATTTATCTCACGTACTCTGTGAAGTGGCAGTGAGACAGACTCGTTGATGTCAAATCGAGTAAGTAGCATAAGTTTTGATTTATTAACATTCAAAGTCAACTTGTTTTGAAGTCACCAACCTGAGATGAAAGTCGTTTCTTTAGTGATTGTCTGTTGAATGATTGTAGGGTCGCACGAACTCAGAGGAACAACAACATTCAAATCATCTGCGTATTTGTTGCATGAACCAAGAAGACAGTGTGAAGTAGGTCTTGCTATTGAAAAGCATAATTTTGCTTTTACACACACTGCCAAGTAGCCGAAGGAACATTGCCACTTCTGACAGGCGTGCATGATGTGCTCCATAAATGAAGCCACTTGTGGTGCATGTAGACCATCGCAAGAGAAGATTGAGGGGCGAAGTCCGCTCTTCTCTGCATGACAAATACGAGAATCAAGGGAAATTATGGGAAAAAGGAAAAATTGTTGTAATTTAATTCGCTATTGACACTGTAAGAAATTTTGGTAGTGACTTCCAAAATTTTGCTAAATTTGTCAATTTTGCGTAATAAATTGGCTCATTATCCCTATTGAAATTTCGCTGATACTTATAATTCTGACTTTCTAAATCGCATTACCATCCGACTTGCTTTCTTGTCGCCTATGCTTGACTAGTCAAACAGAGAAATTGCATTATGTCATGTCAGTTTATAAGACGTTGGTCTGAAACATCCAGTTATCTTCCTCTTCTTTGCGTTAATCCCGAATGGGTGCGGGATCCACAGAAGTGAAACTTTAACGCTACGACACCCCAACACTGGGGGCTTCGACGGTGCTGACATTGTCAGATTTTCTGGAGCGCTGTGGTACTTTTAGTCCGACTGCATTGCTGCCGACTTCGAATGGCACCTTCGGGGCTCGATCTCTGAACCAAAAGATCGATAGGGCAAGCACTTAACCACTGAGCCACGGAGACTCCAGTTATAAGGCACCTAACATCCACGTAAAAGGCAGCAAAATTCACTGCATACCTGTGACCCTAAGAAGCTGCAAACAGGGCTTGTACTGTGACGAGGGTTTGGCGTGTCTTTAGTCGAACAAAAACGAAGTGCGACTTTTTTCGCGCGATTAATCGACTTTTTCGACTTTTTTAAATAATAATTTGCATGTTTGGCCTATCAAAAATTATCAGTTGTATTTGTACTCTCATTTGGTGATTCACTTTTCAGTTATATTTTCCTGATTTGCCCTATTTGCTCTACCGGTACTTTTGCAAATATCAACAGTCCGAAATCCGTTTGTGGTTTAAGAGCATGGAAAATATAGTTAAATAGTACATTTATTAATCTCTGGAGCAATTGCAGAAGGAACTATTAAAGAACAAACACAGGAAGCTCAAAGCAAGGATCCAACACATCATTCTGCTTAATTGGCGACAGCTATTGACTAAGAGGCATAAATTCATAAAGAGAATCTAATATACAAATCTAAAATCTTTCCAAGATCATGAAGAAAGAAGCAGTGCTAACTCTTTTTGAATCCTGTCGTTTTCGTTGTTGACATCAGATATCTCAACATTAGGAGCATCTAAAGCAAATGGAAGTAACCTTTGAGAGTCGCTGGTTGTTAGTTTCAAATCTTGAACTAAAGCATTTTGTGTTTCTTTCATCATTTCAGTTCTTAGTCTTAAACAAATTTCAGATGCCACTTCTTCATTAAAGAACTTCAAATTCTTAGATAGGGGATCAAGCAGAGTACAAATCGAAAGTTGTCCAAGGAAAATTGAATCATTACATAGAAATCGATTTGTTACATTTTTTAGCAAATTCACTCCGAATATATGACTAGGTGAGTTCGAAGATTTTGTTTTAATGATCCTCTCAATATCCAGCAAAATCTGAAATATCAATGAAATATGTGCAAAATATGCGAGTATGTAATGTGAAGTTTGTTTCCAAATTTTTTTGTTTCAGCTGCTTGTTGAGGAATTTTCAAATTTGAAATCATTAAAAAAGGTTTTTACTTTCTAAGTTGATGATGCATGGTTTCTTATGAGTTCACAAAGTCGCTAGTTTTCGTTTAGAAAAGTGCATATCTAGTTTCAAATTTTGACCATTATCCTATGTTCGTGACGTCATACAATTCTCAATTCCATCAGGAAGTCCATGCCAACACTTGCGACAGAAAATATAATTGCAGTAGGCTAAATAACAATGTATTTCTTATGTTTCGAATCAGAACAAAATTATGAAAAATACCTCCTTGCAAAAGAGGCCAAAGTTTAAAGGCCTTGAAAGGTTGTGGAAAGTCGACAACAATTGATATTCACAATTCATTGATCAATCTAGTGGTGAGAACTCTTAGATTTGGTTTTCGAGTTGGCGAGAATAGCTAGGCCCATAGCAAAAATATCATTATCAAAGATAATGATCACAAT
This sequence comes from Prostheceraeus crozeri, assembly GCA_907163375.1. Lineage (NCBI taxonomy): Eukaryota > Metazoa > Platyhelminthes > Polycladida > Euryleptidae > Prostheceraeus > Prostheceraeus crozeri. The sequence goes on along the minus strand of CAJQUW010006306.1, from coordinate 339,288 downwards.
CATAGAATAGGCCTAAGTATATTAGGTAGAGTGGTAACTCCGCATTTATTAAATCCCCAATGTGTATACACTTTCGATTTTATTGAATGAACTCGTTCGAGATACAGGTGGTATTGTCACCAAATGTGAGATATGCAAATTTTCTGCAGTTTTGAAGAAATTTCAACGGCATTGATTGATCCTGCAGTAATGCAGAAGGAAATGATATTATTTCACAGATCGTCCGTACCATAACAGCCTTGGATAGGTAATGTTTGTTCAATTGGCAACTCGATGACCTGCTATTGCTTTCATCCTTAACCTCAAGAGAATCTTCTTAAGCGAGATCATACAACAGACAACCTGCCACTGACAGAGCAGAATCACTCAATGAAAGACAATGATTTCAATTAACTTTGAAAGATGTAAGTGGGTCCACATCACTATTCAGATTCAAGAAATGAAACATGAATTTAGTGCATCACAAAATCATGGCGGTGAAAATTAAAATAAAACTTGAAATTTCAGCCAAGAAAGCACGAATAATATCGCGACTTTTTCATGAAGACTTTCATTATAATACAATTCATGAAATTCCCCTGATAATCAGCTTGATTTCCGCTTTGTTGGGATGCTTATTAGCACATATTCATTCCTTTTGCTATCCAATATGTCTCATACTACTTATATGGGAGAGTCATCTCGGTAGTATATAAATTGGCAAATTTTGACTATTTTCAAAAGTGCTAAAATATTTTTTTTGGACTGCGGGAACGTAATCTTCGCAAAAAACTGAATCTTTTCATATAACAATTTTCACTGTATACAGACACTTTTTTTGAGTCGACAATCTACCTATATATAATAATAATAATAATAATAATAATAATCTTTATTGGTGCACAATGGAAATTCGGTACACGCATTACATGCAATTCAGTTGAAGTCAAGTTGTCGCAAAGTACAAATCATTTCAAGCAAAATCTTATAAATGAATTCTGCAAACGCTTCGTCCGTGTTCGTGGAGGGCGCAAAATACACTGATTCCGGAGTGTGGGTGTTCGGGGTAGGAACAGTTCCCGCAGGGGATGATCTGAGTCATACAAAACATTTAGGAAAAGCTTCGTACATTGCCTCTCAGCAGCAGAAGCGAAGGATGGATCTTAATTGTTTCCGATTATCTTTGAAATGCGTCTCTCAACACGCACTAAACGGTCCATCAGATAATCAGGAAGATTACAAAATACAGGAAACCCGTAAGTGAGTACAGATTGGATCAGGGCCTTGTAGACTCGAAGTAAGATATCGGTTCGACAGCCGGATCGTTTCAGATTCCGAAGCACATAAATCCGTTTGTTGGCTTTGGAGCCAACGCTGTCGATGTGCTTATTCCACGAAAGGTCTTTAGAAAATATCACGCCTAAGATCTTCACGTTATCTTTGTTTGCAATATCATCGATGGGATGAAGGCTCAAACCTCGTTTGGTGTTAATGTCCATCACTGAGCATTTTTCCACGTTGAGGGGTAGACCAACCGCTGTGGACCAATAAGTGATGTTTCTCCATTCATCGACTAGATGGTCGTTATTCGTATTCCGAACGTAGTGAAGGATGGTGACATCATCAGCAAACTTCAGCATGTCTGAGTTTGGACAAACAGCGCACAGGCTGTCGATCACCAGGCAAAACAGCAAGGGTCCAAGCGCGCTCCCCTGCGGTACTCAACTCGGAACACTGAACCATTCTGAAGTCGAATGAGCGATGCGCACTCTCTGTCGACGATCAGTCAAAAAGTTACTGATCCATTGAATGGCCTGATAAGGAAGTTTGAGAGCGATTGCTGACTCCAGAATGACAGGGTGGGGTAATCGGTCGAACGCCTTAGCATAGTCCAGTGTCATGACTCGAACTGCTCCTGACTCCTTGTCCAAGAATTCGAGGATACGATGATAAAGGAGAGTGAGCGCAGAAGTCGTTCCTTTTCCAGGGCCGGGCAAATATGCGAATTGTGACTTGTCAAGTTTGTCGACAGCGTAAGGCAATATCCACTTATTAGCAACGAGTTTCTCCAGCATTTTTGAAAGAGTCGGCAGAAGTGAGATCGGCCGGAATTCGTTCACATTTTTGGCATTGGAGCACTTCGGAATCGGTGTTATATTGGCAAGTTTAAAACAAGATGGAACGATTCCAAAATTCAGACTGTGATTGAAAATAGCGGTTACAGCAAGAGCAAGATTGGAGGCATAAACACGATAAACCCAGTGAGGAATGCCGTCTGGGCCTGGACTCTTGCGTTTCATCTTACGCATGAGATCCGCAACATCCGATACTTGAACAGAGAGAGGACAGTTTGGCAAGTCTTCTGGCAGAGAAATGGGATTGTCATAAGAAGAAAATGGCGTGTACACCGACGCAAAATAATTGTTAAACTCGTCTGCCGAAAATTTCAGGATAGTGCTGTCCGACTTCTTGCTTTTGCCAATGGTGTGAATGGCAGACCATAGTTCGGATGCTTTTCTACGAGACAGAGCATTTTTGATGAACAAGCTTTTCAAAGAATTTGTATGGGTGATCACATCTTGACGCAATCGTCGTACTTCATCATGTCGCCGTTAGCGTAAGCTTTATCTCGATCGTCTATCATTATCTTTAGAGACGGTTTCAACCATGGAGGATCAGAACTACGAAGTCGAATAGTTCTCGTAGGGAAAGAGGATTCATACATCTCCTTTAACGTATTTATGAAGAAAGATGTGCAATCGTCCGGTGCTGTTAATGAGTTGATGAGTGACAGCCAATCCGTATTAACAACCTTTTCTCCAAACCTCGCCAAGTTTGACCTTGAAAATTTGCGCACAACCTTTTTACGAACGAACGCTATATATCCCTACTCTATGATCACAATTAACTTTAAAGGATGCAAATGGGTCAACATTTCAATTCAGATTCAAGAAATGAAACATAAATTTAATGAATCACAAAATAATGCCGATGAAAATTAAATCAAAAACTTAAAATTTCAGCCAAGATGTACAATGAGATCTCATTATTTCCATGAAGACTTGCATTATATGTAATGGGGTTCATGAAATTTCCTTGATAATCAGCATAATTTCCGTCTAATGATGGCATCTGTTAATAAATGTATATTCCTTTTGATATTTTTTTATGAGTAGTTTCATGCTACTTATGTGATAGTGGTTTCCTGTCGCTAGTACATAAACACAAGAATAATTTGCAAAAGAAAATATTAGCTTCCCAATAAGCGATCAAATATTTTTTTGACCGCAGGAACGCTATCTCGTCAAACAAAGTGAATGTTTTGATGTGAGATTTTCGCTGCAGCTGTTGCTTTTTGAGTCGACAACGAAAGCGATTGGCTTTCCATTGGATGATAAAGATAAGTCAATAGGAAAGCCAATTCATAGGAAAGACAACTCAAGCATTCGTAGTGTATGAGTACGAACAATAGTGCTTTCGTACATTTTGTTATTCTTATTTTGTATATCGGTTTCGTAAGTAGCTTTGGTATTCCAAAGTTTACAGTGCACTTAGATATATATCATATTTCTGTGAATATAGTTCAATGTCCTTCAAGAAAGATCCACTAAGGTATTACTGCATATTGGCCGAAAATACAGTCGTTTCTCGATTTCAAATGAGCCTCAAGAATGACAGATGAGTCAAAATGTAAATCGAATTTAAAAAGGACAAAAAGGACGGAGAATGAGTGACAGATTAGCTCAGACGGCCAAATGCATATTTACTGCTATTTAATACAATACGAAAGAGGAATTCAGTTTATGAACAATTTATACAATCGATGCATTTATAATACAAATCTTATACATCAAAAGGAGAAAATGTTAGATTGAGATAGAAACGAACTTGTGGCTGCTTAGTTGAGGTCTTCAATCGATTTTTGCAGTTAAGTATTCAATTATTTATTCAAACCAATTCTCTTTTTATTCCCAAGAAACAATCCTTTGGTTTGTTCTGAATAATTATCTCTTTGCAGTTTGCTTTAAATCAGACCTTCCACTGACGTAATAAGTACTTTGAAGCTGCGAGATTTGCAGCAAGCAATCTCGAGAATCTCAGCATTATCAAAGAGGTTGGCGAGAATGAAAAAATTCTCAATATCGCTATTGTATCACTATATCATCGGCTTCTGCTTTCATACTCCGCACCAATGAGAATGCGATATGACTGACGTAAGGATTATCATTACGCTTTATCATTTTTGTAACTCGCTACATTCCCATCGGGATTAGAGATGCATAGCTTTACCTTTGGACGTACGAGATCTGATATCATACTCTACTTGGTATGTCTCATTCTCATAACTTAAAACACTCGCACAATCAATCGACTTTCTTCAATTTAACCAAATCCATATCGTGGTGGGGGCTTCCTCTATTTTGTTGTGGTCATCTTTCCAGCAACTAAAGCGTCTGACGTAGTGCTTCACATCCTTTGAGGAAATATGAAGTGGAAAAGTAATATAGATCGGTAATACGCTGCAAAAAACAGTGAGAATTTGCTACAGCGTGTTCAGAAATGTGCAGCGTTACATGTCTGGTTCCGTAAATTCGAAAAAAAGTGTCGGGCGAAGTTTTGCAATTTAACGTCCCCGGCCTAGTACTATTACAGGCCTGGGGGTAACTTCGTTAATCTTTCCATTTGACTTAAGTAAAGTTTCACAGGACGAGAGCTACTGACACTTTCTTCCTAAAATCGCGCACAAAGGGCTTAATTGCATGGATTTTTAGATCTTGAAACGCTGAATACAAAAATCAAATTCTTGAGTGTCACAGACAGTCGCTTTCGGTTATAGATAAGGTTGAAGGATTCTCATTGGAATCCGATGGTGAAATTCAAGAAACATCTATGGATTGTGAAGCACTTGGCAATTTTCGTACATTTCTTTTGCAGAAAGAAAACTATTTATCGGAATGCCATGAAATTTGAAACATGATTGAGTCCAGAACATCAACTTCGATATAAAAGTTGAAGTGATTCACATGACTCAGTATTTGATGTTTGAGAGCCTCTACAAAATGAGTAAATTTCATGTTTTGACTTAATTTTGTTGATTTATCTCTCAAAAGAAATAGATACTTTCACTTTCAATGACTAAAATTTGAGTTGACTCAATTTCTGAGTGACTATCTGCAACTGTGTATTATACTTCTTCGAATAAACAAAAAATTTAAAATATATTTCCATTTTAAATTATTTTTCAATGTTCATTATAAAATTAAATAATAGATATTGCTGCCACACTTTGCGTATACATTGGTGTACAAATACACTCGGATACTCGTTGAACTCGACGTCAGCCAAAAGTAATTGGCAATTTTGATGACTAAAATTTCGTTTCTCAGGATGACATAATGCAGAGAGAGGATACGACAACACGTATGTTGCAATGCACAAGCAATATCAAAAAGTTTATCATCATGTCTTAATATAGCCATTACTGTCCTCTCAGCCAGGCTCGCAGTGATACAATATATTTCATCGATATATTAAGATCGCCATTAGCACTCTTGATCCAGTTTATGACTAGGAAATGGCCTGTTGGATGGTGCTTGCTATTGCCAAATTCAAAAGTTCAATTGAAAATATCACTAATGTCGTTATTTTTGTCGAGTATATTTCACCAGTTTAAGTGAATATTACGTATATGCAAAACAAAGTAGGGTCAACGTATGCATGTCGACAAATCGGCCTAAAATTGTCTGTGGTACGAAACATCAGTCCCATTCTAAACAAATTAATCCTTTACTTTATCCGACCAAATATGCCTGTCAAAGAATAATTAATAATCAATGATATTTTCACTTGAAATTTTGAATATGACAATTACATGTAGTTCTTTTGTCCGCAATTAAATTAGCACAATTGTACGTAATTTAGTACTTTATTACTGTCTTAAGCACTATGAAGTTATTGCTCTCTGAAAATTCCATTAAACGGGTGAGTTATCGGTCAATATACATCTTTCATAATTATAATAGATTATTATAATTATTATACAAGACAAAATAAGATTATTTTGATTGTTTCATAATTCAAGCAGATTTGATGCACTAAAATAATTTATCATTCACCAACATAATATTTTATGAAATTGTTGATAGCTGACGTCATCTAATAATGTAATGCATTTTTCTTGCTAAATTTGATTTTCTAGATCATATTACTGATATTATCCAATTGTGCAATGCAGTTATATAAAAGGGATATTCCATCGCCTTTGTGCCAAGAGGTAATGCTTCTAATCAGCATCAACTTTCCTGATTCACTCTAACACCAATAGGGTATGACTGACGCAAAGATTTGAAAGTCGCTGATTTTGCTTCCCATTAATTTCTCAGCTCTGTTCGAGATTAAAATAGCAAATCTTCACCTTTATGAAGAACGGTTCTTTAACAAGCTTCCATGAAATTGGCATGAGCTAAGAATAAGAAAATGAAAGTCTATACCTGACCTTCCTACTTTCTTCTTGTTAATGGAAATCTCTAACAGCTGTTTTAGATCTCAGCCATTGGCAAACCACATTAGTATCAGGCGACAAGTCACGCAGATTAATCTAATTTCCGTTCGTCACAAGATACCGCAGCAGAGTCTACTCCAATTGTCCTGTGACACATAACTAAAAGTTCATTAATTGTAAATCCATCATTCTCGCTGCTACGACTGTTTGAACAGTGTTCAGTAAAAACGCTTGATGAAGGAAATCCGTTTGACAATGAAGTTAGAAAAAACTGAAGTTTGAATGACGAATACTATAATAGAACCAAGAATGCATTAGGGTGGATTCATTCTGCATATCTTCGTTTCGCGAGAGTGAAAAATCATACATGATCCATTGTTAATATGATGGTGAACATAGATTATATGAAAGCGCTCCCAAAAAAAGAAAATTTTGATCTGAATCTGATTTATATGTAATAAATCTTAAAATAGATGGGAAATATGCACTGGATAAAAAATATAAATGGGGAATCACTGCTTATTAATCAACATGGAAATCAGTTTTTTCGATTCTTTAAGATAGTGGGAATTGTTGTTAAAATGGAAATAAAGGAATAGTATCCACTTTTGCAGAATTTAAATGCAAAGATACCGAGGTCGTGCTAGCGCCTGAAAATGTCCTACATCGTTACCCAAAAACCTATGCTAATAACATTTTGTGCATTTGCTATGGACTGGCCTGCAATGCTTTGACGTTCAATTGTGAAGTTGAATTGGCGAGCTATATCAAATTTGAGGTTTTATTTGACAAAATTTGGTTCTTCTTTATGATATATTAGCATATTTGCATCAGTTGATCTTCTCTTAACCAAGATAACTTGAGTCAAATATGTGGCAACTACAGTTGCCACTCGTCATTAATGGGTTGAAATGGAAATATAGGAATAGTACCCACTTTTGCAGAATTTAAATGCAAAGATACGGAGGTCGTGCTAGCGCCTGAAAATGACGTACATCGCTACCCGAAAAACCTATGCTAACAATATTTTGTGCATTTGTTATGGACTGGGCTGCAATGCAGGAAAAAAGCATATTATATGAAAAGCAATATTTTGAATCAGAGTTGGAACCGGCCAAGTTTTTGGCGGCTGGAAAACCTGCCGGCCTAGGCCCAGCCGGCAATCCGAAAAAGTCGGCCGGGCCAAGCTGGTGTCTTTATAACCTACTAATTAAGACTGGAAGGTGATAATTATGGCTGGATGACTGACTAGACAATTGATTCTAGCACGAAAATTGTCAATCTTCGACATAAACCTAACTTTTGGCCGGGGCCGGACCGGCGGCCGGCCGATTGGAAGGCAAAAACCGGCCCGGCCGCCGTTCCTGCTATGAACACAGATGACTGAGATTTCAAAAATATCTTTCACACATATACGAGTACATATAAAGATCATCATTACGAGGTGTATTATTACATTCTTTTTCCTCCTTTTACAATAGATAAATTTCGCACAATGGCTGTTTGTTTATGTGATTTCAGCTACTCGGCACCGACCTATGTCAATGTTGCTAGATCTTAAGAAGAATCAAGATAGTGAAACATGTGACCACAGGATTAGATTGTTTAATCGTATCACTTTGCTAGAAGTCCAAATTAATACAAAACGATGGCACATGCAGGAACTTACCAAATGGGCAAAAATAGATTTTCAATACCTTACAGAGATAGGAAAAATAGTCATGCAACGCTAGCGGATTGCTGCGAATTCCTTCAAAAAGCTGCAATCGCCATCTTTCCTTCACATTTGAAGAATTCAGATAATTGCGCAAAAGTTTTCTCGATAATGGTGGGTCCTCTGATCATTATTGAAATAGTTAGCAGTCGCACAAAAAAGCGTTCAAAAACTTCTCTGTAGAACTTGACATCGACTGTGTCTCTCTGCTGTGTGATGCGGTTGATAAAAGTCACTGAAACTTCGCACAATTTGGCGCACAGAATTAGATTGTTTAATCGTATCACTCTGCTAGAAGTGCAAACTGATTCAAAACAATGGCACATGCAGGAACTTAATAAGTGGGCAAAAAGAAATTTTTAATACCTTGCAGAGATAGGAAAAATAGTCGTGCGTCGCTTGCGGATTGCTTTGAATTCCTTCAAAATGCTCCGATCGCCACGACTCCTTCAGATTCGAAGAATTCAGATCATTGCGCAAAAGTTTTCTCGATAATGTTGGGCCTCCGATCATTTCAAAAAAAGTTAGCAGGCGCATGAAAAAACGTTCACAAACTTCACTGTAGAACTTGACATCGACTATGTCTCTTTGCTGTGTGATGCGGTTGATAAAAGTCACTGAAACTTCGCACAATTTGGCGTGTTTAATGTTGGACTGGCTGCTCATTGTTCGATTGCTATGGTATTTAGTGAACAGATTGTGCCATTTCATTAGTGTTACATGTTCCAATGCTTCCCTTCTAGTCAAACGGAAGAAGAGACGACCTGTCTAATTCTGTGATTTGGCGTGTTTAATGCTGAACTGGCTGCCCATTGTTCGATTGCTATGGTATTTAGTGAACAGATTGTGCCATTTCATTAACGCTACATGTTCCAATGTTTCCCTTCCAGTCGAACAGAGGAAGAGATGGCCTGTTTAATCATATGAATAGAGCGCAATAATAGCGGACTGAGTTAAGTTCGGGTATTGTGGTAATTTTCCTGAACTGAATTGCTGTCCCGAAAATGCAAGCAGAAAACCTCTGACTTAATTTCTTCCTCGCAAAAGGGAAACAAATTAGTTTTTTTAGAAGTTGCAGTTTTAGTCTCAGTAGAAATGTCAGAGCAAACTCAAGAAAAGAAATATCCTAGAATCTAGGTGCCTTGATTACTCAGCATTTCATCTTCAGTTTGATTCGTAGCAGAGATGCAAGGCGAAATATACGAGTGAGCTACTTGGAGGGGGGGATGGAGGGTGCTACAAGCGTGCTATATTTTTCCGGGAGGCAATTGTTATTATTAAAATTACATTTCCGGTCGGAAAAATAAATCCTGATAAACCGGTTCACGGTTGATGAAATAATTTACAATACGAGTATATCGAACTTGCGGCAACAGAATAAAACTCTGGCAGGTTTCTTGAATTTGATTCTTCTCACAAAATTCCAACAAAATTGACATGGATCGGTACTCAATCGAACAGCTGCTACCAATCGGCAAACACCTATTGTCCATTATATTCCCACTAACATAGTTGGTGGCAGCTAACGGGAGGTTATTTAAGTTCATAGTGAATCTCACCTCCGGTTGTGTCGTCTCCCCAAAAATAGATTAGCTGCTAAAAATATGTACAGTCTATTTGCTAAAAATATTTACAAGTCCGAACTTTTGCGAGCCGCCTCGCATTGTCAAGTTTTAACATGAGTTATAGTACGGCAGCCAGAACGAGTTATTGCAGGGAACGCAGCCGAAAATGAGATTTTCACAGGATGATGTACACCCAATGCCTTCTGTGAATCGGTGCGTCTGCCGAGTTCTAGTGAGTTCCTCTTCTTGTCAGACAGGATCAATGAAAAACACATGTTACTCCAATGGGACACAGATTGCAGTTTTTGGCTAAAACGAAATTTTGCTTGTTTTCTCTGATTAAACAAAAAGTACTAAGTCCAGAGTCATAATTTTTGACATGCAGTGTCTTCAGGTCATTTCCTTTCATGTTCATGCACCCCTGCCTATGAAACTAAACACATTTAGATTTTGCGAGTCTCTTAATGTCAGCAAACACAAGCATTTTGAGCAACTTTATCCACCTTGAACCACATTCTCAAATACATTTTCGATCAGAAGCATGATAATAGCACATGCACATCATAGAAAATGGCCTGAAAGCATTCCATGTCAAAAATTATGACTCTAGACAAAGTGCTTTCCATTTGATAAGCGAAAACACAGGAAAGTTCACTTAAACCAAAATCTTCAAGCTGCGTCCCATTGGATATACATGTGTTTTTCTTTGATCCTGTCTGACAAGAAGACAAACTCAATAAAACTCGGGAGACGTGCAGCTTCGTAGTAGGCATAAGGTATGCATCATTCTGTGAAAGTCTCATTTTCGGCTGTCGGACTTTAAGTTTTTGCAGTCGGCTGTCGCACGTTCAACGTCTGGTTATTTCATGTTTTCGATTGAGTGCTGGTCTTTGTTCTTCAATATGATTGGCTTCTGACATTCTCGACTCTATCGGTGATCTGCATCTGTCAATAGTCTCTAGCTGGAAGTCTGTGATCGCCAGATGTCCATGATGGTATTGTCTTGCGTGCTCTACTAATGCGCTATCCACGCTGTTACTTGATAGGCTGCGCTTGTGCTCACTATATCGGAATTTGAAAGGTCTTGGCGTCTGACTTATGTAGCGGCCATGAGACAACTTGCAAGTAAACTGATATACTAACTGTTTATCAGAGCAAGCAAAACTACACCCCAAACGATCACAGACTTCGCAATTGTCATGTTTGCTACAGTACCCGACAGTACTTTCCACCAGGGATGCGGAGTCGCAGTCCGGGAGTCCTATCATTTTTGCTGGAGTCGCAGTCGGAGTCGTATTAAATGATAGGCCTATAACTAGACCCGACGTAAAATATAGACAAATTATCTATTCTCGTGCGTAGCTGTCACTGTCTTGATGTCAAATTTCTCCGTCAAACAAAAGTACAGAGACAGCAGTGCATGCAAAGCTTGTAATAGTTGAGGGAATGAACCGTGATAGTGAAAAAAGGATTGTCGTTTCAATCGGTGATTCAGTAGAGAAGACAAGCCTTCATAGCCTCGATCAAACATACGCACCAAAGGCCACATCAGAGACAAAAGTAAAATACTAGTTTGCTTGAGAACATTACCTCTTACCCTCACGGTAATCGTATGTGATGGCTCCTCCAAAGCACATTTTAAAATCGAAAGTGTACTCATGGAGGATTTTCCTGCCTGGTAGAGACTGGAGAAAAACCGTGTGAAGCACGCATCAGCAAGATGGGAGGAGCCGAGTCGAATGCATCCAACTTAAAGCGACATTTGATAAACTTTCATCGGAAGCAATTGATATTTGATACAGGAATGATCTCTAAAAGATAGGTTTAGGTAAGCCTATGATGATCTATGATATAGGCTCCATTTTTTAAAAAAAACTAGGCTTTATATAATTGCCACCCGGAGTCGGAGTCCTATCAAAATGATAGGACACCGAATCCCCGCTTTCCACTAACATACTGCATGAGAGTAAAGCAAAAACTCGGGTTTCTATGGTTGCCACAATATCAGAAAAGTAGTTATGTGGTTAAAATGTTGACAATATGTGGTAAATTCGTTAATATTGGCTAGAAGTTGACATACTACATTAATAGTGATGTAATGCCGTAAAGCTTCCTCCACAGTGTAGACTTGCTGTTGCATCCTTTCAAGTTTCAATCAAATATGAAATTTGCAGTTCGACTTTGATGAATGAAGCCGGATTGGCTCAGAAAACTTTAAATCTGTGAATCCTGATTAATCATTTTAATTTTACTTTGGACAGGAAACATAGAAATGTACTTGTTCTATCATTTCCGATGATTATAATTGCACAAGTACATGTCATTTACTTGTGTCTGATGGATTTCATGAACCATTCTAAAATTATATCTATTTTAGATTATATAAAAAAAATTATATTTTTATTATTCTGAATTAATGCGGAATAATAAAAATTCGAAAATAGATAATAATCTAAGACAGTTCTCGAAATGCGATCATTATAAATCAAAGGAACATTATTGTTGTTAATGTCATGGAGAGGTATATGAAGCTCTGAAATGCTTTCGTACTGATCAGGTTTTACTTGCCTTGGCTGCTTTTTGTTCTATTTAGTTTGTGATAAATGTTATATTTCTTTCAATCGAATCAATTTTTAGCTATTTCAATCTGTTTTATAAAGAAATACTTTGATATGATTTTTCTTATAAGTTGAAGTTAGTAAAATATCATTTTTCAGTCCTTTTACGCTTAAAAATAAATAAATTATGTCACATCACATTTCACCAATCTGGTCTTATCAATTGAGATAGAAAGAAAAGCATTCTGAATAAAAATTGTTAGTTTCAATTTAAAGGAAAATTTTGCAATCGAATCAACATCATAAAAGTATTTTAAATCCATTCAGTTTTAAAGTACCTGGCATTATCATTTAGTCTTCTCAGTAGGTGCTCCAAACTCAAAATGATGTACGTCGCATCTATCCGTACTTACTCTCTCATCGACATTTTTATCTTTCTTGTTTTTTCCAATCGCATTAAATTAAATGAAACACTTGTCTACCAACAAACCACACTCTTTCGTCTACAGTAAAACATTGAGTGCAAAAATCAACCCTGTATGTCAAATAGGCCTACATGTAGGCACTTTGCTTGCTATATGCGCTATTTCATGGAAATATAAATCGTTGTATATTTCTTGCCTACACACCGCACCGGTATATATAAATGCAATATATTTATCAAACTTTCCTGAAGGTGGTTGCATTTGTTAAGAGTTGATGAATTTATCAATTGCCAAGCTATTTGTATTGATATCTATGTGTATATCTGTGCACAACATATGTATAACATATATACATACATGTATATGTTTTAGCCTACTCGCAGTACTAAAAAAAGTAATGACTCGACATGAGCTGTTTTGATAGCAATATGAAAGCGACGCTCAAACCAAGTGATAAATCATTCGCAATAAAAGTCCCTTTCTTTGAAGAAATTTACTCTATTTATGTCATTTTGGTGTCTTTGTGATCATTTTGAAAATAAGGAGATAAGTTACTCTTCTGTATTTGCGCATCACATCATGCAACTTTCGTCAATTCGACACAGCTGAGCTCATACGAATGTTGAGATGGTCTATGGAAGACGATATTCCCACGATCTAGTTCTCCTCGGCAACCCCTCGGGTGTTTACTCAAGGCACGTCTTGTCAGTCTGTTGACAGAGTTGGGACGAGCTCCGTGCGACGACTTCTTCAATGCAGTTCCCCGCCCGACTTGAGAACTCAGACCGATCGCTCATCTTTGCACTTTCGCCTCAAAAGCGAGGGGGGGTAGTGAGACTTTAAATATCCTTTGAAAACAACTGAGTCCAAATTTTTACCATAATCAACGGTATCACTACGCTTGGAAATTGAAAGCAGCATCATCTATTCAAATTGCAGTTGGAAGAGGGAGTGAAAAATTAACTACAAAGCGATCAACGATAAGCATGAAAATGAGGCGTGTTCCAATTCACGCATTTTCCCTCGTCGCATTGTCTTTTGTGTTCAAAGTACGTAGAGACAACACAGAGAAGAAAGAATGACGAGAAATAGTTGGGTATGTAGAGGAAAATGATGGTCGACGCAAAATGGTCGTCGCTGAGATGGAGGAAGAAGCATTCATTAATCATCAGTTGTAACGTTGAGTTTTAATACAAAAATAACTGTGAATGGACGGAAACCAAGATCGTTTTCTGAATGCAGATCCATAGAGTATCACAATAGGTAGAGTAGCAACTCATCATTAATTAAATCCAAAATGTGTAAACAGTTTCGATTTTATTAAATGAACTCGAGTTGAGACCCAGTACCAAATATGAGACAAGCAAATTTTTGCAGTTTTTAAATAATTACAACGGAATTGAGTGATCATAATAGCAATACAGAAGCAATAATAGTCTTTTACAAATCCTCAGCGTCATGTCAATATTGGAGCGGTGATGTTTGTTAAATTAGCAATTCGGTGGGTTAGGTACTATTGCTTAACTCAGCCTTATTTAATAGAGTATTTTCTTGAGCATGAAAAACTCGCTACTGAAAGAACAAAATATCACTATCGGAGACAATGATCATGATTCACTTTAAAAGTTGTTAATGGGTCCACATTACTATTCAGAGTCAACGAAAGGAAGAATAAATTTAGCAAATCAAAAAATCTTGCCGATGGAGATTTAATTAAAAAAGTGAAATTTCAGTTAAGAAACACTATAGGATCTCAACATTTCCATGAAGACTTGTATTATAATGTGGTTCATGAAATTTCCTTGATAATGAGCTTTATTTCCGCTTAATTAAGGTATTTGTTAGTAAATGTTCATTTCTTTTGATATCTAATAAATTTCATACTACTCGTACTTATCTGGTGGGTCCACGTCGCTAGTACATAAACAAAGGAACAGTTTGCAAAGGATTTAGGTTCTTAAAAAGTGATCAAATATTGTTTAGACCGCAGGAACGAGATCTCCGCAAAAACTGAATCTTTTGATACATAAATTTTCACTGTATGCTGACAGTTTTGAGGCGACACTCGACCTACTACGAGCGTACTACCTCGACCTACTTGTACATACTTACTCTACGTGCAGACCTGAAGTTTAAACGCGTAAATGGGTGCTCTCAGGACTGCATGAAGTCCGTTCAGATAAAGGCCAACTCGCCTAAAGTCTGTTCATATGCATGCTTGTCCAGTTGAAATCATTCATATATGTGGAAAGTCGGTTCAGATGACTGCTGATCCGGATTAAGTCGGTCGTCATAAAAGGCACAAAGCAAATGAAATCGATGAGATGCATGATGAATAGCCGGCACCGGTCAGCTATGCTGAAATAATTCAAATAAAGGCCCGCCATGATAAAGACTTGCAGAGTGGATAGTCCGAGAGCTACTGACGTTGTCTTCAGATTCCTAAATTCGCTCACGAGCTTCTTTTAATTTTTAATTTGTAGATTGCCAACCAACATCAGTAAAACGGCAATTCTTAAGCTATGCTTCCACTCGTCTTGCAAGTTACGGGGCTTCAAACATCGGAAAATCTCATTTGTTTATGTAGATCCATGTTCTTCCAAGTTCGATGCACTTAATAGCGCAATAATCTAACATTTATTCAATAACCTAAAATAAGATTTGTCATTCTCATGACTTTGACTGCAATTGTATGGCAGACATCTTCCAGAGCATAGAGTATGTATATTAGGTAGAGTAGCAACCCATTAATAATCAAATCCACTTTTCATGTACAGTTTCGATTTTATTAAATGAACTCGAATGAGACCCAGCATCACATGTGAGATATGCGAATTTTTACACTTTTGGAGAAATTTTGGATTTGACTGATCGTGACAGCAAAACAAGGAATAATAGCATTCTACAAATCCTCCATGTCATGTAGACCTGTATGGAGAAGTAGTATAGTTTGTTATATTAGCAATCCGATGGGTTGCTATCACTTGAATGCATAACTTCATCAATAAGAGCACTTTCTTGAGCGTGATCATGTAACAAGGTATAACCTGCCACTGGTGGAGCAAAATAAAGTAACCACTTAATGATCACAATTAAGTTTAAGGATGTAAATCGGTCTGCATTGCTATATTGAGATTTGAGTGAATCATAAAATTAATTATGCCGATGAAAATGGAATTAAAAACTTCAAATTTCAGCCAAGAAAGCACAATAAGATGTCGACGTTTTTATGAAGATTTGCATATGATGCAACTCATGAAATTCCTTCGATAATCTGCTTCATTTCCGCTTAATTAAGAAACTGTCAGCAAATGCTCACTCCCTTTGATATCCAACTTGTTTCATGCCACTTATGAAGGGCCATTCATCTCGGCAGTATACAGACAAAAAAAATTGGCCTTTTAAAAAATGCTCAAATATTTTTTTGGACGGAGGAACGTGATCTCCGCAAAAAACTGATTCTCTTCATATAAAAATGTTCACTGTATACAGATACTTGCTTGAGTCGACACTCTGCCTATATATACTTACTCTATGTTCCAGAGTAGGCAAAAATGTGATATTCCTCGTACTGCGCAGCTTGCTAATTTGTTGTTCAAGATAACGAAAACATCATGCCAGCCAATGCTATTGATGCAGAAAAACAAACGAACTGTCACAGACATTCACAGAATTAAATTAAATTAATTAATTCACAGAAATAATTTTAAATAAAGGCCCACTCAGAAGGATCCAGTTCAGATAACTGTCTGTATGGCTACACTCATTCAATTAAAGGCCCGTTGAGATGCAGAGTTTGGGATGATAGAATTCAGATAATGGCCTATGCGGGGCTCATATCTTTCAGAGAAAGGTCAAAAATCTATAATCAAATTGATAATATCAACATGCGACGGAAAATATTATGCTTGCGCGGGCACCAGCAGGCACGGATTTCACCAGCTGACATCGAATAGTCCAATGTCCAATCATTCTAGAGCAACGCAGTCTAATGTATGATTTTTGACCCTGGGCATAAACTACAGACGTCTTTGCCTTTGAGTGATGAAGGCACAAAGCCTGGATATCGAAGGCGATCAATCGGATCTGTCTATTCTGAGAAGCAATTTCTTAATCGCTTACTTTCCCATTCTTGCCTTCAACGTTTTCGCCTAATCAGTAAGATGCCATCCTAATACAAGTTCCCTTAGATAACGTAAGTATAGTCATGGGTTGATAGATCGCAATAAGACAGTCATTCTCACATTTTCATTCTACAATCGCTTTGTAGATTATTGTGACATCTTTACAAGAGAAGTTGCATAGTGAGATAAGAGAATCATGAATTTTCCCATTTTCATTTCGCTTTCAGATTTATCATAATCCCACATTGTGTATGAGCCGCAAAAGCGAAATTCGAACAATTTGCAATCTCGGTCATATTCCAGATCACGTGGAAAAAATCTAAACTTTTGTTAAGAGAGCAACTTTTCAATAAAAGAGGCGTAATTGCTGTACTTCATGATAATAAAGCTTTTTATAGGAACCATCTGTTGCTTAATAGTGGTCAAATATCTTGAAAGCGAAGTAATTTGACATGCTTTGCGAACTTGAGGCAAAATGATATGGTAAAACAATAATCTCCACTTTTAAGCATGAGAGTTTACTCGGTAGAAAAGGGATATTGGTTTGGCCAGAACAAATATTTATTATACATGGGATGCTACATCTCCATATCATTGGGACGAACAAACACTAGATTACATACGCATGAATGCATTTATGGCTGACATCATAGACAATAGCCATGTTTCTCATAAAAGCTCATTGTATTTCATTTATTTGTACTCTCGCATTGTTGACTAGTGTAGCATTGCTTATTGAAGTGCACCCGAAGTCGAAGAAGAATATTGAAGGATTGTTGTAGGTATTGAATTGCAAAATCATTTTGATGAATGACTATTCAGTTTACACGTGTAAGCAATGAAGATTAGAAGTACAAGTAGATGAAATAGTGTGATCGACGACTTTTCTGTTAGTGCATTACTTACCTGGACAGAATTTTCATTTTTTGCAAAATAGGACTCAGATACAACAGTTCTTTAATCATAAGTTGCAAAAATACTCGTTGCCTTGAGCTTTAATCCTAAAAACAGCGCTACATTGCATCATGTTGAACTTTGTTTTTCTTTTGAAGATAGGGACCTACCGTAATTTATTCAAAAGAATCGTGAAACAATACCTCTTATCAATAATTGTGAAGTTGTGAAGATGTGATAAATAGCCGGTGAGAAGTGAAAATGATGAGTATAAGCTATCCTACAATACAAATAACATTTCTAAAAATGTCAATCGAGATTTCGCAGTAATAGTTTCCAAATGTAGCGATAAAGATGATTGATTATCTTAACGTATCCATTGCATCGAATTAGTAGATCTTGCATAATTGATTTTTCTGCTGTTCTAGAGTTTACTGGGGTCTTTGGTTGACTACACTTGCTCCAAGGAAAGACAAACCACGCTTGTAGCGGTGATATAAAACTATCATCTCTTTCTTCTTCCCCCAAATGCTTTCGCCTTGCATCCAAGATTTAAACTGATGCTGTAGTGGTGATATATCGAGTCTTGTGGATTCTAGGAAACCTGCATGTTCTGGAGAGATTCAAATCGATTTAAAAGTTTAAACTGTGGCAACTGTGGACCTTACTATAGAGGAAATTGTTTATTTTCTCTCTTTTTGCGATTAGTAAGTTTCGTTGTAAAATTCTTTGAATAAAAATTACCAGTACTAGTTGTACACCGGGCACACATCTAAGTGCGGTAACGTTTTGTCGACGAGGGGAGTTAAGCAATTTAAACTGCGTGCAAAATCAGTGTTTAACAAAGCTGACTGCATGGTAATTGCAATAGCTTTACACAAGGCCCAATTACATGGCTAATGTTCAGTTGATTACAATTTTAAATTACTTAGCAGAAAGTGCGATTGATTACAATTACCAATTAGTTATTTTCATTGTAATTGCGCAATTGCAATTGTAATCACAATTGCAACACAAGTTTGACTGGGTTTAATAATATCATGTTTTATATTTTAGTTTATATATCTTTTGCTTTATTTGATTGCAGGATTTTCAATCGTTTTCTTTCAATTGAACATTTATTAAATGTGTGGGCAATCTCAAAAACTGATTTTATTGTGTTAAATAAGACGCTTGTAATGTCGATGACATGTTATTCGTAAGTTCGCAAATTTTCTCTTCCCCTGGATCATGACGCAAACTTTCTGTATTCTGCTTTTGCGAGTACAATGTTTAATCCGTCAATGATAGTCGTCTCAAGAGAGATTCTGTCTTTCAATTAAATTACATAATAGCCTATGTTTGGGAGATCATTAGTACATTCATCTGTCGTAGCAATTGTGAAATTAATTAACTAATTCTAAAATGCGCTGATTGGAATATTCTCCTGAGACAAATATATATTGTCAGCCAAGCTTGTGAAACTAGCTAAAACCTGTGAAATGCACAAATGTAAATCAGAATAAGGTTCGCTGGCACAGTTGCGAAATCCAAGCACATCAAAAATAAATATTTTATTCAAAGATGCTTCATAAACGCGCACAAATGTGTCATTTTTTAATCGCTTGTTTTGAATTAAAATTGCTTTATTTTAACAAGCATTACGAAAGTGAATTTCTCAATGGTTTTGCAATGCGTGACAATTTTTGTGTTTGCTTGTGGTCAATCGTAGTCGGAAGACCAAAAATAGAAAAGCATTATTCCACTCTGGCGTGAGCATTTACCCAAGCACCTCATTAAGCATTTTATCATTTGAGTTCGCCCATCATTAAAGTTGCCTTTCAACGTGCTCTACTCTCGACAGTACTCACTACATCTGCGCATTTGAATAACCTAATTCTGAAAACAATATTTACCTAAATATCGGGCAGGCGTGACTACGGCTACAAACTGGCAGGGCTCTCTTTGCATCATCAGTCTTTGAACATGCATATAGCCATGTCCTAGGATCATCAAATCACAATGATGTTACGCGGCTGACATAATTCATCAAACTATCGAAGTTTAGTTGAATTAGAAGGCTGTTGTTCTGCGAAATATATTCGACGCTTACGACATGGCTGATTGAAATTTACATGTAATTCTTTATCATCTATCTCAATTGCAATCACATACAGTGAGTGATCAAAGAAAATTAATAAACTTTGTTGATCGGTTATTATTGTCTATCCCTTACTTTTAATATCGAAATTGTCTTAAAATTGAAGTTATCCAACATGGATTGAAGTTATCCAACAATAAAGGAGAAGATATCGAGAGGGAATTCTAACCGGGGAAATCCTAGATCAATGCGTCTGAGAAAAAGAGAAAAATGTACACAGTAGAATGAGACTCATGATATTTCAAACTTCCATCATCAGGAGTTAGTTGATGATGAGATGGAACTATACTCAAACTCAGCATAACATTGAAATGAAGATTGTATTGAATGCTTATGATTTGTTTCATTTGGTTTTATGCCTCAAGATGCTCTGTTAGGCACACGTTTATCAGATATCTGATACCTTGTCATTTGTGAGATCTGCTTGTCGTATTGATGCAGATGTTATGTACACTGTATCAAATCATCAACTCAGCCAGATCTACAAAACATTTCCTTGGACACTGTGCAATTCAACTGTCGCTTTTTCTGTTTAGACTACGTATTGAAGATATATATTCCATCGGTGATTATTTTACTGAAAGCAATTTCACGATCTTGAACGTATTAGAGAACGAATGACAAATACACGATAGTTGAAATGCATCGAATAACAGCTGACAAAATTTTGAGCATGTAATATTCTTAAATTCCGGTGCACTCCAATTCCAGTATTGCTCGCAATAATGGTTCAAAAATACATGTATCGCGTTTTGAAGACAGACCTTTTTGCCTCAAAAATGTTTTTTTGTATTTTTTCAAGTGATGTGATATTCGATATCAGATTTACTTGAAAGGAAAAGGAAATTATTTTGAAAAGCACTGGCACCATGAGGCATCAATTAAGGGACAATCATAGGTCTAGAAATAATGAAATGTCTTGCTAAAATCTGCTTTTAGAAACGGGTATAAATATGGTTTTATTAACTTTGAAAGCATTATTTTCAAAGATATTTTTTAACTCACGCCTTTGAGCATGTGTTATGTACCGCACACTGCTATAATCATGGTTTTAAAGCTTTGTTTTAAAGGTGTATTTTAGCTTTAACAGTGCCTCCAAAGGTATATTTTTCATCAAACGTCGTTCTAGGCATAGAAATTCTTACACTCTAATAATATAGGACTAGGACGGACATGCACATTGAAAGCAATACTGCGCTGCGTCGTGAACATGCGTTGCCATGAAAACGGAACCTGAGCGATGACGGCGATCATTGGTTGACAATGGTAAAGTGCTTTCGTAGCCGAGCTTAGCTTGTTGAATTTTTTTATAAGTTTTCGTGGCAAAATGAGCACGAGCAACAGTGCCTCTCTGCATTTTTGCACTCCCGTTTTTTACGTTGCTCCGGCCCCGCATGGACCTGTGATACAGCCTAATAAGGAAAAAAAATATGAGCTTGAGACCAAATTTTGCCATAAGCTGAGAAATTTTGCCAAAATATAGTTTTTGGTTGCAGATGCTTTAAAACTTGAACTTTGACCTTATTCATTCCGCGGCAATTAGGCGCCCTGGTACAGCTTTGCTGTGGTCCTAAGAAAACAGAGCTGACCGTATTTTCCGACGCTTCACTAACAGTCGCTTGATTTAGCAGACTGGAATGTCTAAATTGTCAATTTTTGCAGGCATTTTGTGTGGTGACAACTTTCTAATATAATCGATATGTATATATCGTAGAAAAATGTCAAAATTGGATATATTGAATTTTGTATTATCCTTGGTATATAGGCGATCCAGAAGGAATTGGTTATTCAGAGTAACACTTTAGAAGTTGCGATGAGAAATGGGGCAGGGTCATGGATGCCCTTCAGAGTAGAGCGTGGCATGGAAGGCTGAATTAAGATCTACCAATTTGGAGTTGTAATGCGTGCACCTGTAGCGTATCTAGTCAATACAATTGACGGATGGAGTCAATTGCAAATGGAGTCATTGATAATTTTGCAACTCGGTATTCTGTGTCTCATCCTTCTCGTATTTATACGAGAAAAGTCGGATTCTATGATTACTGCTGCGCAATATTCAGATCAAAACGGTGGCTGGTTTTGGTTCGCGTAAAGCCCACCCAGGGTGTGCATGTGTGCGTATTTCACGTCTGTCTCAAAATTGCGCAATTTGCGTCATAATGTCACCGGATTTAAATCATGATTTTGGCTATGCCATTTTCAGGCTCCGCCCGTCTACCCCTTAGACGTGTCTTTAATAACATAGAGTCAATAGAAATAAACTTCAGATATTAAATGAATGGAAAAAATCGATATCAGAAATGATGAGAATTACTATACACAATATTTCATGAAGTTCAAAGATAATAGTTATGAGGAATGTTTATGTAGTTTTGCAAATGGGCAATTTAGTCTGTAAAAACTGCAAACTGGAATGCAGGAAGACAGTTCTTACAGGTCTCCATTCAGCAGGGTTGCTATTCTTGATCAGTAGAATTAGCTCATAATGGAAATTGTCAGACAATCTCATAGATTGTGATAAATCATTCCTGACACAACTTTAGGACAGCAAGCAAGACATCAGAGTCAAAGATAGCAGGTTGCTGTCTGATAAAACAAAATAGATATTTCAAAGTCATAATTAATATCACAGAAGAAAGCTGATGTGCCAAAATTTTATCGCTGTTTTAAAAATATACGACCGATAATGCTGATAGAAAAGGGAGACGGATTAAACTTTCAGAATCTACCAATATCAAGGGCTATGTATCCTCTGAGTCAAAATTGAGGTAGATACATGTATTTAGCTTTTCATACGAGTGGATTGAACATTTATATTTATCCCCATGAAATCAGTAGGACAAAGGTAAATTTTATTGGTCAAAAATAGTCAAAAACCTATTTATTTGGCTCCGTGCACGTAGTGTAGATTTCGTATCGCTTTGTTTGACCTCTAAAGCAGAATATTGCCAGCGTGGTACATAATATCTACTACGTGCAATACAGTAGAAAGGGCATAATCTATGCAAATAATTTCTGATCCTATCCAACTTTAGTGTAGATTAGATCTGTGAATTGATATTATTATTGGTAATGCTAAAGTTCTATTCAAATAGTTTCGATAATCATGCACATGTCCAAATGGTCCTGATAAGTCGTTCGATGACTTTGGTTTTCACGCAATGACCTTCAAACGGGGTGCAGATGTTGTCCGATGCTGTAATGAATTGCGAAATCTTGTTCATCGCTTTTGTCGAAAGTCATAATTTTATACGTCATGCCCCTTGGTAAAAAGCATGAATTAAGTGTACGTAATTTCATGGTTATCAGGATCGTCAAAAAAAAATGCCGACATTTCAAGTTGGGGGAGGGAGCCATCGCCACAATTCCCTATTTAAACTTGCAGTCATACCGGGATTATATCATGCAGCCATCCCATTAGACGTGGTGATCATTCCTAATATTGGATAAAATGACTAGTATTCAGGCTTGCTCCCATTTCCAGCTGAGAATGCAACTCAATATTCTGTGATGCTATTCAAGTTGTGCTTGATAAAGGCAGCATTCATTAACCGCATACATGTATGTAGCAGTTGCACTACCTTTGATCGATATGTTAGTGGTATGCCAATAGCAGTGTATGATAAGTTCCCGCAGAAATTAACTTTATATGCTAGCTGCATGCATTTGTTTCGATGTATTTTCCAGGCTTGTATGATATGATAATCGAGGTCTGCTCTAATCTAAATTAAATAGAATGTCGTAACAGTACAGATAGATTCCAGATGCGAATATTAGTTAGTTTGTTTTGGCTTCGTTTAGCTGTAAAATCCCAGGAATAAAAATATACCGAAACAAAGGCACCTATGTCAGTCTCCATGATAGCCTATAGTACATGTATATCCACTTCGGTTTAGCTACAGTTCAAATTTCTAGTAGCATCCGGTCTACATGAAAAATCCTGTTTGTTACCTTTATAATCGGATTGTACTAGTTCACAATTGTACAAATATCAATAATTCGAGTTCTCTCTCAGAAAGCAATGATATTATATATCTGCAGAATGAATAATTGTTCACGGGGTACACATTGCAGACCAAAAATATCGACATGAATATTCCCAGAGGTTTTTGATGATCAGCGTTGCATGTTAGATGAATGTAAGCAAGCAAAAAACGCTGTCTTATAAAACAAGTACGAGTAGCTTTTGACTCCAGAATAAATATTAGAGACTCGTGATTCCTGAATCAACATAGCTGATATTTATTCCAGAATTAACATAGACAACATTGGTTTTATACTGTTTACAGCGCGCAGACAGACATCGAACCGCCATACTCATCTTGAAATATCAGATTAACTTACAAGAGAAATATAAATGAATAGCTGGTTTCCTTCGCAATGATAGCACAAGTGCGGTTGACAGATAAAAGACGCATCTAGTTCTAGGATTTGTTCTCTACAAAATTGATGAGTTGACAAATGTTTAATATTATCTAGTCAAAACTATATTTGCAATTAAGATCTGTCTCGTGTTGCAAAGCATTGTCCACATGCTTGGATATGCAATAGGGTTGAATTTAATTTGTTGCATTAAATGAGCGTTAGAACCAAAGTGTGGTTAGAACATTTTGAAATGTTCGTTAGCTACGAAGACTTTTCCGACTAACAATAATTGCTACATTCAAATAGCTGCGAATAAGTTTATCCTCAGTCATTTTTCGCCGATATTGATACAACTTCTACACAAGGTAAACACACAGACAATTATAGTGTCAGCCGCAATATAACAACTTGTAGTAAAAATCAATGCATTAACCCCGTCGATGCTTCAATATCTATGAATCGTAAAACAATTGTCGGTTATTAGGCCACTCACATTGCTCACAGCATCACTTTTAACTAAATAACATGTTGAACCTTGAATAGATCACAGAGAATAATAAGATGATTACTTCAAGGTGTTTTGTCTATCAATTTTTGTTTACGAAAATAATATAAAGAGAATTGTATACTGTCAAATGATTTTTCAAAAACATTCAAAACAAATCAGTCAAACAAATAGGAGATATGAAGCACTCATGATTTTTGACATCATTACACACATGAAGGTGCTGAACTTTGAGTATCATTCACTTATTTTAGAGAATAATTAGTTATTGATGGTAAACATAATTCAAAATAACAATTTTTCTTAATGTAAATGAATGATAAATTATGCTAAGTACATATCAGGGAAAATGACAAATTCTGGCAGCACAATAACTAAGAGAACGAGTAACTGAATCTATAGTTTCAGTGACACGTTCTCTCAATTTTTGTGTTGTGGTGTGATGTTGGTTCATATGCTGATCTAAGCCTGCATGTGGTACCTATTTAGTTTCAAAAAGTGTCTAATCCATTATCTTGCCAATCTACAGGATAATACAAATTATGCTTGCACTAGTCTGGTGACGCAATCCTTAATATAATTTACAAAATATTAGAAAAAAGATAAATCTTTCTTCGATTCCTCTCAGAATGGCATGTTAGTTTTGATCATAAACTAATGCCCGGTTTTTATTTCGTGATATATCATAGATTATTGATTTAATAAGAATGTGGCATTTTGCTTATTATAATTGCTTATTATATAAGAATTGCTGCATTTTTCTTGACCGAATTGCTTATAAATTGCAACAGGTTATCAGCATTGACAACAAAGGTCTGTCGTATTCGTAGTGCAATAAATATCTAAAGAGAGTGACAACGATTAGGTCAGTGAACGACATCAACACCCTGACTTCCGGACCTCACTCGCCTGACCCAGGAATCGAACCGAAGTGGGCGGTGTGGACGAGCCTTAACCATCTTCACTAGGCCACGTTGACGGTACAAAAGGAATGCGTGGCAGCAGTCATCTCCAAGTCATGTCGACAGCTTATTGTCCTATTTTTATTCACAGAATGCTACCACCATTCATATAGTAGCTACACTGTAAATCGCTCGATACCAATCACATACGAAGGATGCATACTAAGATATTTTTTGGTCTATTTTCATACACATTTGTATGCTTTTCTTATGTTATTTCAAATGTGGTATGCTTTACATAGTAAAGCCATACCAGCACAATGCTAAAGAAAGCATCAATTATGTCTTAAGTATGTTAAGTTAAGGCCTTTTGTCAATAAAGATCACACTAATGTTACTACTGTTTTGTAAGTAATTAGATAATGACATTTAAGAGTCAAACTTCTAATACTGAATTCAATAATTAATGCATGCAAGTCTAAGGCATTTCATAAATAATCAATAAGTATTCAGTCATCAACAATTGTGCATTATGCAATTTTGGAACTAAACATATTATCATCCGAAATAAAAACACATTATAATTCATGTAAGCAAATATAGCTATGTTTGAGATATATAAGTCAACATGGTTGCACAAAAGATATAGCTTTAATGAATTGATGGTAATCAACTTGGTTCAGTAAATAGAGCTAACCAAGCGTCCTGTTAATGTTACCAGGCAAGTGGCAGCGACGACATACAGCACAAAGTTCACATTAAATCTAATCTAGTTAAATACCACACATCAAAAAGAAATATTCACGAATGGTATTACAGAAAAAGTTATCTAACAGTAGTATGTAATATATACATATTTTTTTGCTAAATGACTTAAAGCTCTTCATACTAAACACATACGAATGAGGACCAATCGCATCGGGTCTCGTATATAAAACATACCAACAACTCGTATTTCATCGCAAAACAGCCAATCACAGATAGGATTGTTAGTATCACTACATACATATCACATCCGAAAGTAAGTGAAATGTCGCATGAAAAACATACCAGATCTCTGTAAGCATACGAGAATCTCGTATCAGATGCTAGTTTCAAGTTGTATGTGATTTTGGTATATGTTTGTATGTAATTTTCGTATCCAGCGATTTACAGTGTAGGCAGCATATCAGCATGTCATTCGGCTACGTCACACAGTAGATTGACAACAAAGGTCTGTCGTAGTACATTGAACAGCGATTAAGTCATTAAGTTATTAGTCTACAAAAAGTTAAACAACACATAGTATATTCTGCTGAATGGTTCAATGAAAAGTACGAACAAAAATGGAGACAATACATAGTTGCAAACGTTTTTATGGTGATGAAATTGAAGTTACAAAATGTGAAAGACATGTCAATGAAAACTAAATGTTTGCCGTCATCAAGCTACTTAGGGGGAGTCTATGACATATCACATTAACAGAACTCAATTGTACTAAAAATTCCTTTTTTATTTGCACTAATTTTCTAACTAAATTCCTCATCAGTTTATACACCTCAATGACGAGAAGAAAAGGTAGACGTTAGAGCTAGGACTGAAGTCAACACTTTATAAATGTTTGGCATAATTATACAAGCTGCTCTTCTATTTGCTTTCATCCCAATGGTTTTTATCAACAATAAATAGCAATTTTCCTCCTTCTTGTGAATTATATATCTTGAAATGTCTTCCTGATATTTGCAATATTCAAATGAGTTAATGGTTGGTAGTGAACAAATGGCAGTTGTTTTTCGGAATTAGTTATAGAAAATATTGATGCAAAGCTTTTATTTATATTTACGAACTCTGGAACTTCAATTTATCATGTGACAAGTTCTGTGATAAATAATGGAAATTTGTCTCATTGTGCAAGCATTGGCAATAAAGTAAGTGAAAATTGCAAAAACGTTGCCAAAATTCAATTGATTCTTGTCCGGCAGCCAGAACGAGTTTCTTCAGGAAGCGAGGCCAAAAATGAGACTTTCAAAGAACGATTTACAACCTATCTGTACTACGACGCTGCCTTCATGTCGAGTTCTACCTGGTTCCTCTTCTTGTTAGACAGGATCAAAGAGAATGGCATGTTAATCGAATCGAACGCAGATTGAAGTTTTTTTCTCAGATAAAAGGAAAAAGTACTAAGCCCAGAATCATAATTTTTGACATGGAATGTCTTCAGGTCATTTCCTTTCATTTTCATGCATCCCTGTCTATAAAGCTAAACACATTTAGATTTGGCAAGCCTCTTTACATCTGTATTCAACCAGATTCTCACATACATCGCCAATCAGAAGCATGATAATAGCACATAAACATCATAGGAAATGGCCTGAAGGCATTCCATGCCAAAAATTATGACTCTAGACTAAGTGCTTCCCATTTGATAAGCGAAAACACAGGAAAGTTCACTTATACCAAAATCTTCAAGCTGCGTCCCGTTAGATTTACACGTGTTTTGCTTTGATCCTGTCTGACAAGAAGAGGAACTCAATACAACTCGGCAGACGTGCAGATTCGTAGTAGCCATAGAGTGTACATCATTCTATGAATGAAAGTTGAATGAAAAGTGATGATTTTCGGCCTCGTTCCCTGCAGAAACTCGTTCTGGCTGTCGCACTATTGAGTTCGCAAGAGAAAGCATGCGCGAATGATAAATGACCTTTTTCATGCATTTAAAGTAGGATAATATTCATCTCACGATAATCAATGTTCAGACTTTAATCTGGTAAGTAATTTTCTGCTTCGGGACTTGTAGATGAAAATAGATCCTTTCACCTCCTAGTGATTGGAGATCCCTCCTTCAGCTTTCTCTTCTTTTCATCTGTGTATTCACCAAGTGCCACTTTTGTAGGTTGCGGCGTTAAGGACTTATGGATAATGAACTCATTGCGGGTCAGAAATAAGAAAATATATTTCTCAAAGGTGATAGAGTGTTGGTTATTTAGTAAGCGTTTGCCGCATTAAAACCGAAAGTTTATTCGCGATGTATCAACCATTCTCACTTGATGGTCAAGTATTTCTATTATTATCTTTTAAATTCTTCGAGAAATACTTGACATCGAATAAAAATTACAATTCATATAAGTAACCCTTTACATAAAATGAGAAAAAGGGGACTGACACATCTTCAAGTTCTCGATGGTGATATTTTTCTAAAATTTCTCACCCTTTAAAGACAAATCCATCTAATTGAATATTGTCGGAAGTTTTAACACGAAGAAGCGTTTCAGATAGAATTTCTTCGAACAAACATGAAAACCCGTGAATTTGCATTGCATGTCTCTGAAGACTATGGCGTCGGATGCGGTAGCTTCAACATTGGCGTTCTATGCATGTTAACCCACTAATTTCGGGAAATGCATTCGCAGAGTCTACGAGTACCAAAAGCTATGAATTCTCCGAGCCGAGGGCAATGTTGAACTGTATCAGGGATGTCTATGAATAATATGATGTTATTCATAGACATCCCTAATATTTCCTAATTCTGTGGATAAGTGAAATTATATTTAAAACAGATCCAACAAGTATGCGTATGTAGAATCAAAAAGTAAAAAGAGTAAAATATAGTAAAAAAACAAAAGCTAAAAGAATTTGGAGGCCAAGGACATGCTGAGAGAGTTTGTTCGAATAGTGGGGATTCCCATTATCTGTTCGAGAAAGAAATGTTCACGTTTATCGCTATTACTCTCAGAAACTCTCCTATAGCTAAATCTTCTATAAGCTAAATTTTTGTAGAAGGGCCAAACACACAAGACGTCTTTACGGCCACAGGCTGAAAACTGATAAATGATTGCGCATTGAAAATGAAGAAGAGATCAGTAAAATATAAGATAAATTCCCTGGAATTCTCTTGTATCAGTGCTGTATTCTAAGTGTATAATTTCTTTGAAGGTATTTCATCTTTAGTCACTAATTCCTTGATTGATTCATGATTTAATTGACATATTTATGCGCTTTAGTCTACACTTTGACATCTGGATAATCATTACCCTTTAAGCATATTAATCACGTTTCGTATAATTAGTTGTCATGATCGATAATTCTCGATAATTCAATTCGTGCTGATATTCGACATTTTTTTAACTTCGTGAATGCAAAGTTGACACCACTGGCTTCATTGCTTACTCCATACAACAGCATTACAGTCGATGTATCTTAATTTTTCAAATCATGTGTTGCATTTCATCCGAACAAGCGAAGCTAATGGAACAGATGTCGCTTTTAGTTTACAAATGTAACTGGTTTACGCGTACTTCGGACAATTATTGATATGTTCACAAATAATGATATCTGCTAATTCATTTCCTCTATGAAATAGGCATATTGTTTATATCGATTGTGGCTAAGCATGCGTGTGTTGTTTTTATGACGCATGATATTTGTGTTATTACATGCCAGATACGGGACATGACGCTAACTTAGACGTGTAAATGTTTGAGCGAAACCAGCATAATGGGTATATTTAATTTCTCTATGCATTGTCTGATGATTTTGACACTTCATGATAAACTAAAAATAGTCTGTGTTACTGTTTCTTGACAGTGCATTTCATATTCATTAAGGCATTGTGCCACGTAGATGGTAATCTTGTCCGGCAGCCAGAACGAGTTTCTGCAGGGTGCGAGGCCGAAAATGACACTTTCAAAGAACGATTTACAACCTATCTGTACTACGACGCTGCCTTCATGTCGAGTTCTACCTGGTTCCTCTTTTTGCTAGACAGGATCAAAGAGAATGGCATGTTTATCCAATTGGGCGCGGATTGAAGCTTTAGGTTAAAATGAAATTTTCTATGTTTATCAACTACTTATTGATTAACTGCAAGTTGCTCCTTAGAGGATTTGTCCGCGCAAGTGCAAAAGAAAGTTTATTGATCTTTCATCTTTGTGGAATGAAATGGATTCTAGATTGCTTGCATTTAGACAGAGTAAGTTTAGTTATCAAATTATCTCCAACAAAAACTTTGAAATGGGTCAACACGAAAATAAGACACGAGCGAATAACGAGGTTCAACACTGAAGGTGGCTACCATAGAAATGCAACTTTTCGTTTTATTGAAAAGTTAGTGGCATTGGAGTCTATAACATATGTTTGTTAACGGCAATTCAGCTGCTCAGCTAGACTCCGATCTATGCCATTGCTGCTAGATCTGAAGAAGAATCAAATTCCTGAAGTTTGCAATGACCTAGGTTTCTTGTTGTAAGAGGATATACTATAAATCAGCTAATCAAAATGTTTTTAATCTGAAAGAGAAATGACAATAACCGTTAATCATGACAAAGTGCATCGGCAAGGTACCGGTATCTAGCCGGTACCGTTCAGGTTCACGACGGAGAATTATTTGCAATATGGATGCCCGTTCTATTCAGTTAATATGATAGTGTCTGGCATAAAGTAGGTATATTAGGTAGAGTGGTAACTCCGCATTTATTAAATCCACAATGTGCACACACTTTCGATTTTATTAAATGAACTCAAAGAAGATATAGTCGGAATTGTTTCCAAATGTGAGATATGCGCATTTATGCAGTTTTGAAGAAATTACAACGGAATTGAGTGATCATAGTAGCATAAAGCAGTAGGAAATGATATTATTTTACAGATAGTCCGTGTCTGACAGCCTTGGTGAGGTAATGTTTGTTAAATTAGCAACTCAATGACGCGCTATTGCTTTCCTGCTGAACCTCAAGAGAATCTTCTTAAGCGTGATCAGGCAACAGCTGCCACTGGCATGGCAAAATCACAGATTCAAAGACAATGATTTCAATTACCTTTGAGAGATGTAAATGGATCCACATCACTATTCAGATTCAAGAAATGAAACATGAATTGAGTGAATCATAAAATCAAGCCGGTGAAAATTAAATTAAAAACTTGACATTTCAGTCGAGAAAGCACGGATAATATCGCGATTTTTCATGAAGACTTTCATTATAATACGGATCATGAAATTTCCTTGACAATCAGCTTGATTTCCGCTTAGTTGGGATGATTACCAGCAAATATTCATTTCTCTTGATATCCAACTTGCTTAATACTACTTACAACGGGCAGTCATCTCGATAGTATTTAAATTTGTAAAATTTTGAATTTTTCAAAACTGCTCAAATAATTTTTTGGACCACGAGAGCGTAATCTCCGCAAAAAACTGAATCTTTTCATATAAAAATGTTCACTGTATACAGATACTTTTTTGAGTCGACACTCTACCTGTTCATCCCTACTCTATGGTGTCTGGTTTCTGCGGTGGATGAAATTATGAGCTTCATCCAAAGAGACACGGCTACTATTCGAGGGCGGCTATTAATCGCAGAAAATAGGGCATTCAGAAATGCATCTCATGAAATTGAAATTGATGTCGATAACTGATAGTTCCAAGGTACGAAACAAAATGCAAGCAATTTCACCTTGCGAGATTTGATGAATCAATTTACAAATTGTTGCTTGCAAATTTCAGTGCATTAAAACTTCATCTTGCTAACCATGTTGAACATTGGACTATTTTTTTTTGCGGAGATGAACTTGGTTTCAACTCACTTAGTCACAAATGTTTTTGTGTTTTAACTGTATTGACTTGTGCCTGACTTTTCATCATGGATTTCACTTCTATAGTTTTGAAAGCTATTATTCACTCACAGAATTCTGCGTGTATTAGTGACATTCCAAATGGAATTGCGATGAACGAACTCTTAATTCGTTATACTTTGGGTAATCAATGAGAAAATGTTAAATTCTTTCATTTGACTATAAGAGGATTTCTGGTATCAAAACTTTGGTTTCATGTGAATATAGTGCATTTACACTGTACTTCGTTTAATTGGAACACGGTTTATCAAGAGACCGCCACCACAGGTAGGCACGACTGTAATAGCTTGAAACACTTTTTTTGACTTTTTGAAAGTCTTTTCAAGTTTTTGCAAGAAATAATTGAGAATGTTTACATACAAGCACAGAGATAAATTACTTTACTTGCGTGATTGAGTCTAAAGGTGACGTTCCTCAGTAATGACGTCTAGAACTACTATCGAAGGGGCAGGAAGATCAACTTCCCATTGAATGCAATGCAAGTTCAAGTCTGAAATTCTGATGAGCCAGAACATTGACACCACATTAAACGCAAACAGTCAGTAAATTAGTCGACCAATGTGAATAATACAGTCCGTTTCATAAAAAGTGGATCATCCTAAAATTTGACTAAATAAAACATAAGTATAATACAGAAAGCACTTTTCATGTTATTTCATGTCCCTAATATATTTTAATGTCCTTATATAATCTGATAAGCTATGATACAGTAGCGGTTCTTAAGAAGTTAATATTTTGTGGCCCTACCCTTATTGTCAATGACATTACCAATTCGTCTAGGCATTGATTCGATGATATCGTTGATTTTTGACTGATCTAACTTTCTCCACTCTCTTTTTAACAGTGACGTAAGTTGTGATGCGCCATCGGTAGGTAGCAGTAAACGACGAACGTTACGTTTTAGAATACTCCATACATTTTCTATGGGATTCAGATCAGGAGAACGAGCTGGCCGAGATAATGTCCTAAGCCCTAATTGAGACTTGCATAAGTTGACTCTACTACTCCTGTAACACGTAGCATTATCATCCATAAATAACCAAGTCGATGGATCACCAAGTTGATCTGTCATTTGGCCAATGTTCATTCGTAAAACATTCACATAGCGTTTAGAATTCATGGTTCCTTCCTGTATGTGAAGTTCAGAGCGGCCATTGGTCCAAATGCCAGCCCAAATCAGTAGAGTTGCACCACCTTATACCCGGGGACGATGTAAATGTCTCGGAATTTCCTGATCAGATTTTATCCATAATCTCAATCGACCATCACTATCCTTCAGACGGACTGATGCCTCATCAGGCCAGACAACCCGATCCCATTGATTTCGCCAGTGACAATGACTCATAGTCCCCTAGTCATGACCCTAGTTCTAGCAAGGCTGACACTTTGCCTTTTGTGAATGCGATCTCGTTATTGTTCATTTGTGCTTTGTATTGTTTTCAACCGGTAAGAGATAGATTTCTAGCTGAAAGCAATCAGGAGTGCTGCCAACACTACGGCAACGAAGTCAGGAAGCTATGGAACATGAAGTCCAGTTAATCACATGTAGCAGTTACATTATTGTTGATGAATAATGGTGCTATACTGGCTCTGATTGACCAATTTTCTTCATTTTTGTTTTGCTTGATAGCTTTTGGCTTGTAGAACAACATATTACATAACAAAGGAAACAAATGTTATTTTATAAGAGTGAGGTATGATTTTGTGTTAACATTGCTAAATGAAGATCAAATTATCTACTACTTTTTTTATCTATAACAGGAAAACAACTCAATATTCATGCTTGAAATTTCCAACAATGATATTAGTAAGCACAACTGACATATCTTCCAAATTTCAGAGAAATTCGTTCAAGTTTGGCGGAGTTAGACAAAGTTGAAGTTAAGGCGATGTTTAAGGGTGATCCATTTTTTATGAAACAATCTGTATTTCCATTTGACGAAACTATCACGGAAGAGATTGAGGCAAAGATACGTTCTTTTCACTTGACTGGTCTGCCTGGTTCGGATGTTGGCAGATGCGAACTGCTTCAGCAATGCGCGCGCTTGGCAAATCACGAAAGTCAAAGGGGGACGAATATCTATGTTTCTATCGCTTGCTGTTATTGCATACAATGGCTGGGATAGGATTGTGTTCGCATTAGACTAGCCCACACGAAATGAGTTATCTCTGTGCATACAAGCCACCATAGAAAGTGACAACAATGAAGCCTCTAGAATGGAAATAAAGTTTCATGCAATAGACAACAGTGGCACCAAAATAGCACGCATTTTCACTTAGATTCATTTGTCAACGGCTGCATCATTCGGTTAGAATCAGTCACATGTGCAATTCTAAACTTTTTATTGGTTTTCCTTGACCCAAATTACATGTAGTTCCCTCGATATGCCGCGACCTTGAGTCAATTTACATTCAAGTCAGCCTCAGTTAAACAATCCATTTCTATGCAAGCCATTGCACTAAATGTGCGTTTACAGCACAGGTAGAAGTATGTTTTCCAGCTTTTGCCTGGTTAGCTAGCGCCACTTTTCATTGACCATACTACATGTAACGAGAATCAGTTAATAATATGACAAAATTGTGAAATTAGCCTAGTAGGGCTACTGATGAGTCTACCTTAGTCTGGTGATTTTGTAGAAAGTAATTTTTGATAAGACTTGACCGTGCGCCTACATCTAGCATTAATTCATTTAATCCATAAAGCTATATACTCCACAGCACATCCACCCAAACTTAAATGAAAAAGTCAAAAACAGATAGTAGAAATGTAAGAGACTCAAATGATTTATTTCTCAGTTATAATTTCCATTTGATCGATTGTAGACAATAAATCGTTGACTCGACTGATGAGGAACATCTCTCAGCTGTTAAATACCGACATGATTTTGACAATTATGGTCTAAAATTAGAAAACCGACACTCTGAATTCCATAACATGTCTTTGACTTTGACGATAAAGAACCATGCGAAAAATCTTCATTGAAAAATGAAGATAGTCGCACAATTCATTAATTCAAAACAATTCCCAATAACAATAAACACCAAAATCAAAACAATGCAATAAGAACGTAATATACGAGCGCTTTCGTGGTCGCTATTCATGTGCAACGACCAAATGAAATGAAATGTAACAAACGTGGGGAAAAATGGGAACACAACTCATCACGGTAACAGCAGAGTGTAAGGGAACTCTTTTTGGACACAAAGGCCAGGTTTGCGACCATGAATGAATAAAGCTTCCAGAATGCGCAACTTAAAACTGTGACTGGAAAAACACAAAATCGAAAAATATGATGAAAACGCATCGCCAACAAATGAATTACATTGAACTGCGTGTCTACAAATAGATGATTGGATTACGAGTGGATGAGTTACATGTAAGAAGCCAAAGAGGTAAATGTTCTTTAATTCTAACACCCAGGTTCCTATCTGTTCGGCCGATGTAACTGCTTCCGCAGTCACAGGCAAAATTATAGATAACAAGCGACCTCTTCAAAAAAAGAACCGGGTCTTTTAAAGAGCACACAGGAATGCGCCTTGTAGCATGAGTGAACACCAGTTTCCTCGAGGGATAAGCCTGTTTCGTTGATGTAAACATGCGTCTACGAATCAGCCCTAACAACAATCACCGACAAAAGGCAGACGGATATAAACATCTCTACATTTATAAATCAAAAGTAATTGATTTCAGCGGATACAAATTGTATTAATGAATAAATTAACCAATATTTCGCCTTACGGCTTTCTCAAGGTTACAAAATAAAAGCAGAGATGAAGCATTTATATACAGAGCAAGATATGAGTTCACGACAAGTAGGAGAGAAGTGTTCTCAAACCTCGAAGTCAATGTGCAAGCCTTGACATCCATTCATTAATGCCCCGCTGTGACGACGAATGTACATAGCCTCCAGCGAGCGCCTTTTCTGAGTGTTGTTCAAATTCTGATGTAGAACGGACCATGATATGCAGGGTGAGGGGCAACCTGCGTGATTGGTCTTAATGTGTTGGAAGACCGCACTGCTATCTTGAGTCAAATGTTCTTTCACTATTATATATTTTTCTTTCACTATTTCACTTATATGTGAATTTTATGGAAGAAAAATACTGAGAGCCTACGATGGTGCGGTTATTTGGAAACGATACATTGACGATTGTTTTATCATATGGCTACCCCGTATTGGTGTTGATGACATCCTTCCTTTTGTTAATGGTTTTTCTCAACATATCAGATTCACTATGGAGTTGCCTAATAATGGTTTATTACCCTTTTTGGATACTGAAGTGTTTCGAGAAGATAACTGCTTCCAAACGAGGCTATATATGAAAGATATACAGAGTGGTACAATATACCCGTGGGATTCTGCTTCTCCCACGTCCGTCAAAAGAGCTATTATTCTCGGAGAATTACGGAGAGCTGATGCTCGATCCACAACAGAAGAAGCAAGGATATATTCGGAACAACTTGTTTTGAATCGGCTTAGGAACAATGGTTACCCATATCGGTATTTACGAAAAATACAACACCAATATCTTCAAAAAAATAAAAATCACAAAGGGGAACAGAAAAACAAAGATGGGAGAATTTTCGTTCGTTGTCCTTTTGTTGACGAAGCTACCAAAAGAAGAATGATTAACACGGTACAGCGATCTTCATTATCTGACTATATATTTTTGCATTTTGAATCTGGGAAATCTTTGCGTAAAATATTTCACCCACCCAAACAACGCATACTTTGCAAAGATGATTGTGATACGTGCGTTATCAGTGAAAAACGAAAATTATGCTATACCAAGAACTTAATTTACAAAATTACGTGCAAATTATGCAATGCAATATATATAGGCGAGTCTTCCCGCTGTGTCCGTTTGAGAGTGAAAGAACATTTGACTCAAGATAGCAGTGCGGTCTTCCAACACATTAAGACCAATCACGCAGGTTGCCCCTCACCCTGCATATCATGGTCCGTTCTACATCAGAATTTGAACAACACTCAGAAAAGGCGCTCGCTGGAGGCTATGTACATTCGTCGTCACAGCGGGGCATTAATGAATGGATGTCAAGGCTTGCACATTGACTTCGAGGTTTGAGAACACTTCTCTCCTACTTGTCGTGAACTCATATCTTGCTCTGTATATAAATGCTTCATCTCTGCTTTTATTTTGTAACCTTGAGAAAGCCGTAAGGCGAAATATTGGTTAATTTATTCATTAATACAATTTGTATCCGCTGAAATCAATTACTTTTGATTTATGCCTTATTTCCGGATACGTGGATCTTATCGGGTTTTTTGAAATCTTTACATTTGGGTACAATCATCGGTTCAACATCAGAAATACAATTGTACTTATTTATAAAATCCTCAGGATAACCAATATCACGAAAAGTCACAAAATAGCATGTGCTTTTCAGCTGCCAAAGCAGACAACGAACAGATTCTCTGAGCTCGTTTATACAAGGAGCGTACAAGACCCGACTTGTATTGCAAGGGGACATAGCTATGAAAGTTAAGATACAACCCAGTCCATGAGGCTTTCCTAAACACGCTAGTGACAGCCTTCTGTGCATGATCGCGCTTCATCAAAACATCTAAAAAGGGCAAGTTACCATCAGCAAACTCGTTTTGACAAGTGAATTTTAGATTATTGTGAAAACAATTAAAAGCAGTCAGCAACTGTTGAGAGTCAGTGAAAGATCTTACAATTATGAACGTATTATCTACATATCTTTGATAACGAAAGCGCTTGTGCATTACGTTCTTTTTACATTGCTTTGATATTGTTGTTTATTGCTATTGGGAATTGTTTGGATTGATGAATTGGGCGACTGTCTTCATTTTCAAAAACATTCGAAGGCGTTAGTGTCAATTAAAAGGTTGAATCTAAATTACATGCTTATTACACCATCTATTATTTGTTTTGGGGAGATCCCTGAACACGATGTTGGTCAAATTAAATGAGTAATTAATGAGTTCCAACAGTTTCACACTGGGAGGATTTCTAAATGACTTCGAAACATTCAGTCATTTTATTCATGTAGAGTATTCATTTTTATATGTTATATTCATCAATCTTAATTAATTATCACTAACTTAATTGCTATCTACAATATTTTAGAATGATGAATAGGTAGCATACACATAAATTGACTAATCCATTTTCCAGACCATTACGCTATTATTAACTTAACTGTATGGGAAATTATTGGGAATAAGAATTTCCGATTATTCAACATGTTTCGTACTATATATAATATGTTTCTTCTAAAGGCAGCAATCCTGTGATCTCCGCGTGCTACTGTGTACTGCGCATGTAAGCAGAATATGATAGGCTGTGCACACTTTCGCAACAATAAGTGACTGCGTGAAATAATCAGTGAGACAAATATATTCTCTGCGTTTTCTTATAGACTATATTCAGCATGCAGCCATGACTTAAATGGCTGAATTTGGTTGCGTCAATGAACTCTGGAAAACGAATCCTTACTACTGTCTGAGCGAAATATCGAACCTTTTGCAGTTTCACTATTTCTAGTCTATATCAAGACTTCCCAAAGGTCAGGAATACTCGATGTCTGAATATCCTCAATATTTTGATGATAGAAGCGCTTATTTACAATCACCGAAGTCTTCAAGTTCTGAAAGTTTTGATTAGTTTTTAAGACAAAGAATAGCAGAGCATTCGCATAAATAATTGATACGCTACAAAACACGCAATCGAGTGTCTTACCTGCTTCTATTGAACTGCTTTGCAGACACCAGTAAGCAATATCTCGTCTTCAGAATATGATAATGAAATATTTGACATAAATGACAAGACTATCTTATCAAATTTGAAATCGTTTTGTCAATAATCATGATATAAGTATTCTGCCTCACGATTCTACGTACACTGTTACATCGCTGAAAGTTGATCTGAGATTGCTATTGCCGAGGTGCATACTAAAAAAATTCCACAAACTACATGCAAAAACAAAGTACAAATGCAAAGTGCAAATACAAAATTAAATAGGGCACGAACCCTATTCAATCGTTGTAATTTCTTCAGCTAATATCGGGCGTCACCTTCAGATATCAATAAATTATGATTCTTGCTATACGACCGCATAGTCTGAGTACATGGTAGTAGTGACAAAGTAGTAAAGGACATGGATCGAAGTGATATTAGAAAGAAAACTGGCAACTTTCACATGCATGTGTTCCAGCCTACTGCTCTCGCACCCACGTACAATTTCTACCTATTCACTATGTAATATTAGTCTATAGGTAGATACTTGCAAGAAAATACGTACATTTTAGGCAACATGCACAACTTTGGAATTCAAAGACGTTCAAATATTTGGATGGGAACAGAAAATTTTGGTGTTTGGATTTCTAGGATATTTGGTAGCATAAGTACAGCTTGTTCATACATAAACTTAACTTAGATCAAAAAGTAAAGTCTACGATTTCCTTACTTTTTTTAAGTCTACTCTTCAATCAGGGAAAATGTAGCCAACACATCTAATGTTCATGCATATCAATGATAAGGAGGCTATGCGCTGAATTGAAATCTCGAAGGTGCATGACAGGGAGTGCTCCCATGGTTTTTACTGCGAGTGATTACTACTATCCGTTGAAACAACTCTATTACAAATTTTCACGTTTTATATACACGATTTTATTTGACCTCACTGTGTCTTTTATTCTTTACACATGCATTTCTTCATTCTTCATATGCACATATAATTACATCTGTTTTGAGGCTTTTAACAAGGTTCATTTTAAGAAATCAGAAGTATGCTGTATTAATGTGCATGCATGTTTCTTGCAAGTGGTTGGTACATTTGCGTATATTTGCGACCTAATTCATACTAAAAAGGCGTGAATGAACAAGTGATTTCGCAATTAGCGGATTTCGTATTTTAACTGCAAAACATGCAGATTAGTTCTCTCCGTACCACCCTTTCATCAAACAATCGGCTGACAACGAAGTAACTGCCTCGTAGGTCTTCCGGCCCTCTTGCACGGAATTCTGGCATGCATGTATTTTGAACTGAAATGTATTTGTGAGAGGATGTCATGTTATGCACCCGAAATCTCTTTAACCCTTTCGCTGCTGATGGTAAGTATACTAGCCATGGGTGCATTCTCTTCTGTGCTACGTCAGTTTTATCATTCATTCTCTCCAGTGCTTTATGCTTCTCTGTAAAATCCACAGACACGGCAATGACAGTTACAATCAACAAACATGTGTTTTGGTCCCACTTACAATGCAGCTCATTAACGGCGTGGGGTTAACAAGAAGCTGTTTATACTAGAGATAAGAAATTTGACACCGAAGTCTATTGGAATATCGGAAGACAAGTGTGAATGTCATCCTCTCAAATTTTTGTCACTGAATTATAAGTCTCAAACTTATCACAATCTCTAAACCAACATTAGGATTAGCAAGGGGCTTGCAAATACACGTATGTCAAACGCAGCCCATCTAGAAGTTTGGATTTTGCCCTTCTTCTATGCGTCCGCATTGAGATTCAGAATAGAATTTTGAAGTCTGGCTGCACTTCTATTTTATTTTCTCACGTTTTGTATCCATATTTTTCATTGTGTAAAGCGATAGGCGTACATTGCGTAGATAGATAAGGCTTATATAACAAGTATATAAGTCAAGAAGGGGGCTTGAATGATAAAGGTCAGAATATTAATTACAGATAGTTGAATTTTCATATTAATATAGGCTACTCGGTGTGAATGGAGCCATGATATAGTGCTTCACGACGATAATATGCATGTTATTGACTTGTTATGTGCATAAACTTGGCAATGTATGTTTATGTCAGAATTAGTTAGCGGTCTGAAAAAGACTACCGACTTAATTTGAAATTAACGAAGGAGCTGCATGTTTGTGAAAAATTCGCTCGTGGTTCTTCTAATTGAAAATACTTTAATGAATAAAAATCTTCTATTCATTAAAAGTCAATTATAAAGGCACTTTTAGTCATTTGAAATTTATGCATTCTTCCGAGCTGATATGTGATTTATTCAACTTTTTCATATGAAAGCCGTCAATACTTTTTGCGATGCTAGAGCCAATAGACTGATCTCTCGTTGAGTAGTCAATTGAGTTCGTGCTGGTGATTGAATTTGGCTATTTGAATTTACGAATTATTACTACTGAATGAATGAGCGACGGTATAACAGCGAAGTGACAGATTATCAGTGGTCTGTATGATTGTGCCAGCGTTGAATATGTTTAATCTTCTTCCGGTTAAATTTCTAGTTAATTAATAGGACAGCCAAATGAGCTCGGTCTTAGCTGTAGGCCTAATGTAACATACTTTGTGGCATGCTCTTGTCTTTATGGCTCTGTTTGCTGTTTAAAGTTTTATGTCAATAAAAAAATTGATTAGTTTGCGTTTTATGAAATTGTATTTCGCAATCTATTATTGCAACAATTTATACAGGATCCATGTCACTTTCTTTAAAATGTTATGAAATTTTCATCACAAGTGTGTATTTGATAAGTAATACACAGAAGAGCGTGGTATTCGATAAATTGTCTCAAATTGCTCAGTTTATTTATTAATCTAAACAGTACAGCAGCAACAACACTGTTCGCAAACGTTTTTGTCTCCTTGACCTTCGTACAAAAACTTCAGATGTCGGAGGTGAATCGAAATTTTTGTGAATTTGATAATTAGCAACTAATTCATACATTTCTATCATGAGAAAATACACCGTATAAGTTCATTTCCCATTGATTTGAGTTTAGTGATGTAATTCAAAATTTTTCAATGATATTATTCAATTCCATTATTATAAATACTATCATCAAGGTAATTTCAGAAATATTGTTCCGAAAAGTTGGACAGTGATAGTTGCATGTGAGTCAACGTTAAGAATGAAATTTATTTTGAACATTGTGTTTATTGACGTAAATTGTTGCCTGATGCATTGCGCTTTGGTTAGATAGGCTTACTTGTGTTCTCTGATGGATATTACTTAAAATTTTATGAAGGCGTGAGTTATTGATAATAAAGTCCTTTCCCATGATTTTTTGATTCACAAACATTGCTGTTGTGCACATTTCAAGTATATTTACGTGACATAATACAGAAGAAACACTACCATTCAAACTAAGTATGTTTCATCCATCAGTATATCTCAACCCACACCATTTATATTTCACATCACTGATGATGCTGTAATTTTGTGTTTATCAAAGTAAGTAAATTGCCTCCCCAATCCAGCCTTTGGTTTCCTGCGTGACCAAAGCAGATTTAATTCAAAATAAAAGCAATTAAAATTTTCCATGAAATGAATGCTTGAAAAATACGCAAACATGCAAAACTTGCACTGCAAGCAAGAAATCATCGTGAGTAAAAAGGTTTACACTGTTTTTACTCCACTAGACTTTTTGTCACAGAATTTTGAAACGATCAAGTTTCCATTCGTGGCAAACTTCGTTTCTTTATCCGCTGTGATGCTATTTGCAAGATCTTGAGGAACACCGCGGTTTAGACGAATTGTTCCCTTGAAGTGAGTTCGGGCGAGAAAGCAGATAAGAAGCTAGCCGCACGCTTGCAAACCAATTATCAGCGAAAATGCGATACCCGAGGTCAAGGTATTCTTCCGACAAATGCACCACCATCCGTTCGGAGAGGCTGAGAGCTGTTGCGTATTGAGCAAAACGATCATGCTCAGTTTTCATGGAATGGAAGTCAAAGTTGAGCATGTAACCAGTGTCACTTTCACAGAGCATGTATATCTTTATGCCAAATCGACTTCTCTTCGCTGGGATGTATTGTTTGAATACCAATCGACCTTTCAAGAGTAACAAAGACTCATCAACAGTTAAATTCGACTTTGGTCGGTACACAGAGCTGATGATACTACGTATTCGCCTTGCAAACGGTCGAATTTTTCGGAGGAGATCATGCTGATCACCCAGATCGCGATAATCGGCAAAACGAATGAAATGGTGCAGCAGAAGGAATCGATCGCGATTAATGGAAAAGTCACCTTGGAAGAATGGAGTGGGGTCAGTGATCCAATATTCACTAAGTGAAGGCTTCTTGATGACACCCATCAGTAAAATCATACCAATAAATCTCTTCATTTCGGTGACATCTGTCTCTTTCCACTTTCTGAATCGAGAATGCGGTTTCAAATGCTCCTCTTCTTCTCTCAAATATTGATCTGCACGAATGTTTGTAAATTCAACTAAATCATTGAACAACTGTTCAGTTAAGAACAATTTCAACGATTTCTGAATCAGGTCTCTGTCGTCATTGACAAGCATCTCCTCCTCACCATCAGATGCAAGTCCAGGAACACCAAGGAAAGTAAATTTCGGCAAGGTCAAGTCAGAGTCAGTATCGATGAGTTCCCAGTCAAGAGGAGCGGCTAGAGTCAATGGCAAATCATTCATAGGTAGTGGAGAGGCTGAGCTGAAGGGCACATGATTCGGAAACAGCGGAGAAGTTTGAGTCAAGGGCGCAGGATTCGGCAACGGAGAAACTTCAGGCGAAGGCACAGGATTCGGCAACAGCAGAGAGGCCTGAGTCAAGGGCGCAGGTTTCGGAGAAAGAAAGGAGACTCGAGGCAAAGGACAATGTGATGTCAGTTCAGGCTGTTCTTCGTCGGTGTCAGTGTCACCTTCGTAATCAAAAATAGTTTGATCGCTGATGTTGTCGATGTCACTTTCATCATCACTCAGGACC
The DNA here is from genome assembly GCA_907163375.1 of Prostheceraeus crozeri. Taxonomy (NCBI): domain Eukaryota; kingdom Metazoa; phylum Platyhelminthes; order Polycladida; family Euryleptidae; genus Prostheceraeus; species Prostheceraeus crozeri. Next base: position 295,308 of record CAJQUW010006306.1, on the reverse strand, counting down.
ATCATATCGGCAACTTGTTCTTTGGTATATCTTCTCGCCATGTATGGAAACTATAGTTCAGATCACCTTTCTACAGGAGATTCAACTCTTGAATGAATCTGCATGCGATCTCACGCCTACAAACTCAACCACTGTATGTTTATTTCATAAAATTAGTTGATGGGCAATAGTGAAAGATGATTGTCATGTCATAGCTACTACCCCCTATGTTGTTAGGCCGATCCTTGCATTTAGATAGATTACAAATTTTTATTCTGAATTCAGAGCAATTTGAAAACAGGTAAAAAGTAATTTGCCGCAATGTCGGCTCAAAGAAAATCACACTTAGGTGACATAATGATTACCAAAGCTTGACAGCCGTGAGCTTGCTTAAATTATTTTTGTTTATAAATCCTTTCCTTGATTCCCCAGTAACGCTCTGTAGCTAGCTGTGACTGCTATCGCTGTTCCAGATGTTTCATGTTTTACAAGTTGACTTAGTGTGTTTCGTTTTGCTAACGGTGTCTGATTGACTATTTGTTGATCTCTTAATGACGATTAGCACGCCTGATAAGAAAAAGAATGCTACCTTGAACATGAAGATAGACCGCTGACGGTATTTTGATGTTATTTTCATTATATCGATGAACAATTAATTTCAATCGCAGTACAGTGAGATGACACTAATTATAATGCCACCGTAAATGATACTGCAGCAAATAATACTAAATGCAGTAGTAACCTTTATTGCTGTCAGCCTCCAAAGCTACATACTTGCATATCCAGGTGCATGTACATATCAATATATAAATACACAGTTGCGTGCGGTGCTACTTATCGATAGGCATGCGATGTGCAGAAACAGAATTTGATATTTTCTAGATGTCCATGCGTTCAAAGTTAGACATTGTCGTTCCACGCTATGGCATGTATCATATTCAATATTGAAAATGGCGCTAACACGTAACGCGAATATTCACAAAATTATCTAAAATTGAAAAAATAGAAACAGAATTTGATATTTTCTAAATGTCCATGCGTTCAAAGTTAGACATGGTCGTTCCACGCTATGGCATGTATCATATTCGATATTGAAAATGGCGCTAACACGTAACGCGAATATTCACAAAATTATCTAAAATTGAAATCCTCCTTGACTTTTTAACGAAGTCATCAAATGACATTATGATAGAAAAAGCCTTCCTACATCATTCGAAGGTTACAAGTGAAGTTTTCTCAATGGACATTTAGACTTGGGTTTCAAAACCACTATGGAAAAATCGTCGTATCGACGAATGTACGCCTTTTCGTCTTTCAGCGTTTCGGTCTTCATTTGAACTTCATTTTGGGCATCGGTCGCCCAGCTTCAACAACATTTTTTCGGCAAATATTCTGCCAGATCGGTAAACCAATTGATAGCATAAAATGTCCAAGACAGTTCTACATCGTACATCAGACAACGCTTTGTTCTTTTCTGGTGATGGATGACCAATATATAACATTACTGATTTTCATTACTGATTACTGATTTTCAGATTCACGAATAGCTGACTTTAAAGTTATCATTTTTAATCCGCTACGCTTTCTAGTTTTCTACTTCTTATTCTTTATTTTACTACAACTAGCATCAGTCAGTCGCACGTATTTATCAAACTGGGAAATGTATATACAGTCAACAAGTTCGTCTCGTTCACAGGCTCACAGGTATGTGGTATTGCTTCTCTCTCGACCAGGTTAGCTTTCCCATTTCAGCTAGGAATAAGCGGGCCATTGCAAAGTACAGCATCGTTGAACGAATTAATCCATGGGCAGTTTTACATGGAACAGAGAGGGCATGCCTCCAGGGAGCGTAATTTTCATGTGATGACTCCATCTGGAGAATTTTCAATGCTACTCACTCAGACCGTGATCACGCGACATAATCAACCTTTACGAATTTTTATGTGATTCTGTTCAAATGAGTCAAATTGCTCAAATGCTGTCTTTGGTGAATGACGCTAGGAATCTGTGTTCAGGAAATCTCGATCATGAGGCAGTGTTGGATTTGAGCGGAGGAAAAGTGCAGAAGTTCACCTCTACGCTCTGGCTCGTCTCATCCCCGGTACTGAAGATATGCCTTTATTTCCTGACGGGGGGAGAATAATTTCAGTAGATAGGCCTTACATTGCCTCAACCAGATTGACTGAGCATTAATTTATTACTTTTGCTATGAGCAACACTGATAGGTGTAGGACTAATTTCCTCACGATTCTTCATAAACTTAATTGTCTAATCATCAATTATTAACTTTCCTTGTTCAGAAAGATGACAAAGGAATTCAAGTTGGAGAAAATGCTTAATGGAATAATTAAAAGGAATTATTACCAAATGAATGTATTGGGGAATCCCTTTCAAGCATCAAATATGACTATCTCCTCCTCATTGCATTTATGGTTTCCATTTATGCGACCATTTTTAAAATTATTCGCGTGTATTCTATAGATGCGAGGATGAGATTGGTGATATAAGAATCGATGTCCTTTTCCTTTTGATCACCACTTTTTTCTGGCTTTAGTTACGACGTTGACTCCAAAAACTTCCGGTCGAAAACTTCCCCCTACTATCGAGCTCAAATCTAACACTGTCAAGAGGTCTCAACGTTTGTATTCCACAACTCAAAACTCAATTGATAGTCAGATTTTTTTCAAATTAGGATTTTTATCCCAGATAGAATTTCGACGTATCAAGCCCTTTTCGCTTATTCGCATCATTTTCTCATGAAATCGTTTCAATATCTTATTATTTGCCTCCCATTGGACGATTTCTTATTTTCAGGGGTTATAAACGTTGAACTTGTTTTTGTGGAGGAAGATCTCACGACAAGTTTTCCATAATAGTATTTCAAACTTTGTTTAGTTGTCATCTGTCAATAAACAGTACATGTATGTGAAAAAGGTCATTGACAGTCTTTATGAGAAGGACAAAAGAATTCACTGGCAAGTTTGTTTAAAAAAATCACTGTCGAAAGCGCCAAATTAAGTCGTCCTAAAATATGAACAATTTTATGATATATTCGGATGTGTCTCTCATAGAAAGTATAGAAAGTATATATGAATTTGTGAATGAAAATCAAACTATACAAACAAATTCAGAATGCTTCATAATAGTACAGAAGAAAAGATATCATCATGAGAAAGGTAGGAGCTGACTTCGAATAAAGGTAACTTTTTTGGAAATATTCACCCTTTCGTGAAATAGGTTTTGATTTTACATCACAGAATCAGGTAGTCGCTTGAATAGCAATGGCGACTGTAATAATAAATATGCTAATAATTATAGTTTAAATAAGTTTGCTTGTGGTGCAAACCGCCACTGATATGCGCGTATAGCAGTTTCTTGTCAACAAAGGATTAACAACAGAACATTTCAAAAATACTACGAGAACCTGAATAAGGGCGGTTTTAGACGTATAGTTTTGTATGCACTTGTTCGCCCATATGTAGATGCATGACATCACCTCACTGAAACTGCACACACTTAATTTAATTTAAACCGATAACGGTGTATCGGACAAAGAATGTATAAATAAAATGTGTTATTGCAAATCGATGATAAAATAAAATTTCTTATCATCCATCAAGTTATTTCTTTGCGTTCTAACGCCTGTGTTTTTCGATTTAAAATTTCTGATATTCTACTTCTTCTTATCATTTTTTTATTGACGAGAGACGTAATTCAATACGATGTCACTCAAATGGATACAAAATGCCCGCAGCAAGAAATGTCTCACTGCAATAAATTATCTCTGAATAGTGAATACCGATTATTATGTTGATCAAAAAGTCTCGAAACCAATGTAAAAATGATCGCTTCTTTATGACCACGCATACCTGAATTTCATACCAATGAACAAGGGAACCGTCAATTTGATAAGGTGCGAGCAATTTGGAGCTATATAGCAACTTCTTCAGAAAGCGGTTTCAAAGCTTTGACACCTTATCAGTAGAATGAGATAATGAGAATGTCAGATATTAGAAAAAACATCAGCGCTCGCCGTGGGGCGCATAAAGGAGTTGAGAAAGCAATGAAGAGAAACAAGTTGAACATGTGTCATTTGCATTCGAACATGGGTTTTAGGTGATAAGATGAGTGATCTTATCAATGGTAAGTTAACTTACCATCCCGCACTGAGTAGAATGTTGATCATGGTAAGTTAACTTACCATCCGCACCTGAGGGAATGAGACAAAATTTGCCTCAGCAGCGAAGGGGTTAATAGACAAGCACTCTGTAATAGTCCCTTCCAAATGCTTTACTGAAATTACGTATAAGTACACATGTAGGTGTGTGTGTGTGTGAGAGAGAGAGATTCATTTCCTCCTATTATCGTTTCAGACACATCACATGATTTTATAGTAAACAGCGGCGAACGAGGTGGACTATTTCATATTATATTTTCACCTGTCACCCATTGTCATTTTTCTGCTCACATCATCATTCATTTTGTCATAGTTCATTCATTCATATTTGTGCCCAGATTGGTTAATGAACTTCTTGAGTTCTTGAGTTCTTTAGAATGTTTCTTATGTGACATGTAGTGACTTTTGACAAGCGCACAAAAGTAAGTAAATAAATTTGCGGGTGATCGCTGTCTCTCTTCTTGTAGAGTATTGTTTTTCTTATTGAGATTGAGGCAACAATAAAAGGCGCGAATCTCACCTTCAAGCGTTGTTGAATTGTTTGGAGGGAGTAGGTGGAGTGTCTCTGCTACTTTTCGATTGATATGCTGTCTTTGTTCAACTTACAATAGTAAATAAAGTAGTCAATCATTTTTTCACCGAATTCATAAGATATCTTGTATATCTTGAATTTGAAATAAACCATGTTTTACTTCAAAGACGGCAACGTCAGTCATGTTAGGGTGATTCGCTTTAAACTATCAACTTAGGTAGGAAAGTTCAAGTATTGGAAAGCCAGATGAACGATGTGCTTCCATGCCGCTTTGTTAATGAGCTTGATAAAAAGCCACCATTCAAATTAAATGACTTTCACTAAGATCCATGTATTTGAAGCGGATAATGGATCCATGATACCGGTACACTATCTTAAACATTCATAGCATCATCTACTTCCGTCCACATTTCATATTCAGAAATTCAGTCGTCAAAATTCATTCCATTCAATCGTTCGGATTCTCTCTCTCTCTCTCTCTCGCAACCCCATTAATGTAATTTTCTTAAGACGAACTGTCGTTCGATAGAAGAGATCAAAGCACAAGCTGAGCGGATAAGAGTTTCCTGCGAAGAGCAACTTCGATGCCCAATAGATCAGAGTGACCTTCTATCTTGAGATAAGAATCCAGAGCACAAGATCCAGCGTTAACGTGCATAGATATCCGAAGGATGTTGCTGATAACAGATCTATCTTGCTCGTAGGATTACCTCCTCGCGTATGAGACGTGCCACAGCTGTTGGGTGATTGCACGCTTTCAATATATTGGTTTTAGCTTGAATCCTGCTTGAAGAATTCATTCTTTGCGTAACCGGACTTAGATGAATATGTGGTAATTCATCCGAATGCAGCGATAACGAGCTAACGATCGTTAATCAATCCTGCTACTCCATTCGGTAAGACAGTTATTTGATTTAGAAAATCAGTTCGATTGAATTGAATTTCGACTCATTGAATTCTGTCATAACTGCTGATTTACCGAATTTTCCAAATGATGTTTATCTTGTTAGTTGTATTTCAGGTGTCTCAATGACATAGTGTACTTCAGATATTAACTTGTCTGAAGTCGTGTTTTCGTGCGCATAGGTGACCATTTTTAAATAGTAAGGATCTTTGATGAAAGTCGTCAGGTTAGAGCAGCGGTTCTCTAACTTTTTATCGAGATTACCCACTTTACACACCGAGACTAACAATTAGCCGATATTTTCTACAATGTATTCACGAACCAGAACTGAACTTTAAAACAATATTTTAAAATATTCTTTATCTCATTTTACACAATGCAATCTGAAACATGTAAAATAAGCTATCAGAATAATACATATACTCGTATGCAGTATATGTAAGCACAAAACTAGATTATCAAAGTTCAAATAATAAAAAATTGTTCCATTGAATCCGTCTTTTATATTATCACTGTCTTCGATATATGATTCACTAGAGGCAAATGGCTGCTCAACCCAGACATCTGTGCTACGCTGTGCTTTTGAACAGTAGTGTTCTAGCATTGCTTGAAGCTCTTGAAGATGTTCGTGAATCAGTGTCGTGCGTCAGGCAGCTACAATATTATCATATCATGTATGCCGCGCACGCAGACAATGAGAGAATTGAGCTCCCTCGGTCGATCTACGCCCTTAGTCTATCTGGTAAGGCAATGGAATAAAGAAATGGACCTTACTTAATCTTACCTCATATAAAAATTCATTCCTTACCCAAAAAATATTCTAATTTTACCCAACTTTGGCTAATTACCCAGAGTTTGAGAACCGCTGGGTTAGAGGGATGCCACATCTTGATGTAATGCATTTAAAAACCGGTACCGCATCCGCGTAGTAACTGCGTGCTTGGAACAGACAGACGCAAGGAAATTCTTCTGAAGTGATGACAAGTTGTCGAAGACAAATTGATTGTTGTGAATGAGTGAGGCAACATGCGGCAACATTCACTTAGGAGCGGTGATTACTGATGCAAAATATTGATACAAACATTCAACTAAAACTAAAATCAAAATTTTTATGAATTCTACTGCAAGCTAGCTTAGCTGAGGTCTTTGCAGATGTCTGCTTGGGCCAACCCATAGAAAAATCTCCTGCTCCTCTTCTGTTGCACCCGAAAGCATGGATTAAAATCTGTAATTTTTCCAGTTAAGTTAAATATTCTGGGTGTGTGATCAGTAAAGAAATAACAAAGCTACTACAAGCACACATCAAGTTTTCACTATCATAGAGGATTCTCAATTGATCAGATGTCCGAACTTTTATTTCCGCCACAGAGCTTTTTCCACCAATATCTTTGACCATTCTTAAAGCACTGGCATGTATACAACCTTATGCAAAGTTCAAAGTGCTACAAAGTGGTAGAATATTATGTAAGCTACAGCACACGTCTCCTATTGGGTGAGGGTAATAGAAAATAAGATAAAATGTAGATAAGTTGTGAATTATCGTCACAGAATTGTCCGGAAAGGCTCGATCATTGCTTCTATCCATTCTGAACAAAATTTCCTCTGTAATTATTCCCCCATTATGTTTCTCCTCTTACCAGAACATTGACTAGGTGCACAATTTCCTGCCAATTTGCAACAGCTTGCATTTTCTAAGGCTAGTAAGTAAAATTTAAGTAAGTAAATGTATATTTTCGGAAGTCACTGGAAATCTTCAGGTAGAAAATACATTTCAATAAGACAGACAGATAATGGCATTGTCGGAAGCAATTATACAGGCAAATGCAATACAAGGCTATTAGGCTGAGGCAATTGAGTGATTCGTCAATCAATCATAGTACTGCTTACGATAGCAGTTGCCGGAAAGAAGGAGTTACGTCGGCTGGAAGTTCGACACATAGGTTGAAGGAGCTTTCCATTTCGAGCGGATGAGTCGGGATACAAATGATGCAGGGTATGATCTTGATTTGCAATGATCTTGTTCAAGAATCGAATAACAGCATTTACGCGACGAGAATTCAGATCGGGAAAAGAGGTACAATTGCAGTCCTGATGACACACAATGGGTGATAATAATAATAATAAAATCTTTATTTTAAGATTTAGATTTTGTTCACGACGTTGAATACTGTCCAGCAACTTCTTATTTAGTTGTGTCATTTAAACGAATAAAGGAGAGCAGTACTCGATGGTAGAGAGAATCAGTCCACAAAAACTTCGCTTTAAGTCTACAAAAGTGAGCAGTGGTTGGAGAATCCGCAAGGCATACAACCGCTGTGAAGCGAGCTGGTTAACATTGTCAAAGTGAGCATCTCTTTTCAGGTCTGCTGTGAAGGGCACTCCACGAATTTTCAATCTTTGGACTGGCAGAACGTCAGGTACTGTGGGAGAGACGCTTTGAAGTGATTTTGGGATCCAAAGAAGTTTGCACTTTTGATAGTTAAGCGATAGGCTGATCGAGTTAGACCAGAAAACCACTTCTACTCGCTCGACTGAAGGGGCGGATGAATTGCTTGAGTGAATCGTATGACAAATGTGCAGTCGTCGACATATTTCACAATTCTTTTGGAAGCAAAGACAGGTGATAAGGAACCAACAGTCGTGCTGAATAGGAAAGGACCTAATATTGAACCCTGGGGAACACCACTTGATCCAGAGAGAGAATCACTGATGGTATTGTGAATTTTCACCGCTTGTGTCCTGTTGGAGAGATAATCAGTTACCCAATTAATGAAACCATCAGGAAAGCAATTGTCCTTTAGGTATTTGAATATCACGTTGTGAGGAAGTTTGTCAAAAGCCTTTTTTAAGTCATGCGCAAGAACAACAGTGCCTAAAGTAGTCTTCTGATCTAGAGCAGAAGTGACCTTCTCGTGCAAACCTATCAGAGCAACCGTTGTTGATGAATTTTTTAAAACGCCGAACTGATATTTACTAAAAGAAATATAGAACAAATGCATGACGGGTCTTAAAATCAGCCGCTCACATACCTTAGATGTGAGCGGCAAAAGAGAAATAGGCCGCAACTTATCCAACGACGGAGGAAAGACTTGGGAGGTTGACTGATGACACTTTGCTTCCATATTGAAGGAAAATGACGGATAAGAATAGACACGCTATAATGATGTGGATCAACGGTGCACTGATAATCGTAGCAGCCTCTTCGTAGATGACGGAAGGGATGCTATCATGGCCGGCGGCTCTGTTCGACTTTATTAGTAAGAGGAGCCCAATTGTCATCGTGGCCTTGTCTAGATTCTATGGGCGTTCCTTTCGTTTGAGAAATGCATAATAGTGAGTTGATAAATTCAGCAGCTTCGAGATTCGATGAAAATTGATTTAAAATAGGATATATCCCGAGAAAGGAAGACTTCTTTGTTCCACGCACTTAATTTACAACTTTCCATAACTCCTTGGGGCCAGAGCAGTTCACTTTTTCGGCTTCTATTGGAGATTTGACTTTGTCACTCAGGTGCTTATAGAGGTTGTATATTCTGTTCCGGTAAGCCTCCAATCTTGAATTTATCAATTACTGGATCAGAGGTGCGTGGAACTCATGATAACCGTAGTAGAAGGGATGTTTTTGAAAAAAGCAACATTGGATGACATCCTTGAAGAAATTGCACTTCTCGTCAAGTTATATCCGTATATCGTAGAACGGTTTGAAGTTAATACCTGCCAACTGAGTGAGGAGGGCACTTATGTTCGATGATCGCAAATCAAAAGAAATGCACATTCTACTACTTGATGACAAAACGCGGTTATTCAGAATACACGAACTCTCGGTGATCACTGGTGGAAATAGGAAGGCCAATTTCAACGTTGCATTGACATGCTAATATAGAAGCACAATGTCAAGAATGGCGTTAGCTTTTCACAACGGTGTAGAAGTCAAATGAATTCGGCAAATATGAAATGTGCACACGATTAAAGTCCTCGGTTATGAGAATGTTATAATCCGGATAATGAAGCAGAATTTTATTTGCCATGAACAGCTGTAGGTTGTAAGAAGACTGAATAACGCATGATGGGGGCAGATAACACACACACGTGGCAAAGCTTGAGTTGATGGAAAACGATCCACACACTATTCGAGCTATTATCATGTCCAATAACATCAAATCGATGTGGATGAAGAGAGTAGTCTTTGATCCACATCACGGTGCTACCACGTACCCGTCCATCAGAACACGGTAAAATTGTTCAAAGCAATATAGGCGTCAGACCGTCAGTACTAGTTGAGTCAAGCCATGACCCAATGGCTGCGAAATATCCAGTTCTCTACTAGCAATGCTAGCATGGATGTAATCAATCCTACACTGTAAATCGCTGGATACGAAAATTGCATACAAACATATACCAAATTACATACAATTTGAAACTAACATCTGATACGAGATTCTGGTATGTCTACAGAGATCTCGTATTTTTTTCATACCAAATCTCATTTACCTTCGTATGTGATTGGTATGTGATTGGTATGTGATTGGTATGTGATTGGTATGTAGCGATACGAACTATTCTATCTGTGATTGGATGTTTTACACTGAAATACGAATTGTTGGTATGTTTTATATACGAGACCCGATGGAAATTCATCCTTATTCGTATGACTCTGGTATCCATTTGGTACGTGCAGCTATAAGTCACATAGCAAAAAAATGTATGTATTACATACTACTGTCAAATAACTTTTTTCGGTAATACAAGTGGTGAATATTTATTGTTTGATAGAGTGATATTTGAGTACATTAGATCTATTGTGAATTTTATGTGCCACGACTATGCGGTCGATGGGACTTAACAGGACGTTTAGTTTGCTCTACTTTATGAGCCAATTTGATTAACGTCAAGTCATTCAAACGATAACTTCCGAGCAACCATGTTGACTTATATATCTCAAACATAACTATTTTTGCGTTTAATGAATTATAATGTGTTTTTACTTCGGATTGATAATATGCTTAATTTCAAAATTACATGATACATAATTGTTGATGGTTGAATACTTATTGACTATTCATGAAATGCCTTAGACTTACGTGTATTGAAATCGAATTCAGCATTAAAAGTATCACTCTTGAATGTCATTATCTAACTACTTGCAGAACAGTAGTAACATTAGTGTGATCTTTATTGGCAAAAGTCCTAAAATCAACATACTTTGGACATGATTTATGCTTTCTTTTAACATTGTGCTGGTATGGCTTTAGTATGTAAATCACACCACATTTGAAAAAACATACGAAAACCATACAAATATATACCAAGAGAATACAGAAATATACCAAAAAAATATTTTGGTATGCATCCTTCGTATGTGATTGGTATTGAGCGATTTACAGTGTAGGCAAGGCACGGTTTACATTAGTGGACATAAATGAAGGCAGGCGGGGATATGAGGTGGGTAAAATCGCTGACAAAATCCTTTAGTTCACTTCCTGATTCGACTTGACCTCGAAATATCACTATATCTTGTCCGCTAATTCGACGCATTTTGAGCTCTTTCCTCAAGTTCCACTCTCTATCTTGTTGCATGAGGGTAAGATCATGCTTCAAAAAGACAGTGAAATTCCGAGTTCTTTAAGAGCTTTGCTTTTTGCAACAGTACTTTCTTGGAATTATTATGTAACTTATTTAACTAAGACAAGACAAGAAATTGTTAATGCATTTTGAATAAAAATCATGTACTTGCAAATAGTGAGATCCGAAATATTAAGTTAATGTACATTAAAAAAATGTGTAAGCAACATCGAAATTCAAAAGTTCAGGACTTTAGCTGTGTTGATGGGAACGTTGATTGCCGCCTAACTGTTGCAGCTAGTTCGATATAATATTGGGCGGAACATAAAAACTGCGGTGTGATGATGGAATGCAGATGATGGGTAATTGAGTCATTGACTTTGTGAAAAAGATTAATTGCAGATTTTTGGAGGATGTCGGAGAACGGAGAGGCAATTTCACAAGGACATTGAGACGAATGGAAACCACAGTGACTACGTTTTATAAATATGTCTATCTTGCGAAGTGTTCTACGGTAAAGATAAAATAATGGCGACGCATAGCGAAAGACTTTGAATTAGGCTCGTCCATTAAAGACAACTGAATAGAATTACACACAGATCTTAAAATTCTGAGAGCATACAGTCGCTGTTTACATTTATGCTTGAAAAGTGAAGGTTCCACGAATGTTTAGTAGTTAAAGTTACACCGAGAAGACAGAGCGAGTTGACAACAGTTTGAACTCCTGGGATAGAAATATCCCGACAGTGTTGGTCTTGGGAACACACTAGAAGCTTAGTTTTGGATATGTTCAAGTCAAGACTAGCGCTGGCACTTACGAATTTCACGTTTTCAAAACATTTACGGGTACTTATGGGTTGTCTCCTCATCACGTTTTCAAATTTGTCTAAAATCCGTAAAAATGAACCAACCGTCACAAAACTTCAGAGACACGTACTCAAGCATATTTTCCACCAGCATACAAAACTTTATGCAGATGGAACAAGTACTGTTTGCATTAGAGACGATGAAATGAAGTAAAGCGATGTCAGCAGCTTGATCTGACGTAGTCTGTACGACGCATTATTGTTAGTCGTGTGTGCATTGTTCTCTCTCCCTCTTCGTGTCATCAATGCAATTTGAAATCTTCTCACGACCACTACATTGCCACACCTTTTTTAGGTATATTGAAGGAAGGGATGTGTACTGGGGCACTATCACTTCAAGAGTTGTCGCGACATGAATTTGCTGACCCAGTGCTATCTGCTCAGATGATGAGGTCAGGCGAAGTCAGATCAAGCTGCTGACATCGCTACACTTCACGGTATCGTCTAGAATGCAAAAAGTACGTAACCGATTTGCATATATTTTGGCATGCGGGCAGAAAATATGCTTGAGTACGTGTCTCTGCAGTTTTGTAACGATTGATTTATTTTTACGGATTTTAGACAAATTTGAAAACGTGGTGGGCAGATAGCCTATAAGTACCAATTTACGTAGAATTAGTTCTAGTGTTTTCGGTGTGCTTTTGTACTCGTATTATAAAAGTTATGACATCTGATGAATTCAGAAGCCTCCACAGTGAGCAAGATAACTTTAATACCCGATCATTAATCCAAATAATTCATCAATTTTTATGATCGAATGATCGACTTTCGTGCACATCATACGTATACCGCTGTCTCTATTTTACTACAAGTCAAGCGCGTGTTTTGTGTGGGACGGAAGTAGTAAACGGACATTGCATTGATTTTCTTTCGATTAGAATGAAATCATGAAAGCACTCTCATTCATTTCTCAAGCGTGGGTAATAGTTCGAGTATTTTCGACAGGATCGCACATTGTCAGTTCATTCAACATATATACATGTTTGCATTGTCTCTCGAAGCGTATGTACCCATGATCGATGTGGAAAATCGTATGGAGAAGAATCAGATAAAGTTTGTTGTTTGATGAACCTTGATGGATTGCATCTGTCTATGTCGACTAAAAAGAGATGATATTTTCGGTGAATTCAACACATGAACACATGTCTTGTGATGATTACATGCTCGCATGCTGAGATTCGATAAATGTAGAATTTGAATAGTGTGACTATAACACTTCTGAAGAAGCGGCAGCATATCACATCACCGTCAGTGATTCAATTAATGTCTGCTGAGTAATTGTGTCCCTCAATAAATCTAATCAATTCTTTGAGGTTGATGACTTTTGAGAGAGAACGTAACTACTGAAATCTGTCCAGGATAGTCTTTTCTTTTATGTATGTGAACTAAAAACATCAAATCCCAAAAAATTTTGCATAATGAGCATTTAGCCATTAGTAGCGATCTTGATAGACTACAGCGACGATGTTGTCGCCTGATATGCAATTTATCCTTTGGACAACAGTGCTCATGTCAGCGATTTTTGCATCTATCCGAAAAGCGAGAGCGATTGGCTCAAAACATCATGTGCTCTAGTGCGCCACAATCCCAAAAATAACAACGGTACATTCAACCAGTTGCATCTGCTTCCCGATTTCAAAATTCATTCGTTCCGTTTCCTACCGCTTTGATGAGCGGACTTGTAGGCTATCATGAATAATGTTTCTCCCATCTTCCTTTTTTCATTTGCTTGCATAATTTCTAAACCGCAAATTGTTGCACTTTGCATGATTTTTAAAATATAATAATAATAATAATGCTTTATTCGTCAATACAAAAGCGGTGTGACATGCATGGGTGCAAGACAGATTTCACGTGAATTTTGAAAATTTAACAAAGCTCTTGTTATACAGTGCTGAATTTCTGCGAAAAGGCAGCAATACACGATGGTTTCGAACAATACGGGAGCTATTGCGCACTTCAAAAAATTTTGACAGCGGATGCTTGACAACATTGTTGCTAATCCTTTTGACAAGTTTAATACAGCCACGATCAAGCGACAAAGTACAAAACTTTCAAAGGCTTTCCAGACAACTGTACCGGTGTTCCTATTAACACGTTAACGGCGAACAAGTGACATAGCTTTACAGCAGCGACGATATAGTACAGAAAAGTGAGTGTCCCAATGTAAGTCAGAAGAGAAATGAACTCCAAGGATCTTGGTGCAGTTTACTTGAGAGATAGATATACCATCCAACATAATGTCAGTCATTGGGGGAAGATTAGCGGAGCGGGAGAGGGTCATGCACTTGCATTTGTCTACATTAATGGCAAGATTTTTGCTGTCCGCCCAGGAGGAGAACAAACGAAAGTCATCAGGTAAACTTGAGATCTCACCATGCGAGTTAAAGGACAACTAGCTACATCATCAGCGTAAACAACAGTGTCAGTATTTACAAATTCAGGAATGTCATCAATAAACAAGGAAAACAAAAGTGGTCCCAAAATGGAACCTTGTGGAACTCCACTAGAGATGGGGCACCACACAGACACAACATCATTCGATACAACACGCTGGAAACGATCAGACAGAAAATTATGTATGAAATTAGTAGCAAGTTGAGAAGAGTGAAAGTGATCGCGAAGGGTTTCAAGAAGCTTGCAGTGGCTGACAGTGTCAAAAGCTTTTCTAAGGTCAATGGCAATGAGGGAAACATAGTTATCAGAGTGAGCGGAAATGTGTTGTAGGATGGAGAGCCTAATTGCAATCAAAGCGTTGGTACAACCACCAAAGCTATTGGGCAAGAAGCCAAACTGCCTTTGGTGAATGCTTCGGTTCAGTCCGGGGAGCAGGATTTTGTCACGAATCAACCTTTCTAACACCTTGCTGGGAAAAGGGAGTATAGATATGGGACGAAAATCATCGCTGTCTTTCTTGCGAAGGGGAAGAATGTTGGCGTACTTCCAAGGACGCGGGAAAAAGCCAGTTTGGATGCACTTGTTGTATAGAAAAGCTAGAGGACATGCTAGCAGATCAGCAAAGGTTCTATAAAACAAACCAGGGATGCCATCTGGCCCAGGCGAATTTGATTTACATCTCCTGATCAGTTGAGCGACACAGGCTTCAGAAACAGACAAATCATCTGATGAATGAGTGACATCATTAGACGCTGAAAATTGGTGAATATCAGGAGGAGCAAAAGTACTATAAAATTTGTCATTGAGTGAGTTGACTTCACTGGCGTCAAGACTGGGAGGAGCCGAATGTTTTCCTAACTGAGAGTTAATGGATTTCCAAGTTTCTTTCGGAGAAGAGTGATTGTAGGAGAAATAACGTGACCTTGACTTGGCTAATTCAGAAGTGAATTTTTCACGAAGACTAAGGAATTTACCATAATTACCTCTGCTAAGGGCTCGATCTCTGGCATCAGACAGGGCTTTAAGGAAGGGAGTTAACCAGGGAGTGTCTGAGCTACGCATGCGGACAGTCTTCTCGGGGAAAAAGGTGTGATAGAGGAACAGGAAAAATGCCTGGAGCTGGTCAGTTAGGACATCTATGTCATCAATATATAGAAAGGATTCATACCAGTCAACTGAAGAAAGAACTTCACAGCATTGCGCAAAAGACGCATGAGTGCAACAGCGAAATTTGACTTTGGTGATAGTGGGAGGGCATGATTGGGAAGGCTTGACAAGAATACCTCGGTGATCAGATCTACATAAAGGAGACAGAAAAACAGGAGGTGCAAAATACTGAGGCTGACTAGACGCGACTATATCAAGAACATTATTGCCTCTTGTAGGCAAGTGAATCAATTGTGGCAAATTATTACACGCTAGAAACTCATCAAAAACGTGACGTAAGTCATTAATATCCTCTACGATAACATTATGACCACAAGTAGAGCTATCAACAAAATTCTGCAAAGAGGCTAACAAAATGTCATGCGCCTTAACTTTACCCCAGTAAGGGTGATAAATGACACACAGATTCAGATCAAAATCGCTAATCGAACAGACTAGGAGATTCGATTTGATGCTATCAATGAAACTGTTACTCACAATAGAGACACAAAAATTGGATCTGTGGTATATTGCTACACCACCTCCTCTGGAGTCCCGATCTTGTCGAAGGATTTTGTAGCCTGGTATTGAGATGGAAGCGTCGGACGTTGTGTTATTCAGCCATGTCTCTGTGATGCAAATCAAGTCAGGGTTCGATTCATTGACTCTGATCTTGAGTTCGTCAACCTTGTTAAACAGGGATCGGGCATTAAACAAAAGGATCGAGGGAAAGGCTGTTGGGGAACGTTTTGGTTGACGAGGTTTCACAGACACTGAAGGATTGCGTAATAGGATTGAAGGGGAGTCTCGTGCACAGTGGTCGCGTGAGGGAGCGGCAAGGTCCGGTAAATTTGGTCGACGCCAGTTAGGGAGAAGCAGACGATGGAACCAAAGCACTCTCCGAGTCTTACGCAAGATTGGGTAATCATGTCGAAGGTTCAGCAGGTCCGCACGAGAGTATTGCAGCCGAGATGACATCCGAGAGGGAGAGACCAAGGAAATGTAACAGGCAGGCAGCAGGAATGCGATGATGGGGATGAGACAAAAAAGTGGGCGTGCAACATTGCGTGCAGTTGAATGAGTCATCGGTAAAAAAATGAATTTTGAAGTTGAGTTGTAATCCGCAAATCTTTGATCAAAATAAATTGCATAGCGATGTTGTCCAACCGTAGAGGAAAAGAATGATATAAAAATTGTCAGAGAACGATATCAGAAAGTGGTCAAGATTCACGTAAAATCGAATTGCACACGCGGAAACCGAACAGAGCGCCTGTAGACACAACCGTCTGCTACGAAGTCCGATGATGTTATGAATATGATGAAATATACTACTGTCGTGCGTGCCGGTTGTGTTTTACATGCTCTGGTCATACGGATCTATTTGTCGACTTTTCTCTATCTACATGTCATAATATTTCGGTGTTCTTTATATCATTGGAATCGTCGTTGTCTCCTGCATTCGTTTTCGTTGGATTTATACGTCGCCGTTATCACAATTCGTCGATATCTCGTGGCATCTGTATCTTAGTATTTGGCTGTTTCCTCTTGTCAAAAGTGAGTGTCAATCTCGGCCCGTGTCTGATCAATCGATTGTGAACCAAATGCTGGACAGTCAGCCAAATCTTCAAGCATCAGACTGTTCTACTAACAAATCTAGCGGAGTGACTCTAATGCTTTGGTTAGAGCGCCTGCCTACTGTGTCTCTGGCCTGAGTTCGATCCCTGAAGTGGTGACAATTTTTGCCATTTTTCATTTGAAATATCTTCACCAAAACGCACTCGGTCGAATTCTTTACAGTCTGGACAGTTCGCTGAGTTGAAGGCTCTGATCAAAGAGGCCAAGGATGACGTCATCCAGTCGGTTAAAACTGACATACTAAGTCTGAATCAGGAGATTGAATCTCTAACATCGCGATTTTCTGCAATTGAAAATTCAGTTCGTCTTGTTCAAAGTGAACAGAAAGACCTTCAGTTGAAGGTTGCCAACTTAAAAAATGAGACGTTCTCAACTTTTGAAAAATCTACGGCGCTCGTTCTTGAAGAAGTTGAATTGAGAATGGAGAAGATGAATAATGTCATCGTGTATGGCTTGCCGGAATCTCCAGGCTCTGTGGCTGAAAGAGAGAGGAATGATCAGGATAATGTTAAGAAAATTTTGGAAGCATTGAACGTACAAGACGCCAATGTGTGTGGCTTGAGACGCTTGGGGAAATCTGGTAAATCTGGTTCCCGTCTGCTTCGAATAACTTTGAGTACAGCCTTCGTAACAGTAATTCGTTTGACACAACCTCTGTTTTTGAAGAGCAATTCTCTCTTGTGAATACTGTCAAAGCTCCGACCCGACAAAATTCTGTATTGGATCACATTTGGATCAGTGATCATTTGAGAGAACAATGTTATGGAGATGCCTGCATCGGTCCACCCTCGGTTCCTCTGATCATAATACAGTGGTATTATTTGGTGAGGCAAAGAAAGACTGCCCTAAACGTCTGGTGAAGGTATGGGATTTCCGCAAATCACATCTTGAGGACTTTCTATTTCTTCTATCAATTACGGATTTTCCTGGTTTTGTAAACGGGGACTCAGTTGATGATATGTGCACATCTTTCTATTTTATCTTGCATACTGCCATGTCATTCATACCGTCAACATATGTCACACTGTCCAGCAACGATAAGCCGTGGATGACTCCTTTGCTCAAGTCATTAATAGATGAAAGATGGCGGGCATTTAGAGCAAATAATTGGCAGAAGTATCATCATTACAAAAGAAAAGTGAAGAGCGAAATATTCAAATCCAAGATGATCTGGTCTCAGCGTTGCATGCGTTCATCAAAGAGTGTCTGGAAGGTAGTCAATGAAATACGCGGGAAATTTTCTTCAAATGTGTATGATGCACTAGAGCAAGAATATGGTAGCATCGATGCTGTCCTAATGGCAATGCAAGATGAACTATCTAAAAACTTCAACCACGATGACGATCCCGTCGATCCGCTTCCAATATGTGATGAGGTGTGGAATTTGAATGCAAGTGCCATTGATGTCAGAAATTCTCTTTCACGAGTACCAGTGAATAAATCTATGGGTAGTGATGGGATTCCTAATCGCCTTCTCAGGGAAGCTGCGGAAGCTACCCTCTTCATTCGATCTACGTTAAATCAGTTGAGACAAGATCTTTCCCTGCTCGTTGGAAATGTTGTGAGGTTGTGCCCATTCCTAAATGACGTAAACCCAAACTCAAAGACTTTCGACCAATTTCTATTACTCCGGTCGTCAGTAAAATTTTTGAACGTTTGGTTCTACTGACTGTGTTGCCTGATATTTTTGCATTGTATGGGCCTTCTCAGCATGCATTTAGAAAGTACCCTAATAGTGCCCTAGTAAATATTCACGACACTATCACCTCATATCTCGACCTAAAGGAAACACAGGCTGTTAGAATGACATGCCTCGATTTTACTAAAGCGTTCGACAAAATTAATCATGTTTGCTTACTGAATCGTCTCTTGGAAGGTCATGTGAATCATGGTTTTGTGAGCTGGTTGAGGAGCTACTTGTGTGACAGGTCTCAAAGGCTCAAGGTCAATGGTATGTGCGGTCCACTTGCCAGCGTACCTTCTGGCTTGCCTCAGGGATCAGTCCTTGGACCGTCGATGTTTGCGGCGTTCATGGGATCAATAGAGGTTTCATCCGGGTCACAGGCTGTCATATATGCTGATGACATCACCTTAATAGAAAAAGGTACAGTGAATAATGATCCAAATAATTTGCATCGTATTCAGGTGTGGCTTGATGAGAGAAACATGGAGCTCAATTTGTCAAAGTCAAAGCAGCTGCTGTTTTTCCGTGGTGAGAATTTTGACGCTTCATATAGTGATATCAAGATCTGTCATGATGTTAAGATTCTGGATGTACTTTGGAATGATCGTCTTTCATGGAATGATCATTTTCATCAAATTTTGAAAGTTGCAGCTCAGAGATTGTATGTGATCAGAACTCTGAAACCTATCATTGCCGTTGACCAACTTGTGTTGGTGTATCATTCTCTGATCACTAGTCTTTTTCTTTACTGTGCTCCACTTTTTGTTTCGTTGTCAAAAGGTGTCGACATCAAGTTAGAGCGCTTTCAAAAGCGAGCCCACAAAATTATTTGTGGTGATCATTGTGCCTGTGACAATTTTCCCTTGCTTTCTTTTGTCCGCAAAGAGCGCTCCATCAAGTTCTTTAATGAGTGTGAGTCAAACGTTTTTCATCCTTTACACCTTGTAGTACCTTCTCGTTTCCCTCGCAGTGGTCGTCTGTCTATTCCATTTGTAAGAACGTCCCGTAGATTAAACTCCTTCTTTCCATGGATGTGTTCATTTCTAAATGACTTTGTTGCCTAATGATTTTGATAGTTGTATGAGCAATCTCAACTTATCTTGTTTACTTTCTTTTTGTATTTGTGTATAAATGTATGTCATGATTCTCAATTCTCTACCAAAACTTGATGAACGTCGTTTGGCATTGACCACTTTTCAGGTCGACATTGCCATCATATCAGAAACGTGGCTTCACGACGAAATTTGTGATTATCTTCTCCAAGGCTATCAATTTTTCCGATGTGACCGTGAGTCCCGAAGAGGCGGAGGTGTGTGTATTTGGGCACGTGATTTTTTCGTTTCAGAAGAAATTAAAATTCATAACATTCCATCGTCTATCGAAATCAAGTTTATCCGCTTGAATCGCGACACCTCAATAATTCTTTGCGCCATCTATGTTCCTCCTGGTACGAGAAAAAGTGACCACAACAATATTGCTGAGTTTCTTATCTCTGAATTTGACAAATTGCTCACTTTGCATCCCAGAAGCAGTATTGTAGTAGCCGGTGATTTCAATGATTTGCAGACATCTTTTTTAAGAGAACAGTTATGCTGTGTTAATCGTGTTGAAGATCCCACCAGAGATGAGTCTTATTTAGACCAGATATGTGTTGATGAAGATATGAGTGACGTATACAATGTCAAGGCTTAAATCCGACCGCCACTTCACAACTCTGACCATAAGTGTATTTTGCTTCGTCCAGCAAACCAGCTGCAACGCTCCCCGGAGCTCCGATCTGTTATGGTTTGGGATTACCGTGCTTCTCACTTGCAGGAATATCTCCGTCGTCTCTCGGTTGTGGATTTCATTAATTTCGAAGATACCTCGTCAGTTGACAGTATGTTTTCTTCGTTTTACGCCAAATTATTCTAGTGTCTTTCTGCCATCCCATGTGAAAGTGTTACGTTTTCGCCCAAAGACAAGCCATGGAGGACCCCTATTCTAAAGACACTTATCAACAAGCGATGGGCTGCTTACAGGGGAAGAAATTGGCCAGCTTTTCTCCACTACAAGCAGAAGGTAACTGAAGAGATAAGAAAGGCCAAGCGTATTTGGGGTAGTAAGCAGTCTCATACTTCAAAAGGATTGTGGAATGTCGTTAAGGCAATCAAAGGGTCAGAAGCTGGTGATCGATGGCGCCCTCTTGTTGAGAAGTACAATTTTTGTTATGACTCTCTGGTTGGTGACATCACGCATGAGTTCTGAAATAACTTTAATTTGGATGACGATGCTGAACTTTGCTGTCTCCACGATACTAGATAGAATTTCTATATTTCACCATCCTCTGTCAATACTCAGATGAGAAGACTGAAGGCAGGAAAATCATGTGGTCCTGACAATCTCCCTCCTTATTTACTAAGCATAGGTGCTGACTACCTTTCTGTGCCTTTGTCACATATTTTTAACAGTTCAGTTTCGACATGCTCCTTTCCCAAATGCCTAAAGTACGCCTATGTTTGTCCTATACCAAAATTGTCTTGTCCGAAGATTTCCGATTTTCGTCCAATATCCCTGCTGTCGCCTCTGTCCAAAGTTTTTGAGAGAATCGTCCTGGAGAAAGTGAAATTCAATCTGATCGCCTGTTACGGGCCAAGTTAACACGCATATCGACCCCTTGGTTCTACAACCTCAGCTTTAGTTGAGATGTGCGACCATATATAAAATTGCCTCGATGATAGTGATACATCAACGTGCATTGTTTGGATTTGTCAAGAGCCTTCGACAAACTCCAACATTGTCGTATGATCAATTTTCTTGAATCTCATGTATTTGATCACGGTTTATTGAGGTGGTTATTCTCCTTTCTTTCTAAACGCTACATGAGTGTGAAGATCAAAGGTCACATTGGTCCTATGGTACCTATACCGTCTGGTATCGCACAAGGATCAGTACTTGGGCCTTACCTTTTTGCTACCTTTAATGGGTTCTCTCAGGTTCGAAGACAGTGCTCACAATGTAAAAGCAATTAAGTATGCTGATGACATCACCATTGTTGAACCTCTGTGTTACAACCAGACCCCTATCATTCATATTGATACATGTAATGCTGCTTTTGATAATGCTGGTCTTGTTCTAAATAGACAAAAATGCATGCAAATATGTGTCAAGCGCTCTCATGATTCTTTTCGTCATATGAACAATGGGTTTTAAGTTGTTGAGTCATGTAAAATTCTTGGATTTTTCATTGACTGTAACATGAAATGGGACCTTCAAGTGTCTTATGTGTTAAAGGTCGCTTCTCAAAGACTCCACATAGTTAGATGTCTTAAACACATTTTGTCATCATATGATTTGATTACTGTTTATCACTCCATAATTACTTCACTTTTCTTGTATGCGTCACCCGTTTATAGAGCTTTACCTGTGACTCCTGCAAAAGTTTGAGCGATTTCAAAAGCGCAGTCATCGTTTAATTTGTAACTCGTCATGCAATTGTGATGCATTCCCTGATTTGTCAATTCGTTTTCATAAAGCTGCAATCAAGTTATTGGCATGTTCTGAGACTCATCAGTTCCATCCCTTGCATCATTTGGTCCCTGAACGGCTACCTCACACGCAAAAGTCATCGGTTCCTTTCTCTCGTACCCAAAGACGTTTGAACTCATTTCTCCCTTGGGCGACGATCTTATGTAACTTATAATGTCTTCCTTCTTTACATTCGTATGCTTGTTCACTTGATTATTTTACTTGGTTTATTGTCTATTTTGTATTTAACAGTTTTTGTATCAAATGTGATTTCTTGTGATTATCAATCTTTGAAAATATACGCTACTACTACTACTACTATATAAACATTACTTACTTACTTAGCCTATTGCTTTTTTCAAAATACGCTTTTAAGCTGAGAGTTAGAAAGCGGCAAAACAATGTGTTTAAAAATACGTTTTTCAATTTAAGAGTTATGAGATCAACTTGATCGCTCAAGTCTGCATGCCTACATCAGAATATGACGATGAAGATGTTGAAGAAGTATATGATACTTTAGTGCAGATAC
Source organism: Prostheceraeus crozeri (assembly GCA_907163375.1). Lineage (NCBI taxonomy): Eukaryota > Metazoa > Platyhelminthes > Polycladida > Euryleptidae > Prostheceraeus > Prostheceraeus crozeri. The sequence goes on along the minus strand of CAJQUW010006306.1, from coordinate 272,390 downwards.
TAAAGATGAAGTGACGCATTATACCATAGTGATGGGCGACTTCAATACAAAGATAGGAACAAAAGCCGAACATGTGGCAGATTTCAAAGGTATTGGCAGATTCGGAACAAACGGAAAAAACAGCAGAGGTCAAAGAATGTTGGAATTTACAAATGCAAATCCATAGACAAATCTGTCCATTGTCAACTCATGTTTGAAAAGAAGAAAAGCCGTAGATGGACGTGGATAAGCCCCAATAAGGAAACAAAAAATGAGCTCGATTTTATCAGCACTAGCAGGCCAGAGATAGTCAAGAACTTAGAAGCTTTGAACTGCAAAAAGATGTCAGATTATCGTTTTGTACGTGCAACCACAGATTTGAATGAAAAATGGGAACGAGTCAAGCTGCTCACCACAAAAAGACAACAGAAGATTGAAGCAAGTGTTACCAAAGAAAAACGAGAAGAGTAAAAATAGCACTATCAAACAGATTCAGTGAAATAACAGATCTAGAAAACAGATCTAGCAGATAAAGTGGAAACCGATTACAATGTATTTGAAGACGTCGTATTTAAAACTGCATCATCAGTAGCCAATCAAACGAGTAAAAATGGAAGAAATAACAAATTGTCGGAAAAGACAAAAGCTCTCATGGAAGAAGGAGACAACTTCAAGTTCAATAAACTATCGGCAAGAACTGTCGAATATGTTGAGTTGTGCAAAATGATCAGAAAACAGATCAGAAATGATCTACGCAGATTTAACAACGAATTAGTTCGGAAATACATTGAACAGAATAAAGATTACCGACAAGCGCGAAAGGCAATGAGTCTAGGAAAGAATTTGATAACGCCAATCATTGATACAAAAGGAAACATAATAACGGAGAGAAATAAGATTCTAGAGGAGTGTTCTTCCTATGAATCGTTATATGACTCGTCAGAAATCGTCGACAACGACGAAGTTGAAGAGACAGGCTGAAATCATTGTGCTTCCCATACTTACAAGTGAAGTGAGGTTCGCTCTGAGCAGTATTTAAGAAGGAAAGGCTAATGGTAACGACGGGCTAGTGATAGACTTACTCAAAGCAGCTGACGTAGTAGCAGAAATGCTAGCAAAAAACTTCACCAGAATACTCGAAAACCACGAAATCCAAGAAAATTGGAGAATTGGGACGATAGTGCTGCTTCACAAGAAAGGCGATAGAAGAAATTTGAAGAATCACAGGCCTATCACGCTTCTCTCGCATCTATACAAGCTGTTCACGAGGATAATTGGGAACCGTGTTACGAAAATACTAGATGAAAATCAAGGAATTGAACGAGCAGGCTTTCGCAGCACTTTTTCAACGACTGACCACATTCATACTGTGAGCCAGCTCATCGAGAAAGCGAACGAATACCACCAACCACTCTGTATTGGCTTCATTGACTTTGAAAAAGCCTTTGACTCTGTAAAACATGGATGTGTATTCAAAGCCTGGAGAAACAAGGAGTTGATATCGAGTACATAGATATATTAAGAAAACTGTACAATGAAGCAAAGTCAGTGATAAGAATGGAAGACGAAAGTAAACATTTTAATATTAAAAGAAAAGTAAGGCAGGGTAACGAATATCACCGAAGTTGTTCACGGCCCTTGTGGAACAGATATTCAAGAAATTAGATTGCAAACAAAAGGGTGTGGCAATCAACGGCAGATATCCGAGCCACCTCAAGTTTTCAGACGACATTCGCCAACAAAATGGAAGACATAGGGTAAATGATTGATGAACTCTCAGATTCAAGCAGCTTAAGTGGACTGAAACTCAATGCTGAGAAAATTATGGTAATGAGAAACAAATTCATGACACCGTAGCGAATTATGATAAATAGCGTAGGAATAGTGGAGGTGGATCGATGCGTGCACTTGGTCCAAGTGATGAGCATGACAGAAGGAGCGGAAGCAGAAATTTCCCGACGATGCGCTCAAGCATGGCAAGCTTTCAACAGAGGAGATGTAGTAGTCAAACGCGACCTCCCAATATGCCTAAAAAGGCAGTCCTTCAACCAGTGCATTCTATTGATATTGATATACGGAGGGAGACGGCGAGGACAACAAAGAGGCAAAGGACGAAATTAAGCACTACACAGCGAGCGATGGAAAGTGCGATGCTGAAAATTTCGAGAAGATACAAGAGGAGGAACTGGAGTCAAAGATGTGTTAAAAGAGGCAGCAAAACAAACGTGGAGATGCGCGGGGCATGTTGCACGGCAGAAGGACAGACGTTGGACAAAGGATGTGACAGAGTGGTACCCCACAGACGGAAAGAGACGGAAAGGAAGACAGAAGACTCGTTGGGTGGATAATATCAAGACGGTAGGAGGAGCCAACTGGATTCGAGCAGCCCACAACAGGACAACTTAGAAAACTGATGTGGAGGCCTTCATCCAGCAGTGGATTGACAGTGGCTGAAGAAGAAGAAAAAGAAGAGATCAACTTGATATCACTGAAATTTTAACGTATTTTGAAATTCGTTGTTCTGCCTTTACAGAGGTCAACTTAATTATCAGACACTTCGCTCACTATTTTGAATTCTGTCGCTCAACCTTTTCATTACAGGAAATCTTTCATTTGATCTCAAGGAGATTATTCAATATATCGGCATGTATAGCTCAGAACTCTAAAATGAAAATCGTGTATAAGTATTATTGTTCATATATGCATAACTGATATCGGACGAATACAGGGATTCTGAATTATCCATATGAGCATGTAAATGCAAAACAACATAATAATATATTAAAATCAGTAGATGCATAATTTCACCGTGAAGCATTATAATCTGTCAATTCTATATATTCTAAAATGAGCAGATTTTATGTTTTGACTTAAGTTTGACGATTTTACTCATTTTGTAGAGACTCTCAGACATCAAATACTGAATCATGTGACTCACTTTAACTTTATATCGAAGCTGATGTTCTGATTTCAATCATGCTTCAAATTTCATGGCATTCTGATAAACAGTTACTTTTCTGCAAAAGATAATGTACGAAAATCGTTTCACAATCCATAGATATTTCTTGAATTTTACCATTTTCATTCCAATGAGAATCCTTCAACCTTACCTATAACCGAAAGCGACTGACTGTGACACTCAAGAATTTGATTCTTGTACTCAGCGTTTCAAAATCTACAAATCCATGCTATCAAGCCCTTTGTTTACGAATTAAGGAAGAAAGTGCCAGTAGTTCCCGGACTTTGTGGCTTATATCATCAGGGTTTCAGAGGATTCAGAGAAATTCATTATTTTGAAAGTTGTCAATGAAAATTCTTAAACATCGTTTTGAACCTTTGACACCCTTTTACAAATGTTTTTAAAGAAGTATGCAAAGAAAATTTTCAACTTAATTTTGGGACGGCTGATTCAAAAATTGTGAAACATTTTAATTTCAAGGCCCACAAAAGGCATAGGTTAATGCAGACGAAAATGTTTAAAAATACTTTTGCTTTGTAAGTTCATTTTCATTCCCCATTCCTTAAAGTTTATATTTCATGTCATATTTCCTTATTGATACGTAGCATCGTCGCTAAAGCATTGATAGATCTTGATATCGTTGTCACATTGACTTTCAATTTTCGATTTCTCTCCAAACTTAACATTTTGTTTATTTTTGATAGAATTTCCTTTCTATGTTGACTTGGAGGAAGATCGGTACTCAATGTCATATGAGGAGGAATTTGATCTTGGCCATGCCGTGTCAATTCAAGGATCTACAGGAAGGAGTTGTCGCTGGGAAATGCTCATCTGGAAAATCTTATGATTATATTTCAAGCAGTTTGAAATCTGGCTTTTATATTTGTCCTGAAATGTTCATGTCGACGAAGATTATTTTCCACCATGCAACAGTCTCGAGCACAGAAAGCTTAACACAATTGAAATGTTGATATCCTTCAGCGCTGTGATTTTCAGATGATGGCGATGAATGAGTGACTAGTGCTGTTGGTGGATAATGTGAAATTGATATGAAATCCAAGCACATTAGATGATACTTTTTTATGAATCCTTGTAGCTCCATTTGATTTTTGGTTTTGAAATAGGAGAGCTGATATCACACGTTTAGCTGTTAATCCTCTTAAGCTTTTTGGAAAGAAAAAAAAGAGAGCAACATGAGCAGCTAATAGTCCTTAAGCCAGAGCGAGCTTCTGCAGGGAAAGAGACTGAAAACGGGACTTCATAGAATGATATACACTCAATGGGTACTACGGATCTGCGAGTATCTTGAGTTCTACCAGTTTCCTCTTCCTGTCAGACAAGATCAAACAAAAACTCATGTAAGTCCCATGGGACGCCGATTGAAGATTTCCACTAAAACTACATTTCCTATGTTTTTCTTATTATGAGGATGAGAAAGAAGAATACGGCATTCCCTTTAGTAACGGCTTTAATAAAATCGAATAGCTAAAAGTATTTACACGGCAAACGTTTCCCGACGCAGTCGCTGTCGCAGTGCACTAAAAAAGAAGGTAAATGCAATCAGTGCTAGTGGTCTATATCTCGGAGAGTGATAACACCGTAGACAGAGTATCTATCAGCCAACCAGCTCGTCTTTGCGGTTCAACTGTGGTCGCCTATCTCTGATGTAGCGAGCTTCAGCCAGATGATTTTCAAGAGGCGAACTATGCTTGGCAATGATATTGATTGTGAAATGAGAAAATGTCAAGGTTACTGTCGCGGTCATTTATCGAATGTTCGGAGAGGCACTAATATTATTCTGCAAGCGCAAACTATGTTAACTTTATATAACTTTTGCTGCAATGTTTACAAGAAAATTGATAAACCACAAGCCGCACATCGCAAGGATAAGGGTTGTCGAGATGATTGCAGAGATTACAGCTTACACTCGCACTTTTACCTTCTTTTACCTTCTTTTTTAATGCACTGCGACAGCGACTGCGTCGCGAAACTTTTGCCGTAAAAATACTTTTAACTATTCGATTTTATTAAAGCCGTTACTGCGGAGTGCCGTATTTTTCCTTCTCATCCTCACCATGAACACCCTCCCGTATATATAGGCTATCAGCTATTTCTCTTATAAGTTAAAAATACTAAGGCTATAGAACCATTGACATGTAATGTTATCAAGTCATTTTGAGCTGTCCTTGTTATAATTAACATTTAAGAGTTCAAACTCGCTCTTTTGTTGGATTTCATGATCATTGTTATAATAAAAGTGTAAATCCTATGGATTCTCATACGATGATAAAAATCATCCCAGCAGCCATTTATAATAGAATATAATGCTTACTAATTCAAATTATTAATTGGAGTACGCCACCATTAGGACTGATGGCGTTCTATAATCCGCAAGTGTACAGGTGCAATACTACTGTAACCATTGAATTAATCAGTTCTAAAAAGAACTCAATGGAGCTTTCTTGTGGCAACGAATTGATCAGCTTTGGCCCAATATCTGGTAAAAATGGAAATCTTCTCATTCTTACTGTTAATATTCTAATGCCATAGATTCCAAATACTGCCACATACATGTTCAAAACAGACATCTAGCATACTGCACCGACTACAGATGCTGGTAGTGGAAATACAATAGGACAATGGTCACCATAGGTTAAGGAAATTAAAAATGGATATTATAAAACAACAGGAAGTATAGACACACTCCGACAAAAAATAAAAGCACTCTTTCAGAACATTCTAAAATGCATAATACTATTGATGATTTTGGTCTTGACAAACTTAATGATGCGATATCTACCACAGATTGTCAGAAAGTAAATTTATCAGTCAATACAAATCCGAGCTGAATCGGAAACATGGGCCCTGTTGAATGGTGAAATCGCAGAACTAGATTGTTTAAGTGCATAACTTTACTAGAAGTGCAAACGAACGCAAAATGTCGTTTATCGTTTGCCGATTGCTGTGAATTCTTTCAAAATATTCCGATCGCCACAGCTTCCATGCCAAGAAACTGAGACTATAATTAATGCATTTAGCTCTGTGATCTTACAATCCACTCCATGCGTTAATATTTATGACATAATTCACGATTCTTCGAAACATTTTCAATCTAGCCGTACAATATTCGTTTCTCCGCTTCAATTAGACAAAATAAACATACAACAGACAATCAATCTGTGCTTGAAGCGCATTTTTCTCTTAAAATATTTGCTTTGTGTCATCGCTAATAGTGCTTCTGTTTGCTGTAACTATTTTATTACCTAAACGAAAGTCGCATACAGCACTCGAAAAATGTGTGTTGAAAAGCGCAGTGATCTGTGTTACTCTCACATTCAGAATCCCATGTTGAGGTTTCGGAAATGATTACGAACTGCAATTTACCTTGCACATTGAGAATCTTGTTCGCCTGATTTTGCCGCCGGTCAAACATATCAACGCCCACGTGCTCTATGTGTAGCATATTTCGGAAGAGTAAAAAGACATAAACGCATCTGAAATTAAGACAACATAAAATAATTCCTTCAAATAGAGTACATTTGTAGGTGTATCATCACTCCCAGGTGGTTAGATCACTCTTCATGTTTCAAGCTTCGTTTCTGTCTGTACTTTGTCACCTTTTTACATATTCAGCAAGATTTACTTGTGTAAGTAAGGCAAATTCAGAATAAATCTCCAGAAATAAGCATTTTCACCATCAGGGTCAAGCGTAATGGTCATCTCAAATGATAAAATGTAGCGGAGCATTGTGAAGTACACCTACTAATGCAAATTGAGAGCAAAAGAGAACCTTGAACTGTTGAGAACATTTTTTTATTGATCAAATGAGCATTGCTAGGGCGGTGATGGCAATTTTTTCTGTTGCTGTTTTTATAGCGCATGTAATTGTAACTGAATGACATGATTTACTTATAGCATGATAAAGTATAGTTTGGTAATAGTCTTGAATAGGTGCAGGGCAACATACTAAAATCAGCATTGAATATTCAGGCTAAAGTGGCTTCAGTATAAAAATAAACTATCTGCAAAATCAGACCATTTAAAATAGTGGGAGAAACCGGGTTAAAATGACTGTCAAATTCCAGTGATCTAGATGCAGAGATAATACCCATATCATTTTATGCTCTTTGAAATTGCAATCTAATACATTTAAAATATTTTACATTATATTTGAAACTTGATTTTTTACATGAAGATTGATTATTTCTATTAATTTTTTGCGTGGCACATAATTAGACATGGATATTTCATCGTTTGTAATGAGTTTTGTTGCTTGATGGGCTGATATTATGAAAGTCGGAAAAATTGGCTGCGCCAACTTCACAGCGCAACCAAATTTAAATTTGAATTGCGTTTTATGGCCAAAGGAGGCTGAATTTCGTGAAACCCTTTAGCGTCACTTAATCAGTGACCTCGAGTTGTGTGGTTTAAGTGAATTGTGGGAGTGGGACAGTTAAAGTTCTATTTTTACTGTTTATGAACGATTTACCTGACGTTGTGTCTAATTGCAATTTGCTTCTCTTTGCTGACGATATCACTGTATTCTACAGATTCTTGCAATGTTCGTAATACTCTAGTAAGAGTTTCTGAATGGGCTTCGTTTTGGCAGATGGAATTTTCCTCATCTAAGTCTCAATATTTGGTCACTCGGCGCCCAAGCAGATGCTTTATCGAGCATTCTATGGAATTTCAAGACAGCACACTTACTTCTAAAAGTTTTATCAAGACTCTAGGTTTTTGCATTTCATCTGATCTTTCATGGTCACCTCACATCACCAATAAATTGAAGCAGGCGTACATGAAACTGGGAATTTCGTGGCGAAATGGATACAGACTTTCAATACGTGCTAAACTCAACATTTATAAAGCAGTCATACGTTCGGGTTTGGAGTATGGTTCTCCGATTATCACGCCAATCAATCAGATCTTTATCATTCAATAAGATTGATCGCCTTCAACGACGATTTGTTGCCTTTATCGGAGCTCAACCTGATTTTCAATATGCGTTATCTTGTCTTCACTTTCGTCGCATGATCTCACAGATCAAATTTTTTCATCGGATCATGCATGGATTGTCACCTCAAGTCCATCGAACTTGAGCAAATTTCTTTTTCACGCTCATCAAGACTAGCTTCATCGTCACATCACCTAATGTTTGTTATTCCAGTTGGTCCTCGATCATCTCATCAGTACGAAAGATCATTCTTGCCATCTGCCATCTCTCTCTGGAACAGTCTCCCCCTCTCATTGTGCGGCATATCTGATCCGTGTGTATTCAATCGCAGACTACTCTCGTACTTCCATTCACTCTTACATTATGCACTGTCTTTTTGCTTCATTGTCTTGTATATCAGCATTTCTGCTGCCGTACCTCAATGAATAAAAATAATAATAAAACAAAAATGGTTGCGCCAACGTCGCACACGGGCTTGACAGATGAGTTTGTGTGACAACAAAAATCCAGCTTTCAAGGCTGGTTGGTTTTTCTATAAATTTGTGAAACTGATGCCGCACAATTTGGATTGTCAACGGTAATTAAATATGAATTATATGTCATAAATTTTCATTTCTATGACAACTCAAGGATCTAAAATTATCAATCTAAACAAGGATTTAACTATTACCTTTTTGATCAGTACAGAACAATATTATTGGTCGTCCCATAATTTTGAATACTAGCTACTTTGATAACTTCAAGATGCCAGATAAGACTTTATATATTTTCTTGAAGCATCATCAAAGAACTGTCATAATACTTCAAGTTTGTCACAAAACGGAGCAAAAGTTGTAGATTCTCTTGATAAATTTAATGGCCAAAGAAACGGTAGGTTATGTTACAATCAGACAGGGCCTTCAGCACCCAGCGGCTTCTCTCAGTTGATGTTAACTGCATAACTTGCCGTTTCTTTGGCCATTAAATTTATCGAGAGAATTTAAAACTTTTGTTCCGCTTTTGGAAAAACTTGAAGTATGTCTAATCTTTCTCGCCGCTTGGTCAACTACGAACTGTTATCAAAATATCAAAATCCTGAAGCCATGTTTGAACAACTTTGGCGATTTCAAGTACTAGAAGACATTTAGTAGGGCTGTCTAGGTATTCAACATTAATCACCAAGTATCACCTAATGAGCTATTCAAAGTAAAAGACTTTAGAAGGCTTTTGCGTCGTGATAGCAGTCACTTTTATTGCTTATCTACTACCTTTTGATCACCTGCCATTTAGAATTTTTTCAGAGTTACAATCACTTTATTGAGATTTTTGAATGCAGACTTGCCAGACTCAGTATTCAACATATTCCAGGGAGACAAAGGTGTAATGAAGTCCCTTATCGCAGCTGTCGAAAGGTTGATCTCCGATTCTTTCCACATTATTTTAATTACTGTCTATTGTTTCGTCACTTGATAAGATCATTCTTTTAATAGAGAAACGATCATAATTAATAATCATTAATAGAGGATCATTCCTTTTAGAGAAATAGAGAAACAGAGGAGAGGAGGAGAGAGAGCAAGGAGAGGACGGCTACCCTTGCTGTGTACTCGCACAATTGATGTGAAAAATGTACGAAAAGTTATTGGCTGATTGAAAACTCGTAGCAGGAGGACATGCGTTTCAATATTAATTTTTATCATCTCCAAACAAATCAATGGAACGATCAATTTGGTTTCATTGGAATCAGATATTGTAAAATTGTTCATGGCGTGCGGTTGATAGCAGTTTCATTTTCTTGTCCAATAAGATTCTCTTTAGAGTCGTTTTTTCCTATCATTGCAATGTTCGATTACAAGGAAAGAAAAAATGTTTTAACTTACAATTAAAAATATAAAAATTTTTTGCTATGTTTGATCTGGTTTCGTCTTTGCTACGTATAGTCCATAGGTGATGCTCCTTTATTCTATCTATAACAGAGCGTTAACTTTCACCAATGTAATGGTAAAGCATTCCTATAGCATTGCATGTAGTTCTATGAACGATTGGGTAGGATATATCGTTATGAAAAATATCGTTATTAAAAGATAACTTACTAGAGTGTGAGCAAAGGCAATCGTTGTTTTGACATGGGAAAAGAGAGAGAGAGAGAGAGAGAAAATAGAGAAACAGAGAAAAGAGAGAGAAACATGTAGACGAGACTGAAATATGACGCTGAGGAGAGAACATATGTGGGATTGCATCATAATATTCATGGCACCATTGTTTGTTTATGAAACATTTTCTAAATTTCCTGCCTCAACATTCCGATTATTTCAATTATGTCGGTGGGTAGGTTATCTTCTCATCTGAGACCTTACAATTGGCTTTAAAGTGTGGAATTTTGAAGCAATGAAATGATATTTTCAAGACATCTGACAGCTTCCTTCTCCGCTTGCATGTTCTCAAGTTCAATCATTTTCTTTCCTTTACAATGTGTGAGACTTCAGTGTTAGAATTTCTGTGTCATTTGTTCCTCACATGAATGAAATTGAAAAACGGAATATAAAGTTGCATGTCAATCTCGTTGAAGAGATCTGTAGAAATCTTTCGCGATTACAAATCTCTCGGTGAATGGAAGTCAATTCACAGCTACATTTTTGAAATCGGCGAATGTGATATCTATGAGAAATGAGAGCTGTCAAGCTTTTATAAATTTTTCATGAATCTCAAACTTCGGCGCGCTTCCAATTTCTGAGCCTGTTCAACTGTTGATCGTCGTAAAGGCTACTGCACTGTCTTGCAGTAGTTCGCGTCAGTAAATATATTTGATAGTTTATTCTGTTTATCCACTCATGTACTTTCCTGTGAGCATTGAATCGAATATGACTTTGATCGCTTTGACTATATACTTGGGCCAGCAATACTTTATTCAAATACGAGTTATTTAACTTGTTTTAGAAGCCGTTATTTATATTTGCAGCAGTCTTCAAATGTTATCAGTGAATTAATCTTCATGAGGAAATAGAAAAATTTCATTCAACAGTTGAGATTTTGTCTGCAATGCTGCGTAAACTACGAATAGAACATGAGGAGAAGATTTTCGAAACTTTACGATAGTGAAACTTGATGAAGGATGGCCCAGCTATAATTCGCACACGGGGAAATGAAGATTAAAAGAATCGAATGATATCTATCCAATGTGTTAGCTAATTATATTTCTTTTTTTCCAACTGCCGTTGGAAGTGGTATAAATACGGTAATTGGGTATTAACAGATTTAGATTGTTGATGGGATATGTGTGGGGCATGCTCTATTTTTACATGCATCAATTTTGAGCTGCTTCAACAATACAGATTTTTATCAGTATTTTTAGCAGTAGTAAGCTGAAGTTTAGAAAGATACCGGTCAGTATTTTTAATTTTGCATTTCATGAGTTCGTTTTGCTTCAGAAGCCTTGTGGACTATATTTTTGTAGGAATTGGAGCTGGGGAATTTTTCAAGGGCGAACATTTATAACCCAAAAACATCCGAATTTGATGCTGCTCTTCTTAACTTTGTCAGTTACTGCTTTTCATTTGCAGAGCCTTCAAACAAATATTCATGCACTGATATTTAGAACAATTTATATCCCAGTTGTCCTTGGCCACTAGACCCAAAGCTTCGGACTTGAAAAAAGAATAATTATCAACTTCAGTTTTGCAGTTGGAAAAAGTCCTTTTAATGATGCTATTATTATTCTTTCTGTCTATTGCAGTGAAACACAAGTGAGTGAGGACATTTTCCAGCCACATACCAAATTTTTGGCAAATCGTATATGTACTGTTTGAGTTAGGAGCGATCACTTGAAGTGCAGCGATTCCGGCAGCTTGATCTGACTTGCCAGTGACCTCATCGTCTGAGCAGAAGGCACCTGAGGTCAACAAAGTAATTTCCCGACAACTCGTGAAGCGATGATGACCAGGCCACATCCCTACTTAAAAAGGTGTGGCAAAGTAGTAGTCGTGGGAAGATTTCAAATGGCAGCGGATGAGACGTGGAGGGAGAGATAACAATGCACACACAAGTAACAATGATGCGTCGAACAGACGAAGTCAGATCAAACTGTTGACATCGCTACACTTCACGTTATCGTCTCTAATGCAAGAAGTGCTTGTCTGATCTGCATAAAATTTTGTGTGGGCAGAAAGTATGCTTAAGTACGTGTACCTAAAACTGGTGACGATTTACTCATTTTGCAGATTATAGACAAATTTGAAAACGTGGGGGAGATAACCCATAGGTACCGTGCATCTTTCGATGTTGCATGTACAGTCCACAGGTTCGCAGCGAGATGTACGTGTCGATCAAGAAGGATAGTTCGACCACAAGAACACGACCAATTTTGAATATCGCAGTCACTGTAGCCTACATGATGCGATGCGCACGATTATGGATTTTCCTCAGTATCTGTGCTTGTCATCTAGTCCCACAAATAAAGGGCAGCAGTATTCCATTATCGATCTTACAACTGCTTCGTACACTCTATGAAGATCGTGAAGCGGAGTCATGGGTCTCAATTTTCGAAGGATATGAAGTCTCTGACTGCATTTGCAGCGTGAGTATTCAACATGATAGTCTAAATCCAGTTTGTCGTTGAATACTACTCCCCCAGCAGTTTCATGGATGCAACTTGAAGATTTTGATTTCAAAAGCAAAATTTTGATTTCTGGGTATTAACCACAAGATTGTTTGAGCTGAACCAACGCGATGATAGAAGCTCTCAATTTCCACCTCAATTAGTTCATGATTTTTTCACTTCTTCTTGTATTCAAAGACATACCAGCGTCACGTCATCCGCATCCGCGTGTTTGACCACAGTAGTGTTTTTAGTAGCCGGATAAAAATCGCAGATGAAAGAACAAAACAAGCTCGGCCCAAGGACTATGACATGCGGAGCACCTCTTCTTATTGGTCTAACACTGGACAAGGTACTTTCTAGCCTCACAACTGCTTCTCTATCTTCAAATCAACTCTGAAGCCAATGCAGAAATCCACTTGGAAGTTGTCTTATACTGTTGCTTCTATAATATTAGTCACATTTCCTACAATTTGTTTTATAAGTAGCATTTTTTCGATTGCATAATTGCTCGTTGATCATTACACTTTTTTCAAGAGAATATAGTTTTGTGTTTGTGTCATTTTTAAGTTGTTGACGAGGAGCGTGAGTCTATAGATAAACAGACAATGAATTTACTTTGACATGCCACCTTGCAAAAATCTTCAGTTTTTATTTAGATGGAATGCGAGTGGTCGCAGTTTTGATGGAAAAGTGAGAATATGACATCTTCAGCCAAAAGAGTCATGATTTTGTGATAACTTCACGACATCACTATTTCTTTTCACAGTCTATCGATTTCGATTACCAGCATTATCAAAAGAAAGCTCAGAAAAAGCTCATTCTCACGCTGCCTGATTCATACTCACATCTTTTCTCATTGAAAAATTACGATTTGTAAATTGAGCAATTTTCATATTTTGAGCTCTGTTCTGCAAATATTGTAGCGCATGCAAGTTTATCATAGCTCATTTCGAGAGATGAACGTGTAAGCTTTCGAAAGGGCTTCGTATTGTATCGCATAATGTCAACTTGCTCAACTCCTTGTTGTCCATTTTTCGGTTGATCAATTTCCAAACTCTATAACGAACGCATCGCATAACACAGGTGGACCAATTCGTATAAAACTGTGTTTGAGAGTTCGATGCAACAGCTAGTTGATGGACCGCACATGACATGTAATACCAAAGAGAGATACTAGCTACGCTTGTTACTGGGTGGAGGAACACCAAAATATCAGAAAATCATATAATAAACAGGTAACCGAGAGATTAGTGAGACTTAAATCGCGTCTTTTGAGTGGAGACATGTTGGTGTGCGACTATACGGGTGCTGTTGCCGGTGCCTTGAAGCAAGATGCTGCGAACAAATAGGTTCATTTCAATAATGCAGTTGAGATCAGCTGCACAAATAGATATTTGTCAAAACTTGTTACGCTTTTCGTTCATAATTATGGCAAAATGGAAAGTGGTGGGGTTTAATAATAGAATAAATAAAAAGAATAAGAATTCTAAAAAAAAGAAGAAGAAATAAAAGAATTCCAGAAAGCATTAATCATTATTTGCAGTATGTACATGTATAATCATTTGAAATATTTCTAGCCAACCTCAGTTTCCTATCATTTTATTCTAAGAGGAAAACCTATTTGATTAGGATAGAATAGCAGTGTTAATATCTGTTGAAATCCAAACGACAATTAGAATCTCCATCAATCAGTTGTTATTTAAAACTCAGCTTTATACGAAATGAAGCAATGGAAAATTGTTATGCAAGTTGAAATTATGCGAAATGAAACGTGTATAAAATCATTTATACACGTTGATAATATGCCAAATGAGAAGGCACCCTCGAAAGGTGCATGACAAGCTGTTGTTCGACACGATTGAAAGACTTGAGAATCGAATTTCAGCACAATTTAGGTGTTCAGATTTTTATAATCAGCTATGTGGTATTTTTCTGGAGTATGTACGTAGAAATCCGAGAACTTTGAATATTTGGAGATCTAGCAATTATATTCTCTTTCATTGATGCTGGAAATAAGTTTGAATCCTAGCTCTTTCTTTGCGTGCGTAAAATAATCAACCAAGTAACAATGAAATTTAAAAAATACTGTGAATGAAACAAATATTTAATTTTCAGCAAAACATACATCAAAGGAATGCTTCGTAAAAAGTACTATTTACCTTCGTGCCTCATCAGTTATTATATTCACATACTCTCTTACTGAGAACGATATATCTAGCCAACCTCAGTCACATTAGCGATTGTATAAAAGCATATCTGAAAGCTGAGAATATAAATTCTTAAATGATCGATCATATTAATACACAGCAATAATGAAAGATCTCAGAATCGACTTCAACATAATATTTTAAGTTCCGCTCTTTAAATTATTAACTTAGCTTTTCCATACAAAATTTGGTTGCCTACATTACACAGTTAACCATTTTGACCAGGTGAGCACAGGCTTCACAATAAAATATAAGGCGAATGGGCAGTGATGCATATTTCAGTGTTTCTACTGCACTATATAAGTGTGATTGAATATTTCCCTAGAGCTCGAAGTAATTGCCAAATTCCAAAGGGAATCACTGGCAGGAGGCTGGATTAATCGTGTTTTCTTGATGAGGAAAGTCAAAGCAAAATTCAAAAGTAAGGGAAATCAAAGATATTTCTTCCCATAAACTTCTGGAATGTGTCGTTTCAGAAATAAAGTTCAGTTCCAACTCGTGGTGAGAAGTACAGAAAACAAAGACTTCTCGCTATGCCTTTGTAGGATCTTTGAAAATTTTATAAACTCAGTCTCAGAAGCTTATATTTTAAGAGAAAAATCAAGTACTTCATGTGAAATATAATCGGCAGTGGATCAGCTTTTTGTAGCTCCAATATATTTTTTCAGACAAGACTTGTCTTTTAAGCGATCAATCCCGCTATTATCCAGGGGTAGCCCCTTGGAGTCCCCTTACTCGTTTGAAGTTGATCAAGAAATTATGATAGCAACGTGCGACTCTGATCTTTAGTTTCTACGACTTTCAACTTTTGAGTATTTCAGATAACCAATATAAATTTTCTTAAATATACCGTCTAATAAAACTCGTGTGTGGAACATGTGACTGATTCACACGCGAAGCAGTGTATTTTACATTAATAGCATTAATTAATTACACCATAAAAAGAATTGATATCACCATTAGAAGGTTGAATAGAAGATATCACCATGATAATTTAATTTTCAATCAACTAACACTTTTTTCATGATGAATCGTTGATGGCTGCCAGTCATGAATATGATTTATCGCATCTGCGTGCCGTTAGAGCTGGTTTAGAAAGGTACCATCTCATGTAGGCATATTGCTTGTAAATATATTCTCAAACATAGCATTTGATGCATCACATATTGTAGTATAAGCATTTCTAAATTAATGAGCATTGTGTTAACTTTTTATGGGATGTCAAATCTTGATTAACGGAGATATCGTTGTCTTGGCATGCGTTTCCATTGATGATTGATGGTTTACGTTGGATTGGTATTCCACTTCCATCACGGTGCCACAACAAAATTGTGAGCCAATGACTCGCTGGCTTGGAGCTAAACTATGATCAAAATAACCAAAACGGCCTGATTATCAGTTTCAAACACGCATCAAACACAGCATCAGACAGGATTTTCTAGCCTTCTGCCTCTTCTGTTCCTTCCATTTTAAGAATTGTGAACAAGTTCCTACAGACAATAAATCATCTTATGATTCTTTCACAAATATATACTTAAACATGTAATATTAATAATATTAACGTGCACAAGTTGTACAATGTGTATACATGTAGATCCATATTACCACATAATTGCGCAAAATCTTTGATGCATTTATGTATACAACACGCGTTTCTGTTGATACTCAAGTGTTCACTCGCAAGTGTTTTGAGGCATTTCAAGAGTGAATTATCAATGAATAATATTTGCATGAATTTTCAAAAAAATGAGTATTTCATAAAGGGCATTCATATTTCTACATGTGTATATTGTAATGCGTTTTCAAACCAATAACGTCGTGATTTTCAAGTCAGCATTTCAAAATAGCTTTCTCACTATTTAAATAAAACCCTTAGAAAAGATGCACTTGGGGGATGTGTGACAAATGAGGGAAGCACTAAAAATATTCGTGCGAGCACTTTCATAGACCATTAATTGCCACTGTCATGCACAAAAAGGAAGGTGAGATTATAATTACATTCATAAATCAAAATTATGGAAGTCTGAAAAATATTCGACGAGTTTATGTTTTCAGAATTACATGCTCATCAAATTTTGACTTTATAATATGACTTCAAAAAATATTTTGAAAACACATTTAGAACATCTTATATTTTCACCTGGTGTATTGCATTTCACATTTGAAAAAAATGAATTAAAGAACTTTTAAATTGAATTTTAGAATTTTGAAAAACTTCCTTCTTCAAATATATTTGCTGTGATCTTTTAGATAAGAGAGAATATCCTTCTCTAAAATTCAACAGTCCAATAATCCTAAGTTTTGTCATCCACCATCGCTATTAATATTGCAACATACTCGCTGTTGCCTAGCAATTTAGACACACAGCAGCCATATGGTTGAAGTTCATCTAACAGAAATAACATCCTGCAAATAATTCTCATGAAATAATTTGATTCAGGCTGCATAATATGCTACATGCATTCATTGAGGCTACCATTGCTGATCAAATAATTTGTTCGCTTCAAATTATATAATTCGGGATTGAAGCTAGTTTCCAAAGCCCAAAAACAACTCTGCCACTTCAGAACAATATCCAAGAAAAATATCTGATCAGGAATCCTATCTATCTAACTAAGTCTATGCACTTATCCTCTAATGATTCCCACGCAATATCTGCATATTTCATTTTCTCCAGCTGTGATACACTTCAATAATGTACTTGAGTGTCTAATTGGGGTCATCAATCGGTAAACTAAGTTAATAAGGCGATCTCTCTCGGCAACCGACTTACATTGCTTTCTTCATCCTGGATTTCAAATTTTGAAATGGAATACTCGTGTCTTAATTAATGCATGTAAGTACTCGGTCAACAGAATTTGATTTATCGAAATTTATGTTTTTTCGAATATATTTTTCTCAGAAAGAGTAATGGTTAATGCATAAGAAAGGCAGGTGTTCTGGCATGTAATTTTCAGTGTGATGATCCATCCAGAAAAATACAAACCAACGTTTCTTTTATACTTATTAACAAATTTCACTTCAGACAGTGAAATATGAAGGTGTTATATGAAGAATATTTGATGAAAAGTTTCCTAAACATTCAAAATCTCTTAACTTTGACTTTAAAAGTTCGGTTGGAGGCTAGCACTTTTCAAAAGACGTATTGTCTTATAAGTTTCCCCTTGTTTCCGAAACTTGCCATTAGCAATCAGGCAAGCACAATCGTCGGCTGAATACACAAATAGGAGTCAACTGGCTGTTTACCAGATTGTCATTCTGCTATTAATGTGATGTTGAAAAAACTGACTTCAAAGATAATGACATTTCATCCCAAACGTGCTCAGCAAGCAGTGAAGGAAGTGGACGCTCACAAGTCAGAGATCGCTAGGCATTTTAGTGAAGCTGACCAACACTGTCAGCTTCAACATGAAAAGTTTTTTACTATATAATTGCTTTATTTGTCTCACCATTGGTTCATTTTCTTAAAGAGAAGATGCGCTATAAGATCATGCAAACAGTTTTCATTACTTCATGTGAATCTCTCAGTGAATCATTCGCAGTAGGTTTCAAATCCTTCAGCCCTTTATTTGAAACGAAAATAATGACTACCAGGCTTATGAACTACGGGAAAAGCAAGATCAAAAATCGATGATAGCTTCTTTGCAGTAATCAGACTACATACAGTGCGCGACATCAAGTTGGAAACTTGGCATAAATCTACGGACACGTAATTTTTCCAACAACTTCTAATTTTTTTTGCCATTAGGAAATATCGACAAATTTATAATCATCTGAAAGAGAATTTTCGGATCTATCATTTGAAAGTTGTTGAATTAATTGCTTTTGAAATTGGTGGCTCCTAGAGGCCCATAAACCCGAAAGCCCCAAATTTTCTTTGACTTGTTTTGACAAGCACATAAATCAATTTGAAACATTCTCCTTGTGATATTCAAAACCGTCACAAAATAGGCTTTCAGAAAGTATATAGTTTGGCAGTGTTTTCTTGAAGTTTATAGGCAATATTTTGAAAGTAGTATAGATAGATAATGTGGCGATTTTTTCATTTTCAGAATATTTCTTCAAAGGGCCTTAAATTTACCCAACAAAAGCAGAAAACACTAGTTTTGAGGTAAATAAATGCCACCAGTTAGTTAACAGCGTTATTTCTGTTATTATAGCAACACATTCTGAAAATGAAAAAATCGCCACATTTTCTATTTATACTACTTTCAAAATATTGCCTATTAACTTCGAGAAAACACTGTCAAACTATATATTTTCTGAAAGTCTATTTTGTGACGGTTTTAAATATCACAAGGAGAAAGGTTCAAATTGATTTATGTGCTTGTCAAAACAAGTCAAAGAAAATTTGGGGCTTTCGGGTTTATGGGCCTCTAGGAGCCACCAATTTCAAAAGCAATTAATTCAACAACATTCAAATGATAGATCCGAAAATTCTCTTTCAGATGATTATAAATTTGTTGATATTTCCTAATAGCAAAAAAATTTAGAAGTTGTTGAAAAATTACGTGTCCGTAGATTTATGCCAAGTTTCCAACTTGCTGTCGCGCACTATATAATATTGTTGCTGTTAATGCAACTCTAAAATACAACCTTCCTTCATGTATAAATCAAGCATCCGCCAATTGCAGAAAACGGGATCAAGGAAACGTTTATATGTTCAACGCGCCTCGAACGCGTTCTGCTTTGCAACTAACAGGTGGAGGGGACCTTTCTATCATTACCATGATATACATGTACAGTACACAATAAGTCAATAACTTATTGATTAATGAAATTGACAGCTAGAGGACGTGGAGCAGACGTCTGCAGATTGCCATCACGTGCTGGCTAGTTCGCATGTTTTTCCAAGGAATAACAAACATTGACTCGATTTTACGACACAGCAAAGTAGTGGTAAGACAGATCAATCAAAACGTAGAATTGACAACGCCACTCCCTCCTTACTCACTCGAAAATACAAGTGATTTGCATGTTGACAATAATCCAAGACACGTGCGCAAGTGGAATACCGCTGCAGGAAGCTCATTGTTATGAATTGATTTGTTCATTCGTTCTATTATCGACTTCTTAAATGTTGCTATGTTAGATTATAGCTGGTGGAATAGCTAGTTGAGTTCCAATTGTTATTTCTATATTCAATACATATTCAGTCAAATTCAGCATTAGCCGTTTAACAACCACTATTTTTCAATATGAAACCACAAATCTTCAGATCCATCTTTCTTTATGTTTATCACACCAACGAGTCGCTATGCTTTATATGCGAGTATCTTACTATTGTGATTTGACCATAAAAATGTAATTTTACTTTAGCACTAATTATGCTTCAGTATTCATAGAATTAAATTAAATCACGGCATGGCTAAAAAATACGAAGAATCCAAGAAATCGAAGAAGGCAAGCACCTACCCTAGTGGAAAATCATTTCATAAATTAGATTATTAAAATTCAAGTGCGCATTAACATAACTTAATACATGAAACATAGAAATCTATAACTTAGTACAGAGTTGGATGCGTAATACTTGCAAAAGGCTAGTCGACCCAACTTTTTATGGGACGGAAATGAATCAGAACTAATAATCAATTTTCATTTATATCTGCAAACAAAATATGAGAGCTCTGCATGAAGCATGACGAGAAGCCAACCAAAAATTATAAATGAAGAAAACCGAGAAACAGAAGAGACCAAAATAAGATCGCTATGCACGGAGTCATCAGGGAAGAACCCTGTGGCTACATAAGGTAAGGTTTTGGCCCTTTGCCTCCAACCTGCACCACATGGCGGGGCCAGGCCGTTCATATCGAATGGACGATAAGGAAGGTCTCTCCAAACCTAAGGAAACATAGCTAAAACTTAATTGCAAATTAGATATGGATACATGAGAACATGAGAATAATAGCGGTTAGTTAAACATTCCAATGATAGAAGGTAT
This sequence comes from Prostheceraeus crozeri, assembly GCA_907163375.1. NCBI lineage: Eukaryota > Metazoa > Platyhelminthes > Polycladida > Euryleptidae > Prostheceraeus > Prostheceraeus crozeri. The sequence continues at coordinate 251,777 of CAJQUW010006306.1, read as the reverse complement.
TTGGCGAGGTGAAAAACAACCAAACTCGGAACTTACAAGGAAATTATTTCTTGAGTGGGACTTTATGCAAGAATTTACTAGTGGATTAACCTTGCAACCTCTTTCATGAAAATGCCTCTAGCTTTTGATATAAAGGCGGAAGTATCAGAAGATATCACCGCGAACATGATGAGTTGGGAAGCAAATAGGTATTCTATCAAGCCAGAAGGGCAAGAAAATATAGAAATCCGAGGCCACGAAGCGGACGAGCATTTCTACGATTTTTTTGCCTGCTGGATTCATAGAATACCCTATCCTCTAAATGTATTTTTAACGATGCTCTGGTAGCGGAACGTTGGCGGCTCGAAGACTTCGAATATTCTAATAAGATGAGAAACTTCCAAATTCAACATAAGTTAATAATCTTTTTATAATTCCTTATATCATTGTATTATATCTGTTATTAAATGCCGTGTGTCTTGGAAGGTGTCTAAATGAATATGGTTGATTTAACTCTGGAATGAACAACTTTATTAAATGTCATTTCCATTTTTCTCATTCAGATCCTTGATGTCTTTCCTTAACTAAGGAAATTTCACTGAAGTCTTCGTAATGGCATGAATTGTTGTTCAATGATCAAAAGTTTCTGTCCTCGGCTCAAAGATAGCTATCGATAAATGCTACAGCAGACCGCCGCCGGTGTTGATTGTTGCAAAAACACAACCATGCTCATTTGCTGAAACTGAACTATGTTGACAGAATTGTTGACAGATGAAAATGATAAAAAGAAGTCTTACTCTCCAAACTCCGTAAAATGTCTCGTTTGCCTCTTGATTTTGTTGATGAGTTTAAAGAACTAAAGAAATTAAAGAATAATGACAACACCTGAATTGTTAATCTGTCGAAGCACTGGCCAAAACTCTTATTCCTTTGTCCACAAAGCTATATGTTAATCATTTTGCTTGGCAAATTCAAGTTTTCTTCATACTGAGCTGAAGTGAGAGCATAGATATTACATTGTAAACTCAAGGGCACGAAATTTCGCTTGAATTAGGCACGAAATTTAGGCATCAATTCTAACCAACACAAAGCACGAGTAGGCACGAAATTCATAGTGCCGAGTTCGTGCCCATTGATTTTCCCTTCGATTTCATTGGATAAACAGATATTTGGTTTGATGCCTATTAGTGCCTAGTTGGCGCCTACTGGTGCCTCGAGGCACTAGAAAGGCACTAACTAGGCGCTAACTGGCACGAAAGTTCGGCTTCGTGCCTAAGTTAGTGCCCTACAGTTTACAGTGTAGGTTTTACTGTTTATTATGTGAGTGGCATATGGGAAGCACATTTTTTATTTGGAGCTCAAAATTCTAGCATCTCAGAATTATTTTATTTGGCCTACTAAATCGCTCAAATTTAGATTGAATCCCATTAATTCCATACTCAGAATGCGGTTGGTAATTTGATCAATTTTTGCGATACTCAGATTTCAGTGAGTAGAATCATGTTTTTGTGGCTTACATTTTAACCCATTTTTGCTTTTAAAACCAGAGCGGTAGTCATTGAAAAGGGAGATCATCTTGATTCTAATGGTACCACACTCAAACTTGCATGGTGTCATGGTGTATAGAACGCCCGCAAATTTCGCTGGATACTATTTTAAAATGTTTTGGATATAGCTTCCGCTTAAATTGGTCAGTAAATGCAACGTTATAAAATCAATGATAATTCAAACGTCATCTAATTTCGCAATGTTTGGAAACTTGCAAATTGTTGTCAGGTTTTGTAAAATCAAAGACAGAAGGTCCATATGCGCGTGTAAGATTAGACATTTGTAATGTATCTGTAAAGCACTAACATTGAGAGAATCGGATTTACTGTGTCCGAAGAATTATGGATGTAAATGAAGCGAAGTTCGATAGAATAACTAAATATTGAGTTGCATTCCCAGTTGAAAAATGGGAATAGACCTGAATAGCTGCCATGTCATCTGATATCAGGAATCATCAGCACGCCTAGTTCACATCTCTCAACATCGACACAACTCCTTATTTATATTCGCAGCCATACCCGGGTAAATTTGAGATTTGCAATTAGCAAGTTGGTGCAATTTTCGAAGGACATTCTTTAAAAATCATTGTAAACGAGTTGGTCTTTTTAAACTAAACTTGGAAAACTGGAGTTTTTAAACTTGGTCATTGTATCAGCATTTCATTTGTATGCGCAATGCATGTTGCATACATGAACTCATGCTCCTTCAAATGTCATCAAACAGGCAAGTGACGAATCCAAAAAGTAGCAACTGATTAGTACGCCATCTGACTTCCTTGTTATTTGGAGCTTGATATCACAAAATTTCCTACTGTCAAAATATCACAAACTGTCAATATTCATCTCTTTTAAGTAAGCACTACTATAAGTAATACTATATAAGTAATACTAAAATAAATATAAAATAAGTAGATTACTGTTTCTTACGTAATTTATTTGTGTCTTGAATAAAGGAAACAATACATTGCACTTTTTCCGCTGAAAAATGAATCGGAAAACTGCGAAAATTTTTCACGTTCATCACAGCATTGTTTGTTGGGTTTCTTCAGAATTGTTAAACTGTCAAAATATAAAACTTTTCTGTAAAAATATATTGGAAACACAATCCTGTCATCACACATCGTGCAAGTTGTAGGCTTTGGTAGAATGATTTGAAGAGGAAAAGAATAGAAATTGAAAAGAAAAGATGGAAAAAGTTCTCGGATACAAAATCAGAAACAATATTTGCTGTCCGAAATAGTGTCACATTGAACTAGACTCAGAGTTAGAACACATTTAACTAGACCAGATTTCAAGAGACTCTAACCGGGTCATTTTCATTTTTTGAGAGATGAATCGGGGACCAAAACCGGAAAAGCTTATATAGTCAAATTTCGAAAGAAAAACAAACGTTGAAATTGCATAAATGTAACTTTTTTAAAGTGTAGCTCACATAAAAGAGCAACTCACATAATGTCACATGGCTGTCGTTTCAATTCATTTGTTTGAAGTGTACTTTTTGTTGGATCGTCGGTACTTTTCTCAGAATATAGCTGTTGTTTTCAATTTTTTTATGGAATTCTCTGCAACCTAAATCAATATTGAATTTGCAAATTAACAAACTTTTCACATTTTCCTCGCACATTCGACTCCGTTCATCGGACCAAGTATTTGTCATTATCGAGAACAATCTTTCTACTGGGGCTGAAGTTCCCGGTAGACAGAATGCGTATTCCATCAATCGTTGAAGATTCGGTGCAGCAACCGCACCTTCGATCAAATATTTAAAGAGGGTGACCCATTTTTCTTCCAATTATTTACAAATCATTTTCCACTTCTTGCAATTTGATGACCAGCATTCTTTAGATTGTATTACTTCATCAAACTATTCGCCCACAATAATTGCGGTATGTTCAAATCGTTCATTGATTTTCAGGGATGAGGTTCTGATTTCGGACCAGATTGACTCATCGTTCTTCATCCAAACAAATGGTTCTTCACCGGCGAAACTCCCTTCCAACAGTTCAATGTAGGACAAACAGTGATCATTAAATTTCATCAACACTTCCACCAGCAATTTCGTGTCGAGATTATCAGCTCTATTTTGCTTACGTTTTCTTTCATCAGTTTCTTCGTTCCTTCAGGAATGAATTTGTTGACCTTCCTTTCCAAAAGGTTTCTTTTCAATTTTTTGATTACAGGAACGATATCACTGGCGCTCGCATTTGTTTTCTCCATGCATAACAGTTTTGTTGAATAAATTATAGAACCAAAAATATACTCCAAATCATAATTAGCAATAAAAAAATTAGATGAAAAAAATCTAAATTTAAAGTATTTCATTTCATCAAAACTGACAACCGGCCGGAACCCCGGGACGTCTGGTAAGTCTACATTGAACCCTATACACGCGTTAACTTCAGAGATAATTCAATGATTGGTGGATAATTATTGCATGAGTCGCGGTGTTCATGTATTATTATTCGTGGTTATTAGCCATTTATACCCTCTCTATTTACGATTATTCAGGAATTTTACTTTAACCACAACCATTTACGAGAAAGTCAAAGCACTTAGTTAGACGGAATATTGCGTCGTGATTTCAGTCTATGAATGCTGTTTACAAATCAAAAGTTTTGTTGCACAGTTGAAAGCTTGTAGGGAAGAGATGAGACAAGAGCGTAAAATAGTATTTTCATTTTGCTTTCCGTTTGTTTAAATGTTGCCCAAATTATTACCAAGTTTTTCGTGAAGAAACATTCATAACTATTTCTTGTTTTGACGTCGCTGTAGTTCGAAGAAAGTTTTGAGATTTTCGGTGCAGACTCTTACCCTCCACGTTCCTCTTAATATTTTCTTCTCTGATATGCATAATCCATCATTCAGCGTACGGCTCTTCAAATACGTTTCATCGATCTAATCCAATGTCTTTCAAGTTAAATCGCTTTAAATGAAAAATTGATTTGATCCTATTTATTATTTTTCTCCTGTATGTTATTTGTTAGACTTACTCTCTCACTATGTCTTTGAGGATATTTGAAATGCTTCTTTTTCTACAAGTTATAACTCAATTTTTGACAGAGTTTTTATCAGAAATTGCAATACATTGATTTAAAACCAGCTTGTCGAGGTGCTCTTCTTTGCTGATCAGTGATATTTGAGTGACACGAGATTAAATAAAAGCTAAGTGAATTGCCGAGAGAAAGAAGCAAGGTCTCATATGGGTTAAAATGTTATAGCTTCCCAGTCAGCGAGAAAAATAGACAACTTTTTCACTTGCACTGTGGTGTTGCTGATTAAAATTTTGGAGATAGGGAGATTTATTGCTTCATTCGTTGATGCAGCATCATCACCAGTCAGCCTCGCAGTCACCTGCTACATCATTTCATCCAAGCTTCCTCGCTTAATGCGCATTTTTGCTTTCGTTTCATGCGTAGTTCTGTGTAATATAGTGATCCAGGAGCCCCATCAAGTTTGAGAGCTAACAGTACACGTGTTTGAGCCTCTTCTCCTCTATTTTTGTGCACTGACTTGGAGATAATGCAACAGACAAAATAGATCATGTATACTACTCAACGGTATTTTTCTATGACATGTCAGTGACGTACAGTGACGTCATGCGGCTCGTGCGTAGTTGCTCACCAAGTTAAACAGTCCGTAGTCACATTTGCATTCATGCTTCATATGTTGTGTGTAATTAAGGTGAAGTCACTCATTGAAGAAGACAAATAACAAACTTTTAATCATAACTGCGTCAATTTCACCCTCTTAAATGACATGACAAATTTTTATAATAGTGAATCGATTTGAACAACATACAAAGAAGTCTTATATGAAATTTTGAATATTACTCAATTCAGAATTTTTTAGAAAATACAGCATCTTGATAAGATCGAATAATAAGAACACTGATGGACTCAAGATAAAGCTATTACCGTGAGTGATCGGATCTTGTATTTTGCTAATGCAAATATCAAATGAGGGACTCAAGATGTCAAATTAGGGTGCGCCTTTGCGGTGAAGGTTTTGTTGCTGTTGTTGATAAATGGTAGGTGATAAAAGAAAATTCCTGTTCAAGCTTTATTATCCGATATCATTTAAAGGATTTGATCATTTTAAGCTTGAATTTCTGATATAGTATATGTTCCATACTTACGACAAAATAAATTGTTGATAAATGAAAATCTTCATTTTTCGCTACACAGAACTAGCACAATCTAGTCCAAATTTTGTCATAATTTTGCGATAAATCTAAGTCATCTAAATAGGGACTCTTGGTGACAAGACCAAAGTTGACATTAGGCTCTAAACAAATTTTCTCCTTTCCACTTTTACTGTTATCATTAATTGTTGCGTTTCCAGCTGCGAGCGAAAGATTGTCTACGCATGATGTAAACATCCAAATAACATTATTATTTGACGTCAGCTGATCATGATTTCAACATCATTATATAAAATATCAATGAATATAATTTTACACAAGGACATCAGTTTATGTAAGGGTTAATTGAGGAGAATATGACTATTTAATGACTACACAAGGTGAAATCACTTTATTCAAATGAAGGCCATTCGATCATTTATGTAAATTGTTCGATGAAATTACTCCACAAGACCTCGCAAACATTGTTCGCTGAGTTATTATCCACAATTACTATATCGAAAACATGATCTTTAAATCATCGCTTTGACATGAACGGTTGCAAACAGATCACAAGATGGCTATAGACATGCAATCATTTCACAGGAAGGAAAGAAGGAAGTAGCATGACTACCTATTTTTCAAGAATTGCCCCATTTGAAATTTTATGTAAGAAAAATATCACAATTAATGATCGCATTTTTATCGAATTATGTCCGGTTCTCGTCTGACGATGACTGGGTTCATGACAAGTCATCGTCACAACACAAACGCAAAGCACACAGAACATAGATATCAAAGTTAGAGAAGCAATAATCAAATACTTAACCACAGTAGACAATGACAATATCAAAAGCCTTTGCTCGTCCAATTAGACAGTCAGTTATTTGTTGACAAGGGCCTCTAAAACGCATGACTTTCTACGAAAACGACTAAAACTCGGAAATTGTCAAGGGCGCTAGGCGGATCAAAAACGGGTGCTTGTAAATGTTTTTGACAGCACTGGACGGAGTGTGAGTGGAGTGTGGTTGGCAACTTACATGACCAAGACATCCAACGGGGAACATGCTCTTGCAAACTCCTTCCAGTTCTCTCCCACGTAATTGCATCCCAAATTCACAGGCACATAGAAAGTGTGACATCAGAAGTGGAGAGTTCTGGAGGTGTCTTTTGTAGAGCGAAATTGAACACGAGGAGCTGAAAATATCATGCTAGAGAAATGGTTGGTGACTCCTTTCGCCCCGTCGGAGGAGAATCAGAGGAAAGACCTCGCGAATCAATAAAAAAAAAATTTATGATATTTTCTTATATAAATGATTTTAAATGCTATATTTTACCCACAATTTAGATTTCATTTTCAAGAAAACATTTCAACGACAAAGCTTAATCAGGATTCAGGAAACATCGCAGTTTGCGATGCAACGTGATCAAATTGCGAAGAAAGTGCAAACATGTCTCGCAAGAATTTGTCCGGCAGCCAGAGCGAGTTTCTGCAGGGAACGAGGTCGAAAATGAGACTTTCACAGAATGATGTGCACTCTATGCTTGCTATGAATCTGCACGTCTACCGAGTTCTAATTTGCTCCTCTTCCTCTCAGACAGGAAAAGAAAAACACATTTTCATCCACTAGGACGCAGAATGCATTTTTTGGCAAACGTGAAATGTTCTATGTTTTCTCTTATCATCTGAAAAGTCATAAATGTAGAGCATGGATAGCCATCCATGGTCTAGAGCCAAAATTTTTGACATGGAATGTCTGCAAGTCATTTCTCATCATCCTCATGAGCATTTATCTATTAAGATCCACGCATTCTGATTTGGCAGGCTTCCTACTGTCGGCAAACACCAACATGTTGGCCCAATGTATCGCATACACTTTCGCATGCATCACCGATCAGAAGCATAATAGTATCTCATGCAGATGAAAAAAAATGACCTGAAGACATATCATGCCCAAAATTATGGCTTCAGGCTTAATACTTTTCAGTTGATAAAAGAAAACACAGTTTATGCCAAAAACCTCAATATACGTGCAAGGATCAAAGAAAAACACATGTTATTTCCGTGCAGTGACATGTATTTTTCTTTGATCCTGGCTGACAAGAAGAACTACATGTGGCGAGACCTCGACATATATCCGAAATTATGCAGATATTTCTAAAAGATTCTAAAAGATTCTAAAAGATGCAGTATACTGCTTCTGCCTCGAAGTATCAATAATCATGATATATCCGGAAGAGAGACTAATTTAGAATTTCTACAGGAAGTACACAGGTACATTAATAATCAGTTTTAGAAATGTATCTTTCTACTGTAGAGCATGTCCAATTCTTAGATGAACTGCGACCACTAAAAAATAATGTTTATTGCGTTGCTTACGGTATTCACGTATTAAGCTTAAAATAATAAAAACTGATTGGCAATTGTCCTGTACTGACGTCACTGTCTACTCAAAGCAGAATTAGAATTCAAATAGTTTTACATTTCGAAGAATATGTCACTGAGTCAATGTCAAGGAATTCATTGATTAATTGTGTGAAAATGTAGCGATGTCATGAATTATCAGACGCCATTTACAAAACTCTGCATCTCCATTAGTATTTAAGTTGTATTTGTGAAAAATTCCTTGCTCAATACCTGTTTGATCATTTTGTCTTGTCACGCTAATGGTGTGCTCTTGTTTTCCGCCAAATATTCGCCCTCCGCTTAGGATAAGAGAAATAGAATTGGATTGTACCACGCTTTTAAGGAAGCATCACTCCATGTTCAATCTTATCATGATTGATTATTCGGCTTGAGCGACAGTAGAAAGTCAGTTAATCCTTGCTGCGCTTTTTGATGTCAGATTGGAATTGAACCAGTTCCCAGACATTTTTTATATATAACGATTATGGTAACGCAGACAAAAAATATATCTGACAATTTTCATCTTCAATGAATAAACAACAATTTCCGCACTTGCTTGCAAAGTTATAATCATTTTGCGTCGCTAAAGGAGGAAATGGATTAAGGACAGCAACATATACTCGTACATTAACTATCTCGTTACACGATATGTAATGTCTTTCTTTATCGGAAAATTTGAATATCTGAAGTTATGTTAGTAAATTTTCACTGACAGCTGCCCAATACCAATCGCATAGGCATAATAGTCACAATAATAATCATGATTATTATTCATAATCAGCAAGGAGACCCGACATTGTCCTCGTCGATAAGAAGATGAACCAGGACCTGATCATAGATATTGTGGTACCAGACGACCACAACTTTGGCAATAAAGAAAAAGAAAAAACTGAGAAGTATGAAGATCTACGGCTAAAATTAGAGAAGCCTTGGAATATGTCAGTGAACGTAGTACCAATCGTAGTAGGAGCCCTCGGATCCCACACTACAAATCTCCGAAACTACTTGGCACAAATATCTGGACACCACCACGAACCTCAATTGCTTAAGGCAGCACTGCTCGTAAGTGCCCCCATTCTAAGGCGCACGCTTGACCTCCCTGAGTCCTGGTAGGATTCCGAAGTCAATGTGATAACTGACACCGGCCGATAAGAAAAAGAACAATATCTACGGTCGTGTACTAAAAAAAATAGCAACACATTTGTGAATAACAGTAGATCAAATATAGCGGTCAAAAATTAATGATAACAATATTTTTCCTTTTCCATCTCATCACGTTTATCATAGAAAGAATTTGCTGACTTTGAAAATGAGAGAACTTAATGTTCATTATTTGTGAAACTTGGTTGAAATTGATTGAGAAAGGAGATAATTTTCTTTCAGCTCGAACTCTTTCCGCTACATTTTTTTAAAATGTGAACACTACCAATATCCTTGACAACAAAGGTCTGTCGAAGTTCATTGGATATGTAAAGAGAATGACAACTATTAAGTCAATGCAAGACATCAATACCCTTGATTCCCCGACCGCACTTGCCCGACCTAGGAATCGAACCGAAGTCCGCGGTGGAGACGAGCTCGCATCTTCTTCACTAGGCCACGCTGACGATTCAAAAGGAATGCGAGTGAAGGCAGAAGTCATCTCGAAGTGATATCGACAGCATATTGTCCTATTATTATTCAGGGTGTTGGTGTCTTGTATTGACTTAATAGCTGTCATTCTCTTTAGATATTCAATGCATTGCGACTGACCTTTGTTGTCAATCTACACTGTGACGTAGTCGTGTGACATGCTGATATGCTGTCTCGCTACAACATGAATTCTGGTAGCGTTCTGTCAACAACAATAAGACAATGAGCTGTCGATATCACTTCGAGATGACTTCTGTCTTCACTCGCATTCCTTCTGAACCGTCAGCGTGGCCTTGTGAAGAAGGTGCGAGCTCGTCTCCACCGCGGACTTCGGATCGATTCCTAGGTCGGGCAAGTGCGGTCGGGGAATCAAGTGTGTTGGTGTCTTCTATTGACTTAATAGTTGTCATTCTCTTTTGATACCAATGTCCTTAATTTTGTTTAGCAAGACATGTCCACTGACATTCAATAGAGCTGCGCTTCCCAAAATCACCTTCTTTAGTTTTCAAAGTAATGCTTATCAAAAATTATATTTTCCGATTTCTATTTTTCATTAGTCCTTTTCTGAGACTGATAATTCTAGTCAACTTTTTGCCTTTGATATTCTTGAACGCGTTCGTCCAACATAGCTTCATAACTTGAAGCAACATAACTTGCTTCATGTAGCAGTTTTATCTAGGGCTATAAACATCTGTAGATTCCGAACACCAAAGGGTGCGTTCCTCCAACTTTTCCCCAAGTTGATCGATTAGGACATTGAAGATCAGCGGAGTGCACTTTACACCAGATCCGAAAAAGAAAAGGACATTAAGTAGGCAAATACACTGACCTCGTGGTGTATGCACGCTTCACAAATTCTGAGAACTTTCCTGAATTCACAACCTCTTGAGCAAATTTACCAACATCTCATTTCTTTGTGCTTGATTGCTGCTCTCTATTACTTGTATTAGTTGACATTGCAAAAGGTAGCGTAGAAATGCTTTAGAATATTTGACGAAGAGTTCATTAAATACCTCTCTATTTTCTACATCCTTCAAGATTAAAATGCCTGATTTCTAGTTCTACAAGATTTCAGATGTCTTAAGTTCCCTCGACGCGGAGGAGAAGATCATATTCCCTTGCATACCTTGTGTGCGTTGAGCGCTTAATAAGTATTGTGTCACCGCAGAAGTTCATGCGTCGAGTTGGACATGCGTCGTCATGACAACGGTATCTTCCAGTGGTTGGCAGTGTTTATACCAATTGTCATAGCGTACTTTGTAAAGATTGAAGAAGCTATAATTCCCTTAAATAGCCTATCAATTCCTCTTGATAAGACAACCTTCAATGTATCACCGAATGGTGGAAAGTTTCAGTATTTTAGTTCTTCTTAAGTGCTATTAACACTGACTTAGGCTAGATCGGTGCCTGGCCGGGCAGCTGAAATGGCTGCCAACAAACATCTTTTGTCCATTCCAGCCCTTGTAACTCAAAGCAAGAAGTCGGATAACTATGCATACGACCCTTACGTCATCGGTGCGTTTACCATTTTTACATCTATATGGTTTAGGCCCTTCCCGCTTTTAGCCGCAAGATCTCGATTCCCATTGCAGGTAAAAAAGTCAATAAATTTTTATTTCCAAAATTTTGAATAACAATAGTGAATTTGAACGCATTTGAACATATTGGAACACATTTGTGAAAAAAGAGTGCGTGTGTTGAATCAAAGAAGGAGTCGGGAATTAAATATAGATCCATTATTTTTGGTTGTTTATTAGTAATTTGGAAATCAATCGCATGCTGTAAACATAAGCATGTCAACTAAAGTAGAAACTGGTGCATTCCGAAAGGACATGTGTACTGCGCTGCTATTAAACTTTGGAGCCAATTGCCCTAAGCAAAGAAATACAGGCCTAGTATTAGGCATTATTAACCATGTGTACATAATTTCAAGTAATTGGACAATTTTGATAGCGAAATTAAAAAAATACTACAAGCACAAGTTTTTCATAGAAATTAATTTAGAAACAGAAATTGATTTAGAAACAGAAATTGATTTATAATCACTGACCTTCACCAATCATGCATTTAAGAATTCTATATTTTGCTCTACCAATGCTTGATCTGACTATAAGACAGCTGACATTGTAGGTTACGTTTCGTAATTTAGAAAATTGGGATGAAATTCTTGATGTCAATGAACACATTTCACTCCGGAAGTCGCAGAGCGTCAAATTTGAATAATTGCTAACTGAGAACTTCAGAGTCTTCTCGTATCTGATTTTGCTTTCCGTCTTGCCGAAAATTCAGTGATGAACTCTAAAATATTCGTCAATTTGTCTTTCCCAAAAAACTGTTATATGAATTACCGAATGTAAGGTTGTCAGTGTCTTTGATGTCAGCAATACTACTTCACAATCTCCACACCTCAAGGAAAGTGCTGATATAGTTACAGACTTCATGAACAGCGATTTCAATTCATCATAGATTGAAAAATCAAAAGTACTTAACATCAAAGAGAAAGATAGTCTCTTGATACCTTCCTGCAGAGTCATTACCCAAGCGTCTCCTAATGGCCAGCAAATTATCAAGCAAATGCGTAAAAGTTGATCATTCTTAAAAGTAGATGATGCTGTTGATAGTCATGCAGTAAAAATTTATGATTGACGGCAACTTTTGAATTATGAAGTAAGATGTTAGAAGAACTATCATGTGCTAAGCGAAGAAACACGGTCGCCCTACCCTAGTGCCGCGCCGTGTCCGGTGTGAACAGCCGAATAGGTTACAGTATATATCTAAAGAGAATGACAACTATTAAGTCAATACAAGACACCAACACCCTTGATTCCCCGACCGCACTTGCCCGACCTAGGAATCGATCAGAAGTCTGTGGTGGAGACGAGCTCGCACCTTCTTCACTAGGCCGCGCTGACGGTTCAAAAGGAATGCGAGTGAAGGCAGAAGTCATCTCGAAGTGATATCGACAGCTCAATGTCCTATTATTGTTGACAGAACGCTACCAGAATTCATGTTGTAGTGAGACAGCATATCAGCATCTCATTCGACTACGTCACAGTGTAGATTGACAACAAAGGTCAGTCGCAATGCATTGAATATCTAAAGAGAATGACAACTGTTAAGTCAATACAAGACACCAATACACTTGATTCCTCGACCGAACTTGCCCGATCTAGGAATCGAACCGAAGTCCGCGGTGGAGACGAGCTCGCATCAACATGAATTCTGGTAGCGTTCTGTCAACAAAAATAGGACAATAAGCTGTTGATATCACTTCGAGATGACTTCTGCCTTCACCCGCATTCATTTTGAACCGTCAAGGTGGTCTAGTGAAGAAGGTGCGAACTCGTCTCCACCGCGGACTTCGGTTCGATTCCTAGGTCGGGCAAGTGCGGTCGGGGAATCAAGGGTGTTGGTGTCTTGTTTTGACTTAATAGTTGTCATTCTCTATAGATATTCAATGCATTTCGACAAACCTTTGTTGTCAGCCGTATAGGTTTATAAACATTCCGAACGAAAATTTTGGACGCATGTGGATTGTGGATACGCCGCGTATGGTGTGAATGGACCTTAAGAGTATGTTATTTTGACTTTACTCCATTAACCTGTAAGCGATTCATCAATCCTCTTAAAGATTAAATTTCTCATTTCTCATTTCATAAAATCTTCTTTTCACAACTTTATTTCGGAAATTAAATTACGGAATCAATTAGATGTATCACGTCTGGCATCGCTCATTATTTTGACAATTTGATACAGTATGATGTCTAGCAGACCTGATCGCCATTATCTATCGGTTAAGAGAACCAGCTGCATGAGTGTTGGGATAGTGAATGCCGTTACATACTAGAATAAATTGAAACGACAATTCTGACAGCCTCAATTGGACGGAATTCACTCACTTAGGAAGCTTAATAATGTTTTTGTACATCTTGATTTGCGACTTACTTATTTGTATTTCTTAGCGTATTTTCAGTAGCAGCAGTTTCCCCCTGTAATACAAAAATAATCATTGATTGTATTGCTTAGAGGATATACTTTATATAGAGTAAAATCTTATTAACATTGTGTTTTGACCTATTGGCTAGTGTATAGCGTTTTAATAAGACATTATATTTTCCCTATATTGATATTTGACGAAAGGATAAGAATGCAAATGAAGAATGCCATAGATTAGATTGTTCATCAACTGCACCAACAAGCTTCAGAACCAGGCTCATGACATAAAATAGAACTCAGAGCGCTTGAGCAGATGTTACAAATATTCTCGTAGAGTGACCATAAAAGACTGTCTTTCCAGATTTCAAAAGGCCTAGGCTCCTGTCGCATGGTCGACAAAGCAAGATGAGCAGCAAGGCGAGCAAAAAAATTTTCTTGTTAAGAAACCTACGTTCCTTTGTTCTTCACAAAGGCATAATTAAGGTGTATAGTAACTTTGTCAGAAGCATTTTGGAATACTGTGCGCCGCTTTTTGTTGGACTGCATGTTAAGGACAGAGAATGGATCGAAAAGATTCAGAAAAGGTGCCATCGCATCATCTGTGGGTCTGCACGCACTTGTAGCAAGTTCGAACTGTTGGGGACACGACGCGTGACTCTTGCTCTGAGATTTTTTGAGAAGATAAAGGACGATGATAATGTACTTCATCAACTTTTCCCCAAAAGTCTCATCAACCATTCCCGCCATTTAGTCATGCCTGTTGTTCACACCAAACTCCGATCAAATTTTTTCTTCCCATTCTGTACTAGTGTGTATAACAACCATCATTGATATTTTTTTTCTTTGACTTCATGAATTCGCTGGCTCATGCTGCAAAACCTTATTTCCTATACGAATTGATTTTCAGTCATATGAAAATAAAACGCATTATTATTAAGATCCAACTGTGAGAATCATGCGGAACTTTGGACTTCAGTATTACTTCATGTAGATCTGTGACTGGTGTGGTGATGAGCCTTGTATGACAATCTGCTTTCTTCTTAGTCTTCTATTTAGCAGTTGAGAAGCCAGACGTCAGAAGCGTTCATTTTTAAATTGAAAATACGTTGATCATGACAATCATTGCAAGTTATGAATAGAAACAAATTACACTGATTTTGGCAGTTTGCAATGATACCTATTTCTCGATTTCTATATACGTAGCATAGGTGCGGTAGGTCTGTCAGCACTTCGGATAAGCAAGAGTTCCCGATGAAGTGCACAGATATTGGTTTTTATTAATACATGTACATGTATCTATTCAACCTGATCCTCAATCAGGTAAATATGCTATCATCTGCACCTAGACAATTATTTTGCAAGTTTCTGGAAAAAATTAAGCAGCAATGCGCGTGATAACTGATTTAAGGATATTTAGTGATTCAACCCCTATCGTTTATAAAGAGTCGGGACCCGAAACTTCCGAGACAGACATTTCTTGCTAAAAATCGCTAAAGATTGGAAATAGCATAGAATCGTGAGGTATTTGCTCTTTTCGTGTATCGCTTCCCTCTTCGGATTTAAGAGGTTAATAATGTAGTTCCTCGATTTTCTTTGTTTGCTTGATTTTAGGTTACAGCAAAAGTGAAGTAAATTATAGGAGTCACCCAACCAATATCAAATAGCATCATCCTTCGATGTCTTCCTTGATCATGACTTCACCGAACAGGGTCTCCGATATTCTAGCTATAAGAGACTAGAACACAGAACATGCATGTACAACTTGATGGCATTATTTCACATTTGAGTTGCTTGAAATCGATGGCACCTCCGTCTCACACCTTGCATAAATTGCTCGACTATTTTATACTTTTTATGTAGCCTAAATTTTGAGAAAAACAAATGGTTACATTGTCAAGGACACTTGAATTTGTCGGCTAAAGTGAAGGAAACTTTGATTCAACTTTGATTCAGTAAACCTAGACTTCTTAAATACACTTCATATTGCTCCTTCACTGGAGTTCCTAGTTTCTTAAGAAGCATGCCGACTTGTAGCATTTACGAATTTCTTAAAGGCAATGTATTTTTCAAAAAAACAACTTCTAAATAGCTAGATTTTCAGTTCTTAGACGGTCCTCCGAGGTTTAGTCTCAGGCATGTGCAAGACCAGAAAGATAGTCGCTAGAGTTCACAAGAAAAATTGTGTTCCGTTTACTTGAGTTTACTGGCTTTCTGTTATAGAAAGCTTTGGCTGCGTAATAATCTCAGATACGTACATGAAGTCTACATGTTTAATGAAAAATCGTTCTCCTTTCTTAACCTCGCCACATTGGGGTGATTTTCCGAACACGCCCCAATGGGTGCGGCGAATTTCAACCCCCTGCTGATTTCCCAAACTATTGCACCAATTTTGCAGAACCACACATCAATCGAACATGCATTGAAAGGGGATTCAGAAAAACAGCATCAATTTTATTTCTAAGGTCATCCCTGGGCTGTGGTGAAGGTCAAAAGTTAAAAGCAGCCAATTTTTGACAATTTTAATTAGATCACTATTTAAAATGGAAAATGACAACAAAAACTAATAAGCCATACACTAATCGAAAGATCTGGTTAAGGTGGTTAATAAAACGATGAATATTAGTCGCTCTGAGATTAGATGAGGTCAAAAGTTAAATAATTCAAACTTTTAGTTCAGCTCAAATAGCACTAAAATGGCGCATTTTTGTATTTAGTTTCCGCTGTTGAAGAAACAACCGAATTCGGTGACTTTTCTCAAGACACTGAGGCTAAAAGCAATATGAATCTGAAAAATTTCTATAATTGCAGATCAGATACAGAACTAAAAAGTACAGAAATAAAAAAATCATATTTGAAATTTGAATTTCAAATTTCAAACATGCATACATGATAAGCAAATAATTTCAAATTCAAAGATTTTGCATTTATGAATATTTCTATGTTAATAAGAAGAATCCTTTATGTAATCTCAACATATTTCACCAAGAATTCACATCGCAATTACATGAACATTAGAAGTGAATATATATCGAAATCAGCCAAAATGTTCCAAACATTCACATTTTAGAATAGCTCTCGCGCCATAAGTATTGTGCCAAATGTATTATCCATCTGTCAAAAGTTGCATAATACGTAGAAAGCAAGCTATTAGAAATCTGGTGACCATAGCTTGATTGGTTTAAAAGATATTACAAAAGTCCGCCAGCGGGAGGCGAAAAACGCCCTCCAACAATGAGGCGAAGGTTAAATTATAATTCCTAGATTTCTAAGCTGCTGAAGATGATTCTTACATTATTTATCCTATTGCAATTACATAGTCAATTGCAACAGACTCTAAAATTGCTTCATTTATTAATTTGGACAACTGTGCGTTGCATGATTTTGAGTCAGCTACATGGTCTAGTTACAGTATTGTGTAAATTGATGTGAACAAAAGTAAAAATACATGAATTCCAACTCAGAGACAATCCGAGTTTCAATCAAATGAACATATCGATCGGAATTCATCATCCCCTTGATTGGAATGAGACATCCGGGTCCCTTGTATGAGAAGCACCCCAAAACATTTGCTTTGGTGGATGTTTGAATGACTGGTTCATGTGTGCAGTCCCAACCGGCTCTCCGGTACTTCGTCGAACAAACTGAGAATGATATCCTTTTGCTTCAAAGTGACACTCGTCTGAAAAGACAACTCGACGCCAATCTTCGACGGTCCAGTTCTTATAACGCTTGGCCCACTTCAAACGGGTTTTCCTCATTTTAACTGTTGATATGGATTTCTTAAGTGGTCGACGAGCTTTCCTCCCAACCGCGAGCAACCGTCGACGCACAGTTGAGCTGTCAATAGATACCCCGGCATGTTCAATTTCAACCTTAAGCTCATGACTTGTCATTCTTGGGTTGAGTCTGCTCATCCTGATGATCTTTGAATCATCTCATGGCGTTGTCTTCTTTTTTCTTCCACATCTACCAATGCGTCGCGGTTGAAGGCTGTCCGTATTTTGATGCAATTTCAAAATATTATTCACTGCACCAAGCGAAACCGAGCATTCAGATGCGATAGCGCGTTGAGTCATTTTCGTGTACTGTCTGCGTGTCACAATCTTGTTACGCGTCTCTGGTGAGATGTCCATGCTTACTGACAGAGATAAAATGTGATTAGTCACAAAAGTAGCAAGTTCAAATTCAAAATTCAAATTCTACCCAAGTTTTGTGAGAAAGGCCAAAATTTGCTATTTTGTGGAATTTGAACTTTTGAATTCAAAATCAATTATCTGCGTCAATGCTGCATTAAACACATACGTCTGGCAATGAAAAGGTCAAATGTTAATATCTATGCAAGTACACGAGTCATTCTATTCATGTAAGATAGAATAAAGCAAGTCAAACAACGTTAAGAATAACATAAGAAATATGTCCTTTTGTTCATATTAATTTGCACAATACTGTATTTATAGCTAGACTGTAAATCAGATTTTATATTCTGATATGTCAATCAATGTACTAAAAAACTAAGCAAAATAAACTATCCACAACGAAATGTCATGCTTCTGTAAATGTCTGAAATCATGCAGGTAAAGAGGCTGATGAAAATTTTGTTGTAAGTTATCTGCTTCATAATATTCCATGACTTTTCGAAACACTGTTTCAACATTTTTAGCAGAAAGAACCGTTGGCTCATGAATCCTCTGAAGTCATACTTTTTCTGTCAATGTATCAAAATTCCTCAAGATTATGTAGCGAAATGTATGCAATAAATATTCTCTCCAAAATCGCAAACAAATCTCTCTTGGGATTTCTTCAGCAAGTTTATCATGTTGAGAATGAGACACTTTTGTGAGGAGCAATGGAGTCAATTACTCACAGAGGTTTCTGAAAATTAAAAACAGGGGCTCACTGCAAGCTTTCAGAAAACAAAATGCATTTAAAAACTTCTGTACAAGAGAAAGTACACATTTAACAGTCAAACGTCGCATTTTTGGAAATGCGTACATCCACGAAGATGCTCTGAAACAAATAATATTTGAAAAAATTCAGTGATTTGTAATCTGTAGGATGACAACGCAAACGAATAGCACACCATTTTCCGCCTACTAAGTAATGTATCCCGTCATCAATCTTGAAAGCTAACAATGTTTCAATTACTCATTTTTCATAACCCTTGGTCTCTTCTGTTTTACTCGAATTAGAACATGCAAGGCTAATGAAATGGCACAATCTGCTGACGTAATACCATAGCAATCGAACAATGAGCAGCCAAATTTAACATTAAGCACGCCAAATTGTGCAGTGACCGTTATCAATCGGATCACAGAGCAAAGAGACACACACGATGTCAAGTTCTACAGAGAAGTTGGTGAGCGATTTTTCGTGCACCTGTTGCCATAGAATTAGATTGTTTAACTGTATCACTTTGCTAGAAGTGCAAACTGAATCAAAATAATGGCACATGCAGGAACTTATAAAGTGGGCAAAAAGAAATTTTTAATACCTTGCAGAGATAGGAAAAATAGTCGTGCGTCACTTTTGGATTGTTGTGGATTCTTTCAAAATGCTCCGATCGCGGTGATTCCTTCAGATTCGAAGAATTCAGATCATTGCGCAAAAGTTTTCTCGATAATGTTGGCCATTCCGATGATTATTAAAAAAGTTAGCAGGCGGACGAAAAAACGTTCACAAACTTCTCTGTAGAACTTGACATCGACTATGTCTCTTTGCTGTGTGATTCGGTTGTTAACAGTCACTGAAACTTCGCACAATTTGGCGTGTTTATCGTTGAACTGGCTGCTCATTGTTCGATTGCTATATGGTATTATGTCAGCAGATTGTGCCATTTCATTAACGTTACATGTTCCAATGTTTCCTTTCTAGTCAAACAGAAGAAGAGACGATCTGTCTAATTCTGTGCCGGTTGCATTTTATTAATGGTCGGAATGACCAACATTATCGAGAAAACTTTTGCACAATGATCTGAATTCTTCGAATCTAAAGGAATCGTGGCAATCAGAGCATTTTGAAGGAATTCATAACAATCCGCAAGCGACTATTTTTCCTATCTCTGCAAGGCATTATAAATTTCTTTTTGACCAGTTAGCAAGTTCCTGTATGTGCCACCGTTTTGAATCAGTTTACACTTCTAGCAAAGTGACACCTTGCGTTGAGAGCATATAAATCCGACGC
Source organism: Prostheceraeus crozeri (assembly GCA_907163375.1). Taxonomy (NCBI): domain Eukaryota; kingdom Metazoa; phylum Platyhelminthes; order Polycladida; family Euryleptidae; genus Prostheceraeus; species Prostheceraeus crozeri. The sequence continues at coordinate 231,976 of CAJQUW010006306.1, read as the reverse complement.
TCGACAATACTAAAGCACTAGAACGGACATTGAAAAAATAGTGAGTCGAGTACATGCACTGTCTTGACAACGGCACCTGAAAGATTTTTGCTTCTTTTTCGAGGAAACATCTCGAATTATATGAAGATTCAGCGAAATTCAATGTCAGCTCCGGTGGTTGAAAGCAAAAGTCAAAAGTCAGAGCGTCTATTTCCAACTTAGAAAGCGTAATACAAATATAACGTAGATGTGATCAGCTATGAATGTGATAGTGTGATACTGATGAAATCAATATATCATGAGAAAAGGATGCCTTAAAGGAAGCCTTTTGACCAAAAGTTGTCAACAAAATGATTTTTTCCGAATTAACTATTTTTCTTTCCTGGTTTGTGTCCTTACTCAACACTTAGCACTTACGGCAGCAACGTTCTACTGTATTAATTGATTACTATTTATTGCTTGCACACTGTATATTGATTTTCAGCTTGCCCTAAATAAAATACATCACTATTATTATTAGGCCTACTAGTATTGTAATATATATTAAATAAATTTTCACAACTCGTCGCAAATTACGCAATTTTCGGCTGCAGGCAATCTATAACACTTCCTGCAATGCAATCTGTGATGGCATTTGATCATTATCATATCGTTGTCTACCTCAAAGTCATTGTTGCTTATTTTCTAACCTGATTTAGTTGTTGAAAATTATCAGAGACCCTTTAAAGAAAACTTTACATTTTGGAGGATCTCTTCCTTTTAATTCGTGACGATTTTAGTTCTTATTAAGACATGTTGAAGCAAATTACCTTTATTTGAACGATACCCACCCTTTGTAACCATTTAGCTATTGGGGGGGGGGGTTACGAAATAGCTCGTATACCACTAAAGATGCATTTACTAGAAATCTAGATTTATACGAATTTTATATATGAAGTAAATTTGAAATTTTCGCCCAAAAAGTCATCTTTTTGTGAAAGTCATTTTGAAGAAAAAGTTTCGATTAAATTGCTTACTTAACTTTGAACTAGTGATGTAATTAATTCCCAAGGCTAAATCCAGACAAAGTTTGGCATCTCGTCTCCTTCTTTGACAGCAGCTGTCTTAATACCTCAGCATTGCCAGTCAAATAATGTTGTGCTTCTCGCACCGTCGGGGGAGCAGAAAGAACTTTCTCGGCGCATTACATATGTCTACACGCCCTTACCAGAAGAAAGTAGCTTTAGCACCTTAACTTCCTCTTTGCAGAACTAGTGTAAAACTGCATGATTAATATCCTAATATGTGCTCCAATTTGCATCAAGCTATTTACCTGTAATATAACTCGTTCCGTCATCTTACCAAACTCTATACCGCTGCTATCTTATCATTGTGCTCTTGCTTCGCCTGAACCTCAATCCACTGCTATTCCCCGTACATACAGTATTCTTTGTTTATCTTTGTTTCTTTGAAAAGTGAGAGCCTTTCAAGCAAAAGCGCTAGTCTGAAAAAAGTGTTTGCTTCACTTTCGCATACCATCAGGATAATGGTGTCCTTCCAACAAATTAAATTCGGTGCTAATGCTTGTAATTATTCCCTCTTTCATCCGTGAGTTTTCTTTTACCTAGATCATAAAAATATGCACGATGATAGCTTGAATATAAGTAAGCAAATGACCGTTCAAAGTCACAAAAAATCACTCTATATGATTTTACGCAGAATATGAAATTCAATTTTCAAAATACAATATCTTTGGACTCCTCTTCACTTTGCTCATAGTGCATTTACAAATGTTTTTCAATTATAATATTTAACCATGATGCTGCCAACCGAATGATAACCAAGCGGACTGATGAGTTTTTGCTGGTGAAATAAAGCAGTATGTACATTTTGTAGCATATTTTGACCTTTTCAATAACATTTAATCTAGCTCGTCGTTATATGAATTCATAATTATATAATAATAATTGCACACAACAATAAGTAGCAACAAGATGTCGAAACATGTGAGCATGTAGGTTAAGCATGCTTGCATGATACTTACATGTACATGTAAATGCTTATAATGTGCTTTAGCATCTCTTGATATGAAAAGTAGAAAGTTTGGACACATATCCTTGAAGTTGGCTCTCAACTCTAATGGTTGCTACACCGAGGTTTTCAGCGAACCTCTCAAATGGCATTATTCTTGTCAAACTTTTCAAATCTAATTTATCAATCCCTTCAACTGACTTGCTTTGAATCATGCTTTACGTCCTCAGAGAACAGTATTGAATTATTACTATTATTAACACACTTAAAGACGGTTCGAAACATTTTCAACAACAATGATATATTCCCATCGCTTTCAGTGAATTACATTTACCCATCTGCTCTAAAATCTAATTCAAATCGATGAGCAGAATCATAATGTTAATGACTTTGGTGGATTTACTTACTTTAGACCTTCTACCAAAATATTTTTCCTTGGATTTTGAGACCTCTTGTAAATATGTTGTTCATTAAGCCATTTTCCTTTAAATTCATCTATGAAATCAACGGACAGATTTTGAATTATGGAAATTATATCCTGATGTATATTGTCTACCAAAATTATTCGTAACATGCATTTATCGAGATTTAAAAGGCAAATTGTAATTCAAAGTCTCTAATGTGCATTAAAGACTTGCAGGCCTCAATGATGGACTATATAGTTTAAGAGGAGAGTTTATCAGAATATAGAAATTTGCATATGAGGAAATGATCCTATTTGATGATCAATGTGGGATTAGAATTAATGCAATCACTCCCTACTTATTGTGAGTAACTGAATTTTTTGCCGACTAGAGTACGCTATATCACGTAGAATCATTGCCGCATAACTTCTTACCGCCCTTAATGCTTCAGATGTATTCCAGAGGTAACTCCCTCAAAAGTGATAGTTAGCCCTCAGCTACCGAAATATTTTGCAAAATATTTGAGTAAATTGTACCATGAGTAGGTCAGTCCACTAGATGTCTGAATTCTGGGATGCAACAAAAAGATAGAAATTTGGGTAAAGGAAACAATTTGTAAAAATGTTCCAAGTCTGACTATTTGATCCATAATCGAAGTACACATATGGGAGTAGGTAATTCATCGAATATTTAGCCAATATTTAGCCAATTATAATTTGCATAAGTAAAGCCCAGATCGTATGTCGTTGCGTTAAAAATCTAACTAAAAATAACGATCATGCTTTTGCCAAAATACTTATGAAAATATATAGAAAAATAAAGTGTAAACAAGATAAATGGGACGGAAAATCGCAAATCCTTCAGTCAACTCAAACGGCATTCTTCCTATTTTTCAACATTGATTGAGACTTCCTTTTTGGAGTTCACCTTGCAATCATGATCATCACAGTTATATTGAAAAAGTTGAGTATTCCAAAAATTCCAATATTCCTTTACGGATGCTTCACTGCCAACTGTTTATAATCAATTCCATAGAAAAAATCTGTTCATACTGTGATTGCATTGTCTTGAAGTACCGGTACCTAGAAAAGATAATTTCTTTTCACATTTCTTTTTATAGAAACACTATTCAAACTTCTGCAAACATATGTTGGCCAGACAACTCAACAATTAATGAATTTTTGATTATGGTTTGAATTTGAAATATGTTGAGCTCTCATAAGAAGAATCTCACTTGAATTTAATGAAACAGATGCACCTTTACAAGTTGTCTCAAGTTTATTAGTCAGCACGTCAAGAATGCGCGTGAATGGATTTATCGTAACGGCTGTCCAGTATATGAACTGCAAATAATAGATTGCTGTAGACCACATGTTACACGTCAAAATATGAATACCATGAAAGAAGAATGTCAACTTCCATTTTATTTGGCGAATACTTATCGGTACCTTTTTCTTCTATTCTTATTTACTTGTCAACTAGTTATAGTATAACCTCTGGAAATAGTATTTTATTAATGTCAATATGGCATTGAACTTGCTATGACAATTGCAATCACTTTGATCATCTGACAAAAATAAAATGCACTGTCTATAATAAAATGCTTTAGTTCGCTTCCGTTGTAGTGTTTTGAGTCAGTGAGAATCAAAATTTAAATTGGGCATGTAATCAATTGACTTTATTTAATTGCAGCGACAGAAATTAATTAGTTGCAATTATTAAGGGCTGGACTATCTATTAGTTTTGCTTTTTGACTTTCGAGTTATGGTATCAAAAGAATGAAGCTACACGTAAATTAGGTTATATAGAAATAAATAATGAGTGCTTTAAATAAGCTAGATGCAACAATATTTACAATTGAACCTAGTTGTCTACACACAATTAATGACATAGTTTCATTCATTAAAAATCCTGCAGATTGTGACACTTACTATGCTACAAGGCTAGTACACGGTCACTGGTAAACCAGAAAATGCTTTACAGTTTGTCCCATCCAGTTTGCCAAACCAAATTAAAAATTAGATCATGAAAAAATGAAACAAATGTGTCATTAGGTATCTTCTGCATCCATTATTATGATTTCTGAACACAGTTTTAGTTTGGATGCGTATGTTTTTGTGTGTATAGAAGTAAAATTTATAAATGACATACTCATCGCCCATAAAAAAGCAAAAATTTTTGTAAAAGCAAAATTCAAGGCTCATGGCTTCAGATAGCATGAAATAGCAGCGCGCACCACTGCTCTACATCTATGCACGCACATTCAAAGAGGGAATTCTTGTTGTGTTTTTAACTATGAATAAAGGGTCTGTCGGTGTGAGAATTTCACTGCACCAATCATATCAAGGGTAACTTAAAACATCTGCTGAATTTCTTTACGAGCATCAATATTTCTACCATAAATGCCCTTCTGTAGGGCAGCTATTTGTAGAATGAAGAGAAGGTTTCCTTATACAAAGTTCACAGAAAAGAAATAAGCGAAGTAGAAGAAATCTTAATAGAAGCAGACAGGCTCATATTGAACGCTATCCTCATCCCACGCAAGTCGGCGAATGACAATGCTACTCTGGTTTCAGAATGAAATAAGTGACTCGTAAAAGCACTGCAGCAGGAGATAAAATGATCATCCAACCTGCCCAAAAAAATGATTGTACTATTCAACATTAAACAGAGGTATGAAGCACATAATTGCAGACAGACCTGGCCAGAATACGGAGGATATGAGTAGCGCACACATAGCACTAATTTATCTCATACACTGATTTATATCAAGCGATGTCGGCAAGTGAAAGACAATTATGATTGAATTTTCTGATATGAAAACGATGTCGGCTTGATTCGTCAATCAGGAATAGTTTGTTTAAGAATAGACGAATTTTGATTGTTATCTTATAGATATAATATTAAGTGATTTGTAGAAACACTTTGTATTTACATGTAGTACTGCAAGCTTATGATTAAAGAAAAGTTAAGTGAGGAAAATGCACCTGTTATTCGTCATTTTAATAGAAATTCTTGAGGTCTATGAAGTGAAGTAATACTGACAGTAGAAAAGGAGAGATAAAATCTAATAAAAATAAAAGTTATAAAATCGATAGTAAAAGTAAATGCACACCTAAATTGCCCTTCATTAGTGATAGCTTGACTCGTAAAATTAATTATTTCATTCGAAAATACAAACTAGATATGCGCTTTGTAAGTTTCGGTAACAAAATGTTGAAACACGCTCTGAAAAAAAGAGACTCGGTAAGTTAATTGCGTTGTTTGCCATAAACTTCCAGAAAAATATAACTGTGATATCAGCTGTTTCGTATATCAATTTACATGCAAGATATGTAGGTCCAAATACATAGGAAAAACAACACATTTTATAACAGATATAATGAACATAAGAACAGCATCAAGAACAAAGATAATATCAGCGCATTATCAGAGCACAATAAAATTTGCGGTATGAATAATACAATAGATGATTTTACCATTGATTTGCTGAGATGTTTGCGTGATCCTGTGGAAACAAGTTTAGTGGAATCTCGTCTCATTGATATTCATAGACCTTCATTGAACAGACGTCACGAGACAACTGGAGGTTCAACAATTCACATATCGCAGCATCTCAATTTATAGTCAACTGCCTTGAGAAAGGGTCAGGACCCGAAACGTTGGCAACTCTGTACCTAAACTTTATCTTTCTTTTATTGTGGCATAAATACTTCTGGAGAGAATGATTCAGTTTTGAAAATGTTTTGTATATGGTCCTCCCGCCCACTGCCACACTTATATTGAAGTGAAATAAGTCTGATATATGTGCAAATTAGATAGACTTGTTAAATGTTCATACTTAAACTATTCTTCAGAATTGGGATTGTTATCTTGCATACAGATAAAATAGACATTTACGTATCAAAGTAAACATTTTTGATGAGGTTTTGCTACAGTATGATACGTGATGAACGCATCACTGTAAATCGCTCAATATCAATCACATACGAAGGGTGCATATCAAAATATTTTTTGGCATATTTCTGTATTCTCTTGGTATATATTTGTATGCTTTTCGTATACAAATGTGGTATGCTTTACATACTAAAGTCATACCAGCACAATGTTAAAAGAAAGCATAAATCATGTCCTTAGTATGTTGATTTAGGGCCTTTCGTCAATAACGATCACACTAATGTTACTACTGTTTTGTAAGTAGTGAGATAATAACATCCAAGAGTCATACTTCCAATACTGAATTCGATTTTAATACACGTAAGTCTAAGGCATTTCATGAATAATCAATAAGTATTCAACCATCAACAATTACCTATGTAATATGCATTATGTAATTAAACATATTATCAATCTGAAATAGAAACACATTTTAATTCATGAAAGCAAAAATAGCTATGTTTGAGATATATAAGTCAACAAGATTTCATTAAAGATATCATTTCAATGAAATGATGTTTATCAACTTGGGTCATAAAGTAGAATTAACCAAACGTCCTGATAATGTTGCTAGACAAGTAGCATCGACGACATATTCGTGTAGCATAAAATCACAATAAATCTAATGTACTTAAATATCACTCTATCAAACAAAAAATATTCACGAATGGTATTGCCGAAAAAAGTTATTTGACAGTAGTTTGTAATACATATATATATATATATATATTTTGCTATGTCATTTAAAGCTGCACATACCAATCACATACCATAGGCATACGAATGAGAATGAATTTGCATCGGGTCTCGTATATAAAACATACCAACAACTCGTATTTCAGTGTAAAATAGCCAATCACAGATAGAATAGTTCGTATCGCTACATACCAATCACATACTAAAGTAAGTGAGATGTGGCATGAAAAACATACCAGATATCTGTAGACATGCCAGAATCTCGTATCAGATGTTAGTTTCAAATTGTATGTGATTTTGGTATATGTTTGTATGTAATTTTCGTATCCAGCGATTTACAGTGCATCAGTAGCTCTACTACAGATTTAGTAAAAATTTAGCCATATATTGCACTGTTATTAGCCCACATATTACACTTCAGTAGCTATGCAGGTACAAAGTGTCTACAACCGTTCAGAACAGCCACATTTTTGGTGTGTCTCTTGAGTTGCAATTTTCATGGCATATACATGTAGCTGTGGTACAGTGCAAGAGACCTAGCAGCGCCCACCTGCCGATCATCACTCTGTACAGCTTTCCATTTATCCAACGTGTTCGTGGGTCGTGACGACTATCTTCAAAAATTCCATTGGCCATAGCGAAATCTTACCGACGTTCTTAGTTATGCAAAATGCAGGGGTCAATAGTCCAACAGCCAGGATGAGATTCTGCAGGGAACGATGCTGAAAAAAAGATTTCCACAGAATGATGCACAATTTTTTCTGCTACGAATCTGCACGTCTGCCGGGTAGGTGCTTCCATTTCTTGTCAGACACGGTAAAAAAAAACAGATATCATTCCAATGGGACGCAGATTGCATTTTTGGCAAAAATGACATTTTCCATGTTTTCTCATATTAACTGAAAATACTAAGTCATACTAGAGCCAAAAGTTAAGACGAATGTTTTTCGTATGTTAATTGCACGTTAATTCGCTATAAATACCTCGTCTGCGGAAGTTGTGAAGTTTTGCTAATAGCCCCAGTCGATGAGTTTGAAGCATTCATTATATATTAATTTCACCGGTAATAAAAATGGGAGTGAAGAACTGGTCTTCTGATTATCGAAAATCAATTACAATTTTGACGTAGAATTTCTTTAGGTCAATTCTAATGGTGTGTTAACGAAATTGACTGGACGACATGAGATCATGATTTTCAACAAAAAAAAAGTGCAGGAAAAACTCCCCAAAGGATACGGTCACCGATGTATTGAGATTAAATTAGTACACGACAGATATTCGGCGTGAAATTTTTTGTGCCCTGATGTGTTTAATGCACGCAAGAAATGCTGTACTACGTCGAAGCTGAATTCTTGATCAGTTAACTAATAGCTTGAATTGTAATCAATTTATTATAACTATTAACCACAAATTATTTATAACTTAAGGATTCAGTAGTTTTGATTGATTTTTAAGGGTCTCGAAAACGTGTGGAGGAGATCTCCTCTTTGGATCAGCGGTGAAACAAAAGTATACACTGATCTCGTCGAATATATTTATACAACTGTTCGATGGATACTGTTTTACATGTACATTACATACTTCAGTTAACAAGGAACTTCAAAAGCGCAGAGAGCAATTTGAAAATTTCTGATGATCATTAAAATCAGTGACTGTAATATTATTACATTTGAACTATCAATAAAGAATTGGCATACATCCTTGGGAATTTCATCGGCTGATTAACACTCTTCGGAAAAATCAGTGGCAATGAAGACTATTTATCCAAGTGGCAAATCTGACGGCGCTTAGGAAATAAGAACCCCTGCCTACACCTGCGTCAAACCTTAGTGTAGAGCTTCACTTCGAATATTAAAAAACTTGTAAGCTGCCTAAAAACTGGTCACAAATACTCAATAATGTATATGAGAAAAAAATGTTAGAAAGTTAAGAAAACCTGACTAGTGAGTTGATATTTGTGTCACAACACTGCACAAATAGTGTAAAAGTCTCCGACTATATTTGTCAGTGAGTAAATACTTTTGTCATTTACATGTAAAATAGCTTAGCATTCGCACGATGTTGGCACTAGAACATAAGACATTAAATAGAACATATTTAATTGACGATACACAAATAAAAGCAATTGAGATAAACTCGAAGTGCCTGTTTACTTTTGATTCAATAAAGTCAGAGACAGATAGTGTACTGAAGTTGTACTCAGTTAGCTGCTGATATTCAGAAGGTGCTGGACTATGTGATTTGCTGCTGTCCTAACTTCTCTATACTCTGAGTACACATTGCGCAGCTACGAAAATTTTGAAATTTCCTTTAATTGTTTAACCAATAAACATCCTGTCTTGACGAAATTTGTGCCATTTGATTGTCATATACAGGAGGTTATTCATCAGGCTAGGAAGAGGAAATTCGAAAATATGTTTATCACTCCTCCATTTAAATTGACCGATTTATAAAAATAAAAATGGTGTGATTAAAACAGCCGTGGGCTTTGATGAATTTTGGACTTTAATGACGAAATTTGTGCAATATGGTGAATGATGTGCTAATTTGACTAGAACCAGTCATTATCGCAAATATCAAATAGCGAGATAAAAATAACACAATGGCACATATTGAAAACTGAAATAATTTGATATTTTGCTTCCTAACCTGAAAGTTGTTATGCCAGAAATATATAACGCGTCGCGTGAATATTGAACTTAGATATGACAGATATTAATTCCATTTTGCTCAATAACTAGTCTGCATGATTGTTGTTAGTTTATTCAAGAAGTCGTTGCTCTATGTAGTTCATCAGATTTCCCAGACTGTCTGAATTATGAGTGAAAAAATAGTGATGTGTTAATTGATGTGTTGTTGTTAGTAAAATGAAAAAGAAAATTAGGGAAGGAAACGAGTCAGTTGCTCGTCACCGCTGACCCACGCACATTATCACGTTAAGATCTTCACCCACGAACTGCTCGCTCACTGTTCTCACGCAAACAATATACAAAATTCGCCTACAATGAAATTTCATATTGTCAAATGAACACATGTCTGCTGTATGATGAGTGTAGGTTATGTACGCTTAGTCATAAACTCTTCTTATTGTGAAAGTTCATTAATACACCGTGCATGTATTCATTTACTACATGCTCTTGACATGCTGTACATGTACTTATATATATCCCAACACATCTTTAATTTATTTCTAACTTAAGCGTACTCGAAAGTGATGAAATGCATGTACTAAATTGTTGAATATTATATGTACTAGACCTAAATGCTTCTATCGAAGTGATAGTGCAAACATGGAAGCTTAGGTCAGTGTGATCCGGCGTCCCGGATGTTTTGTTGAGTTTCATCAGCTTTTCACGACACAAAAGAGATACTACTGCATATAAAGATCTCTACGCAAAGACAATACTGCGGTGCATAGTCGGGGAAAATGCAATTTTATTTGGTAAGGGCTCATGAACTTCGAAAAACACTTGCGGATGACGATTGACTATAATCGAGTTCTTTCTGTCAGAGGAAACACACAATATAAAAAAGAACGGTGCATTGCATGCTAAACCTAGCTCGAGGAGTAGCAATTAGTCTACAGGAGTAGAATATGATAAGCACATACACATTTGATTACTACAAAAATGATAATTGCGAGAAGTTATGAACTCATGTGAGTGCAGATATCATAAGTGGATGAAAGAATCCGTTTTTGTATGCCTACATGCATGAAGGCAAAGAATAAATGAAATACGCGATTAATAACAAAATACTGATTGAAGTGTGATCTGAAATATGCTGATAATTAAAAAATAAACATTTAAAAGGATTCCATGATTGTTATAATTTGTTTTGGCGTACCCCTTCCAAACGGCGACACAGCCCAACAACGATCACTTTTGATCAGCAACATTTAGAAAGTAGCACCCATACACTGTAAATTGCTCGATACGAAAATTACATACAAACATATACCAAAATTACATACAATTTGAAACTAACATCTGATACGAGATTCTCGTATGTTTACAGAGATCTGGTATATTTTTCATGCCACATCTCACTTACTTTCGTATGTGATTGGTATGTAGCGGTACGAACTATTCTATCTGTGATTGGCTGTTTTACACTGAAATACGAATTGTTGGTATGTTTTATATACAAGACCCGATACAAATTCATCCTTGTTCGTATGTCTCTAGTATGCATTTGGTATGTGCAGCTTTTAGTCACATAGTAAAAAAAATAGATGCACTACATACTACTGTCAAATAACTTTTTTCGGCAATACCAATCGTGAATATTTTTGTTTGATAGAGTTATATTTAACTAGGTTAGATTCTTTGTAAATTTTATGCTACACGAATATGTCGTCGATGCTATTTATCTAGCAACATTAATATGACGTGTAGTTAGCTCTACTTTATGAACCAAGTTGATAAATATCATTTCATACAAACGATACCTTCCGTGCGATCATGTTGACATATATATCTCAAACATAACTATTTTTTGCGTTCATGAATTATAATGTGTTTTTATTTCGGATTGATAATGTGCATAATTTCAAAATTACATAATGCATAATTGTTGATGATTGAATACTTATTGATTATTCATGAAATACCTTAGACTTACGTGCACTAAAATCGAATCCATTATTGAAAGTATGACGTTTGAATGTCATTATCTCACTACTTACAGAACAGTAGTAACATTAGTGTGATCTTTATTGACAAAGGGCCTTAAATCAACATGCTTTGGAAATGATTTATGCTTTCTTTTAACATTGTGCTGGTATGGCTTTAGTATGTAAAGCATACCACATTTGAAATAACATACGAAAATCATACAAATATATACCAAGAGAATACAGACATACATAAATACAAATACATACATGCATCCTTCGTATGTGATTGGTATTGAGCGATTTACAGTGTAGGCTATTTTCACTGTTTTCCAATGTGTCTAGGTTTTTGATTTGAAAAGCTCTGGTCGCTATTAGGTGTACATGTATGTATTTCATATGTACAAAGTTGTCACAAGATTTTCACAAGCTGTTCTTTCATGAAGTTTCAACGATATGACCACATCAAATAGAAATGGAATTCAAATGTCTGTAAGTTCCTTGTCAGTTTCATCATAGCTTAGGATGCGAAGCTTGCAATCGAGCTGCAGATTGCTTTAGTTACGTAGTGTAGTCAGTCAAAGTGTATGTAAGTCAATAACATTTTATCATTGCGTGCCTCGTCAAAATACGCAGTTTCAATTAAGATCAGTGATTATTTTCAATTATAGATCCTCATACGAATAGACAATCGATAACAAGTGGATTAGATACACCATTTTCGTCAGAAAAGTTCGATATTCTGAGTTCTTTTCTTTCACAGAATTTTTAATTAACTTACTTTGACCTTAAAACAACAGCTTTCAGAAAAATATGAAAATCAAAGTAAGGTCACTACAACTAACCTTACAAAAGAAGAAGAAGAAGCATGACTATTCGTTTATTCGGTTAATGATGTCAGCATCCATCTAAGAGGCTCTGCATATTGTGCTTGAATGTCCTATAATGAATAGCTTCTGAAATATGTCTCTGTCCTGTGGAACAAAAGGTTCTCATGAGGATGTAGATTAAAAAGATAATCATAAGTCAGGAGTTGGCCTGCTCATCTCCTACAAGATGAGTTGAGAAGATAGAGGCCTATCATATGTTCCCTTAGACATAAAATGGCTTCAGCTAGATACGAAAGGTCAGCACGATACTTTCCTTAAGGAAATTTCTAAATTTAAAATTGTCTTTGTTGATTAAGACACAGTTTTGATTATCTCATATAACCGGCACCACTTAATTTTGTACCCAGTTAATAATGTTATCGCTCTATCCCCCTTCATTTATCACTCTTTCTCTCTAAATACAAAAACAATGGAAGTAGATGATTGGAATAAAGTTTCAACCATTTATTGATAGATTACAGCAACTGTTTAATGCCAATGTAATTTCAGGGACTGTGGAAGTCACAAAACTCCTAAAATTTCTTGAATCTGAAATTGTTTTTCAATTGAGGTCAGAGTGCGCGAAGTGCAAAAGGACTTACTTCCCTCAATTTCATACTTCTTTATCTTCTTTCGGGATACTTTCTATTCTGCCGCCGCATGCTTCGATTAGTGAAGTTCAGTCTAATCTTTAGGTGAGGTTGTCAGATATTTGAGTGCATGCCAAAAGCATTTAGTCTCAATCATAATCAGCAATTTAGCTAAAACATATCTATCTATGCAAATAAATGTACTCTACAAAGATCAGCCTCATTTATAAGATAATCGCCAACCTTCTTTTCAACCTATTGAACTCCGATTAGCATCATAGAAGTCTCGGATGAGTTAGCTAGAATTACAGAATTGATGAAAACATTGTATGCACTCGCGATTGGCATACCAGCAACCGTCAATACTAGGATTTCAATCTAAAAATCTCCCTCCATTAGTGATTAGAGGGAGGAAAGTCCGCCAAGGGGTGGAATTCTGTGAAGCTTAGACGACTCGATTTGAGTACTCAATTCAAAGTCTTGCCGACTGCTATTCATATTGCTCGAAGCCTAAACTGAAGTCTTGTGACATTCACTCTTTCTGAATTCTACTCAATGATGACGGCGTTATTCAAACGTCACCGCTGATTTCACAGCCTCTGGCGAGACGCCTTATCTTTATTGAAATTAAGGTGAATTTATAGGCGAAAGTGGAAGAAATTGAATCCAATATCCGTAAAGGAGTAGAGCCACTGTCACAAAACGTCTGAAAGGCATTGATTAATATGAGTAGATATAGTGCTGACGACGCCACTCATTCAATCTCAAGAAGTCTTAACGGAGAAATTCTTTTTTGGGTGAAAAATAATCGTCTTCTCAACACATGAATTTGTATTGGACATATTGAAGCAAAAAAGATCACAATGTCATAGAAAATTTACGATAAAAATCACCCTAGGCTATTACTGCATTGTTTATGTATGAATGTAGGGAGGTGGCTCATTTCAGGCTGAAGAAGAGAAAAAAGTATTGCACTCCTTGTGATCTGCCCGCAAAAGTTTTATTGTTTTAATATGAACAGAGACACAGCCGCTTCGCGACATAGTCACAGTCGAAGTGTTTGATAAAAATTGAGTGAGCAGAATGTACAGAATATATTTACTTTTAATATAAAAACTCTAATTGGGTTTTTGGGACGAATGAGTGCCAAACTGATTCATGACTTTCTCTCTACCTAGGATGAATTGCAAAATCAAATCAACACCACAGGCCATACCTTAATTTTACAGATAGCACATTTCTATCGAATAGAATAGTCACTGACAATTTTTTTAAAAAATGTAGAAGCGAACTCACATGACATTTTCGAACTACTTGGAAGAAAAGATGTCAAAAACAATCATCATAGTTTTTAGAAATCATTCTACACTTTATTAGGGCATCATTGATACTATGAATAACAGCGTTGCCTCACTTTAGGCTTTTATTCGGCTACAGACCCAACAAACAGATTGGGTCTAAAGCGTCCAACTGTGCAATAATAAGGTATGGGACAAAAAAGTACCAAACTCTAAGTATAAAGGGACAAAATGTTGTAAGCATTGCTATGATCTCCCCCAGCGATCTATTATTGGTCGTAGCAGTTTTAATCCGGCAGCCAGAACGAGTTTCTGCAGGGAACGAGGCCGACACTGACACTTTCTCAGAATGATGTACACCCAATGCCTACTACGAATCCACACGTCTGCCGAGTTCTGGTTAGTTCCTCTTCTTGTCAGACACGATTAAAGAAAAACACATGTTAATCCAATGGGACGCAGATAGCAGTTTTTAATTAAAATGAAATTTTCTATGTTTTCGCTTATTGCGACAAAAATACTGTGTCTAGAGCCACAATTTTTGGCATGGAATGTCTTCAGGTAATTCAGATGTCCGTAGGTCATTTCCTATCATGTTCATGCAACCGTGTCAATGAAGCAAAACACATCCAGATTTGGCAAGCCTCCTAATGTCGGCAAACGCAAGCATTTTGAGCAATTTAACCAACCTTTAGCCACATTCTCGCATGCATTGTCGATAACAAACATGATAATAACACATGCACATCATAGGAAATGACCTGAAGACAATACATGTCAAAAATTATGGCTCTAAACATAGTATTAATAAGCGAAACCATAGAAAGTTTCATTTTGGTCTAAAACTACTATCTGCGTCCCATTGGATTAACATGTGTTTTTTTTTTATCCTGTCTGACAAGAAGAGGAACTAACTAGAACTCGGCAGACGTGTGGATTCGTAGTAGGCATGGGTGTGCTTCATTCTGCGAAAGTGTCAGTTTCGGCCACGTTCCCTGCAGAAACTCGTTCTGTCTGTCGGACTATTATTACAGACCGTCAAGTCACTCGTATTTATGTCAATCTCCCATAATATTGGTCTCCCATGAGTTTTGATGCAGTTTTGCTACCGTATATCTTGACTGCATTCTTTGAGGATTTCTTACCGATGCAATTCTATACCATTCAAACCAAGTATGTGGACAATTTGAGTCATATTCTTCTAGTGTACTCTGACGACTCTGTAGCAATATCTTAATTTTTTACAGAGAAATTTCACTGTCTAAAAAGTTTCTAAAAATGTTAGATTGTGCGGCATTTGCATCAGAAGGTATCTCAAATCAAAGACAGAAGTCTTGAACTAGACCCGCTGTCAGAGTCCAGACTGGCGCCATCATAGTTATCTTATATCCTCTCTAGGCTCCGATAGCTTTGATATACGACTTCTATGATTTCTATGAGTGAAACTTAAGATTCATACGATCTCATACATTTTAACAAAAAAAATTGTCATCACTGCCAAAAACGCATAACATGATTTCACTGATGCGAAAAAATGAGCAGACGAGAATATATTTAGTTGATTACCGTGCAAATAAAGACTAACTTCATTTGATTAGTTCTGAACAAACAATCATATTCAATTGAATAAGAGTTATTACCTTCATTTCAGCATTAAAGACAGTATTAAGTAACTAACTGTACGGAGAATAACTATATCAAAGGAAAATTGGAATAAGTTTCGAGGCATACTATCCTGTAAGCAGATGGTCATGACAAACGTATGAAATTCCTTCATTTCAGGAGCGATAAACAGAAGTTCAGTTTCTTATCAAACATCCATCCTGTTTTTTCACGCCATCTGCGTCATTTTCTCTCCTCTCATAGACCAACTCAATCGACGAAGAACAACGATCGCTAGCTACTTTGCTTTCTTTCATATCTTTTTGTTGTAGTGTGTATGGAGATGAGCGTATTATAGTGGAAAGGGACAGGAGTAAAATCTGATGAAAAAAGTTCGGCGACACTATTTCTTAATCGTCAGTGCTATCAAATCTCATTTGAATCATTAAGTTGACGATTATCAGGCTGGAGAGAAATTGGTACTGATTAAATTCTGATTCTAAATAAAGGAAGTTTGTTTGCTGTCGCGAATTTGAGAATCATGAATCATTCAATGGCAAAGTATATTAAGCTTCATTACATGTGACATGTGACATGAGTAATTCGGACAACTGCAGTGGGTACGAGAATTCCCATAATCCACCGCAATTGAAATCAGAATTGAATGTGGCCAGCGTGTCGATTCGAAAGACATAATTTCTTCGGCACAACTTAGCAGCAAGAGCAACCGGCGATATAGCCTTGGGGTAGAGTGTCCGCTCTTCGTCCGGGAGACCTTGGATCAAACCTAGGACGTTTAAAATAGGTGCACTCTGCATTCTTGTTAAACACTCAGAACTAAAAGAATGAGAGCGGGAAAAATAGCAACTCGGACACGTGGAGCATAGCTTAGGCATAGGCTCAGCGTCGAATTTGCCTCCGAGTGTAAACAATGTTTATTTGTTCATCTTGCCGGAAGCCACTGTCCACGATGCTCGACAGCTCTTCCTGATATGTGTGGACACCATGCACTCACGTTCAAGCGAGTTTCTTCTTCAACTCAGATATTTCGCTGTCTGACACGACAGTTTGCGAGAGACTCTGGCTGCATTGTGTAGAAATGACAAGTTGAGATCTAAAGTGGAGAAAGAGGCTGGTGTCAGTGGTTCATAGGAAGTACTTCAACCCGTATTGCGGTACAAAACAATGCAACAGGATGTAAGACTGCTGTTATAGTGAAGGTCAAGGCACCATCTTTCCTGTGATGGTTGATCTAGCTTACATTAATTTCTTGCATTATAGATCTTTTTAAATATATTTTTCAAAAGTTCATTTCAAGATTATCAATTAAAATTGTTCACAAATTAGCCGGTTACGATAACCAAGCATTAAATTTTGTGTCGTCGTTCTTCCGCAAAAATTTCATTTCCACCCCCCAAGGAGGTGTTTGACCCAGCCCGCGTTAAAAACCTATGTTCTAGAACAAGAATCATGAATTTCCTCAATAACTATCTTCGTTCACGAGTGATCTGTGGCAGATACATCAGCCAGTCAGGATCCAGCAACGGCTTTTCGTTGACATCAACTGTGTTGAATAAAAAATTAGATATCTGTAAATTTCGTTTATTTCTCAATACCGCTAAAGTGCGCTTCCAGTCCTTGCAAGGTCAATGACCGGTGTGAGAGACTGCAGACAGTGTGTCAGAGAACAAAGATTGTGCCTTAGCTAATTGTGTGAGCGTCACCGTGCAGCTGCATGCCCGATCGACCAGATGTTTGCTTTGAATCTTCGTTTTTAAGCAATTACATTATTGATATTCAAGAAATTTGAAGAGGGAGCATCTATGAGCCTATCTTCTATAGGCTGCACATGTAATTAGGAGACATTTAGATTTCTAGATGCTTCATGTGAGATACCATTAATCGTAGCTATGACATCATCCATGTCAGACCGGAAATACTGTCGACCAACATCATATGATCTACGTCGAAACGCAATTTACAGCGTTACAACCGGAAGTTTTACTGGATAGTTTGAATTTGAGTCAGAGTTGTCATTAAGATTTGTCCATTTGCCTATATCCTCTAAATTTCATTGATAAAATTTGATTGACTTTTATTTTAATGATTTTTCTTTCAGGGTCGGAAGACAAGAATCCCACTGGAAACTGATGATGTAGCATGTTTAGTAGCGGAGAAAGCTACAAGTACTAAATCGTGTCTCGTTGTTCACTCCAATTATGACGGCAGTTCCGGAGAACTGTCTTCCACAGTCTGAGGGTGTGCTCTACCTCTGTGTTCTGTAATCCCGTAATTGATTGGAAAGATTTCTTTTCTATTTGTATGATTTCACTCACACCCTATGTCCAGATTCCCATTCATTGTTTCTCTAAAGAACAGATAACTGTCAGTCGTCAGGTTTGTTAGCCTATTGGTCAGTCGATTTTTCTTCTCTTCGTATATTTATCAAAACTTCCACTTCCTTCTCCACTGTCTTCGCGTTCCGAAAATTGGCTTCTTTTTATTTGTCGATAATGTTCTTGTTTACAAACATGTACTAAATGACACCATTCAACTGACTAAATGTTTATCAAAATTATTGTTATAGATTAAAATGATCCTAAAGCAGCATGCTAAATTATTTTTTGAAATCAACATCAGATCCTCCTGGTTTCTCTCTCCTGCAACCAACTCACTTACTCTTCTATTTGTTTGTTCTCTCTCCCTCCTTTATCCTTCAACATTCTTCAGTGTGTCTTTGCAACATGTAAATCAATTTGCAAGGACACTTCTCTCCTGAAATTAACTTCGTTTGCTCTTTTTTCATTCATCTCTATTTCATCATTACCTGCATTCTCTTGTACTCAGTATTGTGCATTATCCATTTGTTTTCTCTTATTTTACTTGTAAAAGACCTCAATCCTGCCTTCTTGTATGTGTTCGTTTGAGTTAACCGTACAACTTCTATGATTTGCATAAATAAAGTTGCTTGTGCGGCGAATTGACGTTTTCCATTCCAATTAGAACAATCTCCTACAGTTTTATAAGTCTTGCGTAGAAAACATGTTTAGCTATGCAAACATCCAGAACCTCTGTTTTGAGTCAAATATCTTAAAAAGCATTATTACTAAGCATGATAAGCTCATACGTTGACAATGACAAACAGCGATTCAAGGAAAACAATAACAATTATCAAAAACAATTATTCGAATACTTTTAAGAAAAGAGATTTGCCATTAAGACCTAGGGCTTGATTTAATCGAGGAGTTTTATCATTTATTAACAACGCTTCTACTATACATGTACGAGTTTCGAATTCGCTACGTCCTGTGTATTAAACAGAAGAGCAATTATTAATGTCATTACTACAGTTTGGACATATGTTCCGATGTCTACTTACGGCTGAGTTACCTCTTATGTGTTCTTTTATTCTTTGATGTAATCTGCGTTGCGTTTGTCCCAAGTATTGGGTATCAGGATCAACCTGACATTCAAAATTATACACAACGCATGATCGCATTAGCTTATTTGTTTGATCTTTCAGACTAAAGTGCTGTCCTGCTTTACAAGTGTTGAATATTTTTTAACATCATGGTCCAATTTCCAAAATACTCCAACAAGTTTGCGTCGGAATTGTATTGATGTTTTACCTACAAACGGAAGTATCATAAACTTGGTACCCTCCCATTCATCTTTCATCGTTGCTTTGCCATCCGTACTTTATATTATTTCCAGGAACTGCTTTATTAACGAGTTGATGAAGTCAATGGGATATGAGTTGCTCAATAGAATTTTTGTAATATTTTTCATCCCTATGTCAAAAAGTTTACAGCTTGAGCATACATTATGCGCTCTATGCAACATTACTATCATAAGGGTACGTTTCCATTGGATAGGGCAGGTAGCATTATGATTAATTGGTAGACCTGTATACAGTGTATGTGCTTCTCCTAGAAATCGATGTGGATAGGCCATTGCCTTTATCAATTTCAACATCCAAAAATGAAATTATATTTTTACTTTTCTCTGCTGCAAACTTTAAATTGTAGTGTTGTGAATTCAAAAAAGAAGGAAATTTATATTCTCAATATTATCAGAAAAACGTAATATGTCATCGACATACCATCTCTAAAACTAAGGGGCAAATGTTTCATTCATCCAACTTTGCTTAAGGTTAGAAAGAAAGAAATTTGCTAACCTAAAAACCAATGGTGAGCCCATGCTAACGCCAACGATTTGACGATATACATTGCCATTTTAAGATAGACACCCATTGGCCGCAAAACCTAATAACTTTTTGAAAATGATTTTATCATATTGAGGCTTACTATTGTTATTTTCACATATAAATAAGATCTGTGGCTAAATCAATTACTTCTTTTACAGGTACGTTTGTGAATAATGACTCCACGTCAAAACTACATAAAAAATTGTTTGAGTAAAATTTATCTTTCTCAGCCTCACTTTCGTGAATGAATTGATTAGTTTAGCTAAGCATATACTTCGTGTTGCTTTGCTTTTTAATTATTTCGTCCAAATACTTAGCTAAACCGTATGCCAGAGTGCCAATGGTACTGACTATTGGTCTTACTACTTTACTTTCTTTATGAACTTTAATTGTACCATATAATTTACCAATTGAACTACGAGACGGTAGTATTCTCTTGAAAATGCTAATCGGTATTTTCGGCTTTCCATATTTGTTCAAAAAGTACGTTAAGCTTCGTTCATCTTAACATGCTGAATATCTTTCCAGATGGGTTCAGTGATTGAAAAGTCATTATTTCGGATTTCTCCATCTGTTTAATTCACACTCCACAGTACAGTAAAATACACGAGCTTTCGATTGATCTCGGCACACCTTAATCATGTGAAGCAACACCTTAATCATCATTGTGAATTAAACAGATGGAGAAATCCGAAATAGTGACTTCTCAATTCGTTCATCTTTACAGACTGGGTGATAATCTAAATTATTCAGGATACTAATTTTTCGAATTAAAAGTATCATTGACAAGAGCATCTATTTTTGTTGTATACTGTTCACTATCCAGTATCACCACACCGCTCGCTGCCTTTATCATACTTACAGATTTTAGTAATTTTATTTTCACTTAATCTACTGAGAGTGATGCGCATCTTTTTATTTTCATAGCTATTACATGATGCTGCTGCATCCTTTTCGAATTCTTTAGATATCTTTACAAATTCTTGCTGTATGTCTTTCGACAAGTTATCACATGTACTAAGTGATTTTTCAATTTCATATCGTAATTTATGTGTATCTATCTTTCTAGGTAGGATATGGTGTTTCATACCATAACGTGATGCCTCTTTTCACATACTGTTAATTCGTATCGCTTCAGGAGCTTCCCGTCTTTTTCTACTCACAGTTTTGTAAGTTTTTTTATTATGTGTGTCTACAACTTGTTTTAAGGAACTGTAAACATACATTTACAGTTTTATACATGCACATTTTTAAGACGGTATACTTTACCACATAAAGTTTAGCGCGCAAGCTATTTTTCTCAAGCTCAAGTTTTGTAATGCTTCTTTTGTGCTGTTTTGAAATGTTTTTTATATGATCATCAATTAATTGACTTTTATATTGATCTCCGTTGTTACACTAGACGGGAACTTGGCGGTAAAGAATTTTGACAATACATTGCAAAAATTTACACTTTTGAAAATATCCAATGTCTAGTTTCTGCATTTCTATTTTGTGCGTTTGTTTTTCAATGCGTCGTAATTGTTTAAGTGGAATACCTTGATCTCTGTTGTATTGGTGAAAACACATTTTTGCTTTTATATAACCACAAGATGATAAGTAATACTATACGCATAGCCACTCTGGTGATGAAAAAAAAACTGCAGTCTTGCTTTCGTACTTTTAATCTAGTCTTCTTCATTACATGTGTTCTCAAGCGCTTTCGCCTTCAATCGAGGCTTCTTCAGGAGAAATTTTTATGTTAAAATCGTCAGTCAAAATAGCATGTACCTATAAGAAGCATTGAGAAACGACAACATAGAAGCAAAAAACTATTTTACGAGAAGGACGGTAACTCACGTTATCTGGACAGCCACTGCACCAAGAGTGAAGACGTGTGCGTGTTACACAAATGTTAAGGAGTTGATAACAGTTCAGACACTGCAAATGTTAACGGCAATCGAAGCCAGCCAAGCCAGTCAGTCCAACAAGAATGCGAATTATTTTTGCGCAGCTGCAACCAATGAATACACATAATAAGCTCATACACTGACAATGACAAACAACGATTCAAAGAAAACAATAACAATTATTCGAATACTTTTAACAGAAGAGATTTACCACTGCGACCTAGGGTTTGCTTTAATCTAAAAAGTTTTATCATTACTATACGAGACTATACGAGTTTCAAATTCACCACGTCCTGTGTATGTTACACAAGACCGTTTGTAGATGAAACATCCATACCATTCCGACGCAAACTTGTTAGAGTATTTTGGAAATTGGACCATGATGTTTAAAAATATTCAACACTTGTAAAGCAGGACAGCACTTTAGTCTGAAAGATCAAACAAATAAGCTGATGCGATCATGCGTTGTGTATAATTTTGAATGTCAGGTTGATCCTGATACCCAATACTTGGGACAAACGCAACGCAGATTACATCAAAGAATAAAAGAACACATAAGAGGTAACTCAGCCGTAAGTAGACATCGGAACATATGTCCAAACTGTAGTAATGACATTAATAATTGCTCTTCTGTTTAATACACAGGACGTAGCGAATTCGAAACTCGTACATGTATAGTAGAAGCGTTGTTAATAAATGATAAAACTCCTCGATTAAATCAAGCCCTAGGTCTTAATGGCAAATCTCTTTTCTTAAAAGTATTCGAATAATTGTTTTTGATAATTGTTATTGTTTTCCTTGAATCGCTGTTTGTCATTGTCAACGTATGAGCTTATTATGTCCATTCATTGGTTGCAGCCACATTCTCTTTATTAAATGCAGACTCTCTAATAAACATCCCTCTCCTACCAAAGACCAATAGAAAATAATTCCTTGGAACAATGCCAAATAATAGTAGAAGCCCCATCTCTAGTAAACGCCCTCCAAACCATTCAAAAAGTAGACGTAATGCGGAACTGAATTACAGGTATAATGGCACTACAAAATATATACTCTATGACATTAAAAACGATCCACTTGATATAGAAAATCTCAATGGAAGTGGACGACTTTTATTTCATACTGCACTGACCAGGACGTATATGCATCAAATTTGTCATGCTAATATGAAGCAGCTGTCCATTGTCGATATCTTTGTTATAGTTGATGCATTTCAAATTCCACCTTTTATCACTATCAAGCAATTCTTTCTGACTAAATTTTGAAGCAAAAATGTCGCAATCAGAGTTTGTAAAAGGAATGGCTGTTGGAATGCTATGATGTGGAAAGAGTTGTAGGTTTGTTGGACGGAAGTTGGGTGTGTCACACTCCACTGTGAGCAGGTGGTGGAGTCGATGGAACAATGATGGAAATGTTAAAAGAAGGAAGGGATCAGGGAAACCGAGATTGACAAACAATGCTACCGATAGGAAGTTGGTTATCTCAGAAAAGCGCAATCGCTTTAAGAGTGTTCCTCGACTGGCCATCAGCTGGAAAGCTGCAGCAGGAATTGCATGCAGTATACGAGCAGCATATCGCCGTCTAGCAGAAGCGGGCCTGAGGTCATAACGACCTGCTGTAAGAATTCCTCTAAGTAAGTAATGCGAGAATTTCACACAATGACATTGTTTCACTGCCAATTTTTTTCTCCGCAGGTCTCGAACACAAGCAAAAGCGTGTGGAATGGTGTGAGCAGCATCTGTCGTGGAGCACAGAGGAATGGCGTCAAGTGATGTAGACGGATGAATTCCGTTTCACTTTGGATTTTCACGATGGTCGCATTAGAGTGCATCGAATGGTTGGTGTGAGGTATTCACCCTGCTGCATATCTGAGCATGACCGCTATGGTGGTTGTAGCGTGATGATCTGGGCCGGTATCTGGTACGGAGGTCGAACTGTCGCAGTCATTGTGAATGGGAACTTGAACGGAGAGCGATATTTATCGAATATCATATCTCCAATCGTCATCCAAACGGTAAATGAACTCAACCTCATATTCCAGGATGACAACGCTCGACCACACGGAGCTCATTGTGTAACAACAGCGATAGTGAGATCTGGAATTCGCATCCTCCAGTGGCCTTCACGCTCCCCCGACCTGTCTCCGATCGAACATGCTTGGGATGAACTTGGTCGGAAAGTGAGAGATGCATATGATCATGCGCCATCAACACTGACAGCTCTTTCAGAGAGACTCATCGATCAATGGTCATTGCTGGATCAGGACCGGCTTGATCATCTTTGCGACTCGATGCCGATGAGACTTCAAAGCTGCATTTCAGTGCGGGGAGGACATACTCGGTACTAATGTCTCCCATTTATTAAAATATCTTAAAATTCATGAGTGTGAGTGGAATAAAGTTCATATATTTGAGTGGAGTATTTTTTATGTCAGGCCGTATATATACAATACATGTAGTCAATCGTCGTCATCCTCCATATCTTCAACGCACGCTCGCATGTATACAGTCGAAGATAGAAATCAGGATATAGGAGGAATGCATATATTTCTCTACTCAAACCATAACCCTAACTATACTATCCATCCCCCCCCCATCCCACCTTTCTATATTAACAACAACACCCCCATCACCACAACCCACCACAACAAAAATTCCCCCATTCATTATATCCCACCTCCTACCAATCTTCAACAATCTCCCACTCTCCCTCACTAAACATACCAACCCCTCTCCACATCCTCACACTCATCACACACATCTACGCAAAACCACCCCACCTCCCCCCCACACCCACACACCCCCTACCCCCCCCTAACTTCACCACCCCCCCTCCAATCCTCTCCTCCCAACCCCTCCCCCATCCTACACCCAATAACCCCCCAACCCCATCCTCACACCCCCCCCCCAACTCAACCCACAACCCCCCCACACAACCACCCTTATCTCCAAACAAACCCCTCTCCCAACACCCTTCCCTTACCCCCAAACCAACACCCCCCCTACCACCCCAACCCAATCCACTCTCACCAATCAACCACCCACCCCAAACCAACCCCAAACCAACACCAACCCCCCCACAACCACCACCATCATACCCTCTCCCCAAAACCTCCCCAATCCCTACTCCAACTACCCACCCACTCATCAACAAACCACACAAAATCACTCCCAATACAATTCTATTTCATTACAAAACCCCCCTCCTATACCCGCATGTAAAACCCTCCCCAATACTAATAACACATCCCCCCCCCACTATCCTTTGATTCTTTTTTCTCACCATCCCCACCGTTCCCCACCATTTCACAATGACCGCCCGATCCCCAAGAAACGCCCCCCTAGTACAAACCCCCCTACTCTCATTTACCCATCATCTCCAATCGTCCTCCACTTCTGCCTCGCACGCACCATTTCCTCGCCATTGTATCAAACCCACTTAAAAATACCCCGCCTAACCCCGCTCCCAACCTCTCGCTTCAAAGCGATTTTTTAATCTGTAGGATTATCTATAAAGCCGAATGTGGCATAATCTCATATCCTAAGCTAGTATCGGTCACTTATGATGGAACAACTGTGAAATTGATTTTCACTCGCTTCTTAAAATGCTGCATAGAATGTAACCTTATTACGTTTCCTTTCTAAAGATTGCCACTAGAGGAATGCACGAATTCTATTCCAACAACTTCTGTGATGTTGATATGATCTTCAACTTTGAATTCATGGAGTAATGGCATCGATCAAATCTTTCAATTCGCAGACTTTTTCACATAAGTAACCACTACTCGATTTTCATGTCAATTCGTGTAGCGTTATTACGTTTGACCTTAATTAATCATTGCGTCATTTAAAGAAAGAATGGTAAAGCAAATCGAGCATGCAAACATTAATTTCAGAGAATCTGCTAGCCATTCTGTCCCGTAGATCGATACCAACCTGATAACATCTACTACAAAAATGTTATTAAAATGTAGTAAATACGTGCGATGTAACGTTATTACGCATGGAATTGCTCATATATAGACATATATATATAATTACAATATTACATTTCGTGGGAGATGTTTGCCTTGTACCTGATCGAGGATGAAAAGCACAACAGGAAATACGAACTGTGTCAGCGGCTCATCTGCAAAATGCATGGCACTGTGAAATCCGCTTACTTACACACATACGATAGCTTTCAAAGAACTCGTTCCTTGTTTGTTATACTCACAATTTCGGACAATATTCATATCAAGCATGCACAGATTTGATATGAAATCAATATTTTTTTGATTTTTGATAATTTTTTGTAATTTAAGCAATCATTGATGTTCCAAAACTTGAAAAAAAAACAATAAAACAAAACATTTTACCCGAACTTGTTTGATTAACCCCAGAAACCGTTATAAGAAATAATGGCAGAAAATAATTGACAATTTCCAAAATTGCTTATTTACTCACTCTGACTTCACTGAAACGATATTTTGAAATTTGAAAATATCTAAGTGCCAATGTGGGCATGGGTCACTAGTGACGCATTAACCCCAGAAATTTCGATAAAAGAGACATGCATCCATGCTCTTCGAAATGCCTAATTTATGCATTACGAATTTCGTAAATAAAATGACAAAGGACTTGCTCCTCAACCACCTGATTTAGTATTCCGAAAATACTACTACTACTCATAGACTACTCAAACATCTTTGTATACCACCATCAATGAGGTTTAGCAGTGGTTGAACCTGAAGAGGCATTTGCGACCTTTCATGAAGCAATTAAATGCGTCATTATACCAGCAAATTATCATTCAATTCGTCACTTGGTAAAAAAAACATTGAACCGTCTCAATTCAAATGTCGTTATGCAGTAGGCCTTCTTGCACTTTGAGTGACACTCTGACTTCTAATTTTTTAGAATAGTATGTACTAACTTACTCTCGCTTCAAAAAATCAAATACAAGGTAATCCCATTTTTATAACTCGAATAAGCAATTTTGTCTGTTATGATAACAATAATTTATTTCTACCACCGTAGCTGAGTGGGTCACATGTGACCCATCAATATTTAGGAACTCCTCTTGAAGTAAGGATTTGGTGTAGAAACTTCTCCTTTGATATATACATACTTAAGAACATTGTTCGTCTACATGCCAAGTCTAGTTTTTATGAAATGGCAACTAGCATAAAAATAGTCATCTTTCCTCAAAGGCACATTGGAGAGCGAACCAAAACTTGATGCACACATAATTCACAACGATTTAAATGAAATAAATCGAAAGTTCATTCAATATTTCCTCATATTTCATTGGCTACCAGATCGCTAACAAGGGTTATGTGCAAAAGAACTCCAAAAATTCATCGTCTTTGCTGGAGATTTTTTCCCTTGAACATCATCATTTTTATTGGTCACCAGTGACCTATTGGGCTTTCCAGAGTTCAGGATTGACTTGGCAAATATGATAGATGAATTCACCGACATACATGTATGTGAATCAATTGGATATTCCTGCACATTAGACTCGTCTAACTATTTTATGTGATAATGAAACCAAAAATTACTACCAAAAAACCAAATTAAAACCAAAAAACGACCAAAAATTACTACATGCAAATCACAGAACACTTGAACCATTGTTGATCAATTTCTTATCGCCTGCTGATACATCATCAAGGCATCAAGTTACAAACTAGCATAGCGAGGTTAATATACGGATTAAAATGATCAAGTAAACACAGCTAAGAACAGCCAAAATGAAATTTATAATATGATGAAGAGGCATATCTGCGGATGCGAAACTTTCATGCAAGTTGATGCCAAATTCACATACAATTTGAAACTCAATTGATAGTTTGACAAAATCTCGCATATTTTCAGAGATTTTGTATGCTTTGCATGCGAACGTTGACTTCCTCCTCCTATATGTGTCGTCTATGTTCGTATGTGTTTGGCACGTAATGATACGAATAACTTCTGTGATTGGCTGATTAAAAACAACACAACTTTGCATGTATTTGGTAGTGAGCGGTTTACAGTGGTAATGGCACATTTTTAATTACCTCTATATAGCACAACAAAAATGTATGCAACGTAACAGAAGAATCGCATTCAAATTTCAATTTCATGCATTTTGATCAATATAGATTCAGCTATGCGAGTGTGTTTAGAAAAGCAAACAATAGAAAGATCATTGGCTGTCGCTTTATGAATATGCTTCGCAACTTCAGAATCTTGCGGTCTGCCTTTGTAATGCTCATCAATGTGAGTGATCGGGTGTCTGCGAGTCTCACTAGGTTAACAATTGTCGCACTGCCAACATTTGAATCTGTAGACTAAATTACAGATGAGACTCGTAGGTACCGGATCTTTGTTGAGAAAAATGCGAATATTACGCACAAATTCATACCAATTTCACAGTAGTGGAGACAATTACAGTGACAAAAACGATGCAGGGAACCGGTTCTCCACTAGGCTACATGGGAAGACAGCTAGAGCCGATGCTGGTGCATCAAATTTAGTCACAAATTTTCGCGCTTGAGAATTTTGTTTAAGTTGCGGGGAATGACCGCCAATTGCATCTTTAGGTTTGAAATCATCTTTATCTTTGTGAAAAAAGTATGCATGCGGTTCAAAAAGTTGATCTTGAAATAATGCAATTGTGGCCCATTCTTGAGTTTTATGTGTTCACGCATAGGCCCTATTTAATGTGCTTTTGTTCTTATAATAAGCTCGACGGGCGAAATTACAAAATGTCGAAAATATATTTTTGCCGAATTCTGCGCTGTTCGTTTTCCTTTGCAGAATGTGGAGCAGCTTACAAGAATTCACATGTGTTGTTTCTGATGTCAATCTCATGAGTTAACAATCCAACACGTAAAGCAATTTCTAGTTAATTGTGCGCTCCCAGTCGGAATGAATTAGAAGTTTGAGGAACTCATAGGAATGTATAATTGAAGTACTCTCTTCTGGCAATTAATTTGCAATTAACTTTCGATCAGATAAAGATGATTATGTTCTTATGATTTATGTTGCTATAATTTGATTCAATCAGAAGTTTATTGAGAAACAGCGGTTGCTGAATCAGTGCAAATCAAGATCAAATTGAAGACTTCGTCTCAATTTTACACGACGACAGAATCGGAAGCCTTCGTTCAGCACATTTCATTGCGTAGATTTGATTCGTGAGATTTCAGAAGATCTTCAATTCCCTAATAACTTGGCGTAAGTGCCATCCTTTCTTCAAAATGCAAATCTAGAGATACGGGAAAATTGAAGATATATTTGCTGATAACACCCGTGCTTTTCTCCTCGAATCTGGGATAATTAGAAATGTACTGGGGTTTACATCCCATCAAATAAATTGCAGCTGCATACTGTCATGCATTTGCGCACTCGAAGGCTATATTTTCTCACGTCATCATATTTTCTTGATATTTCACTCTACTCATATATCCCCGAGAGTAGAAGATATCAATTCACATAGTGATCTTAGATACGCTGACACGAAGCCTTTTCTATTGCGTCACTAACTGTTGTGGCGCTAAAAAACACTCTTTGGTATATAGACTCAATCAATGGTCATAGCCAACTATTTATTCTCGCATGAGTGTTGTAATTCTTGCGTCTCTTCTTGTTTGGGTTCAGAATCTTCGCTCAACAAAGTCTCTGATTGTATGTATGCTCGATTGCTGTGTATTTCAGAGTCATGAAGTGATTTTTGCAACTTATTCCTTGTTTTTATCTACATGCAAACTACCGTCATTTTATCAAGCTTACTGAAGTCGCCGTTTCCAATACAGTGCCTGCTAATAGAGTTGAGTATCCCTTAGACATCAAGTACTAATCATAGATGTGTCTGATTACAAGAAGTTCACACACACATGGTCGTTTGCCTTCATTGCTGCCACTCCATCCAGCTTAAGGAAGCATCAGGCCTACTGTAATGTACATCTCTGAACGTAAATACAGCTCACGGTTTAATATGCTGCGATACCCGGAACAAGTTTGAGATAGGCAAAAGCAGTATTTATTTATAATTATCACTGATGAATGTTTCATACAACAACTTCGTATATATTGAATTAAGCATTTGCAAAGGGCTGCACAATCAATCAATATGTACAAGTTAATGAGGCTCTCAAGCAAGCATTAAGTAAGCAATGCGATATCCTTTGCTTGAACAGATTTATATGAGAGAGGATGCTACATGCTATTGCTCGCAGTAGCTTACAGTATTAGTTACTATTATGTTAGCAATATGCTAACAGTATCAGCTTTTTTATTTTTAGATGTGAATTTCCCGTTTATTCCGCTTGACTCTGTTTTTGCAAGTCTACCTTATTAAGTCTAGATATATTTTTCTGAGTAATGATGCTTTTCATAAACTTATGAAAAGATAGTAGTTAAATAAACAATGCAAAGTAATAATTTGGAAATTGCGCTATGAATGAAGGTCATGCCTTACGAAATGGTAAAGGAAAGCACAATATGCGGTCGGTACCTGAAGAAGAAGCCAGATGCATAGTTCTTTTGTCCCTTGTAGCTAAGTTGTTTATTATTCAGAATTACTTAAAGATTTACTTTCAGATTATAAAGAGCATTTCTGATTGCATGTCTGTCGTAATTCGTTGCATAGGATATTGTAATGAATGACAGAATCTCGGAATGACATAAGAAAGGCAAGAAGATGAGCACACTTGGATTTGAATTGTGAGATAAAATTGGAGGCGATAGCTTGTGAATAATATCATTCATCATATTGGCTTTCTATGCTTGCTCAGATCTGTCTTTGAAATTTTCAGGAAGAAAAGAAACCGAGGCATGCTGTCTACTTGTCCCATTAAATGCCATTTTGGAAGATGATACTCAGTCAAAGTAGCCACTTTATTTTCATTGAAGTAACCACGGAAGTAGAGACGTAAACTGATGAAAGCTGCAAGATTTCTTGCTGATCATCATCAATTTAGTTTTCAAGAGGCTAGAAGCAGGGTTTCGAAGCCGGAGACGACAGAAAATACCCCTGCTCCAGCTTGAAGTTCCATGTGTGTATGAATTCAGCAACTTTGCGAGAAAAAGTGATATTTGACAGTGCATAGCTGAAACGAATGTAAGTGTGTCATCGTTGTAGGTAATCGCTGTAAGCCTCACGAAAGCTGCTGGCCTTTATCTCTTCCCTGTACATAATCTACTGCGAATCATAAATTTATCTCAAATGAGAACGCGGACTCTATTCTTTAAGAAATGGGTCTCATCCTAAAGCGCTATCATCCGCTGAAAAGCTCTTGGCGAACAACATGCGCATGCATTCTCGCCTAAAATTTAATATAGTTGTTATTGAAGCACATTATTGGTTCTTAATAATTCTTCTCTTAAAAATGCATGGTTATTTTATTTGTCTTCAATTTCAGCGAAATTCTTCTGAAGAAGTGCTTTTGATATACAAAGAATTTTGGTTCAACAGTGTTGTTTTCGATTACGAGCGTATTTAATCGGCAACATCTTTCGGAAAGTTGAGTTTTTTAATATCCTAGCATGAAGAAAGCGGTCCCCTTGCCTAATTTATAAATGAAAAATGCCACAAGGATGTTGGTACATGAACTGACATACATTTATGAGGCTGTGCATATTAGAAGCATTAATTAATTGTTATTAAGTCTTTTAGCCCCGATTTATGTACACAGAAAGATTTCGTCCTCACTTTGTCTTTACCGTGGTGAATTTTATTGTCTTTCATTTCCTTTCTCTGCCTTTGAATCTTTTGTTTGGGGTAGCGCGCGTTCATCAAAGATTCCTATGTCAATATCGTGTAGATTTACGCATCAAGTGAATGTACACGGAGTGTACTGAACATGTGAAGTCATTCCGGTGTGTTCGCCAGGCGAGAACCGGACGAAGGGCCTCGCGAATATATGTCATGTCATCTACCAACATCTTTCTGTCATTTTTCATTTGGAGAACTCTGGCTGTATGTCCATGAGTTCATAAGGTGCAGGTTCCGACCCCCTTTTGGACTGCCTACTTGGTAGCGCTTGTAGATCGTGCCCCCTGAATACTACATTTTCATTCTCGCCGGTAGTACCACACTCAACCACTTGATTGATAAATACATGTATTATGGGCTCGAAGTGGTTGAATCACCTCCTCCAACCGCAGAGAGAGTTTCTGCAGGGTGCGAGGCTCAAAATTGAACTTTTGAAGAATGAATGCAATACACCCGCTTCATGACTGCTGCGAAACTGTGCGTCTGCCGAATTCTACCCGGTTCCTGGTCTTATCAGATAGGATAAATAATGCACACGTGCATCCAACTGAATGCGGACTGAAGCTCTTGCAAACCCTTTCACTGTGGCCGATGTGTCTAGCAGAATACCTGTTTTTCATTAATAATGCATTACTCTGGGAAAATGAAATATTTGTACTCGTCTGTAATTAAATGCAAAGAGCGGTCATGATAGGGACTAAATCAGATACTTCAATCAGTCCCCTAAAAGTAGAGGCAATTTTTCATGGCTCCCTTTGCGAATCAGCTATGTCATTTGTCATTAATATTTTTGTATCATTGAGTATCTTCTGGTCATTTTCTATCCTGTATGCGTTTATGTCTCCGATCGGTGATGTATACGGAAATGTATTTAAAGACAACAAGTTTCAGACTAAATTCAATTAAGATGTTGTGTTTGACGGCAAGAAATATTGTACATGCCCTAGAGATAGCTCTACACTTACCACAGTACCTAGTAAGTCTCACTTAATCACAGAAAACACAACACAGACAAATGTTATTTTACCGAAAGTGTCAGTCTGCTTCCCATGTGCTTTCTTTGATCTTGTCTGACAAGAGGAGGTGCCGCGTAGACTTCGACAGATGCGCAATTTCGCAGTAGTCATAGGTTGTGCATCATTCTTTTAAAGTCTAATTTTCGGTCTCATGTTGTCGCAGTGTCTTGGGTGGGAGCCGCAGCCACCCGGAGCCGACGTAGGCAGTCGTAGCCAGAGCCAGAGCGTGGTATCTGGATCAGGCCTCCAAAACCGTGGTTAAGAGTACAATCATTGAGAAGTCACCATTGTGAGATGCTTCAGTTCACTCTGTACGTATTTTTCTAATACTTTTTTAAACGTAATATAAAATGAGTAGAATGAAGTCCTCAGCATGTTTCATCATAAAGTTTTGGTCTGAATGTGGATCCAACCAGATCATGTGCGTCATGAAGTGATAGATCGGTTCCCTGAGGCACTCCAAAGGTGAAGTCTTTTGTCTTGGCATACGTAGCTTTAACCATCTCTCTGTTTCTTATCATCGAAAAATATCAGAGCTTTCATCTAGGAAGTCTTAAATTAAGTTGGCACTTCGAGTTTTCATGTTAAAGCCAATCGAATACTTTGCTGGGATTAAATGAAATGGTGGTCACTCTTTCAATACAATGATGATTTAGTTTTAGTGGTGAGTTAATATTTGAGCATAAAAAGCTGATGAATCATCCTCGTAGTCAAGCTAAGAACTATCAAACAAGCTTGCAAAATGGTCCTTGCTGGAGCTAGATACAAATTCCTTGACTTGTCTTAGAACGACTTGGCTTTTTTAACTCTAGAAGAGCCGAACCCGTCAATTAACGATTTTAGAAATTAAAATGTTCCTAATTTTTTAACCAGGTGTGGTTTCCATTTTCCTTTCATGACCTTTTTTTATAGCAAATAGTGTACCTGGGTATGACATAATTGTTCGCTATTGATGAAAATCTCAGTATAGCTGATGTAAGCTAAGGCTGAAGATGAGTTCTCTGATGATGGCCGGCAGTGCTGGTCGAAAGATCTCGGCAATTTGAAAAGAAAAAAGTGATGTTTTTGTCTTAAGGCTTACACCAGCCATCCTGGGGTTTTCACCAATTGCGAACATTTTTTATGTACCGGGTGTCCCAAAAAAAGTGACGAAAACCAAACGCTCACAATATCGTCAATTTCCATTCGATTGAGCTGACTTTTTGCATAGAAATGGAAAATATCCATAAGTTTTTGTCTGTAAAGTATGAACCTTGAACATTGAGTACTCTTAGAGAAAACCGGGTATAAACACGAATCTTGTGTATTTCCAATGGTAGAATTCAAGATATCGGACATAATGATATAATGATTTCCTTTTCAAGAAAATGAACATTTATTGCTACTACTACTAAAAACATACTGTTGACTAAGTTTTCACAGCAGCAGTTGATGAGTTTGAGATCTCCACAGCTGTTTTGACGGTCTAAAAGTGTAGCAATTGTGGCTCTGTGTAGGCCTATTTTCGATAGGGATGAGTAAATTTGAAAATTGAAAAAAATGTGAAGGTACCGCTGCATGGAATAAGTCAATTTAATTGAAGTTAACTGTCTGAGGTTATATGGCGACAACAA
Source organism: Prostheceraeus crozeri (assembly GCA_907163375.1). NCBI lineage: Eukaryota > Metazoa > Platyhelminthes > Polycladida > Euryleptidae > Prostheceraeus > Prostheceraeus crozeri. Next base: position 197,511 of record CAJQUW010006306.1, on the reverse strand, counting down.
GCACCGTAAAACCGCTTCCTAGTACAACAGATACTGTGCTAAATGTCGTTCAATTGTAAAAACACTACATTTTGGCATGTGTTTACTAAGAAGGCTGAAAGACATTCAAAAGATTAGTTATATCGATCTGCTTGCTACATGTAAACATCATTCTTTTACTAGAAATCAACTTTCCCAATGCTTGACATTGATTTAGGCAGGTAAACTAAGAATTTGTAGAAGGGGTCCACTGGCCCCCTTCAGGTCTCAAGGGGTGTGAAAAAGCTTAGGTCTTTGGGGGTTCTCTAATGACGTCGGTGTTGCTAAGACTCAACAAAATTCGTCGTATGGAGCGTTGCTCGCCTAGTTAAGTTGTTTGCGGTCTGCCGTAGGGAGTTAACGAAAATCCAACTCTCTGCGGTATGATGTACCTACAGTAACGTGCGAAAAAGATCTGAATCTGACTGATGAAATGGAGCAAAAATATTCACATTCGGCAATCAAAAATAAATAGGTCTAATGAATAAATTGTAGGCTATTATTTCCATTTGGTTTTATGTAGTATAGGTGTGTGATATTGTAGTTCTTGAGAGAATAGACCTTGTTCAGTATTCTCAAGCAGAAAAGAAACATAAACAGTGGCCTGCTCATTTGGAGTCAGGGGACAACACATAACATTGTACAAAATAGTCACATTTATACACAAAAGACTAAGACGTCGTATAGACCAAAGAGAATGCGTTGTTGAATGATCGAATTCAAAATATGACTACAATCCAAAGCGCACACTGTAAATCATGAAGTCCTGCATGAATTCAAGAACGAATCAGAGCACTGAATGAAAGAGTGCTAAAATTTCGAACTTAAATTCACAGAAGTACTAAGATGCGTACTAGGCATCAAGATGATGAAAAGGGAAGGACAAACAAGCGTGAAAATTTGACTGAGCCAGCGAAGGCCATTCGAGCTCGTATTAATGCATGTCTTGTATTATGTCAATTGTCGATAATTGCAGAAGCATCAGTCAGTCAGCACATCATGAGTCAGTACTTCAGGGTGGATAATGATATTAAGAAGCGCACTCCATGATTTCTATAGCGTGAATGGTGGTGGGTAGGACAAAATCGATGCATTGATCGGAAAGCATCACTACATTGCCATAACACCACTTCACAGTTCACAGCGCCGTCTCCATTGTCACTGCTCGTGTTGGCTTGCTTGATGTGCTTCCGGCTTCTAGCATCCGTCTTCCTCCTCCGAGGACGGTTTAAGAGGAAAAGTTCATTTGTTGCCAAACTATTGGTCGCAGTCGGTGAGGTAATTAATTGCCCATATATTGTGGCCTTGGCGGATACGGCCTTCATTTTCGTTGTGATCCATATTAATTAAGGGGTTAAGGTCGTAATCCTCCACCTTGACCCAATCAGAGTTAAATCAGAGTTTGCCTTCTCTTAGACTGGCTACCATCCAAGGTTAATATGTGTCCAGTCCGCCAACGCCTGGTTATACCGCCAGGTATTCGGTCGCCCCTGAAGCCAATTCAGTGCACAACAGTGGGACCACGATAAGGAATGGCTGCAGACACAATAGGGAAGGAGAGGTCTCTTGCAAGTGTACTGTGCACCTCGACAACTCACTTCTCCTGGTTAGGAGAGGCCATTGTATTCGCGTCCTAACCTTGTTAGGCAAGATGCTCTGCTTGACTCTCCCCTTAATAATCTATGGCTCGTCAAATTGCCAATGTAAATATTTTCTTCCCCTAGAATATCGTCGCCTTATGTTATTCACCAAATTATTCAAATCGTAAATTAGTGATCATTCTCATCTTCACCATATTTCTCCGGAAATCAATCCATCCTCAAAATCTCTTCGAATGTCTGAATCAAAGTGACTTTGGTCTGAATGCTCATCAAAAGTGAAACAAAATTCATTTCTCGTCACCATGACAAGCGAATTTAACTGAGGTTCATATTGAATTAAGTGTTGAATTTTTTCCATATTAATTATTGACTTTTTTGATTTATGTAACCGACTTCATTTTTATGTCGGCCTTAAGATTTTCAGTATTGAGGCTCGCTTGATGATACAATATATGCCCATGTATGATAATATTCCATGTAATTGATAGCCTTGGTGGCATAGTTAATACATTCTCACAACTGCTGAATTTGATAGCAACAGTGAAATCATTCGATGAATCTCAATCTATCTTCCTCAGGCAGAAGAAAAGAGTTTCAATCGATACCGAAGCATAGGCTAACCCTCAGCTGTGTAATAAAAACTGACTTCGTTCGTCGCCTCAAATCAGAGTCATCCAAAATGTGTGAATACGAGTACACTGTAAATCGCTCAATACCAATCACATACGAAGGATGCATACCAAAATATTTTTTGGTATATTTCTGTATTCTCTTGGTATATAGTTGTATGCTTTTCGAATGTTTTTTCAAATGTGGTATGCTTTACATACTAAAGCCATACCAGCACAATGTTAAAAGAAAGCATAAATCATGTCCAAAGTATGTTGATTTGAGGACTTTTGTCAATAAAGATCATTCGTATTTCAGTGTAAAACATTCAATCACAGATAGAATAGTTCGTATCGCTACATACCAATCACATACCAATCACATACGAAGGTAAATGAGATTTGGTATGAAAAACATACCAGATCTCTGTAAACATACGAGAATCTCGTATCAGATGTTAGTTTCAAATTGTATGTAATTTTGGTACATGTTTGTATGTAATTTTCGTATCCAGCGATTTACAGTGTATAGGCAATAATCGTACTTTTCGAATTTCTGGTTACGGACGGGTATATTCCCCTCAACTTATCAATGAAAAGATCGAATAATTCAGCACAATAAAGATCACGAACACTTTTATCCTGTTTTACACAATAATTTTAGAGCTTATATGAAAAATGGATATCTCATGAGACTGATCAAGAAATTTCATTAAGTGATGCAAATATAATTTACGTTTGCAGTGCTATTGCATTATGTTGTATCAGACAATCCAAATGAGCATCCTGCCTGTATATAGGAATTTCTGAATAATATTTATAAAATCCATATCTCGATTCTACCCTGCTGCATGCGGCATAATATTCTGAGCTTCTATGGACTGCTATGGCATTAAAAAGCAAAGCAACAGATGTAGTGTTTTTCTTTGTTGCTGCCTCTTCGTTCACGAATGAATAAAATCATCTCAGGAAGTAAAACCAAAATCAATAGTCAATCCAGGTATCAACGTAACGCTTTGTGTTATCTGATGAACTGCTCCACTTGGAAAATGGAAGATGTGACCTAATATTTGTAAAATAATGTAAACGGACCATGCTGTCAAACTTTTATCGATTCTCCTACCTTACAATCTCATTGTACATCGATAAGGCATACATCATTCAAGAGCTTGTGTTCTTAGGTTTTCAATGAGCCATTGTGCATCTGCATCCGTCATTGGTTAAGGTGGACAGAGGTCAAAATGTGAAAATCGCCACTTTTAGAAATCTCCAATTTTCAATATAGAAGCATTTGAGCATAATAATAAATGAGATGATACAAGGTGAAAAGGTTTTCCCTAAGCATTCCTTTGATGCATTACTCGTCGAAATCGGTGTACTTTTAGAGAAGATATGATGTCCCAAATTCATTGCATAATTTTCAGTTTCTGCTGATTGTTGAAAGTATGTTTACATCTTCCGACGCTAACAATGTCATTTTCAGGCTTTGAATATCTATGGTGTCTAGACTTCTGCATCGGCAGATCAAAGTGTTGACCCAAATAAGTTGTAAACAAAATTTCCATTCGATTTCGAATTCATCTTGTCATGATGACTGATTTGAAGCTTATGAAAGTCTTTTTGAATGGCACATGCTCTTTTGTCAGAAGGGTAGTACGAACGACTAGGTAGCCGAACAGTTGGCGTCCCAAAGATCACCGTCCATAGATGGAAGAATATTTTGTTCTCCCTCGCCAGAAAAGTTGGATCCGGTCGGAAAAGAAAGACAAGTTTCCGAACAAATCGGAGAATTATTCGCTTGGTAAGAAATAATCCATCTCTGTCATCAGCCGAGTTGAGGAGTTCACTTCGACAGCCGACGGTTTCTGCCATAACAAAGAGATGTCACCTGAAAAGTGAGCACTTCAAAAGCCGTAGGAGACCATCTGGGATTGAATTGACCGCGAACCACAAGAGCTTGAGGCTGAAGTGGGCGATGCAACATTGCTACTGGCATTCTCAATGGAATCGAGTTGTCTGGAGTGATGAAGCTTCTGTCTGTCTCAGAAGTCGCGATGGCCGTTTGAGAGTTTGAATGAAGTCAAGTTATGCAATTCCTCATCATTTAACTCTGTCTGTGAATCAAGGAGGCGGAAGATTGTTGATTTGGCCTACGATATGGGTGAACGGCCGGACTGAACTCCACATCCAAAGGGAGAACATGAATTCCGATGGATATGGGAATGTTTTGTAAAAGCAAATTCTTCCATTGTCCTCCCAAGTGGGTGATATTTCCTCCGACTGGATCTACATGGACGACAACGCCACTTGTCACAGAACTTTGAAATGGCCCGCTTGCTCACCAGACCTCATTCCAATTGAAAATGTCTGGAGTCTATTGAAGGGTGGTGTGAGGCGATCACTTCTTGGAGATGGTCTCTCTCGACTTGAAGCTTTGCTAAAGCAGGAGTTGGAGAGTTTAGATCAAGAAGCAATCAACCGCTTGATGAAAAGCATGCCTTCCCGGATTCGACCAGTGATATAACTTTCTGGTGAGGTTACAAAATATTAGTGATCACCAGCGAACGTACCATGGGCCTTTTTAATGGGTGACTGGCTCTGAGAGCCACCGAACAACAAAAAAACATTTATTTCAACCTTTATTTTCATTTCTCTGCCAAATTTGCATCTGTCATTGACAAATTTTCATTAAAAGAGACAAAATTAGGTTGTCCATTTTTTATCATCATCACTTTAGGAGTCCATGATTTATTTCAGTGTCACGGCATAGCGATCTAAAAGTGTATAAGGAATTGATTGAATTTACGAAATTTGCCCTAAATCAGTCTTTACTACTTTTAGTCCGATGTTAGAAAGGCAAATGGCGAGCATTATCCTCCATAGACTTCAAGGGAAATTGCAGCAGAATGCAGCTCATCTTTAACAATTAATTCAATTGGTGCTTCTCACTATTTTCTGATCCTGAGTTCAAGGAATCGCGGCAAGTCTTAGATGCTGAGATGAAAAAATTGTCACGGATGGCCGACTCGAAACCTAAACGAAAAGCAGCGTGAAGGAAAATCACTACTGAAGAAGAGGAAGATTTGTGGAAAAATGGAGCACTTGGATACTCTAACCCCAAACAGTTGCTAAGAACATCACGACTTGGAGTTCGGTGAGGCCTCACAACTGCTCTTAAAGAAGGTAGGGAACTTGCAGAACTTGCTATATGTGGAGAGGGTATCAAAGAACAAGAAATTTGGTTTGAAATGGTCGAGAATGGATCGAAAATCCTCGATCCGATGAACTCCATGACAGGTGTCCACTTTTCTTGGTTAAGGGGTACATTTCTCAAAGACCGGAGAGCAACGGCTTGTCAGAAAACAATGCATTTTACTTAGCCTGCATTTCAAATCTTAAGGGCAAGTGTTGGTACAAAGCAGGGCTGTGGAGCCGATGCGTTATCTCATCGGCTCCGGCTCCGGCTCCACGACACTGATGTGAAAGGCTCCGGCTCGGCTCCGGCTCCGGCTCCGACTTCAAATTCAGGTTCTATATGCTGGTTATCCTGGATCCGTTGAACGGGTTTTTGGATAACGGTGTGGCCTTTAGAGGCTTGCTACAATCATCAAATTAGTTTTCATTAACAAACAACGACTTAAGTTAATAACAAAAATGATAATAGCCTAATATAATGACAAATAACATACTTGTCATATATTTTTGCATGAATTGACTATCTCTGAAAGATAAAATAAAGTTATAGCCAGGATTGGTTAAATTAGATAAAGATCTCCCGCACTGGCTAAATATAAATTGGCCTAGCCTGCAACCAGTCTACTACGAGGCTACATTAAATAAGACCACATGAGTGATGATGATATACCTAATTAGCCGTCACAGGGGCCGAATAGTAGTATAAGTTTTTTTACAAAGCTTGAATATGAAACTGGATAGCGTATGCCTCTAAATAGCTTATAGGGCCTGTATCTACTCGAACATGAAAGGGTATCGGCTATATAGCCAAATATACCTTATCAATAAAGATATCAATTGCTTTATTGAATATTAAAGTGTATATAGGCTAGCTTAGGTTGTTATTGTTATTTGTTATTGCCTTTATTCAATAGTCTGTTAGTCCATGAATAATATGATCGGTGGGTAGCCCACGACTCATCATCTGTAGAAATTGTAATTTAGATAGCCTCATTGCAGTGTAGGCTAGAAATGTACAATTGAAAATTATACTTAAAAAAATTAAAAATATCTAATTTAGGACAAGTTTTGTAATTCTATGCAGCATACTTAATAAGTTAAGGCCTAACTTACATTATATTAATTTCGTATTTTTCATTATGGCGTAAAGTTGCACTAAATAATTCATCAATGATTCATGTATATTATTATATTCAATTTATATATAACACATCGCCACTATTCCTCTGATGATGATTAGGCTGATGAAACTGAACTCGGAGTATCACACAGTATGTTGCAGGGTGCTATGCATAATAAAAATTTGACTGCGAGCACCGAGCAGAAATCCCATCTACTTTGCTAGCTTTCGAATGCGAGTGCGGTTTAATGTCACAGACAATAGAAAAGGGAGGTCAAAAGGCGCCTTTATTGAGAGCGTCTCAGTCTTTTTTTATTGTTTACATATAAGTCAGCATGATATCACCATAAAGTGTTGACAGACGGAAAAAATAATAATGAAAATTCTTGAAATCCACAGGTCTATGACATTTGGGGAAATATTATTACACGATACGGCTCTTGTGCAATCCTCCCCCCCCCATTTTTTCTCTGGTCAAAAGATGCAGCACCATTGGATGTCCGTTTCAGCATCACCGGTTTGAGTGAAGCATTCCGTGCTGTTGTAAAAATCTACGTGGGTAATTGCGATGTCATGTTCGAAAACTTCGTCAGCAAGTCAACATTGTAATTTGCCTTCGGGTTTTTCGCATTGAAATATACCCTTTGAATTTTGAAGTCAAAGGAAATTCATTGTGAATGAGATACCTTTAATTAAAATAATAGGGCGCTACTAGAAGTGGCTGGGGATCGCTTATTGCTATAGCCATGTGAGGACTTGTAGTCAGGTCATTCGTGTGAGTGTGAAGAGTTATCCCTCCAATCAAAATTGATCAAATTGAATAACCGATTGTTTTGAAAAATGTAGGTGGGGGGATTGCACAAGAGTCTACAATACAATCTAAGGAAATTGGCATTGTCACAGATACCAGTAGCTTCTGCCAGTAGCCATACCGATAGATGATAGCCTACATAGTAACCGTATTAGATTTAAGACATTGCGCAAGAAATGTAGCTATATTATCTTTGCTGACTGAACTGGAAATGTGTACATAAATGACTGGCGACTTGTCTCTAGGAATCTACAATCATCTAGTTAGCATGCATATAACAAGTCTTCAAATTAATGGATTTTGGAGAATACGTTGTCAATATGGAAATTAGTCTTACGAAACATATGCAATAAAAAAATATTACACATGTGTGTAAATATATAATAAATATAATACAAAAGAAGGCGGCAACTGCAAAGAAAGATATCGTGGAGGACAGATCATTGGTATACTTAAAAGACATATCTTTAGATTTCAAATGATTTAATTTTTTTATGATGCCAATTAATAACATTCAAAATTCTAGATTTATATCAAAACTCAAACTATCGGAGCCGGAGTCGGAGCCGGAGCCGGAGCCTTTGTGATAAATCGGCTCCGGCTCCGGCTCCGACCAAAACCATCGGCTCCTTAAGGCTCCGGCTCCGGCTCGGCTCCGGCTCCACAGCCCTGGTACAAAGCCAATCCTTTAGGAATACACAGTATACAGAGGACAGTGAGAGATTTGACATGCAAGAGTGTTCATCTGAAAGGAAGTTTCTGTCAGCAAGTTTGAGAAGAACAGCACCTAATCGCTAATTTGCTGATGGAGGAAAAAGACGGGTCAAATTTCGTCAACAGATGCTTCGTATGTCGAATCAAGCTCTTACGAACAAGATATGTCAAGAAGCTTATACCCACAAAGCTCTATTGGAACGATCCGAACATTCAAAGAAATTACCACAATACAAGGACCTGCAGGCAAGAAGATGAAAGCAAGAGTAATCGATGATACAAGCACTTTAGAAGTTCATGACTTGAACAAAAATTTACCAAAAGCCTTAAATGTTAGACCAGTTTTTCAGACTTTAAAGACAGCCATGTTTTTTCGGAATAAGGTTGCTGTTTCCTCTGATCTTAAAGCTAAATTACTTATTCGTACACTTGTGGACGGTGCAGCTACATCTATTTCGGAGAAACTTCCAGGCATCTTATTACCCGTGTTGATGAGCATTTGAAAGGCTATCGTGTTCCAACTGAAATTTCTACGCATCCACACCCTATAGACACGAATAACTTTAGAATAATAGCGTGCACTAACAATCACAAATTACTCAAATCAATTTTAATCAAAGAATCAGTAAATGTAATGAATAACAGGGACGGATCCATTCCTTTATTGTTGAATTTGTAAATAGCTAATGTATCTTTTGACATCCATGCACATCACAGCGTCTAATGATTGTTAAGACAATTGATTTTATTGATTTTACTTGCACTGTTGTAGATCGTTGTTGTCCATTTTCATATCATGCCATTTTTAAACTGTAATCAAATCATCCATCTCATATAAAAGCATTGTTGTTCGATTTTGTGTGTAGGCATTGAGAAAGGAGTTGTACACTCCGAAACGCGTCTGCAACCAACATTGATTTTAACAGAATCAATTTGTTTTGATTTGAGTATATGGAGGCCCATTAAATGAATATATGTATATACAGATTGTTTCATAAAAAATGGATCACCCTTAAACATCGCCTTAACTTCAACTTTGTCTAACTCCGCCAAACTTGAACGAATTTCTCTGAAATTTGGAAGATATGTCAGTTGTGCTTACTAATATCATTGTTGGAAATTTCAAGCATGAATATTGAGTTGTTTTCCTGTTATAGATAAAAAAAGTAGTAGATAATTTGATCTTCATTTAGCAATGTTACACAAAATCACACCTCATTCTTATAAAATTACATTTGTTTCCTTTGTTATGTAATATGTTGTTCTACAAGCCAAAAGCTATCAAACAAAACAAAAATAAAGAAAATCGGTCAATCAGAGCCAGTATAGCACCATTATTCATCAACAATAATGTAACTGCTACATGTGATTAACTGGACTTCATGTTCCATAGCTTCCTGACTTCGTTGCGGTGGTATTGGCAGCACTCCTGATTGCTTTCAGCTAGAAATCTATCTCTTACCGGTTGAAAACAATACAAAGCACAAATGAACAATAACGAGATCGCATTCACAAAAGGCAAAGTGTCAGCCTTGCTAGAACTAGGGTTTTCTTTGCGAGCTACAAGCAAGCGACTAAATGTCCCTTACACAAATGTGCATCGATGGCATAATGATGATTTTCGACTCTGTCGTAAAGAGGGCTCTGGCCGTCCACGCAAAACATCCAAACGTAGAGACCGCCTAATTTTGAGATTTGCTAAAGTTGATCCAAGTCTCTCGCTAACTGAGATGGTTGCACTAGACTCGTCTATTTCTAAGTCCACTATTCGTAGAAGACTTATTGAGTCGAATTTCAAGAGCTGTAAGAGGCCCTCTCAGATCGAATTATCAGATCAGCATACAAAAAGACGTTTCAGATGGGCAATGAGTCATTGTCACTGGTGAAATCAATGGGATCGGGTTGTCTGGTCTGATGATGCATCACTCCGTCTGAAAGTGATGGTCGATTGAGATTATGGATAAAATCTGATCAGGAAATTCCGAGACATTTACATCGTCCCCGGGTACAAGGTGGTGCGACTCTACTGATTTGGGCTGGCATTTGGACCAATGGCCGCTCTGAACTTCACATACAGCAAGGAACCATGAATTCTGAACGCTATGTGAATGTTTTACGAATGAACATTGGCCAAATGACAGATCAACTTGGTGATCCATCGACTTGGTTATTTATGGATGATAATGCTACGTGTCACAGGAGTAGTAGAGTATCTTGGCCAGCTCGTTCTACTGATCTGAATCCCATAGAAAATGTATGGAGTATTCTAAAACGTAACGTTCGTCGTTCACTGCTACCTACGGATGGCGCATCACAACTTACGTCACTGTTAAAAGGAGAGTGAAGAAAGTTAGGTCAGTCAAAAATCAACGATATCATCGAATCAATGCCTAGACGAATTGGTAATGTCATTGACAATAAGGGTAGGGCCACAAAATATTAGCTTCCGTTACTAGATCATACTAGATCATATCATATAGTATTAGAACCGTTACTGTATCATAGCTTATCAGATTATATAAGGACATTTAAATATATTAGGGACATGAAATAATATGAAAAATGCTTTCTGTATCATACTTATGTTTTATTTAGTCAAATTTTAGGATGATCCACTTTTTATGAAACGGACTGCATATCACCTATATTCAGTATCTGGAAATATATAGCAAAAATGTAGACCGTAAAAAAATCAAAGTATAGAGCACAAGCGATTTCTATTTTCTTCTTCAGGTTCTTCTTAACAGGTAAGTGAATGAAGTGACTATATAAATGCACTATAGAATTTATTATTGTAAAATTTGAAATGCAAACGTGACATAGATTGTTCATGCACAGATATCAATGTTCAAGAATTCAGAGATGGCTTTAAGATATCGATTAAATAGCTTTCTTTATTTTTGCGTTCAATATCATTGCTAGAATAGAGCTTGTAAAATGGGAAAATATGAAAATTGTCTTTACCACAGAAATGTAGATGCTTGCTGACTTTTAGTTGGCGATATTCTCCATTACACATTTGCTGCTTATGTACCCGTACTCGTGTTCTAAGTGTGGTTCTCGTTTAATTTGATGGTAATGCCTCTGACCAAATGCGAATGAATTGTTAGATAATATAAGTTGTAAGGCACACAAAATGAATTCATGGGGAAAGCGATTATCTACAAGTTCAGGGTGCTTCTGTAGCCAATATTTGATCGTTGTAATTCCCAAATTATGGGGAATATTCGTATATTAGCTGATGACATCGAAACTAACCAATTTCGAATTTTCATCAATTCTTTCTGGCAATTTTTGTAAAAAGTCTAAATCATCTCGAATGAAGCTATGAACTTTCTTGCAAAACGGTTTAAGAATAATGTCTATGAAGTTGCTCAGTCTTTGGGTAGGTGAATTAGGACCTCCCACGATAGGACGAAATTTCAGATCCGCAGGAGAGGGATGAATTACATATTGAGAGTTCTGGTTGATAATTGCGTTTTTCAATTCCTGAGATTTATGAACTGTTGGTAAGCCGTAATATTGACTCTCTTGATAATCGAAGTCAGTGAGATATGCTTTTTCAGCTTTTGTAAGTTCATTGGCATTATCACTGTTAAGCAGTTGTCTGATTTTGCACATAGTCCGATTATCTTCAAAATTCAGAGCCTCTTTATAGATTGATTCGTCATTCAACATTTTTAAAATTGCATTTCCATAACGATATCCTGAATCAACGATATCCTGAAGAAATTATCACTGATGCTATAACAAAAGTTAAGAGTATTAGTAGAATTGAACTGTTTGCAAATAATGAAAGCAAAAAAGATAGCAATATTTTATCTTTTGTTCATACTTACAATCCAAGAAACCCTAACATCACTACCAGTATAAATTATGTGAATTCTACACTACAAAATGATATTACAACAAATGAAATCTTCCGAAATAAAACCTTTATCAACAGTAAACGCCAAACAATGAACCTTAAACGTATTTTGTGTAAATCAAGATTTTCAAATGATGAAACATATTCGGTCACTAAATGCAATGATAAAAGATGTGGCACCTGTGACCATATTACAGACGGATCCTCTTACAAATTCAACAATAGAACATTTAACATAAAATCCAACATGAACTGTGACACTAGAAATGTAATTTATGTAATAACATGTCCCGTTTTGTCAAGCATTTTACATCGGTGAAACGAGAACCACACTTAGAACACGAGTACGGGTACATAAGCAGCAAATGTGTAATGGAGAATATCGCCAACTAAAAGTCAGCAAGCATCTACATTTCTGTGGTAAAGACAATTTTCATATTTTCCCATTTTACAAGCTCTATTCTAGCAATGATATTGAACGCAAAAATAAAGAAAGCTATTTAATCGATATCTTAAAGCCATCTCTGAATTCTTGAACATTGATATCTGTGCATGAACAATCTATGTCACGTTTGCATTTCAAATTTTTCAATAATAAATTGTATTTCATTGTATAATATTCAATAATAATTGTATAATATTTCAATAAATTGTATAGTGCGTATAAGATATTCCATGATATTTCTGGGTAATATGCAAATAAATCCCGAGAGCCGAAGGCTCGAGGGATTTATTTTATATCACCCAGAAATATCATGGAATATCTCATATATTATACTATAATATTTTTTATGGGAGTTATTTAGATAACTCCCTTTGATTTGAATTGTAAATTTGTTTGTGATCAACGCATCATAGAATTCTTATTACGCGTACATATAGATCTACTTTGGTTGCATTGACAATTTTAGTGTAAACATTTGCCAGACATGGATGGTAAATGGGCATTGTCAAACCTCTGGTAGACCTCACTAATGGATTCATCGGCAATCACGATCGGAATATAATATCATATGATGAATTTGAAACTATTGAAGATCTGTTCCCACTACTAAGTGATTTGCAAAACCACAACACGAATTACAGCAGATTTGCCAACTACTCACAACAAGAGCTAAATGAATTGAATAAATCAGTGACAAACAAGAACACCAAAAAGCGCAATAAATGGGAAAATAAAATATTTGAATCTTGGAGAAAAGAACGACTGGATTATGTAAATTCAAACATATGTGACTTATGCGATGATGCATTATGCCAACTTATGACTAAGTTCATTCACGAAGTAAGGAAATCAAATGGTGAAAGATACCCGGGCAGATCTCTCGTGTCGATTGTTGCGCGAATACAATCACATATTTCGCTTACACGAAAAGTCGACTTCTTTCGAGATGAAAAGTTTTCAGCGGTGACAGTGAGTCTTGATTCATCGATGAGAATATCCACTGAAAGTGGTGCCAGTTTGAAATAGAAGTCGGCTGATGTGATAAGTGAAAAAGAGGAAAAATTATTATGGAACCATGCAATGGGGCCTCCGATGGACAGTCTTTGTTATATGCTCTGTTTTACCTGAATGGATTGAATTTTGCTCTTCGAGGCGGTGAGGAACACGTACATCTTCTTATTGAGCAATTTTCTTTTGAAGTTCGTGACGGCAAACGATGTCTAGTCTACCGTGAAAAACATTCGAAAACAAATTCAGGAGGTTTGAATAACTTGAGGCACAAAACCAAGGAAGTAGTACATTTTGAGAATGTATCGAACAGATCAAGATGCCATGTAACTTTGATGGAGCTTTTCCTCAGTAAACGACCTCAAAGCTCAAATCGCTTCTATCTGCAACCTTTAAAAAACCAAACAATTTATGTTGGTACACATCTAAGCCAATAGGCAAGAACAAGCTCAACAAATTTATGAAATCAATATGTGATCAAGCTGGAATAGATTCAAGCAGCAAAAGTAACCATTCCCTTCGTGCGACATGCGCAACAAGACTTTATCAGAACAACATTGACGAACAACTCATCATGGAACGTACGGGTCACAGAAGTCTGGCAGGGGTCACATGTTACAAAAGAACCGCAGATACTCACCTGGAAAACTGTTCTGCCATTCTCGATGGAACAACTCTATCCAAGGTTTCAAAACCGCGTGGAAGTGGAACAGACTCTCTCATATTCAATTTCAACAATTGCAATGTCGTGATCAATAATGGTACGAGTACCGTTAAAAACAATTAGACATTGCGGTGTGATAAGTTCTCATGTTCATGTATACACGTACATTGTTGGCATATTTAGAAGTGGGTATCCACATAGATATCCATATGGATATTTTAGCTGTATTCCCTGTTTGATAATAGAAAATACCATACACATAGACACTTTTGATGGAATTCCATTGAAAATAACTACCGGAAAATAGTTAATATCATGGTATATTAAACGTTTAATGTACTGTACACATTACATCAGTGTTATAGAAACATAGATTTTGAAAGTCAATTGCTCTGTGTCGATTGAGAGGTTAATTTAGGTTTCGTTGTTTCAAAGAAATTCGCTACTTTGTTTTCGACTATGATTGGAAGCAAAAACAATGTAAATCTAAAACACCCGAAGCTCTTCGACCGAAGACAGCGTCAAGGCTAATCAGTCTCGTGCCCTACTTACCTTTACTTTTAATAAAATTCGTAATCGACGAAGTGATTTACTATTTCATTTTTTTCTGTAAAGCGATTTTTTGGTGCTGTTTTTCCAGTAATCAATTGAAATTTGTTTTTTTGATTTCGCATGCTCGACAAATCATCTTTAACATGTTTTTGTTTACCATTTCTTGATCCTGCGACATGATGCAACATGATAGATTTCAAGCGTTATGAAATATTTCATTTTCACTTATCCCTTGTGCACGGAAATGATGCAACAATTTCATTTCATACATCAAATATTCAGTTCCTGAAGTAAAAACAAAACCAGTCTGTTTAACAATCACAGGAAGCAACATAAAAGTAATTTTCTAGTAGCCTTAAATCACAATTCCTTACATATGTGTTCGCAGACACTGATCAGGATGTTGGATATCTGCGCGAATATTCATGTCTCAACCCACACCAATCCGGCAGCTGTGATGTTTCTTCCCCTACAGACTAATTCACATGGTAGGCAGAAAGTTAATACCTATCTTGAACTGTCTCTAAATCGTGAAGTGCTTTTCAGGTTATACTCAAGCTTCTTCTATATCAAGCTTTGTCATTTTTCTCTTCGAAGTTTCATAGTTAGATTCTTAAAACTTTTACATTTCTAAGATTGAAAAGTTGACAATTTTCACCACATTTTGAAAAACAATTGCTACAGTAGCATAGATTTCTAAAGACAGTGCGTTGAATTTGTCTTAACTTGTGTTCAGTTTCAACCGAATGAAATGGCAGACCGGCTAACGTGTTCAAGTGACTGCTCGATATGAAGGCTTCCAGTCAGTTGTTGCCGTGCAACGATGGTCGAAATTCATCCATGGCCGCCATGCTCAACTGAATCCGCAGATAGTTAAAAACTGCCACTTACATCTGATTGCCGGTAGTTTTGCAGCTGATGCCCACAGGAGTGGACCCCTTTCAACTTTCAGTAGACCAGAGACAGTTAGCGTTGTTCGAGACATGTTCACCATAGCCCTAAGGTCAAATGACGAGCCGTGCTTTAAAGCTAGCAGCGAGAGCTTTGCGGCCACATGATGTGCGGTACAGCTTGATTGCCGCCTGTTTCACGCCACCACTCGAGCTTTGAGCTGTGATAATTGAGAGAAAAATTAAAGCTGTGACAGCTACCACAGCGCAGCTGGAGCTACTAATGTGGCCGCTCCGAACACATACAAGCATTTTCACAGCGCGGCTACAGCACAGCTCAAAAGCTCGTCATGTAGCCTTACACTAAGTCCGGGCAAGTCAACTCGAAAGGCTGCGTGCGAATCCGATCTTTTTCGATACGCAGCGAGAACAGCGCTGAAAAAGGAGCTGAGGTGGCGAGCATGGAAGCCCATTATTGTCAGTCATTGTCGTCGGCGGCTACTGACAATCGTCGTGAATATGGAACACGAATGCTCAGTTGGCATGAAAGAAATCCAAGCTTCTTCCACAATATTTTGTGGAACGACGAATCAGTGTTTCATGTTGGGGGCTTCGTCAATCGTCAAAGCTGCCACTACTGGGCATAAATGATTCTAGGATTCGTGCAGAGAAATTTCAATCAAGATCGAGTATGATTGTCTGGTGTGGTACGACGGCAGAAGCCATCGTGGGTCCTTTCCTCCAACGTGATGCGATGAATTCACAGCGGTTAGGTCGCCGAGCTTCTCATTAATGGCCGGCCAGAAGTCCTGATTTGACCCCATACGACTTCTTTCTTTGGGAATAGGCAAAGGAAAAGGTTTATCGTTCAAAGCTAAACACACACTTCCTGAGCTTGAGGACAAAATTCAGAACGATTTTTCATTTTCTGTGCCTAAGGATTTTCTCACGCAGTCAGTGGACATCATGCCTGATCGCTGTCGCACCTTAGTAGAGCGATCAGAATTTCTTCCATTAAATGCTTTAATTAGAAAATCGACTTTTTTTACTCAGCTTATTGAAACGTTAAAAAACCAGATTTGTACATTCACATGTATGTAGCAAATTTTGTACAATTTGTGTATTCACATGTCCTGCATCTTTAAAAATTTCAATTCACTTAAGATATATTTAAAACTTTATCTTTAGAAATCTATGCTATTTTGTCAATTGAGTTTTCAAAACCTGATAAATCTGATAACTTTTCAATCACAGAAATCTGAAAGTATTGAGAATCTTACTATGAAACTTTATAGAGAAAAATGGCAAGGCTTGATGTATTAAACGATTAATACATTATCAATTATACATACAATTATACGATAACAGTACTTAACGATTTAGAGACATTTCAAGATGGGCGCTAACTTTCCGCCCACCCAGTATGTCTGTATCTAAGCTATTTATAGACTAAAGTATCTGATCAATTTTTAAGAAGCCAAATTTCTGCAATTTATCCAATAACGCGCATAATTGTCCTGTGGATGAGTCCAAATACTTTTCTGAAAGTATTTTCTCTTGTCTATACACTGATCTGTGTTTCAGTTTTCTTACCTATGATTTTGATACCAAAACTTTCAATCAAAGAAAAGTAATTGTGTTTGACAATTTTTTATGTGGTAGACAGCTGTTCAAAGATGCAGCCAATAATCATAGTGAATCCCCAAGAGGAGATCAATACCTTTCAGATGATGTATGATACTTTTGTAATCAAATGAACTGAGTGGCTGCAGACACTGAGATAGCTCAACAGTTGTAGTGATGTAACATTAATTTTGCTAAAGAGTGTATACTAGCGATTTGGTACCTTTATGTAAGTAGTATGAAGCTCATTGGATATCAAAATGAACAGAAATTTACAAAAATTACAAAAAAGTTTTCTTAATTAAACGGAAATTTAGCTGATTATCAAGAAAACTTCATGAACCATTCTACAGCATAATGCCAGTCTTCATGGAAAAGATGAAATCCCACTGTGCTTCGGAGAAAGCTTTCAAGTTTTTATTCATTCATCGGTATGATTTTATAATTCATTAAATTGAAATAAGAGAAAACCTCGGTTATCTGTGGCCACGCTTGTTCTCTAGGCAGAATACACCAAGAATGTGAAGTGCATCAACAGGACATGCGTTATAAAGGAAGTTGCAGGTTTTCCCGGACAAATTCATTTCTACGTCATCCAACTTTAAGATACAGCATGCAGCTTCAATCAACGTCAAGCTACTTCAAAGAAGCGTCACAGATTTCTATGTTAGATCAAACAAGTTCAAGATACGCCACAAAACTTCCTGATAGCGCTCGCATGTTCGTGAAAAGCAAAGCAGGTTCAATTGTTAATCAATCAATTTCAATTATCAATAGATTCTATCATTTTTTGATAATCTGACATTGATAGCGTGAAATATGTTCATGTAACGATTGAGATCAAAGAATGAACCAATTTCAGCCTATTATTTGCATAAATCATAGAACTATATAAGTTTGTGAAGCTATTACACTGTATCTGAATTCTGTGTGACTAGCCTACGTTGTAGCCTGACAACTGACGTTATACCAATCATGAACAGCACAGACGACACATGGAGTGATGACACCACGAGTGCTTCTCAGTTTGTCCCGCTCTCGTGGACCGAGGCCAGGTGTAACTCGTGGGCGTTACTCGAAGATCGGCATTGATTTAAAGCAGCGACTTGTTGAAGCTCACGAAAATGGAGCTGATTGGAAGGCTGCCGCTGAAACACTCAACATAAAAGAGAGCACTGCGAGATCAATCATCCTAAGATATGAGGAAGAAGGATGCGTGGAGGATGTGAGATGAGGAAGAAGGGAGAGAAGCAAAAAAGCGACAAAGACGCCGTTATTGATCGCTGTGTGCGAATGATTGAAGAGAAGCCGGACCTGACCTTGAAGGCAATGAAGATATTTGTTTATTTTTTTCTATGTATTTAGGCTATCCACATCTAAACACCTTACCCTTTGAAATTGGAAATGAAAGGGGTTTCCGTTCCTAAATCATAAAATATTATTTCTGTACATGAATCTGCATACCCTATTTTTGAAATTGGTTGCACTATCTATGTTCTTTGAAATTGCTTGACGTATCTTGAACTTGTATGCATTATGATTGAACTAGCTCGGGAAAACCTGTAGCATTAATCATTAAGAGACAATAAAGTCATAGATATGAAAAATACGCGTCTTGTTGGGACTCTAAAATGAAAAAATTCATGTACAGTCAAGTTACTTTTCAATGAAAGTAAATAGTGATACTGAATAACTTAAAATTGACAGTAAAAGAATAAATAATAGACAAACATGTGCACGTAATCCTAGAAACTCAACTAAGTCGGAAAAGGAATAAACGGCCAAGCGTGGCCACAGATAACCGAAGTTTTCTCTTATTTTGATTTATTTTCAGTATTGCACCAATCAAAGGAATATTCATTAAATTCATGTTTCATTTCTTGAATCTGAATAATATTGAGGACCCATTTCCACCTTTTTAAAGCTAATTGTGATTATTGTCTTTGAATATGATATTTTCCTTTTTCAGTGGGAAGTAGTTTGTGATCACTTCTTAGAAATCAAGTCCTCTTATTTCTAAAACTGAGCGTATATTCCAGTACATGTAGTCACCAATCAAATTCTTCGAAACTGCAAAAACTAGCATATCTCATATTTCGTGCTGGGCATCTACTCAAGTTCATTTGATATAATCGAAACAGCATACACATTGGAGATTTAATTATAATACTGAGTTGCTACTGTACCCAGTGGGCTTACCCTATGTAGCGGAATAGATGTCATCTTTGGATGCTGCCAAAACACACCTACCCACACTGCATACCGTATTTGTAATGTCGGACATTCACTTGTAGTCCAGAAGCTACTGACACTTTCTTCCTAAATACGCGTACAAAGGGCTTAATAGCATGGATTTGTGGATATTGAAATGCTGAATACAAAAATCAAATTCTTGAGTGTCACAGCCAGTCGCTTTCGGTTATAGGTAGGGTTGAAGGATTCCTATTGGAATCCAATGGCAAAATTCAAGAAATATCTATGGATTGTGAAACACTTGACAATTTTCGAACATTTTCTTTGCAGAAACGAAACTTTTTGTCAGAATGCCATGAAATTTGAAACATGATTGAGTTCAGAATATCAACTTCTATATAAAGGATGAAGTGAGTCACATGATTCAGTATTTGATGCTTGAGAGCCTCTACAAAATGAGTAAATTTCATGTTTTGACTTAATTTTGGTGATTTGACTCATTTTGTAGAGGCTCTCAGACATCAAATACTGAATCATATGATTCACTTCACATTTTACATCGAAGTTGATGTTCTGAACTCAATCATGTTTCAAATGTCATAGCATTCTGTTAAATAGTTTCTTTTCTACAAAAGATATCTGTTGAATTTGACCACTGATTCCAATGGGAATCTTTTAACCCTACCTATAACCCGAAAGCGACTGGCTGTGACACTTAAGAATTTGATTTTTGTATTCAACGTTTCAAGATATACAAATCCATGCTAATAAGCCCTTTGTGCGCAAATTTAGGAAGAAAGATTCAGTAGCTCCCGTCCTATTAAACCAGTCTAGATTTAATTAGTCCAGATTTTATGCAAAAACTTATCATTTTTAACAGTTGATTGATAACAGTTGAATTTAATTTTTTTATTACTATACTTGTTCTGTCAATCCAGGCAAATCATTCACAAAGAATATACAATTCATGAAGGTTATTCAATAAATTTCGGACCTTCATGATGCTGGCAATTTGATGCCGAACTATTTTGCTTAATAAAAGTGTATTCATTGATTGAGCAATATCTTCACATTCCGAAGTAGTGGAAACCATTGACCTGCATGGTTACCTGCAGGCTGACTTGCTATTATTTACAACCAGATTCCTTCCCTTCCACATTAATGAATTCCTCGATATAATAGGAAAGAACTAACTACTAGGAAGGATTCTAGCAGAAAAAAATCCGATTTTGCATTGCTGCGATGTGTTGCCAGTTCATTTAACTGGCGACTTTGAACAGAAAATGATACTTCTATTTTATCGTTAATTGTTAAAAGCGCTCTGCAATGTTCAAAAGAGTTGTCAGACGATAGCATTTGTATGGTTTCAGTTGGAGCCGGAGAATATTTATACTCAACTCATGTGTCTCTAATAACATGTCTGTAGTGAGGCTAATTGACGCGTTTTTACAAAGGTGAGACACTTTTGTACATTTTAGAGAAAACTAAAGTCAAAAGGATAAGACAATGAAAACATCTTCAAAACTGCTGTCGTAAAAAAGATACTTTCGTCCTTTTACAAAAAAAATTGAAGGACCAATCAATTCGTGAGGAATTTATTTAGAAAATGAATCCTCTTTTGATATTTTATAAATAAAACCAGCCACGAAATTCATTAAGATCTATTAACACGAGGCCTTTCGTTCAATCTCAATGGGCACTAACTTTGGAAAGAAACAAATCTTAGATTCAAACTTAGATATAAAATTTGAATCATTCATAACAGATACTTGGGAAAATATAGAGATATCCATATGCATTAACATAATAGAAATCAAAGCATAGCAATACTGCAAGACACAAACTACACACCCTAGTACTCATAGAAAGCATAAAAATGAAAAAAGGAAGAAATCTACCCCACGGAAGGAAAACAATAGCTATAAAATCCTTTTGAGCACAAAGATCTGGATTCCTTCGTTTGATAATGAAGGCCTGTATAATTGAAAGAATATATGCATAATTCAATGTCATACCGCGCGCTCTTGTATATCACAGAAAACCTTCTTCTTGCATCAGTCGAGGAACCTCACAAACTTGGAGATGTCGAGTGACACTGCTGGATGGAATATTTGTCGATCTTGGGGAACACTTCTGAGGTTTATCAAGCCATTTTGGGACGTGTTCTGACACTCTCTCTCCATAACATCTTGTCGCCCTCCCAATATCCCTGCATCCACAAGTACAGCCAAATTGATAAATCACGTTTGTGTTTGCG
Source organism: Prostheceraeus crozeri (assembly GCA_907163375.1). Lineage (NCBI taxonomy): Eukaryota > Metazoa > Platyhelminthes > Polycladida > Euryleptidae > Prostheceraeus > Prostheceraeus crozeri. The sequence continues at coordinate 175,944 of CAJQUW010006306.1, read as the reverse complement.
AGCAATGGCAATTTATCTGTGAGAGAGCGAATCGGAATCCGACGAGATGTGAAGACTATTCTAAGTCCTGCACTTGGAAACAATTTGAAAACTCTTTCTATGTTTCATAGACATCCCTGATTCCTCCAAGTCCTTTCTGTCCAAAGTTAGTACCCGTTGAGATTGGACGAAAGGCCTCGTGCTAGTAGATCTTAATGAATTTCATGGCTCTTTTTAACTATAAACTTTGTTTTGGTTAGGAAAAATATTATCTTTACTCACCTATACACGGCAATGAAAGAAAGGTCAAAATCTACACATAGACTAGAATGATAAAGTCGGTTGTTTTTGCGGTATTGTGCGTTCCTGAAAATCAGACCACCCAATGATATCAAAGTGCAATCGATTTCAGATGCGTAGAAAGCCGACAAAGTTGTGTTGGACTTTAATAAGAATATTCAGATGCACAAAAGGATTTTCATACACATAAAACATTTTTCGAAGGTGAAGAAAGCTTGCCCAATTATGCTATTGCGGCTGCGCTTGTACTTTGTAAATGACAGGCATGACATCACCGAGAATTCGTCAAGAAACGAAAAATCGCAGACCCAGTTAAGAAATGAAAAATGCTTCTGAAAGTTTCAGGTAGGCCCTAGACATCAAGTCGCCTCTTCTGTTTGTCTAGAAGAGTAGCTTCGTAGCTATTTGGCAATGATATGACACAATCAACTAACAATGCCATAGAATCATGTCAAGATTCAAATTCTGACAATCTTAAATCACTAATCCATCTGCTCAACTGCTTTAAATCATTAAATTAACATAATGCCACAGCCACAGAATTAGACAGGTCGTCTCTCTTCTTCCGTTTGACTAGAAGGGAAACATTGGAACTTGTAACGCCAATGAAATGGCACAATCTGCTGACATAATACCATAGCAATCGAACAATGAGCAGCCAGTTCAACATTAGACACGTCAAATTGTGCGAAGTTTCAGTGACTGTCATCAACCGGATCACACAGCAAAGAGACATAGTCGATGTCAAATTCTACACGACTATTTTTCCTATCTTTGCAAGGCATTGAAAATTTCTTTTTGCCCACTTAGTAAGTTCCTGCATGTGCCATCGTTTTGAATCAGTTTGCACTTCTTGCAAAGTAACACGATTAAACAATCTAATTCTGTGGCCGCAGCATTCAAAATTTAAAACGTTTTATTTCCAAGACCGGATAACGTTACATCGTGATGGGATCGATAAAATATGTACAAATGAAATTGAATGTCGATGGAGATGTGATATTGATGAGCAAAATAATTACAATTGGCAATCAATTCTGCCAAAGATCATCATCAATCAAAAATGTTGCGTGCCTGGAAGAAGAGAATGTTCAGTATCAAAAAGTCTAACCACCTATAATTGATAATGCTCAGACTGCAGGCAGCTCTATCAAGCGAAAGTACATATGTTTAACTCAATTTTCCTCCGTGATAAATTCTTCAAATGGAAATATTATTCACACCGTTCGACTCTTCATGATCTATATTTACTGACTGTGTGTACGTTTAATGTGATGTCAATCTTCTGGTTTGTCAGAATTCAGGCTTGAATTTGCATTGCGTTCCTCGAGACTAGTTCTGGCCGTGACCTTCAGTATGAAGGAAGGTCATCTCTAGACCCAAACAAACAGACACGGCAATTTATCTCTGTGGTTACCAGTTATCTTGTTTTGTTATTGTGTTAAGACAAAAAGGTCTATTGAATCATTTAGAGTTTTGGGATGGGATTTCGCATTTTGATGAATTAGACCTGAGTTTACACCGCAAATATCAAATCAAAATCCAGACTTCTCTAGGATGACGTAAATTAATCATGATAATCATAATTCATGTAAAAAATCTCCGAAGTTTGAAATCTTTCTTTAATTCTGGATAGTACTACATTGCTGAAGAAACGGAATTTTTCAAAAATGCACAAATTCAAATTTTAAATGCTATTTATAGAATCATTTTATTTTTTTTTGTATTACTATGTTACTATTACCTGATTCTGAAAAAACGGACTCCCATTTCTTAATTGGTTCCGCTGCTTAGTTAATGAGATCTGAGTAAGAGAAGGAGGAAATTTGCCCCCAACGGGGTGAGGTTTTGCTAAGATAGCAACTCTCACTCTTACACGTTCGATGCTACAACTTCATAAAATGACCTTCAATGCACCTTGTCCAATATTTGACAGCTTATAAAGAAACGATTCAGAAAGAGAGGCTGTTTCCCAATTTTTATAAACTTTCATCATAGTGAAAGTTTTCGCTAATTAATCAATCACCCTAGTGTTGAGAGTGCTTGCTTCCACCACGCATGATGTCGCATATTGATTGGTTATATTAATGGTTCCATCGCATTGCCGATCTAAAATTGATTTGATTCCTGGAGCCCCGTTGGCGACTTGCACTGAACACATGTCTATCCAAACTGACACATAAGAATACATGACTAACATTTGCGACTTCAGCTATTGAAAACATCAACATTGCTTTCTACTCGACAAATGTTTATATTATGAATTCACATAGCAATCTCATCATTCTAGTGAGTGGCATGCGCGCTAATTTCCTAGGATATTTGACCTGGATTATATTGCACTGAAAGTATGATGTTTTTTACATTCTTGTTGTAGCCCTTCAACTAGAGCGCACTGTAGTTTATCAATTTCACGTCGAAGGAAAATAAATAATTGTATAAATTCGCAGCAAGATGATATTAAAATGCTAGACAGAGCTCTGATGTCTTTTTTGTGTAATGACATATTTTCATGTATCACATTGCGCATGGTAGAGATCAAAGACACCGATGCAACTAAAGGCATAGATAGCTTAACAAATAATCATCCGTGCATTTATCGTCGTTGAATGACGACTTTCGCATTTTACCTATTTTGACACGAATATTATGATATACTCAAATGATTTTAGAAATTGTTAGCAGACATTTTCATGAACCGGATACCGATATTGTATTAGGTGGGGTAAAATTACTTCATTAACAAACCATCAAACCTGTCATTTTGGCAGTAAACCTCAATTGTTGTGGAATGATGCAAATGAAACACCTAAATTCTATCATGTCATTCAATTGAGAAAATCTGTTCTCTACTAAACTTATTCCATAAGTGAAGACAATAAATGCTGCCCCAGAGCTCACCTTTACTACAACGCATTGCCGATTATTCGTCAGATACTCTGACTTTTGAAGAAATTGAAGATTTTCAATTGTCATGGAATGACGTTTTGGGTTTCCTACAATTAGCCGAACTTTTTGTCACAAATTCTCTATACAACAGAAGCATTGAAGTGATTACACGACATCACGTATATCAGCTCGGCGGTTGCATTGATGCATGCATCATCTGGATTCTCTACGGGTACACAATCTGTTAACTGGTAGGCCTATAACCATGCATGAAGTTAAAAAGAATGAAGTTAGAATCGAAGTCAAACAGTGTATCAAAGCAAAATAACACCCATTAAGAATATAAACTACTTTACTCATCTATAGGTAATTCCTCATCAAAAGAATAGAAAATTCAACACATTTATGTACGCACGATTCAAACGCAATACTACTAAATTAGGTGTTTTCATAATATTCGTTGCTGAAGGAACAGCGCGTTCCCTTTGGTCCTGACTGTTGAAGAGTCCGTCAACTCGGGAGATTCGGTTAACTAATGAATGCGCTTTTTTAGTGTAGTAGAATTGGATATCCTTTTCCACGTGTTAATCAAATCTCTACACGTGGATACACAAGTATTACTAGGTTAAAAATACAAATACTATCAAATACAGGTATTACTAAGCCCAAATAGTTGTGGTGAATTTATCCATCTCTCACACCTGATTGAAGTAACCCCGCTTTCGTGACGGAATAGCGCACACATTTGAAATTCTGTAGGTGAATGCGAGAACTCGTACGTGGTTCTTTCTATTTATTTCTGTATCTCCAAATCTGCTTCTTTGCTTCAATATTTTTCTCGCTCGTGCGCAGTGGACCAAGACTCTTGGCTGCTCTGATAGGCCTACTCTCTTCTTTATCATAGCGTGAGCTTTTTCTTCGATCATCGTAGTTTTATTTGATCCACCTTCTTCCCAATTCAGTCGAATATGTTGAACAGCATTTAAGTGGTAACGAGAGTTATAAAGTTTTAACGAGTTTGGAGTAGCCTATAAAGTTGAATATTCAATTTATAGCTGAGTGAATGAAATTGAGCCAAAACGCGCGGGATATTTCTGTCTACGCACACACCTATATGACACACCAGTCGTCTGTGGCATGTATGCTATCATTTGAGTTTTACGCAGGCTTGATTGAAGTCTGAAAGTTCTACTTGCACTGTTACACAATGACGCGTCATATCGCGACATTATTTATTGTCGTGAAATGACGATTTTGATTTTCCTTTAGATGACAAATGCGACAGCTAGCTGGTCTTCTGGCATGGTCTATGGCATCACACATGTTTAAAGTAATTAGGCATGCAATATGAATGAATTTCTTGACTGTGACCGATGCAATATTGAAAAATAGTTAAATAACGTCGTGGAATGACGATTTTCGACGAAACTTTTGAGCATGCAATTTCATAAAATGAAACCGACTTTTATCAATTTTTTTCGATTTAGAAGACAACTTGATGGTGTTCTTTAAAAATGATTTGTATCGAGTATCTTAAAATAATCGAAAAAATTTGATATCTTTTAACTGAATAGCTAAAAAAATGGCCTACTGCAAAAAAATCTGGAAATCGGTGTTACCGGATATTTAAAAAGAAATCTTTTACAAATTATAGAAATATGGATCAATGAGCTAGTGGCACAATTGAGCAAAATTCGATGTTCTAATTTTTGCTCTAGATGTTTACATCAAAATAAAATTACACCTCCGTCAACCGTTCAAGTGGACTCAATTTTATGGGTTTACATTTCAATTCATTTGAGTTTCTCATCTATTGATCAGCTGAATAATACAAGTGATTTGTTTGTAAAATAATCAGTTCTCGGTTCTTTCATGAGCTCAACATTCCTCCAATTGTTGAAGTTAATTATTTATTCGTTTATATTACTAAGTTATTGGCATATTTGACGCATCTTAAATAATTGTGTAACTGGATTAGGGACAATACAATGACAATCATTGCTTTAAAAATACATGTTTATTATTTCACGAAAGACATCTTGCTATAATTACTTACATATGTGCGTATATGTGAAATAATCTTACATATAGTTGACTTCATCAGTGAAATGTGTCAATAATATCTCTGTAAAAGTTTCAAAATTGCGGAAAGGTGATAATATATCTATCAATGAGCATATTTGAGCAGACCTGTTATAGATAGAAATTATCACTGCTATACGTGTACATTCTCTTTCATGTTATTTCTAACACCTGTAGATTTCCATCCACATCTCAATACATGAACATGATCATCTATATTTCTGATAATAATGATTCATTTCAATGAAAATAAGTTTTCAATCGTAAACAGAGTTCTTCCAGATCACATTCAATATACATGTTCGACTTTAAATGATGTCTACAGCAAATAACATATCACAGGCACGTGTAGAATATCATGATCATATTCTCAACAGAATTCGTGGATTTGAGGCTCTCTGAAAGCTGTTACTATTTTTCTTCTATCTGCTAGAAATAGATAAAACTTCTAAGTTTAAAATTCTCATTAATAGTAATGAGGTTATTAGCTATTAGTCCAAAGATAGGTTCAAAATATTGGAATAGAGCGCAAGATTTTCATACTGTAGGCCTACTGTCGGCTTCATTTAAGGTAGCAGTATGAAGTTTGATAAAGATCGTGCTGAAAAGGTAGCCAATATCTGATCTTTGTGCAAGTTATTCAAATATTGATGAAAGACAAAATTTTCAGTGGTGTTAGCAATAATATGAAAAGACTGATTTGTTGCAAAATGTAATAAACATGTCGATAATGGTCATAGCTAGACACCTACATCTTAGTGATATGGCCCTGAGGCCGAGTCCTCCACGTACCCGGTTCCATAATATAAAGGGTTCAAAAGAAAAGATTCTTCGGGTACTTCCAAGCGATTATTGTTGCGTGTGCGACGTTTCGCCCCAAAGGCTTAATCATGCACGAATGAAGATGTACAGCACAACATTCACATCATACGACCGAAGAAAATCGATCGAAAATCGAAAATGTAGTCAGTTCATGTATGTAATCCAGTCACTAATTTTTATCTGTGTACCCTTGAGAATGCTCAATAGACTATGAGCGAAACATTGGAATATTGGAAAAAAATTTCGTTGGAACGTTGGAAAAATTTTCGCTTTTATTTCTTTCTAAAATTGAAAAATCACATAAAAACTATACCGAAATCGATAAAAATATAAAAATATTCACCTAAGATGTAGGTATAAAGGGTTCAAAAGAAAAGATTCTTCGGGTACTTCCAAGCGATTATTGTTGCGTGTGCGACGTTTCGCCCCAAAGTCTTAATCATGCACGAATGAAGATGTACAGCACAACATTCACATCATACGACCGAAGAAAATCGATAAAGAAAATTATCACGTGAGCACATGTTAAGGTTAAAAATTCTACTGATAACAAAGATTAAAAGTACCATGAAAATTAAGAAAATCTTGAGGCGGATGTGCAAAAGTTCATATGGTTGAAAGATTCTTGTCTGTTCATAGCTTGGTTACCAGCATCATTGATGTATCTGCTTTCCAAGCTCCTTCTCTTCACATAACCTTTCAGATTTCGGTGCACGATCTCCCATTCAATATTCATTGAATGTCCTTTATGGTCAGAAACAAAGTGTTCCTTCACTGCAGAGGGATTACTCGACATTACGTGTTCCTTTATGCGCGTCCCTACCAATCTTGATGTCTCACCGATATAGTATTTCGAGCACAATTTGCAGGTTATCTTGTATATCAGGTTTTTCTCAAAACAGGAATCTTTCTCTTTTTTAGAAAAGTTACATGCACAGCAATCGGCAGAGCATTGAGGCCTTTCCTTAGGGGGGTGGAATCTCCGTTTTAAGCTGCTTCCGGAGTCGTACCAAATGTTCATCAGGTCATGTACACCTGTTCTTTTCATCAAGCTGGATATCTTCCGTTTCAAGACTTCATCAATGAAGGGGATTTTCATGTGGATTTTCTTTTCTTTATCCTTCTTCGATTTAGGCTTGTCTCTAGATCTTAGCTTTCTGTATGTCTTTTTGATAAATGGCAATGGATATCCATTTCTCACGAATATGTTAAAAATCAAATCGATGGAATAATGACGGTTTGCTTTGGATGTGGACCGTCTCTCTGCTCGAATTAGTTCCCCGATCAATATTCCACGTTTTTGAGAAATAGGTCCTCCCGCATTCCAAGGGAAAATGCAGCCACTGTTTATCTCCTTCGTGTAAAGTCTCGAGGAGAACGTATTGTCAAAACTTTGTTGTATTTCACAGTCGAGAAAGGGAAGATAGCCGCTGGTGCTCGGTTGGTCTATGGTAAATTGTATGGCTTTGGAGACGGAGTTGCACGTGTTCAACAGTTCCGCAGAGGAGATCTCTGCTGGCCAAACAATCCAAACGTCATCAATATACCGTTTCCATATAGTGTCAGGGGGTAATTGACTCAAAATACTTCTTTCCACAAAATCCATGTAAATTATAGCCAATTGAGGGCTATGGAATTTCCCATCGAGAGGCCATCATTTTGCTTATAGGTAGTACCATTCATAAGAACGAAATCATTTTCCAAAGCCATTGAAACTAGCGTCATGACATGATCGATGTCCATAGTACTCAAAATCTCATTTCTGTGTGAATGTCGCGAAACGAATTGTCTCAATACTGTGAAGATACCAGGTTCTTCCGTCACGAAACCTGCTACTAAGCAAGTGAAATTCAATTATGCTTTGACCAAGATTTCCAATAAGTACAAACCAAGGAATGAGAAAACTTACAAATGGTTGGAAAATTGTAAATGCTCAGAACCAATTCCTTCAAGTTGTTATGCTCTTCCCAAAGATCATAAACCAGGTCCCTTGAAAGGTCGACCAATTGTCGCTGCGTTAGACGCTCCATCTTCAACATTGTCAAAAGAATTGTCAAAATGCCTAAATGATCTTCTTTGTGATGTAGAAGCCCACATTTCGAATACAGATCACTTTGTACAATGGTTGGCATCCTTGAAGACAGATCCTACAAAAACGTTCAGTCAAGCATCTCTGGATGTTGTCAATCTCTACGGTAGTGTGCCTAGGACAGATGCAAACGGAGAACCTGTTATCTTCACAGTATTGAGACAATTCGTTTCGCGACATTCACACAGAAATGAGATTTTGAGTACTATGGACATCGATCATGTCATGACGCTAGTTTCAATGGCTTTGGAAAATGATTTCGTTCTTATGAATGGTACTACATATAAGCAAAATGATGGCCTCTCGATGGGAAATTCCATAGCCCTCAATTGGCTATAATTTACATGGATTTTGTGGAAAGAAGTATTTTGAGTCAATTACCCCCTGACACTATATGGAAACGGTATATTGATGACGTTTGGATTGTTTGGCCAGCAGAGATCTCCTCTGCGGAACTGTTGAACACGTGCAACTCCGTCTCCAAAGCCATACAATTTACCATAGACCAACCGAGCACCAGCGGCTATCTTCCCTTTCTCGACTGTGAAATACAACAAAGTTTTGACAATACGTTCTCCTCGAGACTTTACACGAAGGAGATAAACAGTGGCTGCATTTTCCCTTGGAATGCGGGAGGACCTATTTCTCAAAAACGTGGAATATTGATCGGGGAACTAATTCGAGCAGAGAGACGGTCCACATCCAAAGCAAACCGTCATTATTCCATCGATTTGATTTTTAACATATTCGTGAGAAATGGATATCCATTGCCATTTATCAAAAAGACATACAGAAAGCTAAGATCTAGAGACAAGCCTAAATCGAAGAAGGATAAAGAAAAGAAAATCCACATGAAAATCCCCTTCATTGATGAAGTCTTGAAACGGAAGATATCCAGCTTGATGAAAAGAACAGGTGTACATGACCTGATGAACATTTGGTACGACTCCGGAAGCAGCTTAAAACGGAGATTCCACCCCCCTAAGGAAAGGCCTCAATGCTCTGCCGATTGCTGTGCATGTAACTTTTCTAAAAAAGAGAAAGATTCCGGTTTTGAGAAAAACCTGATATACAAGATAACCTGCAAATTGTGCTGGAAATACTATATCGGTGAGACATCAAGATTGGTAGGGACGCGCATAAAGGAACACGTAATGTCGAGTAATCCCTCTGCAGTGAAGGAACACTTTGTTTCTGACCATAAAGGACATTCAATGAATATTGAATGGGAGATCGTGCACCGAAATCTGAAAGGTCATGTGAAGAGAAGGAGCTTGGAAAGCAGATACATCAATGATGCTGGTAACCAAGCTATGAACAGACAAGAATCTTTCAACCATATGAACTTTTGCACATCCGCCTCAAGATTTTCTTAATTTTCATGGTACTTTTAATCTTTGTTATCAGTAGAATTTTTAACCTTAACATGTGCTCACGTGATAATTTTCTTTATCGATTTTCTTCGGTCGTATGATGTGAATGTTGTGCTGTACATCTTCATTCGTGCATGATTAAGCCTTTGGGGCGAAACGTCGCACACGCAACAATAATCGCTTGGAAGTACCCAAAGAATCTTTTCTTTTGAACCCTTTATATTATGGAACCGGGTACGTGGAGACTCGGCCTCAGGGCCATATCACTAACAATTCTGATCTCCATTTGGCAACCAAGAATGCACGATGCAACAGCAACATCAAGTTCTTGAGACTCTGTCGTAAGAATGACATTGTTCCAAGAGGTTTGCGACCGAAGAACTTACTAAAGAATACTTTGAATTCCGACGAGGCCGAAGAACTGGCAATCAGGCATGGCAGACAGTGGCTACAAGTGGCATTGAATTCTGAATACAACCGACGATCGAGAATTAGCGCATATATCTTTCCTCTGCAAGAACGTGACAATGAACTTCTACGGGAAGCTCAGAGGAAATTAGAGCATACCAAAAGCCATAAGTTCAGACGTTTATTATCAGAAAGAGACACTCTTCCTTATACAAACCGACAAACCCCACAGGTGAATGGTTTCACGAATCTTTCCGAAACACCTATTTCTGAGAAAACGCGAACTTATTTGAATTGTGGTCCTACGTTTACTGACCCCAACGGAACAGTTTCCGATAAGCAATGGATGGAATGCAGTGCTGAACTGGATGCTGTTATTGCTCAATTGAAGAGAAAAGACATTTCTAATGATGCACTTGCTGAATTTTCTGGTGGTATGCGCACCTTACTTCAGAAGTCGTCTGAAATATCTCGTGCTAAGAAACACAGGCCTAATACGCTAACTCAAGAAATCAAAGATGATATCCAAAAGCTACGAGAGGATCTCGTCATACTTCCGACTGACAAGACCTGTAGGCTCGTTGCAATGCCTAAATATCAATATGATAAAATGGTGGAAGTGGCCACAATTAACACTGGTGCTTTTATGGAAGTGAGAGACACGAAACCTGCTACTAAGCAAGTGAAATTCAATTATGCTTTGACCAAGATTTCCAATAAGTACAAACCAAGGAATGAGAAAACTTACAAATGGTTGGAAAATTGTAAATGCTCAGAACCAATTCCTTCAAGTTGTTATGCTCTTCCCAAAGATCATAAACCAGGTCCCTTGAAAGGTCGACCAATTGTCGCTGCGTTAGACGCTCCATCTTCAACATTGTCAAAAGAATTGTCAAAATGCCTAAATGATCTTCTTTGTGATGTAGAAGCCCACATTTCGAATACAGATCACTTTGTACAATGGTTGGCATCCTTGAAGACAGATCCTACGAAAACGTTCAGTCAAGCATCTCTGGATGTTGTCAATCTCTACGGTAGTGTGCCTAGGACAGATGCAAACGGAGAACCTGGTATCTTCACAGTATTGAGACAATTCGTTTCGCGACATTCACACAGAAATGAGATTTTGAGTACTATGGACATCGATCATGTCATGACGCTAGTTTCAATGGCTTTGGAAAATGATTTCGTTCTTATGAATGGTACTACATATAAGCAAAATGATGGCCTCTCGATGGGAAATTCCATAGCCCTCAATTGGCTATAATTTACATGGATTTTGTGGAAAGAAGTATTTTGAGTCAATTACCCCCTGACACTATATGGAAACGGTATATTGATGACGTTTGGATTGTTTGGCCAGCAGAGATCTCCTCTGCGGAACTGTTGAACACGTGCAACTCCGTCTCCAAAGCCATACAATTTACCATAGACCAACCGAGCACCAGCGGCTATCTTCCCTTTCTCGACTGTGAAATACAACAAAGTTTTGACAATACGTTCTCCTCGAGACTTTACACGAAGGAGATAAACAGTGGCTGCATTTTCCCTTGGAATGCGGGAGGACCTATTTCTCAAAAACGTGGAATATTGATCGGGGAACTAATTCGAGCAGAGAGACGGTCCACATCCAAAGCAAACCGTCATTATTCCATCGATTTGATTTTTAACATATTCGTGAGAAATGGATATCCATTGCCATTTATCAAAAAGACATACAGAAAGCTAAGATCTAGAGACAAGCCTAAATCGAAGAAGGATAAAGAAAAGAAAATCCACATGAAAATCCCCTTCATTGATGAAGTCTTGAAACGGAAGATATCCAGCTTGATGAAAAGAACAGGTGTACATGACCTGATGAACATTTGGTACGACTCCGGAAGCAGCTTAAAACGGAGATTCCACCCCCCTAAGGAAAGGCCTCAATGCTCTGCCGATTGCTGTGCATGTAACTTTTCTAAAAAAGAGAAAGATTCCTGTTTTGAGAAAAACCTGATATACAAGATAACCTGCAAATTGTGCTCGAAATACTATATCGGTGAGACATCAAGATTGGTAGGGACGCGCATAAAGGAACACGTAATGTCGAGTAATCCCTCTGCAGTGAAGGAACACTTTGTTTCTGACCATAAAGGACATTCAATGAATATTGAATGGGAGATCGTGCACCGAAATCTGAAAGGTTATGTGAAGAGAAGGAGCTTGGAAAGCAGATACATCAATGATGCTGGTAACCAAGCTATGAACAGACAAGAATCTTTCAACCATATGAACTTTTGCACATCCGCCTCAAGATTTTCTTAATTTTCATGGTACTTTTAATCTTTGTTATCAGTAGAATTTTTAACCTTAACATGTGCTCACGTGATAATTTTCTTTATCGATTTTCTTCGGTCGTATGATGTGAATGTTGTGCTGTACATCTTCATTCGTGCATGATTAAGCCTTTGGGGCGAAACGTCGCACACGCAACAATAATCGCTTGGAAGTACCCAAAGAATCTTTTCTTTTGAACCCTTTATATTATGGAACCGGGTACGTGGAGACTCGGCCTCAGGGCCATATCACTAACAATTCTGATCTCCATTTGGCAACCAAGAATGCACGATGCAACAGCAACATCAAGTTCTTGAGACTCTGTCGTAAGAATGACATTGTTCCAAGAGGTTTGCGACCGAAGAACTTACTAAAGAATACTTTGAATTCCGACGAGGCCGAAGAACTGGCAATCAGGCATGGCAGACAGTGGCTACAAGTGGCATTGAATTCTGAATACAACCGACGATCGAGAATTAGCGCATATATCTTTCCTCTGCAAGAACGTGACAATGAACTTCTACGGGAAGCTCAGAGGAAATTAGAGCATACCAAAAGCCATAAGTTCAGACGTTTATTATCAGAAAGAGACACTCTTCCTTATACAAACCGACAAACCCCACAGGTGAATGGTTTCACGAATCTTTCCGAAACACCTATTTCTGAGAAAACGCGAACTTATTTGAATTGTGGTCCTACGTTTACTGACCCCAACGGAACAGTTTCCGATAAGCAATGGATGGAATGCAGTGCTGAACTGGATGCTGTTATTGCTCAATTGAAGAGAAAAGACATTTCTAATGATGCACTTGCTGAATTTTCTGGTGGTATGCGCACCTTACTTCAGAAGTCGTCTGAAATATCTCGTGCTAAGAAACACAGGCCTAATACGCTAACTCAAGAAATCAAAGATGATATCCAAAAGCTACGAGAGGATCTCGTCATACTTCCGACTGACAAGACCTGTAGGCTCGTTGCAATGCCTAAATATCAATATGATAAAATGGTGGAAGTGGCCACAATTAACACTGGTGCTTTTATGGAAGTGAGAGACACGAAACCTGCTACTAAGCAAGTGAAATTCAATTATGCTTTGACCAAGATTTCCAATAAGTACAAACCAAGGAATGAGAAAACTTACAAATGGTTGGAAAATTGTAAATGCTCAGAACCAATTCCTTCAAGTTGTTATGCTCTTCCCAAAGATCATAAACCAGGTCCCTTGAAAGGTCGACCAATTGTCGCTGCGTTAGACGCTCCATCTTCAACATTGTCAAAAGAATTGTCAAAATGCCTAAATGATCTTCTTTGTGATGTAGAAGCCCACATTTCGAATACAGATCACTTTGTACAATGGTTGGCATCCTTGAAGACAGATCCTACGAAAACGTTCAGTCAAGCATCTCTGGATGTTGTCAATCTCTACGGTAGTGTGCCTAGGACAGATGCAAACGGAGAACCTGGTATCTTCACAGTATTGAGACAATTCGTTTCGCGACATTCACACAGAAATGAGATTTTGAGTACTATGGACATCGATCATGTCATGACGCTAGTTTCAATGGCTTTGGAAAATGATTTCGTTCTTATGAATGGTACTACATATAAGCAAAATGATGGCCTCTCGATGGGAAATTCCATAGCCCTCAATTGGCTATAATTTACATGGATTTTGTGGAAAGAAGTATTTTGAGTCAATTACCCCCTGACACTATATGGAAACGGTATATTGATGACGTTTGGATTGTTTGGCCAGCAGAGATCTCCTCTGCGGAACTGTTGAACACGTGCAACTCCGTCTCCAAAGCCATACAATTTACCATAGACCAACCGAGCACCAGCGGCTATCTTCCCTTTCTCGACTGTGAAATACAACAAAGTTTTGACAATACGTTCTCCTCGAGACTTTACACGAAGGAGATAAACAGTGGCTGCATTTTCCCTTGGAATGCGGGAGGACCTATTTCTCAAAAACGTGGAATATTGATCGGGGAACTAATTCGAGCAGAGAGACGGTCCACATCCAAAGCAAACCGTCATTATTCCATCGATTTGATTTTTAACATATTCGTGAGAAATGGATATCCATTGCCATTTATCAAAAAGACATACAGAAAGCTAAGATCTAGAGACAAGCCTAAATCGAAGAAGGATAAAGAAAAGAAAATCCACATGAAAATCCCCTTCATTGATGAAGTCTTGAAACGGAAGATATCCAGCTTGATGAAAAGAACAGGTGTACATGACCTGATGAACATTTGGTACGACTCCGGAAGCAGCTTAAAACGGAGATTCCACCCCCCTAAGGAAAGGCCTCAATGCTCTGCCGATTGCTGTGCATGTAACTTTTCTAAAAAAGAGAAAGATTCCTGTTTTGAGAAAAACCTGATATACAAGATAACCTGCAAATTGTGCTCGAAATACTATATCGGTGAGACATCAAGATTGGTAGGGACGCGCATAAAGGAACACGTAATGTCGAGTAATCCCTCTGCAGTGAAGGAACACTTTGTTTCTGACCATAAAGGACATTCAATGAATATTGAATGGGAGATCGTGCACCGAAATCTGAAAGGTTATGTGAAGAGAAGGAGCTTGGAAAGCAGATACATCAATGATGCTGGTAACCAAGCTATGAACAGACAAGAATCTTTCAACCATATGAACTTTTGCACATCCGCCTCAAGATTTTCTTAATTTTCATGGTACTTTTAATCTTTGTTATCAGTAGAATTTTTAACCTTAACATGTGCTCACGTGATAATTTTCTTTATCGATTTTCTTCGGTCGTATGATGTGAATGTTGTGCTGTACATCTTCATTCGTGCATGATTAAGCCTTTGGGGCGAAACGTCGCACACGCAACAATAATCGCTTGGAAGTACCCAAAGAATCTTTTCTTTTGAACCCTTTATATTATGGAACCGGGTACGTGGAGACTCGGCCTCAGGGCCATATCACTAACAATTCTGATCTCCATTTGGCAACCAAGAATGCACGATGCAACAGCAACATCAAGTTCTTGAGACTCTGTCGTAAGAATGACATTGTTCCAAGAGGTTTGCGACCGAAGAACTTACTAAAGAATACTTTGAATTCCGACGAGGCCGAAGAACTGGCAATCAGGCATGGCAGACAGTGGCTACAAGTGGCATTGAATTCTGAATACAATCGACGATCGAGAATTAGCGCATATATCTTTCCTCTGCAAGAACGTGACAATGAACTTCTACGGGAAGCTCAGAGGAAATTAGAGCATACCAAAAGCCATAAGTTCAGACGTTTATTATCAGAAAGAGACACTCTTCCTTATACAAACCGACAAACCCCACAGGTGAATGGTTTCACGAATCTTTCCGAAACACCTATTTCTGAGAAAACGCGAACTTATTTGAATTGTGGTCCTACGTTTACTGACCCCAACGGAACAGTTTCCGATAAGCAATGGATGGAATGCAGTGCTGAACTGGATGCTGTTATTGCTCAATTGAAGAGAAAAGACATTTCTAATGATGCACTTGCTGAATTTTCTGGTGGTATGCGCACCTTACTTCAGAAGTCGTCTGAAATATCTCGTGCTAAGAAACACAGGCCTAATACGCTAACTCAAGAAATCAAAGATGATATCCAAAAGCTACGAGAGGATCTCGTCATACTTCCGACTGACAAGACCTGTAGGCTCGTTGCAATGCCTAAATATCAATATGATAAAATGGTGGAAGTGGCCACAATTAACACTGGTGCTTTTATGGAAGTGAGAGACACGAAACCTGCTACTAAGCAAGTGAAATTCAATTATGCTTTGACCAAGATTTCCAATAAGTACAAACCAAGGAATGAGAAAACTTACAAATGGTTGGAAAATTGTAAATGCTCAGAACCAATTCCTTCAAGTTGTTATGCTCTTCCCAAAGATCATAAACCAGGTCCCTTGAAAGGTCGACCAATTGTCGCTGCGTTAGACGCTCCATCTTCAACATTGTCAAAAGAATTGTCAAAATGCCTAAATGATCTTCTTTGTGATGTAGAAGCCCACATTTCGAATACAGATCACTTTGTACAATGGTTGGCATCCTTGAAGACAGATCCTACGAAAACGTTCAGTCAAGCATCTCTGGATGTTGTCAATCTCTACGGTAGTGTGCCTAGGACAGATGCAAACGGAGAACCTGGTATCTTCACAGTATTGAGACAATTCGTTTCGCGACATTCACACAGAAATGAGATTTTGAGTACTATGGACATCGATCATGTCATGACGCTAGTTTCAATGGCTTTGGAAAATGATTTCGTTCTTATGAATGGTACTACATATAAGCAAAATGATGGCCTCTCGATGGGAAATTCCATAGCCCTCAATTGGCTATAATTTACATGGATTTTGTGGAAAGAAGTATTTTGAGTCAATTACCCCCTGACACTATATGGAAACGGTATATTGATGACGTTTGGATTGTTTGGCCAGCAGAGATCTCCTCTGCGGAACTGTTGAACACGTGCAACTCCGTCTCCAAAGCCATACAATTTACCATAGACCAACCGAGCACCAGCGGCTATCTTCCCTTTCTCGACTGTGAAATACAACAAAGTTTTGACAATACGTTCTCCTCGAGACTTTACACGAAGGAGATAAACAGTGGCTGCATTTTCCCTTGGAATGCGGGAGGACCTATTTCTCAAAAACGTGGAATATTGATCGGGGAACTAATTCGAGCAGAGAGACGGTCCACATCCGAAGCAAACCGTCATTATTCCATCGATTTGATTTTTAACATATTCGTGAGAAATGGATATCCATTGCCATTTATCAAAAAGACATACAGAAAGCTAAGATCTAGAGACAAGCCTAAATCGAAGAAGGATAAAGAAAAGAAAATCCACATGAAAATCCCCTTCATTGATGAAGTCTTGAAACGGAAGATATCCAGCTTGATGAAAAGAACAGGTGTACATGACCTGATGAACATTTGGTACGACTCCGGAAGCAGCTTAAAACGGAGATTCCACCCCCCTAAGGAAAGGCCTCAATGCTCTGCCGATTGCTGTGCATGTAACTTTTCTAAAAAAGAGAAAGATTCCTGTTTTGAGAAAAACCTGATATACAAGATAACCTGCAAATTGTGCTCGAAATACTATATCGGTGAGACATCAAGATTGGTAGGGACGCGCATAAAGGAACACGTAATGTCAAGTAATCCCTCTGCAGTGAAGGAACACTTTGTTTCTGACCATAAAGGACATTCAATGAATATTGAATGGGAGATCGTGAACCGAAATCTGAAAGGTTATGTGAAGAGAAGGAGCTTGGAAAGCAGATACATCAATGATGCTGGTAACCAAGCTATGAACAGACAAGAATCTTTCAACCATATGAACTTTTGCACATCCGCCTCAAGATTTTCTTAATTTTCATGGTACTTTTAATCTTTGTTATCAGTAGAATTTTTAACCTTAACATGTGCTCACGTGATAATTTTCTTTATCGATTTTCTTCGGTCGTATGATGTGAATGTTGTGCTGTACATCTTCATTCGTGCATGATTAAGCCTTAGGGCGAAACGTCGCACACGCAATAATAATCGCTTGGAAGTACCCAAAGAATCTTTTCTTTTGAACCCTTTATATTATGGAACCGGGTACGTGGAGACTCGGCCTCAGGGCCATATCACTAACAATTCTGATCTCCATTTGGCAACCAAGAATGCACGATGCAACAGCAACATCAAGTTCTTGAGACTCTGTCGTAAGAATGACATTGTTCCAAGAGGTTTGCGACCGAAGAACTTACTAAAGAATACTTTGAATTCCTACGAGGCCGAAGAACTGGCAATCAGGCATGGCAGACAGTGGCTACAAGTGGCATTGAATTCTGAATACAATCGACGATCGAGAATTAGTGCATATATCTTTCCTCTGCAAGAACGTGACAATGAACTTCTACGGGAAGCTCAGAGGAAATTAGAGCATACCAAAAGCCATAAGTTCAGACGTTTATTATCAGAAAGAGACACTCTTCCTTATACAAACCGACAAACCCCACAGGTGAATGGTTTCACGAATCTTTCCGAAACACCTATTTCTGAGAAAACGCGAACTTATTTGAATTGTGGTCCTACGTTTACTGACCCCAACGGAACAGTTTCCGATAAGCAATGGATGGAATGCAGTGCTGAACTGGATGCTGTTATTGCTCAATTGAAGAGAAAAGACATTTCTAATGATGCACTTGCTGAATTTTCTGGTGGTATGCGCACCTTACTTCAGAAGTCGTCTGAAATATCTCGTGCTAAGAAACACAGGCCTAATACGCTAACTCAAGAAATCAAAGATGATATCCAAAAGCTACGAGAGGATCTCGTCATACTTCCGACTGACAAGACCTGTAGGCTCGTTGCAATGCCTAAATATCAATATGATAAAATGGTGGAAGAGGCCACAATTAACACTGGTGCTTTTATGGAAGTGAGAGACACGAAACCTGCTACTAAGCAAGTGAAATTCAATTATGCTTTGACCAAGATTTCCAATAAGTACAAACCAAGGAATGAGAAAACTTACAAATGGTTGGAAAATTGTAAATGCTCAGAACCAATTCCTTCAAGTTGTTATGCTCTTCCCAAAGATCATAAACCAGGTCCCTTGAAAGGTCGACCAATTGTCGCTGCGTTAGACGCTCCATCTTCAACATTGTCAAAAGAATTGTCAAAATGCCTAAATGATCTTCTTTGTGATGTAGAAGCCCACATTTCGAATACAGATCACTTTGTACAATGGTTGGCATCCTTGAAGCCAGATCCTACGAAAACGTTCAGTCAAGCATCTCTGGATGTTGTCAATCTCTACGGTAGTGTGCCTAGGACAGATGCAAACGGAGAACCTGGTATCTTCACAGTATTGAGACAATTCGTTTCGCGACATTCACACAGAAATGAGATTTTGAGTACTATGGACATCGATCATGTCATGACGCTAGTTTCAATGGCTTTGGAAAATGATTTCGTTCTTATGAATGGTACTACCTATAAGCAAAATGATGGCCTCTCGATGGGAAATTCCATAGCCCCCCCTCAATTGGCTATAATTTACATGGATTTTGTGGAAAGAAGTATTTTGAGTCAATTACCCCCTGACACTATATGGAAACGGTATATTGATGACGTTTGGATTGTTTGGCCAGCAGAGATCTCCTCTGCGGAACTGTTGAACACGTGCAACTCCGTCTCCAAAGCCATACAATTTACCATAGACCAACCGAGAACCAGCGGCTATCTTCCCTTTCTCGACTGTGAAATACAACAAAGTTTTGACAATACGTTCTCCTCGAGACTTTACACGAAGGAGATAAACAGTGGCTGCATTTTCCCTTGGAATGCGGGAGGACCTATTTCTCAAAAACGTGGAATATTGATCGGGGAACTAATTCGAGCAGAGAGACGGTCCACAACCGAAGCAAACCGTCATTATTCCATCGATTTGATTTTTAACAAATTCGTGAGAAATGGATATCCATTGCCATTTATCAAAAAGACATACAGAAAGCTAAGATCTAGAGACAAGCCTAAATCGAAGAAGGATAAAGAAAAGAAAATCCACATGAAAATCCCCTTCATTGATGAAGTCTTGAAACGGAAGATATCCAGCTTGATGAAAAGAACAGGTGTACATGACCTGATGAACATTTGGTACGACTCCGGAAGCAGCTTAAAACGGAGATTCCACCCCCCTAAGGAAAGGCCTCAATGCTCTGCCGATTGCTGTGCATGTAACTTTTCTAAAAAAGAGAAAGATTCCTGTTTTGAGAAAAACCTGATATACAAGATAACCTGCAAATTGTGCTCGAAATACTATATCGGTGAGACATCAAGATTGGTAGGGACGCGCATAAAGGAACACGTAATGTCGAGTAATCCCTCTGCAGTGAAGGAACACTTTGTTTCTGACCATAAAGGACATTCAATGAATATTGAATGGGAGATCGTGCACCGAAATCTGAAAGGTTATGTGAAGAGAAGGAGCTTGGAAAGCAGATACATCAATGATGCTGGTAACCAAGCTATGAACAGACAAGAATCTTTCAACCATATGAACTTTTGCACATCCGCCTCAAGATTTTCTTAATTTTCATGGTACTTTTAATCTTTGTTATCAGTAGAATTTTTAACCTTAACATGTGCTCACGTGATAATTTTCTTTATCGATTTTCTTCGGTCGTATGATGTGAATGTTGTGCTGTACATCTTCATTCGTGCATGATTAAGCCTTTGGGGCGAAACGTCGCACACGCAATAATAATCGCTTGGAAGTACCCGAAGAATCTTTTCTTTTGAACCCTTTATATTATGGAACCGGGTACGTGGAGACTCGGCCTCAGGGCCATATCACTAACAATTCTGATCTCCATTTGGCAACCAAGAATGCACGATGCAACAGCAACATCAAGTTCTTGAGACTCTGTCGTAAGAATGACATTGTTCCAAGAGGTTTGCGACCGAAGAACTTACTAAAGAATACTTTGAATTCCTACGAGGCCGAAGAACTGGCAATCAGGCATGGCAGACAGTGGCTACAAGTGGCATTGAATTCTGAATACAATCGACGATCGAGAATTAGTGCATATATCTTTCCTCTGCAAGAACGTGACAATGAACTTCTACGGGAAGCTCAGAGGAAATTAGAGCATACCAAAAGCCATAAGTTCAGACGTTTATTATCAGAAAGAGACACTCTTCCTTATACAAACCGACAAACCCCACAGGTGAATGGTTTCACGAATCTTTCCGAAACACCTATTTCTGAGAAAACGCGAACTTATTTGAATTGTGGTCCTACGTTTACTGACCCCAACGGAACAGTTTCCGATAAGCAATGGATGGAATGCAGTGCTGAACTGGATGCTGTTATTGCTCAATTGAAGAGAAAAGACATTTCTAATGATGCACTTGCTGAATTTTCTGGTGGTATGCGCACCTTACTTCAGAAGTCGTCTGAAATATCTCGTGCTAAGAAACACAGGCCTAATACGCTAACTCAAGAAATCAAAGATGATATCCAAAAGCTACGAGAGGATCTCGTCATACTTCCGACTGACAAGACCTGTAGGCTCGTTGCAATGCCTAAATATCAATATGATAAAATGGTGGAAGAGGCCACAATTAACACTGGTGCTTTTATGGAAGTGAGAGACACGAAACCTGCTACTAAGCAAGTGAAATTCAATTATGCTTTGACCAAGATTTCCAATAAGTACAAACCAAGGAATGAGAAAACTTACAAATGGTTGGAAAATTGTAAATGCTCAGAACCAATTCCTTCAAGTTGTTATGCTCTTCCCAAAGATCATAAACCAGGTCCCTTGAAAGGTCGACCAATTGTCGCTGCGTTAGACGCTCCATCTTCAACATTGTCAAAAGAATTGTCAAAATGCCTAAATGATCTTCTTTGTGATGTAGAAGCCCACATTTCGAATACAGATCACTTTGTACAATGGTTGGCATCCTTGAAGCCAGATCCTACGAAAACGTTCAGTCAAGCATCTCTGGATGTTGTCAATCTCTACGGTAGTGTGCCTAGGACAGATGCAAACGGAGAACCTGGTATCTTCACAGTATTGAGACAATTCGTTTCGCGACATTCACACAGAAATGAGATTTTGAGTACTATGGACATCGATCATGTCATGACGCTAGTTTCAATGGCTTTGGAAAATGATTTCGTTCTTATGAATGGTACTACCTATAAGCAAAATGATGGCCTCTCGATGGGAAATTCCATAGCCCCCTCAATTGGCTATAATTTACATGGATTTTGTGGAAAGAAGTATTTTGAGTCAATTACCCCCTGACACTATATGGAAACGGTATATTGATGACGTTTGGATTGTTTGGCCAGCAGAGATCTCCTCTGCGGAACTGTTGAACACGTGCAACTCCGTCTCCAAAGCCATACAATTTACCATAGACCAACCGAGCACCAGCGGCTATCTTCCCTTTCTCGACTGTGAAATACAACAAAGTTTTGACAATACGTTCTCCTCGAGACTTTACACGAAGGAGATAAACAGTGGCTGCATTTTCCCTTGGAATGCGGGAGGACCTATTTCTCAAAAACGTGGAATATTGATCGGGGAACTAATTCGAGCAGAGAGACGGTCCACATCCGAAGCAAACCGTCATTATTCCATCGATTTGATTTTTAACAAATTCGTGAGAAATGGATATCCATTGCCATTTATCAAAAAGACATACAGAAAGCTAAGATCTAGAGACAAGCCTAAATCGAAGAAGGATAAAGAAAAGAAAATCCACATGAAAATCCCCTTCATTGATGAAGTCTTGAAACGGAAGATATCCAGCTTGATGAAAAGAACAGGTGTACATGACCTGATGAACATTTGGTACGACTCCGGAAGCAGCTTAAAACGGAGATTCCACCCCCCTAAGGAAAGGCCTCAATGCTCTGCCGATTGCTGTGCATGTAACTTTTCTAAAAAAGAGAAAGATTCCTGTTTTGAGAAAAACCTGATATACAAGATAACCTGCAAATTGTGCTCGAAATACTATATCGGTGAGACATCAAGATTGGTAGGGACGCGCATAAAGGAACACGTAATGTCGAGTAATCCCTCTGCAGTGAAGGAACACTTTGTTTCTGACCATAAAGGACATTCAATGAATATTGAATGGGAGATCGTGCACCGAAATCTGAAAGGTTATGTGAAGAGAAGGAGCTTGGAAAGCAGATACATCAATGATGCTGGTAACCAAGCTATGAACAGACAAGAATCTTTCAACCATATGAACTTTTGCACATCCGCCTCAAGATTTTCTTAATTTTCATGGTACTTTTAATCTTTGTTATCAGTAGAATTTTTAACCTTAACATGTGCTCACGTGATAATTTTCTTTATCGATTTTCTTCGGTCGTATGATGTGAATGTTGTGCTGTACATCTTCATTCGTGCATGATTAAGCCTTTGGGGCGAAACGTCGCACACGCAATAATAATCGCTTGGAAGTACCCAAAGAATCTTTTCTTTTGAACCCTTTATATTATGGAACCGGGTACGTGGAGACTCGGCCTCAGGGCCATATCACTAACAATTCTGATCTCCATTTGGCAACCAAGAATGCACGATGCAACAGCAACATCAAGTTCTTGAGACTCTGTCGTAAGAATGACATTGTTCCAAGAGGTTTGCGACCGAAGAACTTACTAAAGAATACTTTGAATTCCGACGAGGCCGAAGAACTGGCAATCAGGCATGGCAGACAGTGGCTACAAGTGGCATTGAATTCTGAATACAATCGACGATCGAGAATTAGTGCATATATCTTTCCTCTGCAAGAACGTGACAATGAACTTCTACGGGAAGCTCAGAGGAAATTAGAGCATACCAAAAGCCATAAGTTCAGACGTTTATTATCAGAAAGAGACACTCTTCCTTATACAAACCGACAAACCCCACAGGTGAATGGTTTCACGAATCTTTCCGAAACACCTATTTCTGAGAAAACGCGAACTTATTTGAATTGTGGTCCTACGTTTACTGACCCCAACGGAACAGTTTCCGATAAGCAATGGATGGAATGCAGTGCTGAACTGGATGCTGTTATTGCTCAATTGAAGAGAAAAGACATTTCTAATGATGCACTTGCTGAATTTTCTGGTGGTATGCGCACCTTACTTCAGAAGTCGTCTGAAATATCTCGTGCTAAGAAACACAGGCCTAATACGCTAACTCAAGAAATCAAAGATGATATCCAAAAGCTACGAGAGGATCTCGTCATACTTCCGACTGACAAGACCTGTAGGCTCGTTGCAATGCCTAAATATCAATATGATAAAATGGTGGAAGAGGCCACAATTAACACTGGTGCTTTTATGGAAGTGAGAGACACGAAACCTGCTACTAAGCAAGTGAAATTCAATTATGCTTTGACCAAGATTTCCAATAAGTACAAACCAAGGAATGAGAAAACTTACAAATGGTTGGAAAATTGTAAATGCTCAGAACCAATTCCTTCAAGTTGTTATGCTCTTCCCAAAGATCATAAACCAGGTCCCTTGAAAGGTCGACCAATTGTCGCTGCGTTAGACGCTCCATCTTCAACATTGTCAAAAGAATTGTCAAAATGCCTAAATGATCTTCTTTGTGATGTAGAAGCCCACATTTCGAATACAGATCACTTTGTACAATGGTTGGCATCCTTGAAGCCAGATCCTACGAAAACGTTCAGTCAAGCATCTCTGGATGTTGTCAATCTCTACGGTAGTGTGCCTAGGACAGATGCAAACGGAGAACCTGGTATCTTCACAGTATTGAGACAATTCGTTTCGCGACATTCACACAGAAATGAGATTTTGAGTACTATGGACATCGATCATGTCATGACGCTAGTTTCAATGGCTTTGGAAAATGATTTCGTTCTTATGAATGGTACTACCTATAAGCAAAATGATGGCCTCTCGATGGGAAATTCCATAGCCCTCAATTGGCTATAATTTACATGGATTTTGTGGAAAGAAGTATTTTGAGTCAATTACCCCCTGACACTATATGGAAACGGTATATTGATGACGTTTGGATTGTTTGGCCAGCAGAGATCTCCTCTGCGGAACTGTTGAACACGTGCAACTCCGTCTCCAAAGCCATACAATTTACCATAGACCAACCGAGAACCAGCGGCTATCTTCCCTTTCTCGACTGTGAAATACAACAAAGTTTTGACAATACGTTCTCCTCGAGACTTTACACGAAGGAGATAAACAGTGGCTGCATTTTCCCTTGGAATGCGGGAGGACCTATTTCTCAAAAACGTGGAATATTGATCGGGGAACTAATTCGAGCAGAGAGACGGTCCACATCCGAAGCAAACCGTCATTATTCCATCGATTTGATTTTTAACAAATTCGTGAGAAATGGATATCCATTGCCATTTATCAAAAAGACATACAGAAAGCTAAGATCTAGAGACAAGCCTAAATCGAAGAAGGATAAAGAAAAGAAAATCCACATGAAAATCCCCTTCATTGATGAAGTCTTGAAACGGAAGATATCCAGCTTGATGAAAAGAACAGGTGTACATGACCTGATGAACATTTGGTACGACTCCGGAAGCAGCTTAAAACGGAGATTCCACCCCCCTAAGGAAAGGCCTCAATGCTCTGCCGATTGCTGTGCATGTAACTTTTCTAAAAAAGAGAAAGATTCCTGTTTTGAGAAAAACCTGATATACAAGATAACCTGCAAATTGTGCTCGAAATACTATATCGGTGAGACATCAAGATTGGTAGGGACGCGCATAAAGGAACACGTAATGTCGAGTAATCCCTCTGCAGTGAAGGAACACTTTGTTTCTGACCATAAAGGACATTCAATGAATATTGAATGGGAGATCGTGCACCGAAATCTGAAAGGTTATGTGAAGAGAAGGAGCTTGGAAAGCAGATACATCAATGATGCTGGTAACCAAGCTATGAACAGACAAGAATCTTTCAACCATATGAACTTTTGCACATCCGCCTCAAGATTTTCTTAATTTTCATGGTACTTTTAATCTTTGTTATCAGTAGAATTTTTAACCTTAACATGTGCTCACGTGATAATTTTCTTTATCGATTTTCTTCGGTCGTATGATGTGAATGTTGTGCTGTACATCTTCATTCGTGCATGATTAAGCCTTTGGGGCGAAACGTCGCACACGCAATAATAATCGCTTGGAAGTACCCGAAGAATCTTTTCTTTTGAACCCTTTATATTATGGAACCGGGTACGTGGAGGACTCGGCCTCAGGGCCATATCACTAACAATTCTGATCTCCATTTGGCAACCAAGAATGCACGATGCAACAGCAACATCAAGTTCTTGAGACTCTGTCGTAAGAATGACATTGTTCCAAGAGGTTTGCGACCGAAGAACTTACTAAAGAATACTTTGAATTCCGACGAGGCCGAAGAACTGGCAATCAGGCATGGCAGACAGTGGCTACAAGTGGCATTGAATTCTGAATACAATCGACGATCGAGAATTAGCGCATATATCTTTCCTCTGCAAGAACGTGACAATGAACTTCTACGGGAAGCTCAGAGGAAATTAGAGCATACCAAAAGCCATAAGTTCAGACGTTTATTATCAGAAAGAGACACTCT
Source organism: Prostheceraeus crozeri (assembly GCA_907163375.1). NCBI lineage: Eukaryota > Metazoa > Platyhelminthes > Polycladida > Euryleptidae > Prostheceraeus > Prostheceraeus crozeri. The sequence goes on along the minus strand of CAJQUW010006306.1, from coordinate 149,538 downwards.
TCCTTATACAAACCGACAAACCCCACAGGTGAATGGTTTCACGAATCTTTCCGAAACACCTATTTCTGAGAAAACGCGAACTTATTTGAATTGTGGTCCTACGTTTACTGACCCCAACGGAACAGTTTCCGATAAGCAATGGATGGAATGCAGTGCTGAACTGGATGCTGTTATTGCTCAATTGAAGAGAAAAGACATTTCTAATGATGCACTTGCTGAATTTTCTGGTGGTATGCGCACCTTACTTCAGAAGTCGTCTGAAATATCTCGTGCTAAGAAACACAGGCCTAATACGCTAACTCAAGAAATCAAAGATGATATCCAAAAGCTACGAGAGGATCTCGTCATACTTCCGACTGACAAGACCTGTAGGCTCGTTGCAATGCCTAAATATCAATATGATAAAATGGTGGAAGTGGCCACAATTAACACTGGTGCTTTTATGGAAGTGAGAGACACGAAACCTGCTACTAAGCAAGTGAAATTCAATTATGCTTTGACCAAGATTTCCAATAAGTACAAACCAAGGAATGAGAAAACTTACAAATGGTTGGAAAATTGTAAATGCTCAGAACCAATTCCTTCAAGTTGTTATGCTCTTCCCAAAGATCATAAACCAGGTCCCTTGAAAGGTCGACCAATTGTCGCTGCGTTAGACGCTCCATCTTCAACATTGTCAAAAGAATTGTCAAAATGCCTAAATGATCTTCTTTGTGATGTAGAAGCCCACATTTCGAATACAGATCACTTTGTACAATGGTTGGCATCCTTGAAGACAGATCCTACGAAAACGTTCAGTCAAGCATCTCTGGATGTTGTCAATCTCTACGGTAGTGTGCCTAGGACAGATGCAAACGGAGAACCTGGTATCTTCACAGTATTGAGACAATTCGTTTCGCGACATTCACACAGAAATGAGATTTTGAGTACTATGGACATCGATCATGTCATGACGCTAGTTTCAATGGCTTTGGAAAATGATTTCGTTCTTATGAATGGTACTACATATAAGCAAAATGATGGCCTCTCGATGGGAAATTCCATAGCCCTCAATTGGCTATAATTTACATGGATTTTGTGGAAAGAAGTATTTTGAGTCAATTACCCCCTGACACTATATGGAAACGGTATATTGATGACGTTTGGATTGTTTGGCCAGCAGAGATCTCCTCTGCGGAACTGTTGAACACGTGCAACTCCGTCTCCAAAGCCATACAATTTACCATAGACCAACCGAGCACCAGCGGCTATCTTCCCTTTCTCGACTGTGAAATACAGCAAAGTTTTGACAATACGTTCTCCTCGAGACTTTACACGAAGGAGATAAACAGTGGCTGCATTTTCCCTTGGAATGCGGGAGGACCTATTTCTCAAAAACGTGGAATATTGATCGGGGAACTAATTCGAGCAGAGAGACGGTCCACATCCAAAGCAAACCGTCATTATTCCATCGATTTGATTTTTAACAAATTCGTGAGAAATGGATATCCATTGCCATTTATCAAAAAGACATACAGAAAGCTAAGATCTAGAGACAAGCCTAAATCGAAGAAGGATAAAGAAAAGAAAATCCACATGAAAATCCCCTTCATTGATGAAGTCTTGAAACGGAAGATATCCAGCTTGATGAAAAGAACAGGTGTACATGACCTGATGAACATTTGGTACGACTCCGGAAGCAGCTTAAAACGGAGATTCCACCCCCCTAAGGAAAGGCCTCAATGCTCTGCCGATTGCTGTGCATGTAACTTTTCTAAAAAAGAGAAAGATTCCTGTTTTGAGAAAAACCTGATATACAAGATAACCTGCAAATTGTGCTCGAAATACTATATCGGTGAGACATCAAGATTGGTAGGGACGCGCATAAAGGAACACGTAATGTCGAGTAATCCCTCTGCAGTGAAGGAACACTTTGTTTCTGACCATAAAGGACATTCAATGAATATTGAATGGGAGATCGTGCACCGAAATCTGAAAGGTTATGTGAAGAGAAGGAGCTTGGAAAGCAGATACATCAATGATGCTGGTAACCAAGCTATGAACAGACAAGAATCTTTCAACCATATGAACTTTTGCACATCCGCCTCAAGATTTTCTTAATTTTCATGGTACTTTTAATCTTTGTTATCAGTAGAATTTTTAACCTTAACATGTTAGTCCGGCAGCCAGAACGAGTTTCTGCAGGGAACGAGGCCGACAATGAGACTTTCACAGAATGATATACACCGTGTGCCTACTACGAATCAGCACGTCTGCCGAGTTCTAGTGAGTTCCTCTTCTTGTCAGACAGGATCAAAGAAAAACACATGTAAATCCAATGGGACGCAGATTGCAGTTTTTGACTAAAATGAAATTTTCTATGTTTTCTCTGATTAGACGAAACGTATTAAGCATAGAGTCATAATGTTTGGCATGGAATATCTTCAGGTCATTTCCTTTCATGTTCATGCACCCCTGTCTATAAAGCTAAACGCATCTAGATTTGGTGAGCCTCTTAATGTCGGCAAACACAAACATCTTGAGCAACTTTATCCACATTCAACCACATTCTCGCATACATTGCCGATTAGATGCATGATAAAAGCTTATACACATTATAGGAAATGACCTGAGGACATTACATGTCAAAAATCATGACTCTGGGATTAATACTTTTCGCTTAGTCAGAGAAAACATAGAAAATTTCATTTTAGTCAAAAACTGCAATCTGCGTCCGATTGGATTTACATGTGTTTTTCTTTGATCCTGTCTGACAAGAAGAGGAACTCACTAGAACTCGGCAGACGTGTCGATTCGCAGTAGGCATAGGGTGTACATCATTCTGTGAAAGTCTCATTGTCGGCCTCGTTCCCTGCAGAAACTCGTGCTGGCTGCCGGACTATGTGCTCACGTGATAATTTTCTTTATCGATTTTCTTCGGTCGTATGATGTGAATGTTGTGCTGTACATCTTCATTCGTGCATGATTAAGCCTTTGGGGCGAAACGTCGCACACGCAACAATAATCGCTTGGAAGTACCCAAAGAATCTTTTCTTTTGAACCCTTTATATTATGGAACCGGGTACGTGGAGATTCGGCCTCAGGGCCATATCACTAACAATTCTGATCTCCATTTGGCAACCAAGAATGCACGATGCAACAGCAACATCAAGTTCTTGAGACTCTGTCGTAAGAATGACATTGTTCCAAGAGGTTTGCGACCGAAGAACTTACTAAAGAATACTTTGAATTCCGACGAGGCCGAAGAACTGGCAATCAGGCATGGCAGACAGTGGCTACAAGTGGCATTGAATTCTGAATACAATCGACGATCGAGAATTAGCGCATATATCTTTCCTCTGCAAGAACGTGACAATGAACTTCTACGGGAAGCTCAGAGGAAATTAGAGCATACCAAAAGCCATAAGTTCAGACGTTTATTATCAGAAAGAGACACTCTTCCTTATACAAACCGACAAACCCCACAGGTGAATGGTTTCACGAATCTTTCCGAAACACCTATTTCTGAGAAAACGCGAACTTATTTGAATTGTGGTCCTACGTTTACTGACCCCAACGGAACAGTTTCCGATAAGCAATGGATGGAATGCAGTGCTGAACTGGATGCTGTTATTGCTCAATTGAAGAGAAAAGACATTTCTAATGATGCACTTGCTGAATTTTCTGGTGGTATGCGCACCTTACTTCAGAAGTCGTCTGAAATATTCGTGCTAAGAAACACAGGCCTAATACGCTAACTCAAGAAATCAAAGATGATATCCAAAAGCTACGAGAGGATCTCGTCATACTTCCGACTGACAAGACCTGTAGGCTCGTTGCAATGCCTAAATATCAATATGATAAAATGGTGGAAGTGGCCACAATTAACACTGGTGCTTTTATGGAAGTGAGAGACACGAAACCTGCTACTAAGCAAGTGAAATTCAATTATGCTTTGACCAAGATTTCCAATAAGTACAAACCAAGGAATGAGAAAACTTACAAATGGTTGGAAAATTGTAAATGCTCAGAACCAATTCCTTCAAGTTGTTATGCTCTTCCCAAAGATCATAAACCAGGTCCCTTGAAAGGTCGACCAATTGTCGCTGCGTTAGACGCTCCATCTTCAACATTGTCAAAAGAATTGTCAAAATGCCTAAATGATCTTCTTTGTGATGTAGAAGCCCACATTTCGAATACAGATCACTTTGTACAATGGTTGGCATCCTTGAAGACAGATCCTACGAAAACGTTCAGTCAAGCATCTCTGGATGTTGTCAATCTCTACGGTAGTGTGCCTAGGACAGATGCAAACGGAGAACCTGGTATCTTCACAGTATTGAGACAATTCGTTTCGCGACATTCACACAGAAATGAGATTTTGAGTACTATGGACATCGATCATGTCATGACGCTAGTTTCAATGGCTTTGGAAAATGATTTCGTTCTTATGAATGGTACTACATATAAGCAAAATGATGGCCTCTCGATGGGAAATTCCATAGCCCTCAATTGGCTATAATTTACATGGATTTTGTGGAAAGAAGTATTTTGAGTCAATTACCCCCTGACACTATATGGAAACGGTATATTGATGACGTTTGGATTGTTTGGCCAGCAGAGATCTCCTCTGCGGAACTGTTGAACACGTGCAACTCCGTCTCCAAAGCCATACAATTTACCATAGACCAACCGAGCACCAGCGGCTATCTTCCCTTTCTCGACTGTGAAATACAGCAAAGTTTTGACAATACGTTCTCCTCGAGACTTTACACGAAGGAGATAAACAGTGGCTGCATTTTCCCTTGGAATGCGGGAGGACCTATTTCTCAAAAACGTGGAATATTGATCGGGGAACTAATTCGAGCAGAGAGACGGTCCACATCCGAAGCAAACCCGTCATTATTCCATCGATTTGATTTTTAACAAATTCGTGAGAAATGGATATCCATTGCCATTTATCAAAAAGACATACAGAAAGCTAAGATCTAGAGACAAGCCTAAATCGAAGAAGGATAAAGAAAAGAAAATCCACATGAAAATCCCCTTCATTGATGAAGTCTTGAAACGGAAGATATCCAGCTTGATGAAAAGAACAGGTGTACATGACCTGATGAACATTTGGTACGACTCCGGAAGCAGCTTAAAACGGAGATTCCACCCCCCTAAGGAAAGGCCTCAATGCTCTGCCGATTGCTGTGCATGTAACTTTTCTAAAAAAGAGAAAGATTCCTGTTTTGAGAAAAACCTGATATACAAGATAACCTGCAAATTGTGCTCGAAATACTATATCGGTGAGACATCAAGATTGGTAGGGACGCGCATAAAGGAACACGTAATGTCGAGTAATCCCTCTGCAGTGAAGGAACACTTTGTTTCTGACCATAAAGGACATTCAATGAATATTGAATGGGAGATCGTGCACCGAAATCTGAAAGGTCATGTGAAGAGAAGGAGCTTGGAAAGCAGATACATCAATGATGCTGGTAACCAAGCTATGAACAGACAAGAATCTTTCAACCATATGAACTTTTGCACATCCGCCTCAAGATTTTCTTAATTTTCATGGTACTTTTAATCTTTGTTATCAGTAGAATTTTTAACCTTAACATGTGCTCACGTGATAATTTTCTTTATCGATTTTCTTCGGTCGTATGATGTGAATGTTGTGCTGTACATCTTCATTCGTGCATGATTAAGCCTTTGGGGCGAAACGTCGCACACGCAACAATAATCGCTTGGAAGTACCCAAAGAATCTTTTCTTTTGAACCCTTTATATTATGGAACCGGGTACGTGGAGATTCGGCCTCAGGGCCATATCACTAACAATTCTGATCTCCATTTGGCAACCAAGAATGCACGATGCAACAGCAACATCAAGTTCTTGAGACTCTGTCGTAAGAATGACATTGTTCCAAGAGGTTTGCGACCGAAGAACTTACTAAAGAATACTTTGAATTCCGACGAGGCCGAAGAACTGGCAATCAGGCATGGCAGACAGTGGCTACAAGTGGAATTGAATTCTGAATACAATCGACGATCGAGAATTAGCGCATATATCTTTCCTCTGCAAGAACGTGACAATGAACTTCTACGGGAAGCTCAGAGGAAATTAGAGCATACCAAAAGCCATAAGTTCAGACGTTTATTATCAGAAAGAGACACTCTTCCTTATACAAACCGACAAACCCCACAGGTGAATGGTTTCACGAATCTTTCCGAAACACCTATTTCTGAGAAAACGCGAACTTATTTGAATTGTGGTCCTACGTTTACTGACCCCAACGGAACAGTTTCCGATAAGCAATGGATGGAATGCAGTGCTGAACTGGATGCTGTTATTGCTCAATTGAAGAGAAAAGACATTTCTAATGATGCACTTGCTGAATTTTCTGGTGGTATGCGCACCTTACTTCAGAAGTCGTCTGAAATATCTCGTGCTAAGAAACACAGGCCTAATACGCTAACTCAAGAAATCAAAGATGATATCCAAAAGCTACGAGAGGATCTCGTCATACTTCCGACTGACAAGACCTGTAGGCTCGTTGCAATGCCTAAATATCAATATGATAAAATGGTGGAAGTGGCCACAATTAACACTGGTGCTTTTATGGAAGTGAGAGACACGAAACCTGCTACTAAGCAAGTGAAATTCAATTATGCTTTGACCAAGATTTCCAATAAGTACAAACCAAGGAATGAGAAAACTTACAAATGGTTGGAAAATTGTAAATGCTCAGAACCAATTCCTTCAAGTTGTTATGCTCTTCCCAAAGATCATAAACCAGGTCCCTTGAAAGGTCGACCAATTGTCGCTGCGTTAGACGCTCCATCTTCAACATTGTCAAAAGAATTGTCAAAATGCCTAAATGATCTTCTTTGTGATGTAGAAGCCCACATTTCGAATACAGATCACTTTGTACAATGGTTGGCATCCTTGAAGACAGATCCTACGAAAACGTTCAGTCAAGCATCTCTGGATGTTGTCAATCTCTACGGTAGTGTGCCTAGGACAGATGCAAACGGAGAACCTGGTATCTTCACAGTATTGAGACAATTCGTTTCGCGACATTCACACAGAAATGAGATTTTGAGTACTATGGACATCGATCATGTCATGACGCTAGTTTCAATGGCTTTGGAAAATGATTTCGTTCTTATGAATGGTACTACATATAAGCAAAATGATGGCCTCTCGATGGGAAATTCCATAGCCCTCAATTGGCTATAATTTACATGGATTTTGTGGAAAGAAGTATTTTGAGTCAATTACCCCCTGACACTATATGGAAACGGTATATTGATGACGTTTGGATTGTTTGGCCAGCAGAGATCTCCTCTGCGGAACTGTTGAACACGTGCAACTCCGTCTCCAAAGCCATACAATTTACCATAGACCAACCGAGCACCAGCGGCTATCTTCCCTTTCTCGACTGTGAAATACAGCAAAGTTTTGACAATACGTTCTCCTCGAGACTTTACACGAAGGAGATAAACAGTGGCTGCATTTTCCCTTGGAATGCGGGAGGACCTATTTCTCAAAAACGTGGAATATTGATCGGGGAACTAATTCGAGCAGAGAGACGGTCCACATCCGAAGCAAACCCCGTCATTATTCCATCGATTTGATTTTTAACAAATTCGTGAGAAATGGATATCCATTGCCATTTATCAAAAAGACATACAGAAAGCTAAGATCTAGAGACAAGCCTAAATCGAAGAAGGATAAAGAAAAGAAAATCCACATGAAAATCCCCTTCATTGATGAAGTCTTGAAACGGAAGATATCCAGCTTGATGAAAAGAACAGGTGTACATGACCTGATGAACATTTGGTACGACTCCGGAAGCAGCTTAAAACGGAGATTCCACCCCCCTAAGGAAAGGCCTCAATGCTCTGCCGATTGCTGTGCATGTAACTTTTCTAAAAAAGAGAAAGATTCCTGTTTTGAGAAAAACCTGATATACAAGATAACCTGCAAATTGTGCTCGAAATACTATATCGGTGAGACATCAAGATTGGTAGGGACGCGCATAAAGGAACACGTAATGTCGAGTAATCCCTCTGCAGTGAAGGAACACTTTGTTTCTGACCATAAAGGACATTCAATGAATATTGAATGGGAGATCGTGCACCGAAATCTGAAAGGTCATGTGAAGAGAAGGAGCTTGGAAAGCAGATACATCAATGATGCTGGTAACCAAGCTATGAACAGACAAGAATCTTTCAACCATATGAACTTTTGCACATCCGCCTCAAGATTTTCTTAATTTTCATGGTACTTTTAATCTTTGTTATCAGTAGAATTTTTAACCTTAACATGTGCTCACGTGATAATTTTCTTTATCGATTTTCTTCGGTCGTATGATGTGAATGTTGTGCTGTACATCTTCATTCGTGCATGATTAAGACTTTGGGGCGAAACGTCGCACACGCAACAATAATCGCTTGGAAGTACCCAAAGAATCTTTTCTTTTGAACCCTTTATATTATGGAACCGGGTACGTGGAGACTCGGCCTCAGGGCCATATCACTAACAATTCTGATCTCCATTTGGCAACCAAGAATGCACGATGCAACAGCAACATCAAGTTCTTGAGACTCTGTCGTAAGAATGACATTGTTCCAAGAGGTTTGCGACCGAAGAACTTACTAAAGAATACTTTGAATTCCGATGAGGCCGAAGAACTGGCAATCAGGCATGGCAGACAGTGGCTACAAGTGGCATTGAATTCTGAATACAATCGACGATCGAGAATTAGCGCATATATCTTTCCTCTGCAAGAACGTGACAATGAACTTCTACGGGAAGCTCAGAGGAAATTAGAGCATACCAAAAGCCATAAGTTCAGACGTTTATTATCAGAAAGAGACACTCTTCCTTATACAAACCGACAAACCCCACAGGTGAATGGTTTCACGAATCTTTCCGAAACACCTATTTCTGAGAAAACGCGAACTTATTTGAATTGTGGTCCTACGTTTACTGACCCCAACGGAACAGTTTCCGATAAGCAATGGATGGAATGCAGTGCTGAACTGGATGCTGTTATTGCTCAATTGAAGAGAAAAGACATTTCTAATGATGCACTTGCTGAATTTTCTGGTGGTATGCGCACCTTACTTCAGAAGTCGTCTGAAATATCTCGTGCTAAGAAACACAGGCCTAATACGCTAACTCAAGAAATCAAAGATGATATCCAAAAGCTACGAGAGGATCTCGTCATACTTCCGACTGACAAGACCTGTAGGCTCGTTGCAATGCCTAAATATCAATATGATAAAATGGTGGAAGTGGCCACAATTAACACTGGTGCTTTTATGGAAGTGAGAGACACGAAACCTGCTACTAAGCAAGTGAAATTCAATTATGCTTTGACCAAGATTTCCAATAAGTACAAACCAAGGAATGAGAAAACTTACAAATGGTTGGAAAATTGTAAATGCTCAGAACCAATTCCTTCAAGTTGTTATGCTCTTCCCAAAGATCATAAACCAGGTCCCTTGAAAGGTCGACCAATTGTCGCTGCGTTAGACGCTCCATCTTCAACATTGTCAAAAGAATTGTCAAAATGCCTAAATGATCTTCTTTGTGATGTAGAAGCCCACATTTCGAATACAGATCACTTTGTACAATGGTTGGCATCCTTGAAGACAGATCCTACGAAAACGTTCAGTCAAGCATCTCTGGATGTTGTCAATCTCTACGGTAGTGTGCCTAGGACAGATGCAAACGGAGAACCTGGTATCTTCACAGTATTGAGACAATTCGTTTCGCGACATTCACACAGAAATGAGATTTTGAGTACTATGGACATCGATCATGTCATGATGCTAGTTTCAATGGCTTTGGAAAATGATTTCGTTCTTATGAATGGTACTACATATAAGCAAAATGATGGCCTCTCGATGGGAAATTCCATAGCCCTCAATTGGCTATAATTTACATGGATTTTGTGGAAAGAAGTATTTTGAGTCAATTACCCCCTGACACTATATGGAAACGGTATATTGATGACGTTTGGATTGTTTGGCCAGCAGAGATCTCCTCTGCGGAACTGTTGAACACGTGCAACTCCGTCTCCAAAGCCATACAATTTACCATAGACCAACCGAGCACCAGCGGCTATCTTCCCTTTCTCGACTGTGAAATACAGCAAAGTTTTGACAATACGTTCTCCTCGAGACTTTACACGAAGGAGATAAACAGTGGCTGCATTTTCCCTTGGAATGCGGGAGGACCTATTTCTCAAAAACGTGGAATATTGATCGGGGAACTAATTCGAGCAGAGAGACGGTCCACATCCGAAGCAAACCGTCATTATTCCATCGATTTGATTTTTAACAAATTCGTGAGAAATGGATATCCATTGCCATTTATCAAAAAGACATACAGAAAGCTAAGATCTAGAGACAAGCCTAAATCGAAGAAGGATAAAGAAAAGAAAATCCACATGAAAATCCCCTTCATTGATGAAGTCTTGAAACGGAAGATATCCAGCTTGATGAAAAGAACAGGTGTACATGACCTGATGAACATTTGGTACGACTCCGGAAGCAGCTTAAAACGGAGATTCCACCCCCCTAAGGAAAGGCCTCAATGCTCTGCCGATTGCTGTGCATGTAACTTTTCTAAAAAAGAGAAAGATTCCTGTTTTGAGAAAAACCTGATATACAAGATAACCTGCAAATTGTGCTCGAAATACTATATCGGTGAGACATCAAGATTGGTAGGGACGCGCATAAAGGAACACGTAATGTCGAGTAATCCCTCTGCAGTGAAGGAACACTTTGTTTCTGACCATAAAGGACATTCAATGAATATTGAATGGGAGATCGTGCACCGAAATCTGAAAGGTCATGTGAAGAGAAGGAGCTTGGAAAGCAGATACATCAATGATGCTGGTAACCAAGCTATGAACAGACAAGAATCTTTCAACCATATGAACTTTTGCACATCCGCCTCAAGATTTTCTTAATTTTCATGGTACTTTTAATCTTTGTTATCAGTAGAATTTTTAACCTTAACATGTGCTCACGTGATAATTTTCTTTATCGATTTTCTTCGGTCGTATGATGTGAATGTTGTGCTGTACATCTTCATTCGTGCATGATTAAGCCTTTGGGGCGAAACGTCGCACACGCAACAATAATCGCTTGGAAGTACCCGAAGAATCTTTTCTTTTGAACCCTTTATACCTACATCTTAGGTGAATATTTTTATATTTTTATCGATTTCGGTATAGTTTTTATGTGATTTTTTAATTTTAGAAAGAAATAAAAGCGAAAATTTTTCCAACGTTCCAACGAAATTTTTTTCCAATATTCCAATGTTTCGCTCATAGTCTATTGAGCATTCTCAAGGGTACACAGATAAAAATTAGTGACTGGATTACATACATGAACTGACTACAAAATTTGAAAATCATAGAATGGAAACTAGGCTAAAAGGACTAAAGTAAATCTTATGTTTGCATAGCTAACTTATATGTAAAAAAACAAGACATCTAGTAAATTGTGCTACAGAGACATTGGAAAAGAAAAAGCAAACTAGTAATCAAGCAACCAAGGTTTCACAGAATCCTTCTGTCCATTCAGAATAGGACAGAGTTTCTGAATAAATAGCATCTCATAGATTCTCAGATCGTCTTTCTTACATTTCTTTAAGATCTTAAAACTCTCCATAGAAATTGCTTGGTCACAGCGAGGCGATGCTCACTTATTACAGAGTGCTGATGTTCTTCAACTCTTTGGAACAGGCGTCGCGACGTGAATCCCACATAGCTCGCATCACACGAGCCACATTTATATTACACATTTATATTTATGCACATTGATGTTGTGAAGTTGACGTCATACAAAAGTAGTAGAACGCTCATCTTTGTACGGTATAATTAGCATTGAATCTGGCTTTTCGTTTTCAGTCTTACTTTCATCGGTTGTGTGCACGTTGTCTAATACATATTTGATTGAACTTTCTATCAGTCGGATGGGATATTGTAATTTGATGAAAATGTTTTTGATTCTTTCACATTCGTTGTTACAGTCAGATTTTCAATTTCAGGTTTTTAATTTAGGTGAATCATATATCACTTGAAATAAGCTAATTCCCTTACTACACATTGTTTGCTCATGTTTTATTTTTATATTTTTTCGTTGACTAATTTGTTAAGCATTGTCGGTGCCATGTAAAAGCTAAAGTAAGAAGTGATCAGTTGTCAATATAACTGTTTTAATTATAACGTCATTAATTAGTTATATAATTGTTCCAATTTTGTGGCTATTAGTTATGAATTGTTCAGCTAGTAAATGAACACAGTTTGTATCAAATTGAAATGTTTTGGTCATAATTCATAACACTATGTTAACTAAAAATTCATGTATTGGTCGAATGAGTTGATAAGACGAAGCCCAAGCGCCTACTATTTTCTGCAAACTTGTCAATAAAACGAGATGGATCAATTGAGAATCGGTCTGTATATGTCATATAAGATAAATAATGCACCTACATGTAAGTATATATAATAACATGATAATGCTATATATAATTCGTATATATTGTTACAACATCAAAATATATTATTTAATAATGATAATTAATATAATAATGTATGAGATATGCATATAAGATAAATAAATGGTCGACATTCCGCCCCCCCCCCAAAATCCTGTGTGCGCCCCTGATTAGAGAGAGTCTTCATCCGCTCTTTGAAGGACCCCTTACCAACGGGTCCACCATTAAACGGATTAGCAAGCAACAAACACACCGATGACGGCCAGAGCCCTTAACTTGCCTGTTCAAATAGTAGTGCACTTAAAATATCTAATGGAGAGGGCCAGTCACAGATTGGGAATTATCAGAACTCTTGTTTCCTACAAATTGTGACAAACAAGCCCAAGAGAGTTAACCTATGAATTTACTATTCCATAACTTCAAGAATACTTGGGGTTGTTGAAAATAGGAGGCGTGAGAGCACAGGAGGATAGCGGTCAGCGGAAAGCTTTCATAGGTAGAAACATGAAAATCCGACACTAATAATAACTGATTAGTTTTAAGCATCGTTAGCCTATATATGAAAACTGTCTCGACTTGAAAACATTTGTCTAATATTCGTGTGTTACAAATCGTGCAAAATGTCCACTCAATTAAGAAATTCCAGGAAGGGACCTAACTCTAATTAATGTTTTAAAAAAGCATAATGCTTCTAAAGAACCTCATTGATTTTAGCATGCAAAATTAATGAAAAATCATTGCTCGTCGAGCATCAGATCTTCCTAACCTTCTTCATCTTCTCAAGACACTTGTACTGTTGATATAGGCTACTGGTTGCTATAAAATCTGAGATACTTAGTTAGCCGATTTTGTGGTGACAAACTTCTGATGTTTCTTCCATAATGAAGATCATTAATTTCAATCTTCAAAGCTTCAAATAGCTTGATCGTGTGTCCATCTAAAGTAATAAGATAGGACAAAATCTTTCGTGTCAACGAATTGACCTGGAAACCTATCTCTTACCTAGCTCTGCTCTAGTTCCAATATTGGAGTAAACTTTCCAATTCTTCCTCCTTTCAATTTTCGGTCTGTGAAATGCCATTAACTGCGAGTCATAAACAACCTGCTGAATTACTATTCCGCTGAATCAATGAAAAAGGTCGTCTCGTCCAAAATGTCAATGATATCAAACATGATGAACGAAAATACATACGGTTGAATTGCATCAAGTAGTGCTGAATATTGCCCTTCACTCGAAGATCGAACCTTTTACAGTCGAAATGATGCATCAAAAGCAAAGTGCCCCTGTCTATTCATTATTTGAAAAGGCTTGATGCTTCAACTTTAGAACCATTAAACCAAGTTCAACCAAGAGGGGTACCCAAGGTTCATCATGATCATCGGAATTGTTATGTACCCTGTAAACGGTACACCGTTCAAAAAAAAACAACGAAGATGACCGTAAAACTTCATTAAAAAAATATCCGTTAATGCGCGTATCAGATAAAAATGCCAACCTTGCAGCTTGTTGGTTGATGACGTCAATTAGCTACAGGCTGGAAATTTGCCGCTGGTATTAACCCTAGATATACCAACAAAAATTATTACATTGTTTACCATGGGGTCTGTATGGACCCCAAATGTTTTATAGCCAGATTACCCCAGGAATGTTTTCAGGATAAGTTATAATTATGTTTCAAATGAAAATGTGCGTTATTCTCAAAACTAATAAATCTTTAATCTATGGCAAAATACTACATAACAAAGTAATTATATACATGTAGGACATAAGAACGTCACATGCTGAGCACAAAGTCCTTTGCTGCACTTTCTGCATAGTTTTGCACTTTTGCGGTCTTCTTGTCGAGGACAGAGATGACATCGTTTCTTGCTCTGACTTCCTGAGCCTGTAATTCGTGGACGTGGTACAGGATCAGGACCGACCCGGGTCGGCTGTTGATCGACTGCCACAACTTGCGCCAGGGACTTCGACAATGTCAAAAGGAATCGTCGTCTCCTTTGACCCGATCGTGCCTCAAATTCAGGATGGATACTGAAATGCATAAGCATCATTTTAGATACATATGGATACATACATTAACTGGATGAAAAACTTACCTCAAAAACAAGACGAGAGCATTGTAAGCTGCGATATTCAGCAAATTCATGAAGAGAGCCATCGGCCATCTATTACATTTTCTTATGCAATTGTATGTCCTCAAAAGCTGGTCTAATGAATCCACGCCGCCTTTACAGTGGTTATACTCGAGTATCACTTCTGGCTTTCTGTGCTCCTCCTCTGAAATGTTATTTGACAAGAACTGGGTCGAAATCAGAATCACAGCTTTGTTCCTTTTTGGCACGTAAGAGACAATAGCAACATCTTTTTGGAAACCAAAATTATTTGATTTGATTGAACGATGCGGTTTGGGCAGCATTTCTTTTGGGAGTTCAGGTTTATTCTTTCTCATCGTACCAGTCATGGTCAGTTGACGTCCAAGAAGAGTTCGCGCAAGAAGAAGACTGCTAAAGAAATTGTCCATTTATACATTTCTACCTGAACCCGTCAGCATATCAGTCAACTCCAAGGCAACTCTCTGTCCTTGTTGCCTTTTAGGGACATTTCCTGTTCGGCCAATATATGGAAGCAAATTCAAACAATAAAATGTTTCAGCATCAGCAAGTGCCCACAATTTTATCCCATACTTTCCGGGTTTTGATGGTATATACATTTTAAAGCGGCAGCGTCCCCTGAACTTCACAAGTTGTTCATCCACTGTGACAGAGGATCCCGCCTTGTAAGCAGACTTGAAATTGATGACAACTTCAGAGAAAATATTTCTCAGTGGTGAAAATTTGTCGTTAGGATTTCTCTGTCTGCGGTCATCAAAACGGATACTGGACATCAATTCAATGAAGCGGTTGCGAGACATGCACTGATTGTGTATCTGCCGACCTTCTGCGCTCCATAACTCAGAAACTCTTGTTTTATTGTCATGAAACGCCCCAGCCATTAGTAAGACACCAAAAAAACAATACATCTCGTCAACAGTGGCATGTGTCCAATTAGCAAAGCGCCTTTGACCTTCGATATTGGTGAAGTCAACTATCTTTTGCACAATTTGATTCGATAAGAATAATTTGAATGCATGCTCTGGACTCAATCCACAAACATTTCTTGCAGCTTGAGTTGGACCTTGGTGCTCTCGAAGGATATTATATGGCCTTGGCCGTACATGACGATTTTCTGGAAGCGGAACTTTGGACCATCTTTCCTGACCATCTTTCGACACCATAATATTGCTTTCAGGGTTTGCCGGATTCTGTAAAATATCACCACGTCCATTCATTGAAGTTTCTTCCATACTCGTTTCCATTTCCACTTCTGAAACAGGGTCCTCGACCACTGCATCGGATTCACTGCCGTCGGAGTCATTCTCATCAATTTCATCACTATCGCTAGAATTTTCTTCAATCAGTCTTCGAAATACTTCTACATAAGAAAAACGTCTATGCTGTTGTCGCTGCATGTCCGGTCGAATGTGTTACAGTCACGAGTAACAATTCAAACTATCCAAATTCAAATGAGCATTCAAATCAAAATAAACCAACGTGGACAGCGCCTGAGACGTAACAGTCATAGAGAGAGAGAGAGAGAGAGAGAGAGAGAGAGAGAGAGAGAGAGAGAGAGAGAGAGAGAGAGAGAGAGAGAGAGAGAGAGAGAGAGAGAGAGAGAGAGAGAGAGAGAGAGAGAATAAATAGAGATGTAAGAATTGCTCTATCCTGCAGGTATCATCTTGATTTGAAATTTACGTCAATGGAAGACATAGATATCTATAGAAATGGAAACAGTGCTTCACATTCTGAACTTAAGATGTGTAGTACATAGATATAGATATACAAAACAGTTTAAATGGCGGAAAACTGATATGAAAAGTAAAGAAAAAAGAAGGGGTCCAATTGGACCCCACGGTAGTTATCGTTACTATAACTGTAATTATCGTTCATGTCAACAAACATTTTTCAAATTTCAGTTTTGCAGCATAAACCGATGAAATTTAATCAGGTTTAGGTTCATATGAAGTTTTAATGAAAAATACTGCAAACAAAAAAATATCAGTGTTTGTGAGATATGGGGTCCATATGGACCCCACAGTATATTGAGGGTTAACTGTTACGTTAGGGCTGCATGGCGACGTTTGACAGAAGCAGGATTTAAATCTTTAAGAGATGCCGCACGCATCCCTCTAAATGACCTTTTGAATTTTGATGACTTTCTTGAACGAACTCTTACCTTTATGAATTTAAATTACGGTTCTCGAGTAACGGTGCGAGTGGCATTTTAAAAGGAGCACTGACAAATGGCACCGCATGATGTGGGCGGAGTACTCAAAGCTCACCCTCGAGTTCCACAGACGGAAGAGTCTGTGCTCACACACTGTCTGGTCGTGAGAGATCTGAGGGCTTGTTGTCACATTTCAAAACATGATCGGCTCAACGGTGGTAGCCTCAGAATTTCGGCCGGTATTTGGAAAGGTGGACGTACACACCTGCCGTTGTATTGAAAGCACTATGGGTGGCAAATCTCGCGGAAGTTGTAGCTCCTATTGTTGCTCCAAGATGTAAAGAGGCACCATCTCATTATTCAAGATGACAATGCGCGGCCTCACAGAGCACACCAGCTAAGCAATTGAGTAGCTCCTATGGCCTTCACGTTTTCGTGATCTTTTACCGACCGAGGTGGGGTGAGATAAACTTGGCAAAGGGGTGAGACATTCTCCTACCAATATCGAAACACTTCCTGAAACAATTGGGAGAGCAGTTGGATTCATTGAGCAAGAGAGATCGGATGAACAATTGAGTTTGAGCTTTCATTAATTCTAGGGCTGTCATGCAGGTTGTTAGGTATGTATGAAACAAATTAAATCATTTAAAGTTACAGTTTTGATGTCAATTCACTAATGAAAGCAATGTTTCCGGCATTTCTAAGTGTCAAGATTTTTTGTCACGGTATAATTATTCCACATAGATACGGATGGAATAGAATAGATTAGAATAATGGCTTATTGTAATAAATAGCATAGGCAACCTTCAATTGGAAGTCTTAGGAAGAGAAATTGTCTACGAGGATGTTGAACCTATACAATGTCAACGATAGTGTTATTGTACAGCATCAAGCAATAAGAGAGAAATCCATTTGCCGTTCGAGTTTCTTTTCACGTGGGGTAGAATTATGAGGCCAGAACTAGTCTCGGGGGGGGCAAGAAGATCAATTTTCTTTCAAACGTAATGTAAATTCAAGCCTGAATTCTAACTAGCTAGATTATTGACTATAACTAACTACTGTATATCACAGTCAGTAAATTTAGATTGTTCTTCGAATGTTTCAGCTTTGCATACGAGCAATCCATATTATATATGGCAATGATGTCTGGTATCGTGAGATTATACATGTATGTCAAATCGTGCATGAAATGCAATTTTCTCAATCATATTGAAAGAAGAAATCAGCTGACCATGCGCTATTCAACACTGCGAGAAATGATTATGAACATTCCAATAATAAACTTCTCCCGAGCTTATCTCCAACTGCTTTACATGAATTTACTGCTTTAATGAATCTTTACATAGATTTCAGTACTTGAATAGCACACAGACACCGGGAAAGCTTAGAATTTATGTAATCAAAATGATTTGACCAAGTCAACTGTTCATTGAAAAGCAATTTCCGGTTGAAATAGACTACCTGTGGTGGTCGAAAAGCCCTTCGGGATTGAAATCGGAGTTTTATGTTTGTAACATCAGCAAGTTGGGCTCCCCACATGGAAAGTATAGAAGAACAAGCCCCATTATTTCATACAATCTTAGAGTGTGTTGTACACTTTTACAAATTATGAATTTTTATTCTTCTACAAGTCTAAATTGATGAAGCATTTGAACGATAACACTTGAGCAATTGATGCCAAGTAATTGGGATTCATTGCAGTTTACTAACATTCAGTATCTAGCCACCATATGACAACCTGGAAATCGAGGTCAACTATGCCTTTAACCAATGAATCGTGAGAAACGCTGTCAAAGGCTTTACTCATGCTGTAACTTATGACACGGACAGCAACACCATCTAGAAGATTGTTCGTGGATGATTTTACAGAACATGCGCCGTTGATCTTCTTTCTATTTAAATGGACAATTATCGGGAAATTTCATCAACTGATCATAAATAAAATTCAAAATAATCTTTTCATGCGACCTGCTAAGATCGGGAAGGAGAGTTGCGGATCACTGTCTACTTGGGTGCATTTCAATAATTTCTTAAAAAAACTTGTTCTCGTTCCTAATTTATTGGCGAGCTATCGGATGATAACTTCACCCATCCTCAGGCATTATCTGCTTCTGTGTCCGATCAGCCCGCTTTAAGTGTGATGGTGAACTCTTCAAAATGACGACCTGCCCAATTGGATCACTTTTATCATCCTGCTTGGCGTCCTTGTTTATGCAGGATTTCGACAAGAAGATGCTCGAAAATAATCCAGAAATTATGTTCTGGAAGTGGTATGTCGATGATACGCCCGCAATAGTGAATACTGGCACCGAAGATACACTTTTAGACTATTTGAATGGCATTCATCCTAATATCAGTTTCACGTGCGAAAAGGAGAATAGTGGTGTTATTCCTTTTCTGGATATCAGAATACAACGGGATTGTAGCAAGTTGGTTACTTCTGTATACCGAAAGCCTACTGCAAGTGTCCTCTACCTGGAAGATCAGTCGGCACATTGTCAGAAAGTGAGGCTGGGTATCATCTCGTGTTTGAGAAAGTGTGCGGAAACGATATGTGAAGGTGCGAAGCTTAAGGAGGAGAAGATGATGCTCCAAGAAGTGTTCGTAAAGAATGGGTACCCTGAACGTCTGGTCAGAAACAGACTGTTTGGGAATCGATCGCCCAAGACAATGTTCCAGTCCTGCGTACTCCATATGTGCCTGGCGTTTATGAACGTATTCAAGCAGTAACAAGGAAGGTTGGAGTGAGAGTTAGGTTTCCAGATGCAAAACTGTGGGAGATGTCCTCAGCCGTCCGAAATTAGACAAGGTGAATGTTATGGACGGGGGAGGTGTCATTTAAAAACAGAAATGTGGCCACTGTTACAAGTGCTATATTGGTGAGACTTCAAGAAGAGCTGGAGTAAGAAAGAAAGAAAATGACAAGGACACACGCGAAATGATTACCGGTCATCCATTAGTGAGCACTGCCATAAGCTTAACCATCGACCGGCGTTTGACACTTTTGAGGTCATAAAAGTGCAGAGTGATTGAAGAGGAAAGACACTAAAGGAGGGAATTCATATCCTCAACCATAACACGCTTAACCCTAGACCGTAAACTGAGGTCAACTTGACTTCATCCCATTTTTAAATTTGGTTTATTATTGAGAAATCATATATATTAAAGAAGATCTTCCGTGACTTTTAATATTTCATTATTGATAATAGGTTTACAACATCAAAGTCTTTCATTAGTACATAGATATAGAATAGAATAGAACATAGAATAAAATTAACGTTTTTGAAATATATGAAGTCATAATGACCTCATAATAAATAGCAGCACATATTTCTATATTCCATATCAATTCGATTAACTAACGCTTGCAGTTGATGGATGCACCACATAAAAATCATAGTTGAGTTATCTGAGCAAATCTTTACTTATATTTGCCTTGAATGCGTGACTGCCTGAATAATTTCAATCTGTATTCGATATTAATTCGAGCTAATGTCGCATGCAGAACGGATACATCACATTTATCAGAGCAAATCCTTTCTCATGTCTTCCCTCAGACCATGGGATTTATTTCAAAGATTCAAAAGTTGACTTCGCATCATACGTATCGATGACAGTGCGCTGAGAAGTGCTCGATTTAGAAACGACGAATTTGCTCCCATAAGAAGGAGAACTTTTCACAAAACTCCAAAATACTATACTTCGCTTTACTGGCCTCATGAGACTATAATAGTTGACGAGCAGCTATTTCCTTCGCGAAATCGGCATGCTTTTCTTCATTATATGCCAAACCAGCCATCTAAAATTGGTATGCTGCGGCTGATCAGCAAGTGATTACGCATTAACCATGTCGCCACATCTTGGAAAAGAAGTTGAGAATCAACAGTTTTTCGACTCGACGAACTTTTCAAAGACAGCGGGCGTGAAGTTGTCACTGATAAATTATTTACCTCTCTGGAGTTAGCAAGAAAATTAGAGAAAAAGGTATGACACTTCTCGGGATTATTCGTTCAAATAAAATGGAGATTCCGACCGAAATGAGAGCTACAGGATGCCGTAATCAATATTCATCTGTGCTTGCGTTCCATTCTGAAGGAGAGGCAGCTATTGTCAGCTATATCCCGAGAAGAAATAAGAGCGTGTTGCTCTTGACTTCTTCAAAGTGTTCATCTATTGACAGTGACATCTCCTCAACGAAAAGAAAACTCGTATCTTTCTTCGATATAGCAGGAAGAAAGGGCGTGAATGCGGTAAATCAACTGTTTCAGCATTATTCTATCAAGATGGCCTCCTACCGATAGTCACTGGCTGTATTTTGCAAATTGCTAAATATCACAATGCGGAATACATTTCTTCTTTGGAAGGACACTACAAATCAGTCACCTTAATGTCATTTTTTCATGAAGTGGCAATCAACTTACTCGAGTCTCTAAAAGAAAAGGCGATCTTTGATGCCCCTTCATTCATCAAGGGTAATGGAAGGTGCCATTTCTATGAAGCGAGGAAATTGCACATTTTGCGACAAAAATAGTCGCAATAAAACACAAAACGTTTGTTTCTCATGAAGTTCGTGTTTGGTCGACATACATACCAGACAAAACATTTTTGACCGAATTATAACCATTGGAAATTGCTAGAGCTTTTTGTTTGAATTTTACACGCTTTATAATACAAAGTTAATAGATAATAATAGAATGTCACAATATATTCTATTATGATAAGCAATTTTAGCAGGAAAAAAGAAGGTTTACAGTGTTTATGCTATGGAACGATCTAGAAGGTGTAAAGGAAACTCAAAAATTTCTGATAAAGATTTGAGGTCAAATGACCTCACTTGTACTAAGTCGTTGAAAATATTTTTGTACGTTCTAAGGTTAATAGGGACTCGGGCTTCTCTAATGACCGCTGCTGGAGATCTCTTTTCTATTGACTGTTTTGATCTCTATGTAGTTTGACTTCTTATCTCTAAGTTATTTTAAAGCATATCAGATGTTACTTGTCACGTTTTAATCAGTATTATGATTCCATGTTTCAATTCTCAGGGTTAGTGTATTGTAATGTAGAATGTCGCTGTCACGTGTTAGGTGTTAGTAGAGTGTCGTGTTGTGAATTTAAGTGAATTCTAGTGCTGTGCTATGTGTTTCATTACTCTTTACTTGTGCTTGCCTGAGGACGGGTGAAGTTATCATCCGAAAGTTCGCCAATAAATTAAGAACGAGAACAAGTTTTTTGAAGATATTATTTAAAGTCAATTCTCGGTTCTCAGAGAAGAAGATTATAGATGAAGTTAGTTGTATTAGTTGTATGGGGGAAATATCTGACGGTATTAAAAATTTGCGAGAGATGATAGAAAATTACATCATCGGAAACTTTCAACAATATTGGAAAGATAAGATCACTTATCACAGATTTGTTTGCACACGAAGTCTGAAGCAGTCTCTTCACATCATTCGGATCACAGGTATTACCTCCATTTGGTGCAGGTAGTGTAGTACATTTTGTTTCAGGTTTATCTGACATATTGCTTTGAAATAAATTATTTTATATATTCGACAGCCTATAGTTCATCAGGGAAAGTTGAAGCAACCAGATCACCAGAATTAAAATCATTTTCACCGCGATCATCCTTTGCAATATATAAAATTCTTCTACACGTTGATTACGTTTTTTGCTTTACATTAGCTACGACCTAGAAAAATTTCCTGTTTTTCTCAGTTTACAATTTTTGTTATCATTCAATATTACATAATCTGCTTTAGGCTGTGGAGTGTGAACTACCCCGTCGGTGTATGAGCGCTATTTCTTCGGCTTCATAACTCTGATTTCGCACGCAATGAGATCATCTAATGGTTAAAACATCTTTCAGTATAGTGGCGCATGCGCTTTCTGAGATGATAAACAAGCTACGTCATTACGTGTTTGCTGTTTACATGCATTTTCGTGCATGTCTAATGAATAATGTGAGATGAATTCTCACGCAGAGCAATGTAAAATGAGACAGAAATTTGAAGCGTGCACTTATGTCTTGTCTAAAATCACGGCTTGATATAACGTAGTGGGCATGGCGAGCTGCTGAAATGGCGCTCATTATGTTTTTGAAAATATAGCTAATATTTCATTGTCCATTTTATCAGACGATAAACGCCTTACGACGCCCACCCTAGTACATTACGATAAAATTCAATTTCTCAGAACTGAGTTTATGAAATCCATTCAGTGCTTTGACACTGAAAATTACATGTAGATCCCTTGATAATAAGCATATCTATGTAATTGAAGAACAATGAATGATTAACAACTTTTGTGAACACGTATAATTTTCTAAGAGCAATGGCGATAAAAATATAACAAAAATAAAAAGTCCTGATCAAAAGTATTAACGGAATTGCAAAACACATCATATCTGTATTGATTGCTTTCCTATAAATGTATTTTTCCTATATTATATTGTACATATACTTCCTAAGACATAAATCCCAAGAATATAATGATCAGGAATGGTATTCATGACTAATAACATCATTTCCGAGGATCAGTAGGCCTATTTAGAAATCAGTTTGGGGCAATCAGTTACCCATTTGGTTAACGGTTCTCCTGCCCTAGAAAAAAATTTGCTTCACCTGCCAAGCAAGGTCTCCTGGACCCCCATTGCTCTAATGTATTATTGTCACTTTTTGATGCATAGTAATCGACTCAATTTCATATATTCATAAACTTTGTAGTACACCAATGCTTAGAAGCGTTATTTTCATGACTGAAAATCATCTATGACACATTCAGAGTGCAGTTTAGAGCTTCATTTATGTCTGCCGTCTACATGTTGTTACCAAAAATGAAATATATTTTAGCTTATCAATATCAGCACTTCAATGGCAAAAAAGTCTTATAATGCCATTATGTCTCGTTCTATGAATGCAACAAAACTTTTATGCAGAAAGCATAATTACACGATGTACAAAATGCATAGTTTAAAAAAATGCTAGTATTGTTTGCTAGCTATGCTTGTATTGCTAGAGTGCACCCCATCATGCTACTTGTACCTTCACTCTGCTTCTTAGGATATGATCACAATTTGTTAAAGAAAATTGCGGAGCAAAATCTTGATCTACAATGAGAGCACTATAACTGCATCAAATATGAGCTGATGGAATGCTGGACTAGAATTGTAAACAAACTTTGGTCTACACATGTAGGCCGAAGTTTGGAGACTTTATTATCAAGAGTAAGCTGAATTGAATCATAATCATCGCTTGTATTGCATGTGAATGATGTTCATACATCACTGCTGTGGCCATTTGAGACACTGGAGACAAAGAAAATCGTTTTTCTATCTTCTCCTGAAATCTGTATTATTCAGGCTAACATGCATACATGATTGCATTCAAGGAAGTTGAGGACATATTCATCGTTTACATACAAATGCATGAAGTTTCACTTCCAATTGCAACTGTTTAGCCTGTACTGACTACCCGTATATTTGAGGAATCAATG
Organism: Prostheceraeus crozeri; assembly: GCA_907163375.1. Taxonomy (NCBI): domain Eukaryota; kingdom Metazoa; phylum Platyhelminthes; order Polycladida; family Euryleptidae; genus Prostheceraeus; species Prostheceraeus crozeri. The sequence continues at coordinate 125,289 of CAJQUW010006306.1, read as the reverse complement.
ATGTTATTATTCATGGTATTTGCTCTAGTCAAGATGGCCAATTGTGAATTGTGCTCCCATCTCGTATAGGCTGATGGCATATAGGACCATCGTGTGTCTTTTGGCTTGAAGATTTTATGGTCTCGGAGGTATTTTCCGCAACATCCTAACCAGATCAGTTGCTACATGGATGGTGATCGGCTTTGTGTTGCTTGTCCCCCATGCAGGGACATCGAATGAAATGGTTTCTTCATTTCAAAATGAAACAAAATGATACAGTAGATTAGGCCTACTCTTTTTCTGCTTGTAGTCCTCCTACGTGCATAAAGACCTTCACATACTATGTGGTTTGGCCACGAAGGCATTCTGTTTCTTTCGAAAACGTCCACACATTTCCTGACAGTGACATCTCCGGAAAGAAGCTTTCCATTGATTGGGTCTTCTTTCTCACACTCAGGTATCAAAATCAGTAGGCCACGGACATCAAGCATCCTGGTAACTGTCCGGGATGGAATCATCACGCTGGATCTTCTATCTACATGCACACCAATTTGGTCAGTTTCGTCGTCTAACTATGTTAGCCACGTCATCGTTGAAATCAACCGCTTCAGTATAGTGGGAATTCGTCACCCGCCACTGTCTCATTTCGGCCTACTCCTCACAAGTGACGCTCTTCTGAGAACATGTTCGCTAGAAGAAACGTCTACATAATGCAGCTTCAGTTATCATACCATTAAAACTGATCATCATGAAGTGTTAGCAACACACACTTCAATAGATACTCCAAGGGAGCGCGGACTGAAGAGAGAACTTGACGGATTCTGTAACATTGTCCAGGAGACCCTGCGTGGCAGGTGAAGCACTTTAGGTCGTAGTATTAAGACAAATAATAATTAGCGTTCAAATTTTGCATGAGACTTCACTGTGCCAATTCATGAAAAGTCACGGAAGGGCTTGCGGATATATTCATTATTTACATTTCTGAAGCTAATTGAATATTGAAAAATCTTAAAATACACTGCAAAGCAGGGCAACTGTTAATCACGACGTAAAAATATTTCAGAACGGTTTAATTTTCGAGTTCTGAAAGCGTTTACATGTAGCTTTATGGATATATCGTAACTATTCATAACTTAAAGATGTTACATGCAAAAATTATGGCTTTAGACTTAGTACTGTTTCACAAAGCAAAACATCTCATTTCCACCGAAACTCCGATCTTCCTCCTTTGTATTTGCCTTTGTATTCGCATGAAATCTTCTTTGATCTTGCCTGATAAGAACAGGAACCGGGAAGAACTTGGCAGACCTGTAGATTCGTGGTGGACATAAGGTGAACATCACTCTGTAAAATCCTCATTGCAGAACTCGCTTTGGCGGCCGGACTACATCGCGCTTGTAAATTCGCCATCAAATGCTAATTGCGTCTTTTCCTATTTTATTTATAAGGACGAGTTGGTTCCATTGAGCTAAGTAGGATAGAGCACGGATGCTGCACTCTTGTTGATAATGAAATTTTTAGTCAACATCGCAGTATCTTCGCCTTGATTGTGTGTGCAAAGAGCAGACGTTGATTGTCTTCATGGTGTATTCAACTAAGTCGAGGTGTCATCATTTTCCTCTAAATTAAAATGACTGTGTACCACGCAATTTGAAGCATAGGCATCTCTGTCTACAAAATGCCCATAATTGAAACGAAATCACGGCAGATCTTGTTTTCATTAGGCTGCTGATTAAACAATTTGCTCTTGGAATGAGACTAATTTACTTCAATTAGGAGTTCATCATTGAGAATATCCTGCTGAACTCGACACTTAGGAAATGTCCATGGTATTCTGCTATCAAATGGTGAATACTGAACATGGAATATGAGGTTGTTTCTTTAAAGTGATTCAGAGATTAGTTAATTAGTACATGCTGTAATCAGATAAAATATCAGGTGTTATTTAACGGTTAGTAGAGTTAGCAAACTCAAGTCATTTGTCAAACAAAATCAAAGTATTTTATCCTAAGGCATTCTTTTGGTGATAGAGAAGAGTGAAGAATGATTTAATTTTATCTCCGCTATTTGGATAGGCCTACGATCTATTTTCGATCACCACCCAGTGATCATCTTCAGTTAAAAAGGAATTTCATCATTAATGATGTGTGTAAAGAAGGTTCTTCATGCCAAGTATTTTATGTGAAGAAATCTTAAAATAGCACTCCTTTTTTCGATAAACCAAAACTTCATTTGTCACTAAAATTACACACTGGTCAAATGATTGATAGATAATACATACATAGATTTAAGGTCATTATTTGTTGTTATTGCCGAGAGCTGAACTATACTTACTACTCGTAGTTAATAGCTACTATTGTTAGAGTTTGCTCTATTTATTCCTACCTCAGTATGACTTATTTATAATTCACTTTGGTGGAAAGAACCGACTGATGCATAGAGATAAATTGTCCAGTCCGCGTCTATGTGTCTGCAGATGACTTTTCTGAATACTGATGGTCATGGTAAGAACTTGAGGGGTAAGAATATCAATTATCCATTGAACGTAATGCAAATTCAAGTCTGAATTCTGACGAAGAGATAATTGACACCACATTTAACGCACACAGTCAGCAAAATAGGATCGTTAAGAATCGTGCGGCGTTGAATAATATATCCTTTTGACAAATTTATCACTAGGAAAAATTGAGTCAAAGAAATGTACTTTTCTCCTCGCAGGCCTACAAGTAATTTTCGTGTTGAGGGTCGTTTGCTCGCTGATACGAGCAGCTTTTGCAATGCGCGCGCTTAGCCCATTGCGCGAGCAGAGACGAATGTCCATGTTAATCGCTTGCTACCATCGCATATAATTGTTGGGATAGGATTATGTCCGCTCTAGACTGATGCACACGCAAATAAATCCAGCACTGTGTGTCAACCACAGTTGAAACACTGCTTGCATTCTTCACATCTTCATCAGTGTTTTCAATGTCATTATCAATACCACCTGTTAACGGTCATACAAAATCAATGTCACATTCATATTCATCGTCTCTCGCCAGCACGCCTATACAGAGATCACGTCATCGTCCCGTTGGACGAAACACACTTGACAAAAGCAATGAAACTACATGAACAATGCAAAAAATCCAAACTCTAGCATTGAAAGCTTGAAGCAAATCAGAATACTGCCTTTAAGCGTCTATTTTAAGCGCATATTTTCCTAAGTGCAATTTGGGACTTAATTAAGTTTAGGAGTGTATTTCGCACAAAAGCAGCATATCCTGCAACCCAATTATTTTACTATATTTCAGCTCAAGTCCATTTTCGATGCTTTACACAAATAAAGGCATAATAATGTCTCTAGCATCAATCGAAATCGTGTCAGCAAAGCGTACATTTATGGTGACAAATGTCACCCGCGGGTGTTATTATCCAAACAGGAGTACACAGTAATTACCTGCTTCGTGGAATGTATTGACATAGAATGGCTTACAATGTCATTGCATTATGCAGTACATGCATAAGTCAATGATAAAATTCCGTCTTACCTTAAGATGATCACTGGATGGTAAATGGTAATCGAAATTGATTGCATACAAATTAAGAAGATAAGATCAAATAATTATTGACTCTTCCTTAAACAAAATGTGCGCTATTTATTCAGGATACTTCCAAATACGAAATCATCCGTTTAAGATAAATTAAATCAACTCAATGCTGCACTTCCAGATTGATGCGCAAAAATGCGATTTGATTAATAAACTTTGGCGCCGACTGTTGCCTTGTGTATCACTGTTAAAGATGTTTTAAATATGAGATACCGGTATTGATAGCAGAGTTTCTTCAAAAGATATTTAGAATCGGTCACATAAGATATTTGCAAGGATTCAACAAATGCACCCAGCATTTAAAGGCCAACCAAGTCTTGCAGACACCTGTGTGAAAATCAATCATGAATCATATGCCAATTAAGCCTTTGTGGATTCAGTCAAGCATTAGTCTCAGTCAAGAATAGAACTAAAAATTCATGTTGTTTGAAACGTTTTCAAACTTAAAAGCATGATGTATTTTTGCTTTTCTTGTTTTTTTTTACAAATGAAATGATTTTGCACCTTTAATTAAGATGTCCAGCCTATTGAATGATGTGTCAACGTCAATAAGCATACACGTTTTAATAGACATACACGTGCCTGACAGCAAGTTTGTAAGTTTAGAAATTTCTATCTTAGTTTTACAGTAACCCCATGATGCGATATGAATGAAAACTCAAAACTGTCATCAATACTCATATGTACTTGACATCAACACTAGTGAGCTACTGGACCATAAGTGTTGCTCAAACAAGCAACAGCATAGATATCTTACCATCAGTACTTTGCACAATGTCCTTTCGATTTAATAACAGCTTTTGCACGCCTTGGGATGGAGGTAATTAAAGATTGACATACCTCCACAGTTCATCATCACGATTCCAGATTTTAAGGATAGATGATATGATCCCAACTTTTTTGCGAGGTTTCGTCTTGCTTACTCGTACCTTCATAACAGCCCAGATAAGCTTCAATGCATGTCAATTGCAAGGGGGCCAATTCATGATATTGATGCCCAAACGTCGGAGCTCTTCTTCTGATTTTTGGCTGACTTGATAGGGGGCATTATCCTGTTGGAACATCATTTGTATGAGAGTATCATCAGGATGTTACCCTTCATTTGTGGTACAAGTTGTCTTTCGATTATCTTACTGATGTTAGTGTCAGAATCCATCGAAACTTCGACCACGTGACTTCGTCCTGCATCTTTCCCATGAGAAGCAGGCCAGAATCATTACCTTTGTAGGGTGTTTCACAGTCAATTGTAAGTGTTCGTTCCTCATAGGTAGCCTTCCACGCACCTCACGAATTGGAGACAACTGTCTGAGTTCTATTACAGTCTCGTCGCTGAAGATGACATTATTCTAATGATCCTCATCCACCAGTGACTGTCGTCAATGCCCACTGATATCGGGAGAACACGAGTGAATTGCTAAGATATGGCTCCTTATTTGACTTAGCAGCTGGAAATCCTGGCTCACTCAAGCCTCTTTCAAAATCACGTTAGCACATTCGGTCGCATCTTTCTGGATTTCAGCTACAGCCATTCTTGGATTATTACCACTGATCCTTCGAAGCATTCGCAGATCACGTTCATCGAGCTTCTTTTTTGATCCACTGCAGTTCCTGTACCTCAGATCAACTTCTTCAGTTTCCTGGCATTGATCTGTTTTTCTTCCGGCATTTGACTCGTGAATAACAACAATTTCAGCAATTTCGAGCTTTATTTTGTCGATGTTCTCGATCAAAGTAATGGTCTCAATTCGCTTCTTCTCTTTGTCACTGACCGTCGCCATTCTCATTTCAGACACCCAAGTGAATGACATCACGCAGAAGTTGTTAGTAGGGCATCGTTTTTATTTAAATTCGAATTAATTCAGTAAATTTCAATCAATAGCAATGTTAAATTGTACACTCAGATATCTTCTGGCACACAGTGGTCAAATTTTTGGTCTATGTTATATACAAAATTAAGTCATTTTCAATTTTGAAGCTCATACACTTAAGGTCAAGAGCGCATGTTTCTGTGACGAATATTTATCACGTCAGCGCTTCTAATCATCGTTTTTAAGCATACAATGATATCTGAGTGCCAGATTGGTCAAAATATTTCTATTATTTTTCAACATTTTAAAATTTTGTTTCTTATGTGCTTATACTACTTAAATTATGACAAACTACTTATAACTGTAGATAATGAACATCATTGTACTGAGAAACAATATCTGCAGTATAGTGACATAATTCATGACTGCTAAAAGGTTTATCAAAAGAAAAACGAGATACACATCAGAGACTTTGGAAGAAGTTTACACTTGCAAGCGTACTGTCAGGCACTGTAATAAGAGAACCCTGAGCTGCAGTTTTTAATGCACAATGACTAAACATGCCACATCAGCGAGCTCTTCATCATTTCAACCATCTCTTTGGTCAGTTTACGCGCATCAAATTTCATTCCATCTGTTTCCCTTTTGTTGTCATGCTAACACTTCTTTTAGAAAGTTTCTTATAATCTAAAGAATCTTAAGTTCCAACCCACGACCGCATCTGCCCCTAAACTAACAAAAACTACCATCACCCCGCTTCCATTGTATTGCATAAGGCTTCCAAAAATTTTATTGTGAAAATGGTGTTATTATCTTGCACTGAATTTCCATCTCTATCTCTGTAGATGCCAGCTGCTTCTGTTATCAAATAGTTGGGAAGGTCATTACAATAGGACTATTCAAGTCGATGATTTCAATAATAGTACTGGTTTATTGCAGAATGAAACACGACTACATCTCAACGACCGATTATTGATTGGTAGACAGGGATGAAAGACCTCCTCTGTCTGTGCTAACTACTGAAATCTGACCCGGTTCAGTCTTCTACTTGCATAGCAATTTCCCCGTCTTGTTGTTAATTGTTAGGCTTGCACTTGAGTGAGTTACGCACGAATCAGTTTAGGAGCTATGATTTATGAATACTATTGCCAAAAGATAATTTTTATTTCAATTTTATGCGCCGAAAGTACAGCACAACTGACATTGAGTGCATTCAGTTCCCATGAAATGATCAAAAGCACCAATAAAAATACAAAATATTGATGCTATAGCCTACCAGTGATGTCTTCTCCGTGCATACGATGCTTTCGGCGCATGCTTAAAAATAATTTGCCAACATCTATAAAAATGAGAAATGTCATCATTCATTAATTTCATTTAAATTTGATAACTTCTCGTGATATAGCTGTGCACAGCTTTCGTCTCAATATTAGACGCTCAGAGTGAACAATTTTATCGCCCGTGCCCGAATCACAGCTGTTTTCTTCCAACGATCAAACACACACGCAAGTGGCGTGTTTAGACGGAACATTGATATTCAGGCAGCGCACGCCCGCGCCAATTTCGGCTTTCCTGCCGATAGACATTATGCTTTACCTCCAATTTTCGCAATGAAATTCGAGGCGCGGTATCTAAATATAGAAAGGGAAGCGAAGTCCTATTGACACTGTCCTCTTTACATTTCAGAGAGGTCACACCTTAACCAACAGCAGATGATGACGTTCAGACAAAGACTGCAATCAGATGATGAGCGTTCACCAATGAGTGCAGAGCAATGCATCTAACTCGAACACCAGATTCGGTAGGATTCCATAATTTTTTTTACATGACTGATGTGACGCTATGTTCAATGCTGCACAGGAGCTCATAACCACGTCTTTCGTCCGAAGGGAATATGCTGAAAAGGTGACAGTCGTCTGGCAGGATAGGCCAACACCTGATATAGAAACTGAAAGCACTCACAGTGAAAGAAATAAGCAATATACAAGACATTTTAATACATCAAAATTTCAATCGTGCGAGTGGCTGAGCGGTTGAAAGAAACAATAAATCCTTTTGTCGGCCTTATTTTGCCTCCTCTTTTCTCGAGAAAATGGAGTCTGGGCAGAGAGAGGGTAGTAATCTGAGGTCCTTGAGTGAGGCGATGAAGCGACATGAGGTGCATATTCACTTGTCCTTAAAGATGCTCTGGAAACAGGGTCGAATTGGTAGTAAAAATTCATCTTTTATAAAGATTAATGCTGCAACATAAAAAATGAAAAAATGTCTGGTATAGAAATAGTATTTCAATGCCGAGCGAAGGCCTCTGGTCTGGGAGCAAGCTACCCCACTGGCTATAACATCTTAACTTCAATCATTAGTTTCTCCGAGTATAATCGGAAGCTAAATCAATTAATGACTTGAAGGTGTACTCCGGTCAAATTTTCAAGTTGGTCTGTATCGATACCAGACCTTCAGTTAAGTTGATTTAGCGCCGTCGATTTGCAACTCGAGGCGCAGTTCTTTCGCTACGCGTCGAACAGTTCTCGGTGATGACGTCAGCTGTGATACGGTGACAATAAGGAACGGTAGCCATACACAATATTGGCTGCAGCACTGAGGTCTCAGCCGTCTCAGTTAAGTCGCGCTTGCTCTGAACATTTTTTACCGATAGCGACAAGACATCATATGACGGTGTTCTAGCGATACCAATATAGAAGCTTTGTGTTGTGTAATATTCTACAAAAAAGACTTGGCGAAAGTGGCTTCAAATGCTATCCCTGTAAAAATATTTCTCCCAACAGCTTTGACATTTTTTGCTCGCAATGATAATGACCACTGCATCAAAGTTAATTATATCACTGATAGTTGTAAGCGCGAAATGAAAAAAAACTCGCAAAAAGTGCAGTATCCGTGTTAACATATCAACACTCCCCGCAACTGCAGCTTTTCTAGAAACAGTACAAGTACTATAGTAGTGTTTGTGATTGTGTCATCTGTCACATCAATGCAAACGAAAAGCGAAATTTTAGCCTTGTCTGGATAAACAGGACACAGAGCAGATCATCATTATCATCCCACACTTTAAACAGTTTCCTAATTTGCAAAACGAATACCTTTGATGATCTGACCTGCCATCAGCTGAAACCAAAAAAAGCCTTGCCAAAGCAAGCTAAAAGTGCAATATGTGAAGATAATGAAGAACACAAAGAATGACATTTATTCACCATTGTGATTTCGATGATTGTAAAATAATTTGGATAGCGAAGTTTTACTTCACTTTTCGTGATCACAACAAGACTGTTGTGGATGACGCGGTCATCAGTGGTGCGACGGAAAATGGAAAAATAGGACCGTGCAATTGTATTTTTAGATTTCAATATCAGAAACTACAAATAGTGGGCCTATATACAGAAAGCTACGGGTTTATTGAAGAAGAAGGAGAAGCAAGCGTCAGGGCAAAGTCAACTAAAATATTGAATTTACTCGAAATTGATCATTTTCTGCATAATAACTTTATAGGCATGTGCAATATATAGCTAGATTTGTTTTTGGCCGACATTGTATTCTATATAAAAGCAATACTAATAATTGCTTTATCAATCCGAACCGTGTGGCCAAGAAGTTACATGAAATTGTTTTGAAATTTATTACAGCACAAAGAGTCACTACGAAATAAGTGAATAGCCTTACTTATTATTTCTACAAAATCACAAGCCAAATTTATCAAAAGCAAGAGCATCCGCATTCTGTCTTTCAGACCTTGACAGGTAAGCATGCATAGGCCTAGTTGATGGAGGAATGCTTTCGAGCATCTGATCAAAAATTGTGCTTAACGAGCAAACTAAAATGAACTCACTGTATGATGTGTATCATCAAATTATACCCTCTACATTTCGACATCTACGTATAAGAAGGCTTGTATACTAGGAAAAATTCACTTTTATTCGTGCTGTCCATGTTTTGATTCATAAAAGACTGCTTCCCATTGGTCTTCATTGTACTTCCTCGCGAAATCGGGTTCCCATTCACTGCGCGCCACGCCTACAGACAATGGTGCTTATCGCAGCTGACGTCATCACGAGCTTAGACAACTGGAAATCTCGAAAAGCAAATCGTTGCAGATTGCAGGATACGGATACGGATACACAGGAAACTTGCTTTAAAGACAATAAAATTAAAAACGATTTTCTGACCGGAGTACACTTTTAAGAAATCACTATAAAGAGAAATTCTCAAAAAACCGTGTTTTAAGACACTGTTCTAAAACAAGCAATGTCTTTTATCCTTAGGCAAGAGTACAGTAAATTTTGGCTGCAAAAGAGATGAGAAGCATCTGAAGACGGCTGTAGAAACTCATAACGAATTATTCTAGAGAAGTTAGATAAGGGAAATGATAGCAAAGTTTATTCATTCGAAAAACATTTAAATTTTACAGCTTCCGGTTATGACAACTCTTATATTGACTCCTTGTAGATTCATTGTTTAACGGCATTGAAGAGTGGAAGCCTGGAAGTTGCTATCTCATTTGGGAGATGCATCAATAGCTATGAGATATTAATGCTCACTAGCGATCAAATGACAAAACTGAATGTGCGTTAAATAGCCTGTCGAAGCCAGGCATGTGATTTGAATAGCAAGCAACAGAGCACTGCTAAAATAAAATTCCAAAACTTCTCCAGGAAGTTGCACATGTTCCGGACACAAATTTTGAGTGTTTTTTTACACTGTTAAGTCTTACTCTGTTCCTCAATAACTTGTTCTCAATCGTTTAGGTGTTGTTGTTATGGCAACACATGTCCACGAAGTAGCATTCCCTTCAAATGGGGTGTTCATTAACTAAAATTCTGCCGGCAAAATATTCAATCGACTTAATGAGACAATATAATGCCGAAACCGACTGAATAGGCTATTCTACCATCTTCGGTGGTATATCATCGTTTATTAAGTCGGTTAAATATTCTGCCCACAGAATTGGCGAACAGCTCCAATGTGCATGCCTATTCTAGTCGAACTTCTATGGTTCTAACCATAGAAATTAATGACAACAAAACCTTTAGATTGGAACTTAAGCTTTGTGCAACGCACAATAGTGGCACAAAAATCGCACACATTTTTCACCTAGATACACCTGCCAACGCCTGTAACATTGGGTTAGAATCAATCACATGTGTAAATCTGAGCTTTTAGTTGGTCATTCATGCCCCAACTTAGTTTCCCCGGATGTGCCGCGTCCTTGAGTCAATTTCCATCCAAGTCAACTTCAGATAGACATAATGGTTCTAATCATTGGCAATGCAAGCGGATGATTGGTTTAGTAGCAGAGCGGCGCTGTTTATCATATTTTGCTAGATACGTTAGTAGTGATCCCATGGCAAAATCAAGTGCAAAATGTGAAATGTGAAATGATGAGTCATCCCCCCTCTGGAAGGAAGGAAGGAGGTGAAGAAGGTGGCCAAGGATGTGCTGGAAGGGAGGGGTCCGAGCGGAGGAAACTGTTCCCTCCCCCCTCTGGAAGGAAGGATGAGCTCTCCTGTGAGGCATGGGTAGGAAAGTGTTTTAGAAAAGGGAAGAGTTAGAAAAAGGTAGGTTTTGGACGTTTTGGGGTGAGAAAGGTCGTATTTCGGGCAGGAGGGCTCGGATGGGAAAACGGAGATCAGATTCGGACTCTACGGGAAATTTTGGGTTAGGGAGATGATTTCCAGCGGAATCGGAGAGAAAAAAGTTCTGACCCCCCCTCCCCCCTCCAGTCAGACTTCCAACTTTGGTTCTAGAGATGTTAGAAAGTCGTGTGATAGCGCGTTTGAAAGCTAAGAGATAGCCAAACTCAATGAAAATCATCATATGTCCAAGTTTTCATGGGTTTAGAGTGGAAAATGGCTTGAAAAAGGTAGGAATCTCCGAAAAACGACAGAGTTAGAATTTTTACGAAAATGACTCTAGCGGGCGAACCAAGCATCGGACACAAAAACGGAGGGCAGATTCAGGCTCTACGTGAAATTTTGGGTTAGGGAGATGATTTCCAGCGGAATCGTATAGAAAAAGTGCTGCCCTCCCTCTGGACGAGACTTCGATCTTGGCTTGTAGGAATGGTAGAAAGTCGTGCGATAGCTCGTTGGAAAGCTAAGAGTGAGACAAATTCAGTGGACGAAACGGCGTGTCTCTACGTTCGTTTGTTGAGGTGTGAGAGTGACTTTAAGGTTTTTGATCATCACCGAAAAAACGACAGAGTTAGAATTTTTTTAGAGTTTTTTCAACTCGGCTTCTGGTAATCGTAGAGAGTCGAGGGATGCCTTAATGAAAGGTGAGAGCGAGAAAGCGTGACTGTCAAAATTTGAGTCAATCGGAGCACTAGAACCGGAAATAGAAGTGTTTAAAGTTTTGGATGATTGAGATTACTTCATCAGCTGATCGCCACAAACTATATAAGCTGGGAACCGAATGAGACATTTCATTAAGACGAGAGAGATTGTCAAAGGTAGGTCGTCTCTCCGGAGCTCCGATGATAGCATCGGAAATTCCACAATCAGGTTTGACTTAGAAAATTTCATGGCTGATATCAGCTAAAGCGTCAGACTTATAGGTTAGCCAGGAGATGACCTTAGTCTCCAGGCCATAAAAGACTCAAAAAATTTAAAGGCATGTAACTTTGCTTCTACAAGTCCTTTTGACTTGATTCAAAAAATATTCGATCCCTATTGATGAGACCTATATTCACAGACTACTTATAAAATTTCATAAGTAGTGCTAAAAAGTTAAAAAATTTAAATTCATTACTTTTGGAGGTTTTCTGTGGTTTTCAATCCTGCCGAAGTCAATGAAGGCATAGATAAGTGTGTACGAGCAAGGCTTCTGAGTGGAACAGCGGTCTCGACCAATCTGAGCTCAGGAAAATCATATATAACTAGTGATTTGACTTTTATTTTCACATTTAACTTTCACAAGGTGAGTGTCGGTGGCTCTGCTATCAGGCCTCCACTTATCAAACCGAAGTGCATGGCACGGAGATGTTCAGTGTGATACTTCCTGTTGGTGGGCGTCCTTTCGAGGCGGCGGGTACTGCCATAGAGGGATTGTATTGCATGGGACTGAGACTTCATTAATCCGACTCTCCAACGGTCGTTGTGGTCTCTTTTCTCGACGTGATGCTTTCTCTCGCCAGGTCAGAGTACTTTAGCCATCTGCCACAGGTCACTTTATAAGATCTCCATTGCACTAAAGGTTGGTGTCTCAGTACATTTCCTATCAAACCCCTCTACAACCTGTGGGTCCTGCTATCAGGCCTCTTATTCCCTCTGCTATCAGGGGTGGTGTTACTTTATCCATTCTCTGCTAACAGACACTTTGCTATCAAATCACTCTAAGTTTTATGTCTCTGCTAATAGGTGAAATCTTGGCTGAGTTTTCACCCTCTGATATCAGAGGGTCTGCTATCAAATCACTTTATCCATTCTCTGCTAACAGAAGTGGCTTGCTATCAAGTCATTCTCACGTCTTGCCTACACTCAAAGTGTGCATGCTAAGGAGATGTTCGGTGTAATACTTCCTATCGACGGGCGTCCCTTTTGGGCGGCGATGGAATCCGCAGCGAAGAGTACCGCATGGGATATTCGGCAATTGTAATCCTTGTTAAACCTCTCTGCGTCATGTTTGCAAGTGGTTGCCTTATCGTCTCGACGTAGTGCTCTGATCGCCAGGGTGACATTTAGCCATCTGTCGAAGGTGACTTTAAAACATCTCCATTGCACTGAGTGTTAAAAACGTTGACAACCTAAGTTGATGAGAATGAGCCATGAGTTCTTTTAAGAACTGTCTCTATCACGGAGACGAAATGATGAATGGAATGAAATGGAAGCCACTCACGTACCAAATACGAACATGAAACACTTCTCTCTTATTTAGTATGCAAGCCCCTCAAACCTCATGCTTAGTCACATAACGACTGAAAAACGTTCAACACTGCAATGTATATCGCAGGTTTTATGAAAGATGCTTACTGGAGTAAAATGTATAAAGATGTTTCACTTCCGAGCGCTACTTGTCTTGTATTAAGACTAAAGGTAGGAAAATGTTCCTACATCCACACCGCAGTGTTTATCAGTACCGCACTGTGTCTCATAGGGTTTATGAAATAAGAAGTCCTGTGATGTTTTACTTCCTCACACATTACGAATGTATGAGCTTAGAATGTTCTGATGTGAAAACAGTGTTCACCACAGCACTAGAAAGTTTTATCGAAAAGGTTTTACTGCACAGTGTAGATTGTCTTGTAACTTACTTTCACAGTGTTAGAAAGTTTTATGTTAAGTGGAGACAGTTGCCAAATGTTTCCTTATTAGAAAATTCAAACTCCATGACTGTTAGATTGCTGAATACTTCATCAGGTTTACTAAAAGCAGTCTTCTACTGCAGTGAGACTGAGAGTTTAGAATGTTATATGAAAACAGTGTTCACCACAGCACTAGAAAGTTTTAGAAGGTTTTACTGCACTGCATAGATAGTTTCAGTGTTAAAAAGGTATTATAGTAAGTACTACAGTGGTGAATGCTTTATAAAACCAGGTTAAGTCTTGTCACAAACGTTGAGTGTGCGAAGGTTAGCCATAAGTTCCATTACATTTAATCACGTGGGTCATAGCACAAGTCCTAAAGTCCATAATCCAAGGATAGGCTCATCTACGGTTGGATTTAGGGATTTAAGATTTTATATAACACAAATGAACCGTGAAACATGAAGTCTATCACGTTGTTCATATGAGATGCATTATTAAGTGCTGCTAGTCATCGAAATGAAAACCCAAGTCATCATGAATTGAACATGAAACCTATGAGATGGATAAGAATCATTGTTGATGTATGCATTATTTCATGACAGCAGAGTTTCAATCGTTCACAAGTAGTAGTAGTAGTAGTGTATGTATTTGAAATAAATGAAAATCATAAGTTACAAAAGTTACGACATTTCACTCGCAGTATTTGGAAAGGAGCTGAGCACAGCATATCAATAGCACAATGTTGAGTCGCTGATGACATCAATCACCATAAAGATTTAGCCGATGCGAAAGGAAAATCACTCACACCAAGTACCATTTGAAAGGATGATGGAAGTCGGGAAAAATGAGTTCCGTCGTCGTGAGGTACGTGAAGGAATTTGCAGAAATTTGCCCGAGCGAGCTGATTTAGGAGGACACATATTATGCAGAGGATGATCGGTGTAGGATGATATCTGTTGCAACAGTTTAACAGCTGCGTTGTTCCGTCGATCAGTTAGGTCACTAAGAATTTGGCAAGAACAATCCCTGGAACATATGATCCGATGGGCTCTCCTTTGAATTTTGTCAAGCACCGTGACATTGCGCTGAGACATTCCCACTAAAAGGGGGAGCAATATTCAAGTAAAGATCGTATAAGTCCACAATAGACACTTACAAGTTCGTTGGCACAAAGGAAGGGACGCAAGATTCGTAAGGCGTAAAGACGTCTGGAGGCACACTTTGTTATATAGTCAACATGAGTGTTCCAACTGAGATTTGATGAAAAGCATACTCCAAGCAGTTTCAAATCTCTCACAGGGATTAAGTCAGGAAAGCTTGGTGGCTGATGTTGAGGAGACTTAGGGATCCAAAGTAGCTTGCTCTTGGCAAGGTTGAGCTGTAGGCCCTTGGAAGCTGCCCACTCCATTACACCTTTATGTTCAGTTTCACAGTTAGATGCTAGATTCTTGTATACCGGGATAATGAAGGTGCAGTCATCGATATATTTAATTACTACGTTCTGTTGATGCTTTGGTTTGAGGGAGCCGACAACCAAGTTGAACAAGAACGGGCCTAGCACAGAGCCTTGGGGAATTCCTGATTGCACAGGTAGTGGGCTACTTATGTTCTCATCCACTTTCACCGACTGAGTTCGGCCACTCAGGTAGTCACAGACCCAGTGAACGAAGCCACTTGGGAACCGATTTTCTTTGAGTGCATTGATTATGACGTCGTGTCCAAGTTGATCGAATGCCTTGGTAAAGTCGTAAGCTACTATGAGGACACCCGAAATGTCACTTAGTTCTAAAGTCTTCGTAATGATGTCGTGCAAGCATATTAGAGCAGAAGCGGTCGATGATCTCTTAACACCACCAAATTGTAGAGTCCCAAATGAAGAACAGAATTGCTGACATAAACCAGAGTTCAAAATCAACTTTTCACAAATTTTTGAAGGCACCGGTAGTAAAGAAATCGGTCTGAGCTCGTGCTTTATCAGAGGGCTGATCTTCGGAATTGGAGTGATATTGCTTTGTTTCCAAGATGTTGGGAATTGTCTTGATAGAATCGATATGTTGATCAAATGCGCTAGTGGAGCAGCAAGAATGTCTGAGGCTTTCTTGTACAGGATCGTCGGGATTCCGTCGCATCCAGGTGCTTTGTGTGGCTTCAATGACTCTAGTGATTCAAGCACAGATTGAACGGCGATTGTTGGGTGCCAGTTGAAGCTGTCCTCTCCTATCGTGGGACATGGACGGTTCACTTGAAAGCTTGCGAAAATGGCATTTATTTGTTCGGCTGCTTCCATGCGGGATGAAAATTGTGAGATAAGCGAACTCATACCTGCAGCTTTGCTTGCCTTGGTTCCTCGGATTTCATTCGCAACGCTCCACATCTCTCTGCTATTGCTACTTGCCTTTTGAGCCCACTTACGCTTTTCGAAGTAGATGAGTATTTTCACCTTTTCACTCAGATGTCGATAGGTCGAATAGTCACCTCGACGATACGCACTCCATCGTTCATTTATTAAAGACTTTATCAGGGGAGTCACATACGGCTTGTCATTCGGCGTCATTTCTACAGATGTTGATGGGATGTTATGTGAGAAACACCGTTGAATTGCCTGAGTAAAGAAGTTGCACTTTTGGTCTAGTGACAGTTTCATGTCGTACATAGTTGCAAAATTTATTTCATTCAATTCCCTTAGAAAGTCACGCACGTTTGAGTCACGAAGATCAAAAAATGTTCGCGTTTTGCACTGTAATTCATGAGCATAGGCGATTGGTGAGCAAATTATGGTGTTGTGATCAGATGTTGAGATGGGTGGACCAACCTCCATCTGATACTGACTGCCAATTGAAGAAGATAGCATAACCAAATCAAGAATGGCGCTCCCGCGTGTTGGAGAGTTCACAATGCTGGAAAGATCAAATGCATTAAGCAGATATGAGATGTCCAGTCGATTGAAGTCACCAGTTAGTATGATTTCATAGTCTGAATAACGCGACAGAACGTCATCAAGATTCTGTGAGATGAAGGACATTACATTGGATGCTGAGCGAACAACAGATAATGGAGGGATATAGATGCACACAAAGCATAGTTTCAAGCGGTGAAGCAGCAACCACACACTGTTCGTGCCATACTCAGCACCTTGGGTTGAGAAGCGGTGAGCGTCGAGAAAGCATCGAGTCCATACAGCCACTCCCCCGCCAACCCGTCCATCGCTACGATCATCTCGAAACACAATGCTATCCTGCAAAGACAGAAGCGAATCAGAATGGTCTTTAGTGAGCCACGACTCAGTCACTGCAAAAATCTGTATTGACTTTGAAGAAGCCAAAGCACGAATGTGGTCCATCTTTGAAATCGCATGGTTGACATTTGTAGACAAGAAACGAGGAAGAAAAATTGACTTCGAAGGTAAAATCACATTTGAAAATGTTGATGCTGCAAGTCTGACTGCTTATGGATTCTCCCACGAAAGATTGTGACATTTTCACCCTTGGATCTTCTGTCCCTCAATTCCTGTCTTAAATTGCGATCTGCGACTTGCTGCATAGGAGTCAAGTCTGGTCTCACGTAAACTTTGTCGAAAACAGTATTTTTGAGTTGCTTTGATTGACGAATCAAAGTTCGCTTCTTTTCGAGGTTGCTAACTTTTACTCGCAATGGTCGGGGTCCAGAGCCTCGAATTTTGCCAATGCGTTGACAGCGAGACCATTCAACGTCAGGGACGTCAAGGAAATTGACAAGTTCTTTGACTTTTTGTTCGTCATGAAGTTTGCGCTCCTCAAGAGTTCCAGCATCGATTTCGGAGAGACCAAAAATTACAACATCGTTTATGCGAGCCTGTCTATTTTCAACTTCGGAGATTACAGCTTCAATCATCATAGGGGTAGATATTGCTTCCTTTATTTCATTGATTTCTCTCTGTTGTTCGTTTTGTATTTGTGCTACTCTTGATATGGAGCTCTCAAGGCGATCAATTCTGGACGTCAAATTTGTCACATTTTCGTTTAATTGGTTTACTTTTCTGATGATTTCTTCTTTCTGATCATTCAACATGCTTTTGATGATGTCGAGAGTGGCATCATTCAAAGAATTTGAGCGAGTATTTCTGCCAGATCTATGCCCATTTTGAGAATCCATTCTCACCAGGGAAAAAGAATATCAAGGGTTCGAACTCACGAACTTCAATGCTGGTTCACAGACCAAGACAACTACACTACGCAACCGATGACGGGCTGGATCAGTTAACTATCTGATAACAAGAAGTTCCGAGAAAGAGAATCCGCACACTCTTTCAGTGAATGCAATGACTGATATCTAGGACGCATGTAAGTCACACACACCACAGCCGGCAGGAAATGGAGATTGTGAGCACCAATCAACAGTGATGGGGCAGCCAGGGGGAATCGTCGAATAGCGGTGTTAATCGTCGTTGATGAAGAAGACGCGGGCTCCAGCGATGTTCACAAGGAGATGGGCAATCGAGCGATATAAAAATTATCCAAAATGGCCGACGGAAACCGATGAGAAAGATAACAATGCACAAAGCAATCAGAGCGAGATAGACACGACCGGCGCACAGCACAGTTGATGAGATGGTCACAGGGATGAATGTGTATTTAGAGTTAACCAAACGCTGTTTGTAAAGTGACATGTAATTTGCGACTAACACTTAGTCAATCGGGTTTATCACTTGTGAATGACCAAGTGAGATTTACATGACATAGAATTAGGAAATGTAAACCAAGCGTCATATGAAAGTGTAGAGAATGAATATTTTGTAAACGAACATTTTTGGATGTGTTGCACACCTTTGCTGTGCCTGAAGTTTTGCAATGTCAAGTTTATTCTTGAACACGTCAATGACATGGATACATTCCTAAAGTCCATAATCCAAGGGTAGGTCTATCTACGGTTGGATTGAGGGATTTAGGCTTTTAGGGTTTATATAACACAAGTAAATGTTGACCGTGAAACTTAAAGTCTGTCACTCTTGGTCATAATGCACATATAAGACAAATTATCAAGTCTTACCAGTCATTGAAATGAAAGATGAAGTATAAAGTATGAAATAAAGTTGGAATTATTTCACTGTTTGTAAAGTTAGAAATAAAGTTGAAGTTTGTAAAGTTAGAATTAATGTTAGAATCATTTTAGTGTTTGTTAAGTTAGAGATAAAGTTGTTGTTTGCAATGTTAGGAAGAAAGTTAGAATCATTTCAGTGTTTGTAATAGTTGGGACAAAGGATCGATATCCGCGAATAATGTTTGGGAAGTTTTAGGCACTGATGTAACTCATGTAGACGGTGATACTGCTTCCAGATTTACAATCTGGCGTAGCTTAAGAAATGAATCTGATAACGGGACAGTTTTCCGTAGCTGTTAGATAAACTTCCGCTTATTAAAGCGTACAGGAAAATCCCTCGCAGAGTAAAAAACGATTCAACACCTTACGAAGTGCGAAGTCTAGAAAGCCGGATGTTACAGCTGAATTACGAGGTAAACGATAATTACTTTGATAAGACCGTAATCCTTTTCTTAGCGGTCCACACGTCGTAATCATTTCGAGTGTTGGGAATCTACCGAAGTCGACTTAGAAACGAAATACTGCTCTTTGAGATAGCGATGTCATTGTCGCGTGACTAAAAGACCTATTTTTCATCGTTGATTACAGATAGCAGACCTTATATTAGGACATAGCAATCCGACTCTCGACCGCATGCCTGACATCCTATTATCAAGTGTTCTGACGTTTCATGATAAATACAGGTATAAATATCCACGTCTGCAAATAAAGTGCGTCTTTGCTATTTGGAATTCGCGTTTTTACTTACAGTAATGTTAGGAATAATATCTGATTCACTTCACTGTTTGTAAAGTTAGAAATAAAGTTGATGATTGGATGGTTGTAAAGTTTGAATTAATGCTAGAATCATTTCAGTGTTTGTAAGATAGGTGAAGCATAAAATAATGTTAGAATCATTTCAGTGTTTGTAAAATGAGAAATAAAGTTGTTGTTAGTAATGTTAGGAATAAAGGTAGAATCATTTCAGAGTTTGTAAGATAGGTAAAGTATAAAATAAAGTTAGAATCATTTCACTGTTTGTAAGAAAATATATAATAGTCAACGTATGAAAGTTCCTTGTTATGCAAGCTAGGAATATGCAAACATCATTCATTAGTCAGTGTTGTGCTTTAACGTCCATGTTTTGTACATGGTAGGATTCGTCGGATGTGTTGTGACGAATGGTTGGATAAATTCATTATGCTTTGAGTAACACAAACCAACTATTAAAACGAAAAGCATAAGTGATAAAAAATTTGTGACCTGAAAGACTTAAGTATATAATGCTAAACATAAGGTAATGATGATGGATAGAAATAAGTGATGTAATTAATGTCTTGTCTCACATGTGTTTACTTGTACGTTTGCTGTAATTATCATTGTGATAGAACTGTAAATCTCACCAGCATAACTTTTACAATGTGAAGCATCTTGGGACTCTAGGTAGACAATGACCAAAGAGTAAATAAAACCTAAGTGAAATACAGGGTCATACAGAGGTTTAGGATTCTACAACGTTTGTAGTGTTGATATGAATGTTGTTCAACAGATTGAAAGCGTTAAATGATCTGCTGATATATTTTACAGTAAACAAAAAAATCAGTAAGAGGAGTGATAGGAAAACGTCGTCACAAATGCAGACAAGTGAAAACTCTACTAAATGACTACATGCACGGATTTTATCATCCATCATCAAAGTGAATTTAGTTCAACAAGTTACATGAATGTTAAAAGTCGTATGCTGACAGAGACATAAGTTTACTAAATTATACAGCAAAACTCCTAAATCACTAAACCATAGGCTAGGTATCCCTGTGTTAAGATTTAGGGACTTAGCGTTTTAGAAGTGCAAGTTACATTGATAAATCACTAAGTCCATAGCATAGTCAACCCTATAACAAGACTTAGCTTTTTATATGATCCATGTTAGCAATATCTGTTCGTGTAGAATGTGACTCAATGAGTTAAGTCAGATAATGTATCATCAACTTCATTCACTTAGTTATATGATGGAGAAAGTGTGAGATAGAAGTGACAGTGATCTCATAAAGTTTAGAACACATAGTAGTAGCATTGTAGGAATAAGTAAAGTGAAAAGTTATGTCGCATGAAATGAGTGATGCAAGATTAGCTCGCATTGAAATGAATTAGTAGTGTAACAAACAAGCTATGTGGGATTCAGCATATGCTTGAAGACAAGCGCTGTTAAAAGGTTTTGAGATTATATGAATTTTATCACGTCATGTTTATGGATGTAACAGAATGAATGTCTCTACTGGTTGAGTGTATAAGATAGAACGCATGACATAGTTGTTGTATGCAAACTAGAGGTTCATATTCGACGAAAGCAAAGATTGAGATTGCAAAGTTTAATGAATAGGTAGTGTACTAAACTGCTTGAATCAGTGACATAGTTAGAATAAACAACAGCATCATTTCGAGATATAATCACACAGCATTAGGACTGTTAGTTTATGAACGTAATTCATGTAAAAATTATATAGAAGTAACTTGTTGATGGAGACAAGACACTATGTGTGCGAAAGTAGGAATAGCATGTAATGACTGGAGTATGGGTTGTGCCAACTGTACATGAAAAGCTATTTCCAAAAGCAACTAAGTGACACAAATATATGAAGAGTTAAGTAAATGCAAGCCTTTCATATTGATGAGTATGTGATAAAGAATAACTGATGACATGAATGTGGGAATCAGGACAAGTTTTAAGTCAGCTACTGCTAAAGGTTTCATGATAGTATTTGATATCGAAGATTTAATGTAATGCATCATGTCTACAGATTCAATGTGTAATAGAATAAATGTCGTTGCAGGTTTTGAGTGTATAGGATAGAACACATGAAATGGTTGTTATATCTATGTGCAAGTTAAAGTATCACAGTTGATTTACATCTGAAAGCTTATGTAAGTAAGACTTGATCATTTATAGACTTCACATTGTATGTTATGTTGAATGAATAGTTGAATTGATATTCATAAATGGAAGGTTGCTATATCTAGAAATAGTGTTAAGTCTCAGTGTATATGTCGTAAATGTTTTCGTAATACGCATGAAGCAACATACTTATCAATCTGGTCAGTTGGACTTTGCCATCTAATATTGTTTCTTCATATTCTCAGTGTTATGACTTTGTAAATTGGGTTCTTTTTATATTTGAAGGAATGCATTGATAAAGCATGATAGTAGGAAAATATCATGGATAGCATTTTTTTATATTGCAAGAGGTATAGTATCATGGTTAGTAAGGTAGAAACTCCTTGCGTACAAATTCCGTGGATGCGTGTATGTGTGTGATTATGTGTATTAGGTTGTTCCACAAATATATGAGAAAAATAAAACATTCAAAATTCGCCTCGCTCCCTTTATTGTCTTGTTCCAATACATGTTTTGGAATTCCAGTTCAAATTTCAGCTCAATCGGAGAGTATTTAGCGGTCGCGCCTAAGTATCGAATTCAGGAGTAGTCAGACTTCGCGTTTCTTCGAGCGTCATTTTATGAATCGTAATACAACTTCTTGAGTGTTATGAGTCACGTCTGTATGAAGCGCACGCCTATGAGTAAACAGAAAGGAAGGAAATGATTTATTGATTAAAGAACTTGCCACCGAGAGGTCAAATACACCTTTCACATAATAGAGTTCAGTTATCTTGCGCGTTCAATGCCATTTGTTTGCTGAGGTGTCGGCCTGAATAAGCTTATACCATACATTGAACTCGTCTTGTGTTTTTCTCCGACTGCTATCTACACCCTGTTTCGTACACACTCGTATCAACTGTTTATCAATCCGTGCAATCAAGGTGAGTTTATTTGAGATCATCTAATTGTACATGTATAAACTCGAGCCGATAGTGATAGAAAAATTCTTATCCAACAATAAGAGATGACATCTACCTAATGATAAGCTAACTATATTTTCTCAGCAAAGATATAGTGAAATAACGCATTTGTTAAACCACATTTTATTCATCCATATGTATAGACTAACAAGTAATGGATCTCAGCCATCAACATATCACACCTGCCGGCAAACGAATGTTTCTTAGGCGATTCGTTACAGAATAAATAATTAATAAATTCTGGGATATTAGGCAATATAATATTGATGGTTGGTTCAATTAATAAATCCTTTACAAAATAAATAATGATAAAAAATTACATGTACTTATCGTTGGGGATTTTATTCGTATTACCCTGCATGTCTGTTTACCTGAAAAATATTTCTATGTATTCTAGTGGTTAAAATAGAAGTTTTCATGAATTGATAATGTATAATGAAACACTTGCTGTACACATGCATATCCTGTCGCAACACATTTACCTATATTCAATATTGATATTTTCTTTGTAGATATGGCTCGAAAGCTACGATCAGGGTCCGATTGCTGGCTGATCGGAGTATCTACCAGAACCATCAAAACTCAAGGTTTGCCATCTAAACATGTCGTGCTGCTAAAATACATGTATCATCATGTAGAGTTGAATCAAACTGCTCGCGAGAGTTGCAAAGCAACATTAGAAGAGGTCTTGGGTTTCTGGAACAGAGCGCGAATACCAACAATGATGACAGAAAAAGCAATTTCAAAGCTAACGAGATTGGTAACGAAGTACAATGATTTGAAAAATAATAAATACAAGAAAAGTGATTCTGCTCGTATGCATGAGTCTATGTTCACAGCCGATCTTCCGGAGTTATTTGACGTAGCACATCAGAATGCTTTGGAGATAATGACAATTCAAGAGGACATCAACTTCTTGATAAGCCAGCGTGAAGATGTTCGAGAGCAGCGTATGGCTGGTATAGATGTGGAACTTGCCCTCAAAGAGAAACGCAAAAAGGAAAGAAATGAAAAATGTGAGACTCGCAGTGGAAAACAGTAGCGCTAGTAATAGCGAACAGGAAGATATTGCCGGTAATGAGCCTACCACGTTGTACAAGCCATTCATGAAACATTCGCGTAAAAGTTCTTCGTCCAAGGAAACTGATACAGAATATGTATCCGTCACGCTTCCAAAAAAAATTCTCACTAAGTCTGTGACAGGTGCGTATACGATTTTATGAAATTAGATAAATCATATAAAATTATGTACATTCATCTTCAGGTGTTGCTGATCGGCTTGGTCTATCCAAAAGACAATTATTCGCTACTGTGGCTACAGTATTGAATGAATCGACATCTTCGTCAGTTCACGATTTTGTGCTTTCGCCTACCTCAGCACTACGTTCACGAACATTTGATCTACAAAAAGTCTCTGAAGAAATGAAGATTAGCACCCCATTCCCAAACTTCTGTACTGTTCACTGGGATACTAAGTTGTTGGGAGAACTTGGAGAACATTTGGCGGTAGTCGTTAGCGGAGACTTTCCAATTAAGATATCCGAAATATTACTTGGTGTTCCTGATATAGACTCATCGTCTGGAATGAATCAGGCGAATGGCATACTGGGGATTCTACGTGATTGGAACTTACAGCGGAAGGTCTTTGCACTTTGTTTTGACACGACTTCTTCTAATACTGGCGTTTTCAACGGTGCTGCTGTTATATTAGAACGACTTTTGAATAGGAAATGTCTGTGGTTGGCATGTCGTCATCATACTATGGAGGTTATGGAAGCCGGAGTCTGCTCTTCTATTTTTGGAAAATCCACTGCCCCAGACAATCCATTGTTCAAAACGTTCAAAGACAAGTGGGACTCATTAGAAAAGTCGATGGGAAGACTTGTCAGGCTTCCAGAATCAACATGGCTTAACATCAGAAAGAATCTAATTACTGAGCGTCTTCAAAATATTCCTGGTCGCTTCTGTCGTGATGATTATAGGGAGATGATCAATGTAGCGTTGGTACTTCTGGGAGAGCTAATTCCCTGATGTGTTGAGGAAACCTGGTCCCATTCATCACGCAAGGTGGATGTCAAGAGTACTGTACTTTGGGAAAATGCTGATATTTTCCTGTCAACTTGATTACTCGGAGGAATCGCAATTTTTAACTGTCTGTTATATACAGCTTCATGGTTCGATTCCTCTGAGTGTGCTGCTCATGCTCCAGCAAATGATATTCGACTTTATATATATCTTTATCGATTGAAGCTGATTGATTCTCAGATTGCCACTGCAGCTCTTGACAAATTAAAGAATCATCTATGGTATCTAACTCCAGAAATGTTGACGCTGAGTTTATTTGGAACTAATGTTCCTGCTGCTACAAAATCCGAAATGGCAAATAGGTTACTTGAAGTGAAACCTTTATCATGTCAAAAGCAATCTGTGATGAAGGAAGGTAAACCAAAATTTCCAGAACTC
The DNA here is from genome assembly GCA_907163375.1 of Prostheceraeus crozeri. Taxonomy (NCBI): domain Eukaryota; kingdom Metazoa; phylum Platyhelminthes; order Polycladida; family Euryleptidae; genus Prostheceraeus; species Prostheceraeus crozeri. Next base: position 100,288 of record CAJQUW010006306.1, on the reverse strand, counting down.
ATTATTGAGACTGTCCGCCTGGTCAACCTCATACAGCAGAAATCATGGTTCATATTTCAAGCTGTGAATATTGACACAAACTGGCTTTATGAAACAGTGGACAGATGGACTGAAAATGCAGACTTTTCGTTCGCGAGAAATGTTGTTATGCATCTGAAAGTTGTTAACGATGGCGCGGAGCGTGCCGTGAAACTTGTCGAGAATTACTGTGACAAGGTGACGAAAGATCCTGAGATGCGGCAAAATCTTCTGCAATCGGTTGAACATCATCGAAAGCAGTTTTCTGAATTCAAAAAATCTGCTTTTGTGAAGAAGTGATGGGACGTTTAGTAAGTTAACTTGTTTATGTAGCCTACTTGGTAAGAATTACAGTTGTGTGTGTACTATGCTCTTAAATATTAAAGTAGTATCGACAGCATAGTTTGAATATTTCTGAAATATACTCATTTTTCGTATTTCAAATAAATTTGTTTTCTGTCTTTTACATAATCAAGCAAAAGCTATATAAATACATATCAGATCTGTTAGCTTATAGGCTATTAGTATTATGTTCAATTTTAAAAGTGTGAATTAGAAAATCAGAAAAAAATCACTGTGTAAACTATTATAGTAATCATATCTATTACTTGAGCGCGACCTCTTAATTTGATGCAATAGTCCTCAAAATTCAATCACAGACTGTATTTAGCACTTGGAACAAGGGCGTTATGGGAGTGAAAGCGATTTCGGAAATTTTGTATTTTGGACCACCCTAATGTGTATGCGTGTGTGAGCGTGTTAAAATAAAATGTCGACTTATATATACATTAAAATAATGAACACTATACTAAATGAGAAGAAACAAATCACATCATTTGGCTGCTACTTTACTAACCATGATACCATACCTCTTGCAATATAAAAAAATACTATCCATGATATTTTCCTACTATCATGCTCTATCAATGCATTCCTTAAAATATAAAAAGAACTCAATTTACAAAGTCATAACACCTACCCAACCAGATACAAGGAGGAAAACATACACAGGCAGACAGAGAAAGAGAATGTAAAGAACAAAGTAAAGGGAGAACTACCCTACTGACCAGATTTATTCTAATACATACACTCAACTTATTCTTCCCAATGTGCATCCTATATTACACTACCCACTCCCAAACAACTACAAGCCCTATCTAACAACGAACCTTGTGCAAGAAGAAAATAACAGACACCGGCATACAGAAAGAGAATATGAAGACAAAAATATTAGATGGCAAAGTCCAACTGACCAGATTGATAAGTATGTTGCTTCATGCGTTTTACGAGAACATTTACGACATATACACTGAGACTTAACACTATTTCTGGATATAGCAACCTTCCATTTATGAATATCAATTCAACTATTCATTCAACATAACATACAATGTGAAGTCTATAAATGATCAAGTCTTACTTACATAAGCTTTCAGATGTAAATCAACTGTGATACTTTAACTTGCACATAGATATAACAACCATCCAAAAACAATGACAATGACAATCCTATACACTCAAAACCTGCAATGACATTTATTCTATTACACAATGAATCTGTAGACATGATGCATTACATTAAATCTTCGATATCAAATACTATCATGAAACCTTTAGCAGTAGCTGACTTAAAACTTGTCCTGATTCCCACATTCATGTCATCAGTTATTCTTTATCACATACTCATCAATATGAAAGGCTTGCATTTACTTAACTCTTCATATATTTGTGTCACTTAGTTGCTTTTGGAAATAGCTTTTCATGTACAGTTGGCACAACCCATACTCCAGTCATTACATGCTATTCCTACTTTCGCACACATAGTGTCTTGTCTCCATCAACAAGTTACTTCTATATAATTTTTACATGAATTACGTTCATAAACTAACAGTCCTAATGCTGTGTGATTATATCTCGAAATGATGCTGTTGTTTATTCTAACTATGTCACTGATTCAAACAGTTTAGTACACTACCTATTCATTAAACTTTGCAATCTCAATCTTTGCTTTCGTCGAATATGAACCTCTAGTTTGCATACAACAACTATGTCATGCGTTCTATCTTATACACTCAACCAGTAGAGACATTCATTCTGTTACATCCATAAACATGACGTGATAAAATTCATATAATCTCAAAACCTTTTAACAGCGCTTGTCTTCAAGCATATGCTGAATCCCACATAGCTTGTTTGTTACACTACTAATTCATTTCAATGCGAGCTAATCTTGCATCACTCATTTCATGCGACATAACTTTTCACTTTACTTATTCCTACAATGCTACTACTATGTGTTCTAAACTTTATGAGATCACTGTCACTTCTATCTCACACTTTCTCCATCATATAACTAAGTGAATGAAGTTGATGATACATTATCTGACTTAACTCATTGAGTCACATTCTACACGAACAGATATTGCTAACATGGATCATATAAAAAGCTAAGTCTTGTTATAGGGTTGACTATGCTATGGACTTAGTGATTTATCAATGTAACTTGCACTTCTAAAACGCTAAGTCCCTAAATCTTAACACAGGGATACCTAGCCTATGGTTTAGTGATTTAGGAGTTTTGCTGTATAATTTAGTAAACTTATGTCTCTGTCAGCATACGACTTTTAACATTCATGTAACTTGTTGAACTAAATTCACTTTGATGATGGATGATAAAATCCGTGCATGTAGTCATTTAGTAGAGTTTTCACTTGTCTGCATTTGTGACGACGTTTTCCTATCACTCCTCTTACTGATTTTTTTGTTTACTGTAAAATATATCAGCAGATCATTTAACGCTTTCAATCTGTTGAACAACATTCATATCAACACTACAAACGTTGTAGAATCCTAAACCTCTGTATGACCCTGTATTTCACTTAGGTTTTATTTACTCTTTGGTCATTGTCTACCTAGAGTCCCAAGATGCTTCACATTGTAAAAGTTATGCTGGTGAGATTTACAGTTCTATCACAATGATAATTACAGCAAATGTACAAGTAAACACATGTGAGACAAGACATTAATTACATCACTTATTTCTATCCATCATCATTACCTTATGTTTAGCATTATATACTTAAGTCTTTCAGGTCACAAATTTTTTATCACTATGCTTTTCGTTTTAATAGTTGGGTTGTGTTACTCAAAGCATAATGAATTTATCCAACCATTCGTCACAACACATCCGACGAATCCTACCATGTACAAAACATGGACGTTAAAGCACAACACTGACTAATGAATGATGTTTGCATATTCCTAGCTTGCATAACAAGAAAATTTCATACGTTGACTATTATATATTTTCTTACAAACAGTGAAATGATTCTAACTTTATTTTATACTTTACCTATCTTACAAACTCTGAAATGATTCTACCTTTATTCCTAACATTACTAACAACAACTTTATTTCTCATTTTACAAACACTGAAATGATTCTAACATTATTTTATGCTTCACCTATCTTACAAACACTGAAATGATTCTAACATTAATTCAAACTTTACAACCATCCAATCATCAACTTTATTTCTAACTTTACAAACAGTGAAGTGAATCAGATATTATTCCTAACATTACAAACACTGAAATGATTCTAACTTTCTTCCTAACATTGCAAACAACAACTTTATCTCTAACTTAACAAACACTAAAATGATTCTAACATTAATTCTAACTTTACAAACTTCAACTTTATTTCTAACTTTACAAACAGTGAAATAATTCCAACTTTATTTCATACTTTATACTTCATCTTTCATTTCAATGACTGGTAAGACTTGATAATTTGTCTTATATGTGCATTATGACCAAGAGTGACAGACTTTAAGTTTGACAGACTTGTGTTATATAAACCCTAAAAGCCTAAATCCCTCAATCCAACCGTAGATAGACCTACCCTTGGATTATGGACTTTAGGAATGTATCCATGTCATTGACGTGTTCAAGAATAAACTTGACATTGCAAAACTTCAGGCACAGCAAAGGTGTGTAACACATCCAAAAACGTTCGTTTACAAAATATTCATTCTCTACACTTTCATATGACGCTTGGTTTACATTTCCTAATTCTATGTCATGTAAATCTCACTTGGTCATTCACAAGTGATAAACCCGATTGACTAAGTGTTAGTCGCAAATTACATGTCACTTTACAAACAGCGTTTGGTTAACTCTAAATACACATTCATCCCTGTGACTTGTGAACGATTGAAACTCTGCTGTCATGAAATAATGCATACATCAACAATGATTCTTATCGATCTCATAGGTTTCATGTTCAATTCATGATGACTTGGGTTTTCATTTCGATGACTAGCAGCACTTAATAATGCATCTCATATGAACAACGTGATAGACTTCATGTTTCACGGTTCATTTGTGTTATATAAAATCTTAAATCCCTAAATCCAACCGTAGATGAGCCTATCCTTGGATTATGGACTTTAGGACTTGTGCTATGACCCACGTGATTAAATGTAATGGAACTTATGGCTAACCTTCGCACACTCAACGTTTGTGACAAGACTTAACCTGGTTTTATAAAGCATTCACCACTGTAGTACTTACTATAATACCTTTTTAACACTGAAACTATCTATGCAGTGCAGTAAAACCTTCTAAAACTTTCTAGTGCTGTGGTGAACACTGTTTGCATATAACATTCTAAACTCTCAGTCTCACTGCAGTAGAAGACTGCTTTTAGTAAACCTGATGAAGTATTCAGCAATCTAACAGTCATGGAGTTTGAATTTTCTAATAAGGAAACATTTGGCAACTGTCTCCACTTAACATAAAACTTTCTAACACTGTGAAAGTAAGTTACAAGACAATCTACACTGTGCAGTAGAACCTTTTCGATAAAACTTTCTAGTGCTGTGGTGAACACTGTTTTCACATCAGAACATTCTAAGCTCATACATTCGTAATGTGTGAGGAAGTAAAACATCACAGGACTTCTTATTTCATAAACCCTATGAGACACAGTGCGGTACTGATAAACACTGCGGTGTGGATGTAGGAACATTTTCCTACCTTTAGTCTTAATACAAGACAAGTAGCGCTCGGAAGTGAAACATCTTTATACATTTTACTCCAGTAAGCATCTTTCATAAAACCTGCGATATACATTGCAGTGTTGAACGTTTTTCAGTCGTTATGTGACTAAGCATGAGGTTTGAGGGGCTTGCATACTAAATAAGAGAGAAGTGTTTCATGTTCGTATTTGGTACGTGAGTGGCTTCCATTTCATTCCATTCATCATTTCGTCTCCGTGATAGAGACAGTTCTTAAAAGAACTCATGGCTCATTCTCATCAACTTAGGTTGTCAACGTTTTTAACACTCAGTGCAATGGAGATGTTTTAAAGTCACCTTCGACAGATGGCTAAATGTCACCCTGGCGATCAGAGCACTACGTCGAGACGATAAGGCAACCACTTGCAAACATGACGCAGAGAGGTTTAACAAGGATTACAATTGCCGAATATCCCATGCGGTACTCTTCGCTGCGGATTCCATCGCCGCCCAAAAGGGACGCCCGTCGATAGGAAGTATTACACCGAACATCTCCTTAGCATGCACACTTTGAGTGTAGGCAAGACGTGAGAATGACTTGATAGCAAGCCACTTCTGTTAGCAGAGAATGGATAAAGTGATTTGATAGCAGACCCTCTGATATCAGAGGGTGAAAACTCAGCCAAGATTTCACCTATTAGCAGAGACATAAAACTTAGAGTGATTTGATAGCAAAGTATCTGTTAGCAGAGAATGGATAAAGTAACACCACCCCTGATAGCAGAGGGAATAAGAGGCCTGATAGCAGGACCCACAGGTTGTAGAGGGGTTTGATAGGAAATGTCCTGAGACACCAACCTTTAGTGCAATGGAGATCTTATAAAGTGACCTGTGGCAGATGGCTAAAGTACTCTGACCTGGCGAGAGAAAGCATCACGTCGAGAAAAGAGACCACAACGACCGTTGGAGAGTCGGATTAATGAAGTCTCAGTCCCATGCAATACAATCCCTCTATGGCAGTACCCGCCGCCTCGAAAGGACGCCCACCAACAGGAAGTATCACACTGAACATCTCCGTGCCATGCACTTCGGTTTGATAAGTGGAGGCCTGATAGCAGAGCCACCGACACTCACCTTGTGAAAGTTAAATGTGAAAATAAAAGTCAAATCACTGGTTATATATGATTTTCCTGAGCTCAGATTGGTCGAGACCGCTGTTCCACTCAGAAGCCTTGCTCGTACACACTTATCTATGCCTTCATTGACTTCGGCAGGATCGAAAACCACAGAAAACCTCCAAAAGTAATGAATTTAAATTTTTCAACTTTTTAGCACTACTTATGAAATTTTATAAGTAGTCTGTCAATATAGGTCTCATCAATAGAGATCGAATATTTTTTGAATCAAGTCAAAAGGACTTGTAGAAGCTAAGTTACATGCCTTTAAATTTTTTGAGTCTTTTATGGCCTGGAGACTAAGGTCATCTCCTGGCTAACCTATAAGTCTGACGCTTTAGCTGATATCAGCCATGAAATTTTCTAAGTCAAACCTGATTGTGGAATTTCCGATGCTATCATCGGAGCTCCGGAGAGACGACCTACCTTTGACAATCTCTCTCGTCTTAATGAAATGTCTCATTCGGTTCCCAGCTTATATAGTTTGTGGCGATCAGCTGATGAAGTAATCTCAATCATCCAAAACTTTAAACACTTCTATTTCCGGTTCTAGTGCTCCGATTGACTCAAATTTTGACAGTCACGCTTTCTCGCTCTCACCTTTCATTAAGGCATCCCTCGACTCTCTACGATTACCAGAAGCCGAGTTGAAAAAACTCTAAAAAAATTCTAACTCTGTCGTTTTTTCGGTGATGATCAAAAACCTTAAAGTCACTCTCACACCTCAACGAACGAACGTAGAGACACGCCGTTTCGTCCACTGAATTTGTCTCACTCTTAGCTTTCCAACGAGCTATCGCACGACTTTCTACCATTCCTACAAGCCAAGATCGAAGTCTCGTCCAGAGGGGGGCAGCACTTTTTCTATCCGATTCCGCTGGAAATCATCTCCCTAACCCAAAATTTCACGTAGAGTCTGAATCTGCCCTCCGTTTTTGTGTCCGATGCTTGGTTCGCCCGCTAGAGTCATTTTCGTAAAAATTCTAACTCTGTCGTTTTTCGGAGATTCCTACCTTTTTCAAGCCATTTTCCACTCTAAACCCATGAAAACTTGGACATATGATGCTTTTCATTGAGTTTGGCTATCTCTTAGCTTTCAAACGCGCTATCACACGACTTTCTAACATCTCTAGAACCAAAGTTGGAAGTCTGACTGGAGGGGGGAGGGGGGGTCAGAACTTTTTTCTCTCCGATTCCGCTGGAAATCATCTCCCTAACCCAAAATTTCCCGTAGAGTCCGAATCTGACCTCCGTTTTCCCATCCGAGCCCTCCTGCCAGAAATACGACCTTTCTCACCCCAAAACGTCCAAAACCTACCTTTTTCTAACTCTTCCCTTTTCTAAAACACTTTCCTACCCATGCCTCACAGGAGAGCTCATCCTTCCTTCCTTCCTTCCAAGGGGGGAGGGAACAGATTCCTCCGCTCGGACCCCTCCCTTCCAGCACATCCTTGGCCACCTTCTTCACCTCCTTCCTTCCTTCCAGAGGGGGGATGACTCATCATTTCACATTTCACATTTTGCACTTGATTTTGCCATGGGATCACTACTTACGTTCGATGTCGAAGTGTACAGTATACGTTCGAAGTGTAGCATCTCAGACACGATCGGTTTCGCAACGTACATCTTGACAGTGTACAATTTTGGGAAAAATAGTCAAGTTATGCATATAGGACGCAATTGAGTTTCCTTCCTATGGATGATTATTTTAACCTATGTAGAAATTACTAAAGACATAATTCTGGATCAAGAAATGATGACTCCGGGATCACGCTTTAGAGAGAGTGGGAACTGGATCCGGTTCTCAAGCCAGCTCTGGCGGAGCTGTGACGCGGTGTTTTGGAAGCTTAACCGGAGCGGGCCAGGCTTGGGTCGAAGATTCTCATGATAACGTTCCCTGATGTCTTCTTAACACTTGTGCTACCATGATGTTTTTACGGACACATACAAAATAAGTACTTGAAAAGTCATTGGTAGTAGTAATACCGTGCCAAAATAAAACGCAAAATCAGCAACGATGAGTCATCATGCTGACTCAGCCCCCGCCCCTCTGGAAGGCAGGAAGGAGAGCGCCAAGCACGTGCTGGGAGGAATGGGTCCGTGAGGAGGAAAAGGGCTTCCATCCCCTCACCCTCTGGGGAGAAGGAAGGAAGGAGGAGCAGCAAGGGTAGGAATCTAGGAAGGATGGAGTTAGAAAAAGGTGGGTTTTGGTTGTTTTGGGATGAGAAAGGTCGTTTTTCTGCATGAAGGAGGGTTTGGATGAGAAAACGGAGTTCAGATTCGGAGTCTACGTGAAATTTTGGGATAGGAAGGAAGGAAGGAGGAGTTTTCCTGTGAGGCAAGGGTAGGAATCTCTGAAAACGGCAGAGTTAGAAAAAGGTGGGTTTTGGTGATTTTGGAATGAGAAAGGTCGTTTTTCGACATACGGGAGGCCTCGGATGGGAAAACGGAGGGCAGATTCGGAGTCTACGTGAAATTTAGGGTTAGGAAGGTTGTTTCCAGCGAAATCGGAGAGAAAAAATTTTGATGACGTCCCCCCCCCCTCCTGTCAGACTTCCAACTTTGGTTCTAGAGATCGTAGAAAAACGTGCAATAGCTCGTTTCAAAGCTAAGAGTGAGGCAAATTCAGTGGCAGAAATGGCTTGTTCATATCTGCCTTCGTTTAGATGTGAGACGCCATTGAAAATTTTAGAATTTGGCGAAAAAACGACAGAGTCAGAATTTTTACAAAAATGGCTCTAGCGGGTAAACGAAGTCTCGTTATGGAAAACGGGCACCAGATTTGGAGTCAGCGTGACATTTTACACCTGAATGTCATTCATGCTATGTCTCCGAAGTGATAGGAAGAAAGATGACAGATGCAGTAGAGTTTACGAATGAATTTTGTTCACTACGTTTTCATCGACAAAGTCTTCGTGGTGTGATTAGGGACTACATCATCTCATTTCATCATGAAAAGGCAGACTTAGAATTTGCTATCGTTAAAGGTTGCTTCGTTTTCCAACAGCTGATGGACAGTTTCATGAATAAAGATGTGAAAGGACGATTAGTTGCAGAGATTGAATTTGAGAAAGTGACTGATGAACATGCAGGTGAACGGGTAGTGTTTCATTTTGCATCCTATTCTGCAGAGACGATGCATGATCCAAAAGATTTCTATCAGCAACACATGGCGAAAATTGCATCTCGACTAGATTCATTTCAAGAGCATTGATCCAACTTGCTCTCATGTCGCATAAAGCACATTCATATTCAACTCAATGTGCTAAACTAGATTTGACTACAAGATTTGGGAAAAGCAATCATGAGTCAGTCGTCCGTGTGCCTCCTTTTGTGCTGCCGCAACGAAGTCAGGGGAGAAACGGAGGCCTCTGCTTGGCTCTCATAGAGTCAAATGTAGATTCGCAGGAGGCTATAAAAGCAGACGTCTCCCTATTTTCTCTTCATTTCATTCTCTTGACTCGAAAAGCGTGTGTCACTTGCTCAAGCCATCCTCCGTCTCAATTTTGTCTGATTCAATCCTGTTTCCAAATTTACAAGTGAGTGTCATGACTGTGTGGCCTAAACCTTACCAACATTTTAGAAGAGAGACGCAGGAGAGTTTGTGGCTGATGATTGTACAAGCTTAGTTTGTTGAACCATCACATTCACCTCCGCCTCCACCACCTAGACGCTTTACCTTTGAGTCTTTTGGGGAATTGAAACTTAATTCGGGTCCTAAGCCCAAGACATTTAATTTACTGGACGAAAACCTAGACTTTGGTGATGAGCTTTAAATCATGTAAAGGGTTTCTTAAGGGCCACCTCATATGTCACTGCTAAGCGAACAATTTTCTTTTCTCTGATGATCATGAATGTACTTAGTGGCATTCTTTCGTTACAGACTGCCATGGTTATGAATCCTACTCCTACTGCTGCATCACTCAATCCTCAACATCTCGAGCTGTTGAATCCGAAAATTGAAAAGATAATTCACGGCTATCCTACCTACAAACAACAAGTGCGCTAGAACAGTGTTCGACTCTATCTTCAAACGCCGGCGGTATACCTACCAAAAGTAGATACGCAAGTAAATCGTTGCGGTCAAAACCTGAGTATACCTATTGATAATTGGTTGCATCAGCAGCTTGACATTTTAGAAGACGTTGTTAGGCAAAAGGCTCTTATTCCCACTGAACTATTACAGTTGTGGCCAGAAAAGAAAACTTTCTATTATAAACCTTTGCATCGCGGCACTCGCTGCTATATTTTGCAAAGCAAATATTGTAAAGTCACTTCAGAAGTGGCAGTTAGACAGTCAGTTGAAACAGAATTGTCATCGCTAGGTGCAGGCTTTCATTCCTTTCATATTGAGGTGCCTGCTGTTTATGTGGGACCTCATCAATCTGACGGTAATTTGATTTCTCTCAATTTGCGCATTGCTCAAATTCATAATCAACCTGAGTTAACAGGTCTTGATCACATTAAGAAAGTCCTTGTGTCAAGGAGTGTCAAGAACCTGTCACCAATCCTAAACGTCGTCGCGCATCAAAGAAAGATGGTGTTATCACCAAAGACAAATCTTAAGTATTGTAATCAGTTAGTATGTAGTGAATGTGGAAAACGCGGTCTTGTGCGTTATGTTCAATTAAAGCATTGTAATCATGTTGTATGTATCTTTTGTTATGTAAAGGACAGACATCCTTGTAAAGTTCCTGCTCAATGTATTATCTTGTAATTAAGTCTTTTTGACATTGTAGGTTGTCATCTTCACAGACAGTGAGGTGACACCCATGAAGGAGTAGAGTGCTATTGCAATGAGGGAAAGTGATCAATCTGTTGTTAGTGTATATCATAGATTTGCCTACTTTCCTCCACACAAAGACGAATGGTCACGACGTCATGTGCATGGACTTGATCCTTCTATTTTGATTCATATTGGATTTGCAAATGAAACGTATTTGATAAGTGATTTCAAACGGTGGCTGTCAGGTTTTCATATTGTTAAAATATTAGGAAATGATTCTGAACGAGAAGCAGCAACACTTCAGTCGCACATTGATAATTTATATTTACCATGTTGGGTAGATCGTGTAAGACAAGACTATCGTATGCATTGTGATTAAAAGAAGTTTAGAGATGAAATGATTTTTGATATGGCTGCATGTTTTGGTGAGAGACATCATCTTTACAGACCACCATTCCATTGTAATACTAGAAATAAAGCCACCTACATTGCAAAACTCTCTTCACGCTGGCATTGTAGTCTCCATGACGTTTATGAACTGTATCTACATTATTGTCAACAGCATGGGTATTTGTAAAACATGTTTTTACTCCTTGTGAATGAGTGAGGATCACTTTATGAAGTGTATTCTGTACTTGTGAATTTTGACTGATGTTCAATAAACTTACAGTGGAACATGATTGTTATTTCTGTTCTATTCATAGTGGAAGTCATTGAAGCAATGTGAAATCTATACTCACAACGTTTATGATGGCGCATCGCACCTTGAGTAACCACATGTGTCATTTGACACTTGATCAACAAGGATTCGATGGATTTTTACAAGATTGAAACTTACTTTTAAAATGAAGATGAATGATATGAAAGTAGTGCTAACTAAAAGCCTTCCTCTCTTCAAAAGATTGATAGAGAGTTTACAACCTCAAGATGTGAATGGTAGAATCGTTGCTTATACAGAGTTGAAAGATTTTCAAAAACCACTTCGTTTTGGATCCTCTTATTGCACAGAATAGATTACTCTTAGTGATCAATTTTCTGGTCGTCATATGAAGAAAATGATGGAGAGAATAGAGGAGACGATGGAAGGAAATGCATACGTTGTTAAACATATCATGATTGAACTGAGTGTGTTTACATCCACGACTTTGTTTGATGGTCGACATGTTGTGTAGATGGAATATAGATTTCTTTTCACTAAGTATTTTGTAATGGTGTATAGAGCAACATGAGTCATTGCGCTTTGTTAGATAAACGGATGCGTCTTTGTTCGAGAAAAGGGGCGTATCACAAAATGAGTCATTGCGCTTTGTGCATTACTATCGCGCTCTTTGTTAGATAAATGATTGCGTCTTTGTTCGCTAGAAAGGGTGTGTCACTTAAGTCCTTGTGAGGACTAGAGCGGCTTTGTAAGAGGGCAGTCAGTCATAGGGAAGGTTTCCACCCACGCAGTCAAAAGTTCACGTGTGATAACTCTTTGTCACGTAACAAAGACAGGGAAAACATGAAAAAGGAAACGCATGTGATTGGAGCTAGGTCTGGTTATAAAACGGACGACTGAGCCCATGGCAATCATTTCCGTCCTTGCGCTAACCATGCAGTTACTCGAAGCCATCAACTCCTCTGCACTTGCACTGGGTACACTGAACTCCCTTATTTTAGCATCGGGTAAAAATGCTTTCAATCAAAAGATAACTCATTATGCAGAAGTCGTGACCATAAAAACTCCAAGTCATCGGATGGCTTAACTAAAGGTTATTTCAACAAAGTATGGACTCGCTGTGTGTGTACCGTTGGACTATTGGACACGGTTACAATTCAATACTCTTGAAACATTCCTGAAAGAAAATCTCATCATTCCAAAAGAAATTGTTCGACACAATTGGAAGCGGCCACAAGTTCCCATCATGGAAAGAAGATACATGTATGTTCATATGGATAGACACTGTCTCATCATCCATGAAAAGGAGGGCAGCGAATTTGACTTAATCAATTGCAAACCTCTCCCCATTTTGGGAAAAGGATTCTACTCCTTCGAAATTAAAATTCAAGCCATCTACATGCCATGCGCGAAATGAATCTCAGAAGAGACATCGATTTAGAACAGTTGCATACCCATCTTCCCGATTCAGTATATCATCGCGATCGTTCACAAATGTTGGTGATTCGCATGAGCAACGGTCGAAATCTTGAAATCTTTCGCTGCGGCAAAATCCAAGTCCTAGAACACCTTTCTCATTTCGTGATGCAGTCCATGTGTTACGAAGTCGTCAAGAAAATGCAAACTGTCATGCCTCATCTACGCCTCAGTTCCCTGACATTGAAGAATATAGTAGTGTCTGTTCAATTGAAGATGTTAGTGAATCTAGCAAACATTAAAGCCAGTAATCATTGTATATTTTATGAATCTGAACTCTTTCCTGTTGCTCTGATTCGGAATTGGCATCCTGTACATATTGCAGTGTTTCACAACGGACATTGTATCATGACTGGTTTACGTGATATCAGTAAAGTAGCTGACTTTGTCAAATCTTTAATGCGTTATCTGTATGAGTCACAGTTAATAGAATCGTGTTAATCACATGATGTGTTTTGAATGAGTCATCGCAATGAACTATCGCCCACACACGTGTCGGTGAAGAGGTCACGCTGTCTGACGTGAGGCGCCATCGATGTTGAATGACACGCCCACACACGTGTCGGTGAAAAGGTTGAACAAGACTGATTAGATTCTTATCTAACTGACTGGTGCTTTGCCACTTCATGAGTCAGAGCTATTTATAGACATGAGTCAGGAAAGTGGTTGATGTTTCCTAAGCCGAAGAAATTATCATGATGTTACATTCATTGGTGAGGAAGTTAACTTGCTAACTCTGACATTGTTTTGACTTTATTTTATACTTAACCTATCTTGCAAACAGTGAAATGCTTGTCACTTTATTTTATACTTTGCCTATAAATTGCTAAAGTCCATCATCTATGGGGATAGGGTTACCTACGGTTGGATTTAGGGATTTAGGGTTTTATATAGCACAAGTGAATGTTAACCGTTAGTGTATAGTACATTTATTAACTTAACCATTTGTGAATGACATTATTCCTAACATTACAAACAACAACTTTATCTCTAACTTTACAAACAGTGACATGGTTGTAACTTTATTTCTAAATTTATAAACGTCAACTTTATTTCTAACTTTACAAACAGTGAAATGATCGTAACTTCATTTTATATTTCACCTATCTTACAAACAGTGACATGCTTATGACATTATTTCCAAGACAGTCCTACCTATTTAAACCGCAACTTTATGTGAAAGGAAAACGACACAGTATGTTCATGATATGTTATTCATCATCACAGCCGATTTTCATAGCACCGCACATGAGTAGTACTGATGGTAGCAGAAAACAAAGTGTTTATGGCTCACATCACCGGAGAAAACAAAGTCACTCATGTACAGGGACAAAACAAAGTCAGGAAAACCAGTTGATATGCAAGTAATGATATGAAGTGATCAGAATATGGACGCATGTTACAAGTTGACTCACTCACAACACCCCATAGAAAACGCCATGGAGCGAAAAAGCAAAACATCAACCGCAACAGAGAGGAAGCATTTATCATCATACATCTCCGGATGGAGGAGGAGAAAGTTTCTGTCTCTTGATGGAGATAGATGAGTGTCTGGATGGCCGTACGGTAATGAGTGTTTAGGACTCATCCAGCATCGCTTGTCTTCCCAAGCTGAGAGACCTCGTTTCCCAGACGTCGTTGTTCTGACTTGATGCGACTGTGATTTTAAAATGGTAATTTCTACTTTTTTAATTTTAAGTGAATCTAAGGCATCTTGATAGTCCCTATGTGTCATTTTTCTAACGATTGACTTCGAGATGCTTTTCGCCCGTTTAATAGAAAGCTCTGAGTATTTTAGTTTCATAGAGTACATCTTGGGACGAAGCAAGATCATCTCCTCTATCTGTTTGCCGGCACACTCATCCTTGAAGCAGCCAAGCTTCGCTTTATTTGTGGTATAGTAAAGCGGATGGTTAGTGGAATAGTTGGAACTATCAAACTTGGGTGCTAAATATTTTAAAATGTCTTCCTGCTTGACTTGGCTAGTGGTTGTCAAAGCTAGGTTGTCTGTATCGCCTCCTACTAATTCCACATGTTGGATCAATGGACAAGTTTTAAAGGTGTGGTAAAACAACTTGCACATTTCTAACTTGGAGTGATCCAAGACAGCTTGACCGACATAAATGGGCTTGCAAAGTTCTACTTTGGATTTTAACATTTTAAAACCAGTGATGGCTTCGGAAATGACATCATGGTGACAAAACAACGGCGAGCGGCATAACTTGATACTCGTTTCCGGATCAGTCACGATACGATAGTCCATGCACTTTCTCACATCCTCCATGGTTCTACCAAAGAGGGCATGATTCTTAAATTTAAAGAAAAGTCCTTTTCGAAAGGATTCTTGGATTCAGCCCGTTTCTTACTATTAAATTCTATATACGGTTTTAGAAAGGGCTTCTGCCTAAACTGGATAGCGCTATGGACTTTGTCAAGTTGCATCCCCATACCTAGATAGAATCTGAGGATGGAATAGTGCACGATATAATGCTGCTTGTTCAATTGGGTGAGCAACAACTTCCTAGTGGGTCTATATTTTAAGTCATTTTCCGCCTCATATTGCTTATTGTGTTCTTCCATAGAGGGAGAGAACATGTCTGGACTGACTATGCCAGATTCGGGTGCGAGAGGAAAATTAACTGTCTTATTCTTAATAATTCTGGATAGATGAGGTCGACTTCAAATGAATAACTAATGTCGGCCTCATCTCCCAGTGCCATGATGTGTGCTGGATTGGAGAAGTGTTCAATGTCATGGGGCTCTACCCATTGTAAGTCAGACTGTGGCAAATGCTTAGATAATGCGTTCCCATATCAATTATTTTGGTCTTTGTACAGATGCGTGGTCGATCCTATGACTTGGGTGCTGTTCACAACATGTTTGTTAACAAATGTTGAGCCTCCCCTAATACCACGCTCAAATAACTTGTCCATTTCTGCATCTTGCAGTAAATATATTCCCTCTTTCGTCGTCTTGAAGGCTGACTGATAGGACAGACCCGGTAGACTAACAAAATGGACGGGGTCTAAGACGTCCTGTTCTAATATAACTTTCCTAAAAGTCTCAAACACGTCAGCCAACAGATAGACGTCTAATTTTAAGTAGGCAAGCATGTAGTCACCAAAAGTGCGACACCTAAATTCTAACCAAGCTTGCTCTGCATGCCTATAGTCATCCGGCGAACAGTCCTCACCCGTCAAATCATTTTTAAATTTATCGATGGACGGAAGGGATGCTTCTTTCAATGTGTCCATTGAACTAAAGTAGCTATAAGGAAACACCCCTTTCCGTCGCATGAGACTTTCACTTATGTTGGGGTAGTCTTTCTTTAAATGTTGAGTGAGGGGAAGTGTTTCTAAATTATTAGCCAACGCGGCTAAGGAAGAAGACATAAATTGAAAGCTATCTAGAAACTTTATGTCATAGAAGACAGGCTTCCCCTCCTTCGTCTTATCTATTTGTACTTTGGCAGTGATGCACATAAACTTTTCCTTTCTTTGTGCAATCACTTTGGATGACCAGGATTTCATTTTACCAAATCCATGGCGAATGATGATGTGAGCATCATAACATTTAAAGTTATGGAAGATGATGGGGAGCGTTCGCCGTTTTAGCCTAAGTTTTATGTTACATTTACTGCATAAGGCAGACCTAAATTTACCACTGAGATGGCAATGGTCCCTCACTTTCTGATGTTGCTGATCATCAAAGGATGAGCAGCAGTGGGGACATTCCGTGGTCCCATCAAACTTGATTGTATCGGCTTCTGCGAAGCACATGGGTTTCCTAGTCATTTCTGTTTCATACCGTTGATGAAAACGGGCTTTCCTATCTAAAAAGTTGAGGAAGTTTTCAACGTACTCCTCGCCTTGCCACACATGCATTTTATTTTGGTTCCTATAATATGGATGCCAAACTTCATAACAGGCAATGGCTGCTGGCTCTTGACTTAGGTCTTCTTGTTCAATGTAACATTCAATGTCCGTATAAATGACACATATGGGACTGAGCTCATTGCCGTTTTCCTCATACCTATAAAATTTATCTTTGGGCATGACTTCCATTTGAAGTTTACCCCGAGAACACCACTCGCAATGCTGTTCAAAAAATGGTTTTGACTTTGAGCGTCAAGTGCAGCGTTCACAGTAATAATGTTTGTCATCATAACATTGTTGGTGGCGATACAATCTAGAAATTTTAGGAATGCCACAATAATGCCATTCTGGGTAGTTGTCGCTATACAATGTAGACTAGGAGAAGATTGACAACCCGGTCGAAGTTACTTTGGCGGTTGTTATACCCAACGCCCTTCAGACCTTTTTCCCAGAGATGGACGACGATCTTAATTTCACTCAATTTTTCAAATTGGGTGATGTCTTTAAAATCTAACGTGTTTACATCTAACCCGTCAAACTTAAGCTCATCCTCCCATTCACGATATTTAGTGATTCGTTCACGATCCCTATCTATATCATTATAATGAAGAATGGAGAGGACGGCATACTTGAAACACTGGGACTGACACTTTACATTGATGACAGTCTTTTTGTAGCCAGTGCTTTGGGGAGGGTGAAACAACCACTCCCTTGCAAATTTTCTAAAAGATTGATTTTAATGTCCACTTTCTCTATCCCATTAAAAACCAGACCGCTATCTCTTTCATTAAATTTATTTAGGTTGCTGACGAGATGGGTCGCATGTCTGTCTATCCACTCGTTTACATCACCTATCAGATCAGCAGCACAGGAGGCTATCCTAATGGTCACAGTGGACTCTACTTCTCCAGTGCTACTGTCTACCTTATTGAAACGAGCAGTGAGATAGAACATGCCTTTGAGCAAAAATCTATCTAAGCTCGTCAACATTTAATGAATTAAACCTATATTATTCATCAAGAAAGGATGAATATTTTGTACAGGTTCAGAGCTTTCTAACTCATAGTCGCGAACGAGCCTCTCAAGGAAAAACTTGCTCAGCCTTAAAGTGACGTTGTTGTCAGTGTAAAGCTCAGTGGAATGTGTGTGACAGAGTGTGTCTGAAGAGAGAACAAACTCTGTAGGAAAGGTCTTCCGACACGAAGAACAGGAAAAGCCGACGTGCGATGAAGGATGTTTCCTACCTGTTGTTGTCGGTGGTTGCCTCACACTGCCACAGGAACCGCCTTCGATGTGAAACATGAGTTGCCCCAGAGGTTTCGGTCTAAAATATGACACACTCCCTTGCCACACTTGTGACTATGGCATCATCCGCCGTCCCGAAGGAACACCTTGTCAGCGGAATATTACAGCAAAACTCTCCGTGTCATGCTCGATTTCAGTGAAAAGCCGCTTGTATCATGGAAAGACTGGCTCGTACACACTTGTACATGCCTTCATTGACTTCGGTAGGGTCGAAAACCCCAGAAAACCTCCAAAAGTAATGAATTTAAATTTTTCAACTTTTTAGCACTACTTATGAAATTTTATAAGTAGTCTTTCAATATAGGTCTTATCAATAGGGATCGAATATTTTTTGAATCAAGTCAAAAGGACTTGTAGAAGCAAAGTTACATGCCTTTAAAGTTTTGGAGTCTTTTATGGCCTGGAGACGAAGGCCATCTCCTGGCTAACCTTTAAGTCTGACGCCTTAGCTGATATCAGCCATGAAATTTTCTAAGTCAAACCTGATTGTGGAATTTCCGATGCTATCATCGGAGCATCAGAGAGACGACCTACCTTTGACAATCTCTCTCGTCTTAATGAAATTTCTCATTCGGTTCCCAGCTTATATGCTGATGACATCACCTTAATAGAAAAAGTTACAGTGAATAATGATCCAAATAATTTGCATCGTATTCAGGTGTGGCTTGATGAGAGAAACATGGAGCTCAATTTGTCAAAGTGAAAGCAGCTGCTGTTTTTCCGTGGTGAGAATTTTGACGCTTCATATAGTGATATCAAGATCTGTCATGATTTTAAGATTCTGGGTGTACTTTGGAATGATCGTCTTTCATGGAATGATCATTTTCATCAAATTTTGAAAGTTGCAGCTCAGAGTTTGTATGTGATCAGAACGCTGAAACCTATCATTGCCGTTGACCAACTTGTGTTGGTGTATCATTCTCTGATCACTAGTCTTTTTCTTCACTGTGCTCCACTTTTTGTTTCGTTGTCAAAAGGTGTCGACATCAAGTTAGAGCGCTTTCAAAAGCGAGCCCACAAAATTATTTGTGGTGATCATTGTGCCTGTGACAATTTTCCCTTGCTTTCTTTTGTCCGCAAAGAGCGCTCCATCAAGTTCTTTAATGAGTGTGAGTCGAACGTTTTTTATCCTTTATACCTTGTAGTACCTTCTCGTTTCCCTCGCAGTGGTCGTCTGTCTATTCCATTTGTAAGAACGTCCCGTAGATTAAACTCCTTCTTTCCATGGATGTGTTCATTTCTAAATGACTTTGTTGCCTAATGATTTTGATAGTTACATGAGCAATCTCAACTTATCTTGTTTATTTTCTTTTTGTATTTGTGCATAAATGTATGTCATGATTCTCAATTCTTGAATAAAACACTTACTTACTTACTTACTTACTTACTTACTTATATAGTTTGTGGCGATGAGCTGATGACGTAATATCCATCATCCAAAACTTTAAACACGTCTATCTCCGGTTCTGGTGCTCCGATTAACTTCAAATTTTGACAGTCACGTTTTCTCGCTCTCACCTTTCATTTAAACTATTCCTCGACTCGCTACGATGACCAGAAGCCGAGTTGAAAAAACTCTGTCGTTCTTTCAAAAGTTCCAAAATCATGCTCTCCTTTCGAAACGAAACCTTTCACAGATGTGAAAAGATAGGATCCTAGAAAACAAAGTGCGGTCTTGCCCCTAAAAGAAACCCGAGCTCTTCATTCACTTCCAATCCTCCGCTATTCATCGCCAAAGGTGGCTACAATTTAACATTTTTACGAAAAAAATCCCGTGTGGACACCCAGTGTGAAAAAAATTTTCAACTTTTTCTCTCCGATATACTTGAAACTCACCCTCTAGATGCAGAATTGCACGCTGATTCCAAATCTGGTTTCCGTTTTCCCGTCTGAGGCTTCGTTCACCCGCTAGAGCCATTTTCGTAAAAATTCTGACTGAAAAAATTTCCAATGGCGTCTCACATCTGAACGAAGGCAGATATGAACAAATCATTTCTTCCACTGAATTTGTCTTACTCGTAGCTTTCAAACGAGCTATCGCACGACTTTCTACGATCTCTAGAACCAAAGTTGGAAGTCTGACAGGAGGGGGGGACGTCCTCAAATTTTTTTCTCTCCGATTTCGCTGGAAACAACCTTCCTAACCCTAAATATCACGTAGACTCCGAATCTGCCCTCCGTTTTCCCATCCGAGGCCTCCCGTATGTCGAAAAACGACCTTTCTCATTCCAAAATCACCAAAACCCACCTTTTTCTAACTCTGCCGTTTTCAGAGATTCCTACCCTTGCCTCACAGGAAAACTCCTCCTTCCTTCCTTCCTATCCCAAAATTTCACGTAGACTCCGAATCTGAACTCCGTTTTCTCATCCAAACCCTCCTTCATGACGAAAAACGGCCTTTCTCATCCCAAAACAACCAAAACCCATCTTTTCTAACTCTATCCTTCCTAGATTCCTACCCTTGCTGCTCCTCCTTCCTTCCTTCCTTCCAGAGGGGGGAGGGGAGGGAAACCCTTTTCCTCCTCACGGACCCATTCCTCCCAGCACATCCTTGGCGCTCTCCTTCCTGCCTTCCAGAGGGGGGGGCTGAGTCAGCATGATGACTCATCGTTGCTCATTTTACGCTTTATTTTGGCACGGGATTACTACTACTGGTATACACATAGTTATATGATTAAGATTCTTATGAAGCTATGATTCGAAACTGCAAACTTAATGCTAAAAATGTTTTTTCATCTCATAATATTTCACATATGATTATTTTAATAATTCTAGTCTTGACATACAAATGGTTTTCTACGCAGCGACTCACCTGCTTATATGTAGGCCTGTACCCTACATGGATCTACATGAAGATATGGTAATATTGAAAAAATCGTACCAAAAACATCCTAAATGATATATAGTATATATATATATATATATTAATTGCAATTTGATGAAACAATTTCATTGCTTTCGGTGTAATAGAGTGTTATTGTAGTTCTATTGTTTACCTCCATTATCCACTTTCCACTTATCCACTTTGTGTAGTGTCAGATATAATTCACTTGTAATCAGTGTAGTAGCATCGTTGTATTTCCATATTTTACCTCCACTTTTCCAATTTTTATTCATCGGTTTCCTGTTTTTTTATAATATCCATTTTTAATTTCCTTAACCTATGGTGACCATTGTCTTATTCTATTTCCACTATCAGCATCTGTAGTCGGTACAGCATATTAGACGTCTGTTTTGAACGTGTATACGGCAGTGTTTGGAATGTATGGGTTTAGTATATTAACAGCAAGAATGAGTAGTATTACAAGTCTTAAGATTTCCATTTTTACCAGATATTGGGCCAAAGTTGATCAATTTTAATTCGTTGTCACGAGAAAGCTCCATTGAGTTCTTTTTAGAACTGATTAATCCAATGGTTACAGTAGTATTGCACCTGTACACTTGCGGATTGGAGAACGCCACCAGTCCTCATTAGGACTGCTTCAATTAATAATTTGAATTAGTAAGCATTTTATTCTATTATAAATGGCTACTGGGATGACTTTCATCATCGTATGAGAATTAATGATGGGGAAACTGTGAGTGTAAATGGGGCAATTGTCCACCTGAATGATAACGCAGGGTATATATGCAAGTATATTCACCAAGTATTTTCAAAGTATTCATATTATTTACTATCATGATTGAATCAGTAAATTATGCTATCATCTCATGATGAAATTTGTTATCTAATAGCCTTTTATAAATGATGATGTCTATGTTTCTCTCACAATCAATCATGATATCTCACAACAGGCCATCCACTTATTCGAACAGATGCTCTCTTCTATAATTAGTTTTGTATAACACTGCAGAACCTCTTGGAATAGTACATTCCCTTGAAGAATCGTCTGCGATATATTTAATTTACGATCTTTTTCATTTGCGATATTTTCATATACGATGTTTTCATATAAGATAATTTTAATGCTACGATGTTTTCAATAGAATGTGCATCATTTTCTATTTAATCAAGCCCGCTCTCTAGTAAACACCCTTTTTATAAAACCCTAATGAAAATAGTAGCAAATGTAAAAATGGTATAGAACTCCTATCCAATACAAGCCTACCTCCCGTAAATCATTTACAAAAAAAGGCCCATTTGGGCTTAAACGAGAGAGAGCATCTTGAGTGAATCTTGAAATATGAATATCGACAGCCAAAGTATAATTTAGAGCTGTATTGAAATAGGCACCATTGTAAACTGTGCAAAGTAAAAATCCGTTGAAATTGAAACTGAAAACTAAATTTTTCGATATTGACTGTCTTCTACAGTCTAAACAGAAGACATCTGAAAAGAAATTTACCGTTTTTCTCTTGCTGTGTCGTCATCAAATTTACTCTGACATTAACAGGAAATTTGAACAACTTTTTGACGAAGTGCAGCAATCAGAGCGGGACGTCTAAAATCACAATCAGGACCTGCACAAAAAATGGGTCAAAATCGTGCTCTGACTAAGAAGCCCGGATAGAAAAATTCAGTCCACATCCTTCTGTGGCTTTCCAGAGTTACTACTAACTATTTCATCGATTTGATGCTAACAGCCGGTTGGGCTTTCAAAACTCTTTTCTTCTCTTCCTGCAACTCCCACCAGTCCGTAGAAGGATCGGGAAAGGGATGGGAATACTCGTCTTTCTTTGTATGACAAAGAACCCATCTACCTATCTTCAACTTTGACAGAGGTGGCATCTATTGCAAATCCAAGGCGTCTGCGTTCCAGACACCAGAATTCAGGCTCCACTCTATCGGCGGCTTACTTTCGGAGGGCGCTCTTTTCCAATACTTGCTTCTCGGACTCGTTATTAGAATTTAAAAATCTCTTCAATTAATTTCTCCTGGAAAAATTTTGCCATGTGTTGTAGAAAATTCGGTACTTATGGGTTATCTCTCCCCCCCACGTTTTCAAATTTGTGTAAAATCCTTAGAAATGAATCAATCGTTACAAAACTTCAAGTGCACGTCAGTGAAGATATTTTCTACCTACATTTCTACCTACCAAATTGGACAAGTACTTTCTGAATTAGTGGCGATAACTTGAAGTGAAGCGTTGCTGCAGCTTGGTCTGACTTCTTCTGCTTCATCGTCTGAGCAGAAAGCACTTGAGGTTAACAGAGGCATTTCCCGACAACTCGTGAAGTGATGATGACCAAGCCATATCCCTTACACTAACATTTTCAACTTAATAAAGGTGTGGCAAGGTAGTGGCCGTGGGAAGATTTCAAATAACAGTGAATGAGACGAAGAGGGAGAGAGAACAATGCACACACGAGTCACAATAATGACTCGAACAGACGAAGTCAGATCAAGCAGCTGACATCGCTACACTTCACATGATCGTCTCTAATGCAAAACGTACTTGTCAGATCTGCGTGAAAGTTTGTATGTGGGTAGAAAATATGCTTAATTACGAGTACCTGAAGTTTGGTGGCAATTGATTCATTTTTGCAGATGCTAGACAAATTTGAAACCCTGGGGGAGGATAACCCATCAGCACCGAAAATTCATAGGGACCTTGAAGCTACCGGCGATGAAACGCCCTATAATGCAAAAAAACTTTGTAGCAGAAGCCAGCATAATTATTCATCAACATTTAAATGAGAAAAAGGTACAAATATGCTCCTGTGATATATTATCTTACTTCGTTATAAAATTCCAGGCAACTTTTATCTTAATTCCAATAGCTGACTTCCACTAATATCATGTGATTCTATCCTCTTACCTTCTCATCCTACAGCAACATTGCTCTTAAATCTTGAACTTGATGAAGAAAACTTCAAAATTTAGTAAGTTTACTATATTTACATGTATATGATGACCTGATGATTTTATCATTACCAAATCATCATGTCAGTAATAAATATACAATAACTAGAGACATCTAAAGCAGAGCAGACAGGATTAAGCTCCACATGATACCATTTGATTAAAGTTTTCGTTCGTAACCGAGTTTGAAATGATGATTGTTGCTCACATTATTGTTATCGGTGAACATGAAGGATAATACATAGTCATTTAAAACGAAGGACGACAATATCTATAAAATAACTATGCGTGGAGTTCATGACAAGTTAAAATATTCTTTGAGTTATGAAAATTTCAATGAAAATTCAATGTTACGATCTTCATCGGCATTATCGGGTTGTGAAAGGAAAGTTTTCTGATGCGATACTTCAGGGCAATAACTCTAAATTGATGCGGATGTCTCCTATAAATCTTAATAGGCATGTTCATATACACGCACGTGTATATTCATTTTGTCCGTCGAACTGTTCTTCTTACGTATATGCACAGCTCCAAAAGAAACATATTCTGGCAAATGTGCAATGAAGCTTAATGAATAATTCATAAAATTTAGAAAAAAACATTTCACATAATTTGGATAAATGCATGTAGTAGTTTGAATTTCTCCATGCATGATGTTGCACATTTTACGGCATGCCGGCAAATAGTAGCATGCACTCGCACTGTAAATCGTTGACTGACAATTGATAGACATTTATCCTACAAAATCTATTTTGTCGGTCATTGTTAGTTCTTGTAGGATGATTTCGACTGAACACCTACAATATCTAACAAAAAGCGACAAAATGAATAGCAGTGAATTATAGCTTAAATTTTATCAAAAATGTAGGTAATCAATTAAATTATGTCAAAATAAATCACGGTTTTGCCACACAATAATACAGATTGCCCAAAAGTCAAGCAATCACTAATCGAAAAAATCAATCAATATTTAACAGTTTTTGTTTAGTTAATGTGCATGCAAAGCACTGTTTCGATGTCGGTGGAGAACCTACAAATTCATCGGATATCGCAGGATATTGGAAGTGACAATCGTCAGTTGATTTTGTCAGTGATTTTGTAGGATAATTGTCGTTCTACAATTTACAGTGCAGTGAGCACTGGTTGAGGACATATTTTCTGAATCTGGGTATAGGGTAGTATAGAGTACTACTCGTATATATGTATCAAAAATATGGAAAGTTGAATATTCAAAATCATGGGATAGTAGCAAACTTCGATAATTTTTGAGTACAATAGCATACATCATGTAGATTTTATCCATTTAGAAGTCATTTATGAATAAACATAAGATCGATGTGATTCTCATAATATCCTGTCTGGCCGCTGACAGCGGAATACGAGAGATGATTGAGCTATTAAGGAAAACGTAAATTTGATCCCAGAAGTTTTTCATATATTGACTTTGGAATATTAGCTTTTGGCAATCTAACTTACGTCCTCTTAAAAGATCATGTCTGCTTAGCCCTTAAGGACTAGTATGATCTTTAATCATGAATTCTCGCTGTTTGCGCTTCAGTTACCAAAATAGTCATCGTTAATAGGCATGATCATTATAGATCATTTAGAGATGAAAAAATTGAAGCACAGCAGGACTATTCTTAATCAAAAGTTTTGAACATAAGGCATAGAAGTTGAAGAAGCAATTCTCATTCTCACTAGCGTAGATAGAGACGAATTTTTAACTATGGCATACAGCTCATTTTACAGAAGCCTGCGAGATAACTTCAACAGCTGTTTGTTCTTCCTCTGAAAACTGGCTGTGGATTAAATTTGCATCACGAAGAATTATCCCAGACAAATTCTGACAACACTATAGGTTTCTTAACCAGGGGACCCCGGAGCCATGTTTTTCTATTTTATTTTTTGTGCTGAAGATATATCAACCGATCATGCCTATGCAAAATCAGCATTTTTGAGAATAAATCGTCATGTGTTATTTCAATTCAATTGAATCAGTGGAAGTATGGTATATGGGCCAAGGGGGTCCACTGAATCACCTCAGGTCTCTGATGGTGTAGAAGTTGCCATAAAAAATATTTACTATCAGATGATATAAGATTTTCTGCATGTCCACGATGGTGCATAATGAGTGAAATTCATTTATTCAATGTTTACATCATGCTCGCGCATGTGCGCTATGATCGCAAAATGTGAGTATTTTGTTTTCGCAGATGATCGTGACGTGCATGACTGGGTGGCATACATGAGCAAATCAGCATAAAATATGCTCAAAAATGAATGCTTTCATTATATTCATAGTTCAGCACTAAAAGCGGACTGCTGGCAAAGTTTTTACAGCAATAATTGAAAAGTTTGAGATCCCAACAGCTGTTTTGAGGGTCTTAAAAGCAGCAATTATAGCTCATCTTAGGCCTATTTCTGAGTGGTATGGATAAATTCGGAAAAGTGGCCAAATGTAATGGTTATGCTGCATGAAATAAATCAATTTCATTAACCCTCAGAGACCTGAGGGGGTCCAGTGGACCTCGGAGCCACTTTTTTCTATTTCATTTTTTATGCTGACGATATATCAACCACTCAAGCCCATACAAAATCATCATTTCTGCATGTGTTATTTCATTTCAATTGAATCAGTAGAAGTATGCCAGATAGGCCAAGGGGGTCCACTGGACCCCCCTCAGGTCTCAGAGGGTGTAGAAATTCCATCACAAAATTTTTGAATTAGATGAAAAATGATTTCGAACATGTCCACGATGGTGTATAAAGAGTGAAAGTCATTTATTCATTGTTTGCATCATGCTCGTAGATGTGCAATGTGTTGCAAAATCGCAAAATGTGAATATTTTGCTTTCGCACATGATCTCGCGTGACTGGTTGGCCTATATGAACAACTCGGCATAAATCGATGTCCGAAATGAAAGCTATCATTATATTCATAGTTGAGCACCAAAAACTGATTGATGACAAACTTTTCACAGCAGTGATGATAAGTTTGAGATCTTCACAGCTGTTTTTGGTTCTAGAAGTACAGCAATTTTGACTCACTTTAGGTCTATTTCTGATAGCTTTGGATAAATTTGAAGGAATGTACAAATAGAAAGGATTAGCTGCATGAATTAAATCAATTTCATCAAAATCAACTGTCTGAGGCTTTATGGTGACACAAAATATCGTAAAGCCGCCTCCTAGTACAAATGATGCTGTACTAAATGTAGTTGACTTACAAAAACACCATATTTTCGCACGTGATTACTGAGAAGGCTGAAAGTCACTCAAGGGATTCGTTATACCGACCTGCTACACGCAAACATCATTGTTTTACTTAAAATCAACTTTCCTTATGTTTTGATATCGATTTAAGCAGGTAAACTAAGAATATGTTAAAGGGGTCCACTGGACCCCCCCTCAGGTCTCAGAGGGTGTGAAAAAGCTCAGGTCTCTGAGGGTTAAAATCCACTATATAAGACTATATGGCGACCGCAAACATCGTAAAACTGACTCTTAGTAGTAGTAGTAGTAGTAGTAGTAGTAGTAGTAGAAGTGTATTATTTATAAGAATGATCATCATCAATTACAAGCAAAAGTTACAATCACATTATATACTCAAGAAAAAAAAAGTCATCAGAGAACGTTATGAACTAGCGGTTAACTAATACTGAGACATACGGTATGAAAGAGTTCTTGCGCTTCATTGTTCTGCATAGAGGAAATCGTATCTTCTGTGAATACACAAGTCTACCCGGAATCAGATGGTGCAGTACATGCGAGATATCCTTCTCTGCTGTTAGGAAAAGTTTGCAACTCTGGGTCTCACGCCTGCTCTTGAGCGTCAGTTCGTCACAGCTGCAGGTGTTGTGTTCAAATGGATGCGGTGGCCACGTCTTTCTATCCGGTTTAGGCGCTCCTCATCTCCTTTACATAGCCCAACAAACACAGGTGACGCGTATTTCAAGATGCTTCTAATGCTGGTCTCAAACACTTTGTGCAGATTACACTGGTCCAGATAGCCTCGGATCTTCCGCAGAGCATAAAACCGCTGATTGGCTTTCTTGCAAACACTATTAATATGATCCGTCCATTCAAACCGGCTGTTAAGCGTGACCCCGAGGATGGTTAGCCTCCCAACGACTTCGATGCACAAGTTGGCGGTCATCTGGATTGGCCTCTTTGTTACCAGCAAGGCCTTGGATTTTGAAATATTGAGCGACAGGTAATTGTCATTGCACCACTCTTCAACGTTCGTGACTTCACCGTCACAGCGATCAGAAACATATTGAGCAGTTGCGCTCCTCAGAGGAAGGACCATAGTGATGTCGTCCGCGTATTTGGTCACGGTGGTGTCATTAGAGGAACTGGATAAGTCCTTCACATAGCAGCAGAATAGAGAAGGACCAAGGACTGAGCCTTGTGGCACACCTTGGCTAACTGCAAAAAGCTCCGACAAACTTCTTCCAATTCTAATGACTGAATTGCGTCCAGACAGATAATCTTGCAGCCATATCAGAAAACCACTTGGAAAATGTTCTGATTGCATTTTTCGTATGAGATGAGTGTGTTCAATGTTATCAAAGGCCTTCGAAAGATCACAGGCTAACAAGGCTGCGCCATGCAAATCCCCGTCGTCCAAATGTTCGGTCATCTTATCCGTGATTTCTATCAGTGCAGATACTGTGGAGCCTGTGGGTCGGAAGCCGTGCTGGTTTACACCGAATGCCTGTACCAACTGCCCACGCATAGAATTTAAGACAAGACGCTCAAAAACTTTAGAGGGAGCAGATAGCAGCGTAATTGGACGCAATTCCGTTAACTTGGCCGGTTGAGATTTCGGTACGGGGGAAATTATTCCTTTTTTCCAAATACTTGGGAATTGTCTTCGCATGATGCTTTCACAGAAAATATGATGGAGTGGAGTACAGAGCAAATCAGCCAGGAATTGATAGATCCGGTTGGGTATTAGATCAGGACCGCAGGACTTGCTGCTTTTCAATTTCTTCAGTTGGAAGTATACGTCCATCTCAGTGATAGAAATTGTCCAATTGTCATCATACAACTGTAGAGTGTCTAGTGGGAGACGAGCCTGTCTTATGAAAAGATTCCTCATGTACAATTGATAGTTAAATCTTAGTACAATTGATACTGTGCTAAATGTCGTTGAATTACAAAACACCACATTTTCGCATGTGTTTACTGATAAGGTTGAAACAGAGTTGGAAGTGGGTCAACGAAACTTGACCCATGAACCACCTGACCCACGGCATATGTGACCCCCGACCCACCTGACCCACAGGGTACCCTGACCTACGACCCACCTGACCCACCACATCTTTGACCCATTTGACCCACCTGACCCACATGCTGCAAGGGTGACTGATGTAAGTGCAATTTAAGTGAGAGCCTGATGTGAGAGCCTTTAATTTGTGTGAATTCCGCCCCTTTTCGAAACTGTATGAGGCGTGTAAAAGTCAATAGTGTTTTATACCGGTACTTCGACTGTGTGCATCCATAACCCCTTTCAGTGGCACTGACTCAATCATTTTTCATGAATGACAAGAATACGAATAAATGAAGTTTACGGTATTTGAGATTGTCAAATCTATCATGGGTCAAACTGGTTGGAAGTGGGTCAACGAAGTCTGACCCACGCTAAATGTGACCCATGACCCACCTGACCCACCAAATTTTCGGAAAAACATGACCCACGACCCACTTGACCCACGCAATTTTGTAACCCACCTGACCCATGACCCACGACCCACTTCCAACTCTGGGCTGAAAGACACTCAAAGTATTCGTTATATCGACTTGCTGCACGCAAACATCATTGTTTTGCTAGGAGATCAACTTTCCCAATGTTTGATATTGATTTAGGCAGGTAAACTAAGAATTTGTAGAAGAGGTCCACTGGCCCCCCTCAGGTCTCAGAGTGTGTGAAAAAGCTCAGGTCTCTGAGGGTTAAACAGCCGATGTCAATGAGAGATTTTTAGTACACAAAATATTGAAACTCATTTTAGCGAAACAGTTTCAGGATAAGCAAGAATATGATGTTTGAGGGATGTTTAGCTGACAGTTGTCCATGAAACATAACCGCGTAGTTTCTAACTATTTTCTTTCTTAAATTTAGAGACAGTGACTGTTCGAGAACAGTCACGGCATCTTGACTTTCTTTGGGCAGTGCTCTGAAGTTGGCATTTCAGGCTTCACTTTTTAAAAATGACGGGAAATGGGGATTCCAAATTGGCGAAAACCTATACAGTATTGGACAGAATGGATGCATCACCCTGAGATTTTTCCACATGTGTCGAGTTCCTGCTAAATAGAAGAATGACATAATAGGAGCCAAATTATTGAAATTTTACTTTCAAGAGTCAGGAAGCAAGAGGAAACAGCCTGTTGTGGGATGCAAAACCTGCTTTGCTGACGCTATGGCTTGTTTAAAGGTTAAACTGAGGTACTTTTGATATCTTTTGTACTTTTGGAGCACGCAGTGTTTTTGAGGGCGGCTCCTCATGTTCGAATATCCTGTGACGTTTTGGTGCACAGCTATCAATAAATTATTGCCATATATTGTTTCCGGAAGTAAAAACTCTCACTCATAGACTTCCTATAAGATCTATAGCTGCTAGGATCGAGTTTCCAAATGAATTGAGAATATCTATGAAAGGAGGAGCAAGCAGAAGTCATTCAGTGGGTACCTTGAAATCCTACAACTTGTTAATCGCTCAATAGCAATCACATACGAAGGATACCAGAATATTTTTTTGATATATTTCTGTATATGCTTGTATGTTTTTCGTATGTTATTTCAAGTGTGGTATGCTTTACATACTAAAGCCATACCAGCACAATGTTAAAGGAAAGCATAAATCATGTCCAAAGTATGTTGATTCAGGGCCTTTTATCGATAAAGATCACACTAATGTTACTACTGTTCTGTAAGTAGTGAGATAATGACATTTTATTTATTCAATTTATTATTATTCGATTTTAATACACGTAAGTCTAAGGCATTTCATGAATGATCAATAAGTATTCAACAATCAACAATTATGCATTATGTAATTTTGAAATTAAGCGTATTATCAATCCGAAATAAAAACACATTATAATTCATAAACCAAAAAAATAGTTATGTTTGAGATATATAAGTCAACATGGTTGAACTAATAACATCGTTTGAATGAATTGATAATAATCAACTTGGTTAATAAAGTAAGGCTAACTAAGCGTCCTGCTAAAATTGGCAGACAAGTAGCAACGACGACTTACACGTGGAGCATAAAAATTCACAATTGCTCTAGTCTAGTTGAATATCACGCTATTGTTCGTGCTTATACACTACGAAAGCGATTGGCTTTCCTATTGGATTATCTTCATCATCCAATAGGAAAGGCAATCGCTCTCGTAGTGTATAAGCACGAACAATAGCGCTTTCATATATTTGTTATTCTCGTTTTGTACATCGGTTTCGTAGTCAAAATCAGCCAGTATTCGTACCCTACAGTTTATAGTGTAGACAATATGAATGTGGAGGTGATGAGGAATCTGAAGTTATATGCATTTCCAACATGACGGTGCCACATGTCCGCGTATGAAGGCTGTGCTAACTGCTTAATTGTTTGATCCTTTCCTGGATTGAGTCCAGACATCAACACAATCGAGAAATCGAGAACAAGTCGAATGACTGTTGAGTGACCTGTAAGGACATAGTGTCCCACCGACCACAATCCATTGATTATTTACGAACTTGACGCTTATGATAAACGTGATGTGAACGAAAAATATCTCAACATAACTGTCGCACAATCTTAGCACATCTATGCCGCGTCGGTTCTAGTCCATGCTGCAAAGCAGGGTTCATCCTTCCAATTATTGGTTAATTAATTGAACTACACATGGACTGAACATGTATATGATTCCTATTCACTAAACAGTAAAATATTTGATATTTATGGCAAATATGATTTATAAACACACTATCACACTCAGTAATCATTGACGCAGTCTTTCTAAGCTTTCCTTTACCATCGAATTTTAGCATTGTGTTTAGGCTCGTATATCTTCCTCTCCGTATATCGTAAAATATTCAACCGTAATATGCCGGTTTAGCATATTGTGGTTCAATCATAGATAACATAACGGTCCTCAGCCTGATAGCATATTGCGGCTCAGATATCTAAACTGCAATATTGCATCGTAAAAATTTGATGCAAATTAAAAGATTCCGAAGTCAACATTTTCAGCGCTATGTCGTCGTTCATCGCTAGCATTATGTGCAGTGTTTCTGAGCGAGCTGAGCGAGCGAGCGGAATTTTTTCAAGTTTTTGATGAGGGGATG
Source organism: Prostheceraeus crozeri (assembly GCA_907163375.1). Lineage (NCBI taxonomy): Eukaryota > Metazoa > Platyhelminthes > Polycladida > Euryleptidae > Prostheceraeus > Prostheceraeus crozeri. The sequence continues at coordinate 67,894 of CAJQUW010006306.1, read as the reverse complement.
AGCGAGCGAAAAAAATATTCCGTGAGCGAAAATTGAGCGAGTGAGCGGTGATTTTTATCGTGAGCGAGCGGTTGAGCGAGCCATTTTTAGAAAAAACTAAAAAAAGATTAAATAATCAAAAAAGCGAAATATTTGAAAAGTTATTTCAAAAATGGTTCCTAGTACATGCATGTATATAACTTGTTGATGAACAAAACATACTTACTTTTTTCTCTTCTGTGGATCTCTCACTTTTGAAAATATGCATTGAATGCCTGTCTGGATTATACTTGTGGATATGAACTTAGAAAGAAGAAGGTCTTTGTGATCGATGATGTGCTGAACATCTGACCATCGACACATTATTTATCCACATATCTTTTGAATCGGTCTCCCGAACACCGCTTCGTCCCATCGATGCACTAATTGTCTCCGGAAATATAAGAAGCTTTTATGAGATGCTTTAAATTGATAGAAACATTTCGTTGCTGGAACATATCCACATACAGATCCCTGAGATATTTCAGTATCGTCAAGCGTGAAAGAACTACAAACTGTGGAAAAATTGAAACCAACCAAATTAGGCCTACACACGGACAACCCGAATGTAGGCATACATAGCTTCCACTGTACGGTACATTGATTTTAAGACCTCCATTTTAACCCTATCCATATTGGACTGTGAAGCGCGTAGGACTGAATCGGTCTCCCCTTAACTTTCGTACCAATGTTTCAAATCACATGAAATTCACGGTATAACATATTTGGGGTCAAAGCTTTCTTATCGCGATGTTCATTTACTCGAACTGATTCATCTCCATGTTGCAAAAAGCAATTCAAGATTTAAAATCACCAATTGCGGCAGATTTTTTTTAAATTGAAATTCTACCGAACTTAATGATTTCAGTGAAAAATTTGAAAATACGCTAAACTTTAGGTCACAAAATTGTAGGTCGGGCGGCTTAGTTTTAGGAGGATCACATCAAAAAATCGGGAGACCGAATCGTCCCTCTCCGGTATGGATAATTATTAAGCCATTGAAAATCTTCTAATTGTAACATTGTTAAGTTTATTTTGCTTACATCCTTTTTCTGATAGCCTACTTAAGTTATAATAATCAGGTTTTGAAATGTCTTCTTGTTAGTTATTGATCTTTAGCAACTCATTTGGACAATTTACGAGAAGCATTATTAGGTGAAAAGGAATACAACATTTAATGGTGTCCAACATTTAAAATAATGAGTAGTAATCAGTTGGAGTGATAAATCTTGGGTGACCATGCCGACTCCGCTCTGCTGCACCCTTCTTTCTATTTCTTGCCACGGTGAGTGTCATTGCAAAGAAATCTCATGTAGAACACGAAAAATCATTAAAGTCTCCCGCGATAATGATATTAAAATAAGGATTTGTGGAAAGAAGATAGTCAAATTCATTTGAAATACTTTCAGAGATCTTGCAGTGATCTTCCCTACACAAACCCGGCGAAATATATACAAGGCAACAAATAATCGTACGAGATGCACTTGTAAGCTGTAACTTTACAAACAGTATTTCACAAGATGATGGAAAGCTATTTACAGGCAAATGCATGGTTGAGGGAATAAGATCACTCACCCACATACAAACTCCACCGCCTCTACGCTTAATACGATCAAAACGATAAAAATTGAAATGAGGAATTTGAAACAGATCATTCCCCATTTGATCGTTCAGCCATGATTCTGTGACTATCACAATACCAGGTTTGAAAGAACTTATAGTCAAACAAAGATCATCGAACTTAGGAAACATTGACCTCAAATTACAAAGAAATATAGAAATATTCCCAAAGCACTGATTAAAACCGTTCAGTGAAAATTTTGCACATCGCTACGTTTCATGACTTTTTTGCAATAAATAATTACGTCTTCACCGAGTTGCCTACGCCCTCTCAGCTCCATCCTTAAATTTCTTTCTTTTGCTTGCTGAAATGGAGTTAAGTCTTGATGTACAAAAACGTCTTTGAATGCTGCTGAAACTCGCAGATTTTTAGACTTTTTCATAACTTCAATTTTCTTGCATACATCTCTTACATGCACTTAGAGCAATCTAGGACCATTGTTACGAGATTTTCCAATTCTTCTGCAGTCCGAAAAGTGTACATTGGTACCTCCAACTCATCCATTACCTTTCCAATCTGAGTAAGGTCCCAACCATTTCTCTCATCAATGGTACCGTACGTCCTTTCAGGAATACCATGAAAAATCAAGTTGTTTGCTCTTGATATTCTATTTTGGACTTCTTCCATGCAGAGTTCGAAGCCTTTCTCTACATCGTTTTTGACAAATATCATGTCTTGTTTGAGCAATCCAACCTCCATCGAACGTTTATCATGGTCTTGACATATCTTTGTAATTTAGGTTTCAATGGTCTGCATTCTTTCTGAGAGCTTATTTTCCAATTGTTTCAAATCAGTTTTGAAGGCTTTTATCACCGATACTCGAGAATCCTCGATCAAAGCTTTCAGCTCAGAAAAATGAGTTGATGACACTGATCCAGAGCGAGTTTGACGTTGCTTATCATTTACCTCAGATGTCATATTCCAGTCAAGGGTCTCGAACCAAGATCAAAAAACTTAGCCTACCGAGCCGGCACCGCGAGCGACTGTGCCAGACAAACAAGTAACCAATCGAAGTGATTTGTTGTTCTAATTTATAAAATATGAAAGCCGCCTGCACCGATATGTCCGATATCTAGAACACGATCTCGACTGCACAGAGACAACCAGCGACAACAGATGTGATCACAATTCAGACGGAGAGGAAATATTTCCAAATAGCGGCAGGATGCGACGATATATCCCCTCAGAATATTTAGAACGACACTTATGACGACGAGAGGATTCTAACGATGTAAAAATTTAACAAAATGGCCGACGTAAACACTGAGAAATAGCACATGGAGACTAGATCAGACGAGAGCACAAATTCATTCGACCAGCACGCTTGCCAGTATGGCCATTGTTTGAGCACTACAAGGAGAAAGTCAAATGTGAGTTACTAAAGGCAAATAAGAGTTGGGCTGACAAGCATAAGAAAAACCTGAATGGTCTTTGGAAGGTGGTAAACGAAGTCAAGGGTTCACCAGCCTCAAATCCCTTGCAACACTTGCAACCTCAATTCTCAAGTATTGATGACATGGTAAATGCATTCACAAGTGAATTTCAAAAGAACTTTAATTCATCACCTGACATCGATTTGCTGACACTTTCTGACGGTCAATGGGATTTTTATATAACTGAGTGCGAAGTTTTGCGGGAGCTTCTAAGGTTGGATCCTTGAAAAAGTTGTGGACCTGATTCCATCCCATCCAGACTTCTGAAGATGGGCGCCCATCTCTTATGTGCTCCACTGTGTAGAATCCACAATCAATCGATTTCGTCCCAAACGTTCCCTGACTTATTCAAAATTTCTTTTGTTCAGCCCATCCCAAAACAATCGAGACCTCTGATCAGTGATTTCCGTCCTATTTCTGTGACTTCAGTTATTGCAAAAGTTTTTGAGCGTATTGTGCTATCTCATATTAAAGATAAACTGTTCTCTGTTTACGGCAGAAATCAGTATGCTTACAGGCCTTTCGGTTCTACATCAAGTGCTTTGGTGGAGATACATGATCATGTGACCTCATTTATGGATGAGAGGAATTACTGTGGCAGTGCGTGTAATTGGTCTGGACATTTCAAGGGCATTTGATCGCCTACATTTTCATAGACTTTTGAACTTTTTGAATTTAAGTGGTTTTGACAATGGGTTTTTGAGATGGCTCAGGTCTTATTTGACTGGCAGATGCTTCAGAGTCAGAATTCATGGAAAGCTTGGGTCAGTGACGCATGCTACTTCAGGTGTGCCGCAAGGATCAGTTCTCGGTCCTTTCTTGTTCGCCTCCTTCATGTCATCCATCAATTTTCACACCGACTTTATTCGCTCAGTGAAGTATGCTGATGATTTAACTATGATTTATGTTGCTCTTCTCAGCAACTAATTATGTCAGCTACCATTACAGAAAGGTTTTTGAATGCTGGACTTATTCTTAACCATACCAAGTGTCAAGAATTATTGATTCAAAGATCCAAGCAGCAGCTGAATAATGCAATTTTGAATAGTTTTCTCAGAGTTTCTGTACTTCGCATACTTAGATTTGTTTTTTCTGAGAATTTGTCATGGAATAACCAAATAAGTGATGTCTTAAAACGTGCTTCACAGCGGTTATACGTCATTCGATGTCTAAAGAATATTTTGTCAAATAGATAATTGATGCCATGCCATAATAACTGCATTATTTTTATACGCTTCTTTTGCCTATGGTAATCTACCCAAAATGTTTGTGTCTAAACTAGACCGCTTTCAAAAGCGTGCTCATCGCTTGATATGCGGAACAGACTGCAATTGTGGATCATTCCGCTCAATTTCATCGCTCTTTGAGGAGCAAGCAATCAAATTTTTGAATGCATGTGAGTGTAATACATCTCACCCACTGCATGAAATGGTTCCTGGTTGTCTTCCTAAAAGTGGACATTTGAGAATGCCAGTATGTATCACTACTAGACGAGCATGTGCTTTTTTCCCTTGGGTTTGTGCTGTTGCAAATGCTTTTTCTGCTAGGTCTGTTGACAGAAAAGTTTGACCAGTTGTGTTTACGTAATGTACACGTATTTGTATATATTTTTCTGATTTTTCCATGTTTTTTCTGCTATTTTTCAGTATTATGTATGTAACTTTCTTCATTTTAAACATTTCGTATTTTTCATCTGATTTTTCAAGTTTCCATGAATGAACATGAAAGCATTGAGTCAGTTATGTCTGAGTTAGTCAGTCTTGTGAATCTACATTTTGATTGTATGATTTTAAGTTATGAAATATAAACGATTCTCTCTCTCTCTCTCTCTTTCAACTGCGATTTATATGCTGCACTTACATGTAATTCTTCTTTCTTCACTTGAGATAAACATGTTGGACAAAGAATTGTTGGAGGTCAATAAATAATAGTTAGACAATCTAAACATTGATTTTTCCAACTCGTTTCAAAAAGCCATCAATCAAGGTGTCAAAGTATATATTCTAATATTTTACACAGCTTTCGTAATAGTACTGTCTCGATTATACAGCTACGATGATTTCTTTGCAGATAAAATATAAAGTGCTGAGAGTTGATTACAACTAAGATATTGAAAATCGAACCATGTATTTCAACTGTACCATACAGTTGAAATACATTGAGCTCAATTTAGGATGTTGTACTTGCAATTAGATCTTTTGTTGTCATATGCGCAAGGTTATTCATTATGCAACTTTCCAGGAGGTAAGTAAATATTTCTCTTTCAAGTTCATTACGATTTTTTGCGAAGCAAAATCAGGGTTGGCCGGTAAAAACCAGTAATCCTGGTAAAAACCAGCTTTTGCCACCATATTTCGGCTAAAACTGACAGAAACTGGCTAAAACTATTTTTCCAGCATTAATACTTCAGTTATGTGGTATAGTATCATCGTCACTCCTGACTTTATTGATGAACGTTAGTCATAATAAGTTCATTTTACTTTTTCATCATTCGAAAGACATTTAGACCAGTATTTTCACAATTCAAACTTTATCAATATCATGTTTCAATCAAGAATATGCTTCAAGCATAAGTGAAAGAACATGAATTATTATTGAAGATATTGTTATAAAGCTGTTGTGCATCCTTTATAGCGTGCACGTTCTTTGTTGCTTTATCAATTTCATTCATTACAATATGCATCAAACATCCATGTTAGTAGGAAACCACTTGGCTTTATAAAAAACAATGTTTTTGCCAGAAAACATGTTTTTCATGAAGCAAGAAGGACAAAAAAATATAGAAATCCGGTCATAGATTTCTGCGACTATCTTGCCCGCTGGCTTCATAGAATTGCTTGTCTTCTAAATCTATGGTAAATGTCCCATACCTATTGTGATTATACGAATATTTCTATGAAATTTATCCTGCACTCCCAGGGCAAGATTAAAGAAAAAATTGTGAAGAATTTGTGAAGAAATTCACTGACTTTTCGGAATTTTAGTTTTGACCGGTTTTAACCAGCATTTACCGGATTTTTACTACTTAGTGGCAAAAACCAGTTTTAGCCGGCAAAAAGCCAACCCTGTGTAGAATTCCTCGATGCGCTTCGTCTCCATGGTCAGTCTAAATGCTCTTCACTTTCAATGAATTTTACTTCGCAAAAAAATCAAAGTCGTCCTTAATTTAGAGGAGCGATATTTTTCCTGCCTCGTGGAAGTTTACACAACATTTGCAGTTAATTTGCTCTATCTTCGCATGCAGTCTACTGTACTATTTACGTGCGGTGTACAGGCTACAAAAAAACTTACTACGATATGCAGTAAGAAATATGCATAGTGGCTATGGAAAGTGGTCGCAAGAGTGTGGGAGTCTGGAAAGATGTCCAAATGTTGGACATTGGCAGATGGCTCGACTGGGGAGTTGAAGTTTGCAAGCTCTCATGGAACGATTGGTGGAACATGGGCTACTGGCAGTGAAGCGGAAGCATCAATGGACATATGATGTGCTCCATGCCCTTGCTAATCTGACACGTTGAGGAATCCGGACCGACCCACAGTGCTATCTGTGTGATATGCCAATCCTCGTCGTGCCCTCTCTGTCTATCATGTGGCACTGCAGACAGCATGCTTGGTCCTGCAAGCGATTGTGGAAGCAGTCTCTCTCCCCCCCCACGTTTGTGAAGTTAGCGGAACCACCCAAAGGAACCACTACTATCTTTAAATTTGAATTTCTCTATAGCGACTGCGAATTTGTGGAATCTGATCAGGGGCTGAAACTGATAAAGTAGAAGTTGTTTTGAACAGGATCTCGATGTACTGATTCCGCTCGGCGGTTCCGCCAACTTTACACCAGTCTCCCCTACAGGTAAGTAACAACGGGAATTGACTTCGTACCGAATGGTAAAACCAGGAGACGAAAGACTCATCGTGCGATCTGTACCGCAGAAGTAGGATGTTATCGGAAGTGATCCACTTTAGTGAATAGACAGCTGCCAGATGAATTATCTCTATCTGACCAACGACCTCATCTAGTGTTGATCGACGCGATAGGGAAGAAAATGATTATGGGCGAACTAACTGTTCCCTGGGAAGAGAGCGTTAGGGATGCTCATGAAGAGAAAACTGCGAAATATAAAGAACTGGCCGAAGGGATTCAGAAGCAAGAGTGAAAATATGAGCTCATGCCTTCTGAGAGTGGGATGCCGCTATTTCGTTGCTCCATCGGTGAGGAAATTTCTTGCTAAAGCGGGTGCTTGAGTCTAAACACCACCATGAAGAAGTTGAGTGCAAGAGTGGAAGAAGGTAGGACCTGGGCGCAACGAGCTGCTGCGGACCGACCATCTTGACAGATACTGAACTTAGTGGGCCGAAATCTCAGTGACGGCTGGCGCCAATGTGTCAGGTCGTTTTGGGTGCAGCATTTTCTGCTTCACAAAATTCAGCAATTTCGTTTATCAAGCGATTCTTTTTATAGCAGATTTCCAACACTCAGTAATTGATTTTTACTGAGTTGATTACTCAGTACTCAGTCACTCATAAGTTATGTATTTTATCTTTAACTACTTTAGGAATTATCTATTATTTTGTCACGATTTCATTTTAGTTCATTTTCAATTGTCATCGCATTACATGGTTTCTTGACGCAGCTTGCGAATTTCTCCAAGTTTTGCGCCAAGAATTGTATATACTGATTCATGTGATCAGCATAAAAGATTAAGTTTAGATTATTGCCCATTTCTATACAAATAAAAAGAATTCTGTGGTTATGTACATCAAAATATATTGTTTCAACCAATTTTCTGCAATAGCTACCTTCTTAATACATTGGTATGATGGTCTACATTATTTCATTGTGGTTCAAATTTCACCTAAAATGAAATGATGAATTTCCCTTTAGCGTATAAAAGGTGTTTATTAAAATAAAAGCATGGAATTAGCATTGCACATAAAAAAGGTTTGTAGAATAAAGGAGGGCATTATTGAGAAATGAGCGAGCGAGCGGCATTTTTCGATGATTTTGAGGGGTGAGCGAGCGAAAGGATGATTTTGAGGAAATGAACGATGAGCGAGCGAAAGTGGAATTTCGATCCGCTCAAAAACACTGATTATGTGCTTCTTGATATCTTTGAAGCAGCTTTAACATTGCAGCCTTAATGTTTTTGTCTCTATCTCTACTTAAGAGGACAACATATAGATACAAAGAAGCAAACATAGATGACATGACTTTGAGGCAATTAAGTGAATTTTGATGTTTTATCCACCTCTAACAGTAATAACATCTCAAATTATGTCTAACTGGCCAGCTTCCATTCGTTATCTAGTCATAGGTATGATTGAGACAGGATTAGACAAGCGAGAGGTTTCTCGGAGATTATCTGTACCCATTTGAACTTTGACACATTGGCTGACTCGATTTCAGCACAAGGGAGCGGTGGAGAGGCATTTAGGATTGGGTCGAGTGCTGGTAAATTCAGCACGATCGAACCGGCAGCTTAGTTGACTGACACTGTAAACTGTCACCTCCTAAAATCGAAGAAATCTGCATCCTAAAGCGCGACACATTAGAATTTTAGGAGGTTGCGTGAAATAGAATGCTGACATACTAAAGAGAACAATGACACTAGTGCGCTAGCCTCCTAAAACGCTTTGCTTTAGGATTTTTTTATTAGTTACGAATAGTGTTTCGCTTCAGTGTGTGATTTAGGAGGTGCTGGTTTAGAGTGATGGCGAGGAGAGACCCATTTCATTCCTCCACTCAGTTATTGAGCTGTTGGAATGATGTCAGTAATCGCTCAGTTCGCATGCTTCTGTTTCGTGCTGGTCTACGATCTCAACGAGTCTTACAGCGATCTCTCATAGCTGCAGGTCATCGTCAAGCTAGGATACGATGGACGATGAGTCGTTCCCACTACCGATAAACACAGTGGAGGGGAATCATCATATTCAACTCATTTTCCAACTAAACCCTGTGGATGGAAGGGTGCGAGTCCAACGATAAAAAGGTTAGGTACTTCGCAACAATCTCATTTGCGAGACTAGCCAGCAAAGTGGCAGACCTGTCATGGTGTGCAGAGTCATCAGTTCTGATGATCGAAGCACTTTGATAGTTCTGCCTTAATGGACTTCGCTATCGTCGAATTTCGGAAGACAACGCTTTTCCACGGGCCGAGGACCTTTTTGCACCTCGCAAGACGGCATGGCGATTGCAGGATGACAACGCTGTTCCCCGTCGTTCTCGCGTTGTCCAGCGGTTCGAGGAAGAAACTGCAATAGGACGGATAGAGTGGCCAGCCCAAAGCCCTGATCTGAACCCCATTGAACATATTTAGGATGAAATTGGGCGAAAGATTTGACTTCGCAATCCTACCGTTGCCAGTGTTGCAGAATTAGTAGGAGCTCTGCAATTTTCCCTATGCTTGCCATTAATGACTTGTGAACTTTGAAGACTTCTGCTGAATCGGCATGCACATGTACAGTACATGAAGTATTGCTGAATGAACATCAAGAAAAGTTGTTGCATCACCCTTGTTATGAGTTTTTTCGCGACAGTTAGCGACTATTCGGTGCGTTGTTTTACACTTGTCTTTGAATTTATATATTCTATTGATCATGTACCTTCGTCTCAGAAACTGTCTTTCTATGAGTAGAAGAATACTTGGAACGAGAGCTGTTTTGTACTCGAGCAGACGCGTACCCGACAGTCAAAAATAGTATTTCGACAGTATAACATATTATAGTCGATATATAGTTTATATTGGACAGTTCTGCGGGCCGACGCGCTTTTGTTGGTTGGAAAATGCAGTTACTGAAGAGCTGTGAGACTCTGTGGGGTTGGAAATTAAAAAATTAATAATTAATTAATTAATTAATTAATTAATAAATGTGACTCTGTAGTGCAATAGAGGTATCCAGTGGTCGATAAAACTAGCCTCCACCGGACCCGCAAAAATCATTGACGAATCCGAGTCCAAGTGTTGCCTGCCAACCTGAACCCGAATTTGTTTGAAAGTTGTCCGAACTCAACCTAAACCAGAAACTCTGGATGATTATTAAAGTCTAGTCATTCATTTGATCACTAAATTCCGGCATTGAAAAGAGCAATTGTGTTAATATCGGCATTCATTATGGCATCAAAGTAAGAATGTGAGTTATGTCCGCTTGTAGTGAGAATTGAGATAATATCAGGATTCATGATCAATAGCAATGATACCTAATACCCACAATTCAACTACAACATGCTCAAGACATGATCATATTTTCACACAACCCGAACCCGATGAAGTGCCTAACACACACCTCTATTATGCATCCCATTATTCCTTACGCTGCCCAACTTTCACTGCAACTATTTGTGCAATTCACACCTCCATTTTTAAGTCATCTGACCCACTGCTAATCCACAGAGAGCTTTTCATAGATCCGACATTTCCATATTATTTGGAATGTCAAATATGTCAAATTGTCCACTGAACCTCTCCAACGTTGCATCTTCATATAATCTACCTAAATCACAGGAGTGGAAAATCTTTCATCAAATAAATGAGGAAATTGTGTAATATGTTCAAGGATGTAGCACTAATTGGCAGTTTTATGCTCCCTCGCTTAAGTATTCAGCTGTTGAGTGATAGATAAGCAAATCATGAATTGGCGTCAATGCTTTTGGCGTTAAATCATCGAAGTGTGAATTTACCGAAGATGTATTTTCCGAGGAATGAATTTACCAATGACTATGGAATTCGCCTTAGATCAGCTTATTTGCTATTGACCATTAAGAAGCTAATTATCCTTTTCATTTTAAGAGTTAACTTTCAAACTACAGAATGACACGGCTGTTTGCAACTTCAACATTTCTTGTTCATTATGACATACTAATTGCAGAATTACCGGGATGAGGTGAAGTTCCAACCCTAAACACGATCAACGTCAACAGCAATTACGGCATGACACTAAGCGAACCTTTGGAAATCTCCAACGCAAATGGAAGGAGTCTGGTGCATGTAGTTTGAATATTCAACACACAGCCAGGGCCTCTGATCAAGTATCTCGTGAGTAATTGTAGAACCACCGTCAATGGGGCTTCACTTCCCACAGTCTCGGTGAAACATTGTCAAGCAAACCATGATTCTTCTATGCGAGATCGAAGCGATCATGACGCGGTGAATTGGGTGCGACCCAACAGCGGCGATCGTGCAAATGCGGCCAATTTATTTATCCAAACTTATCATAAGGATCAAAGTTATTAGCATTCGGACTTGTGTTACATGAGCAATATAACGGCATCTGCATCGAAAATTACTGTACACAACAGTTATTGTGAAGCTGCACACAATTAAAAACAGCTAAAATAGCCGTTGATCTTCACAGAAAAGCTTCACAGAAAATATCCGTAAATAAATGTTAAAATGATGACGTCACCACCTGATGAGTGATGACGTAACAGTTAAAATTCATTCATATCAGATAAAACAAGCGTCTGTTTTTACGGATATTTGCAGTTCAGACTGAAAAAACCGTAAAACTAATTTTAGCTGTTAATTCTAAGGGATGTTCACGGTTTACAGTTTACAATGTACATCTTCATCAAGTAGGGAGGAAGCTTTTTGGCAAATAAAATGGTGCATTTGTTTCAACTTTCAATGGCAACACAACATTCCTGAGTAATGGCGTCAAATGATCATCACACCAATACACAAATCAGGTCTGCCTTCTCATCGCACAAATTATAGACCCGTAGCTGTGATTAGTTGTATTTGTCGAATCATGGAGCGCGTTATTGTGAAGCAGTTGCTGAACTATTTGACTAATCATGACTATTTTCATGCCTTTCAACATGGTTTTTTGCGAAAACGATCGATCGAAACCGCGGGTGTTGAATTTTGCAATTTTTTGACGTCTAGATTAGACAAAGGCCTCTGGGTAGACGTTGCATTCCTCGATTTTACTCGTACCTTCGATAGTGTCCCTCACAATGTATTGTTGCATAGACTGCATGATTGTATATCTGGAAACCTCCTTTTATGGATGGAAAATTATCTGAAACGCAGAACACAGCTTGTTCGCATCAGAGATTCCTTTTCATCTTCATGTAATGTTACAAGTGGCACTGTTCAGGCCTCAGTTATTGGCCTGTTGCCTTTTGTACTACTTTGTAACAGCATTGATTATTTAGCCAAATATTCTTTTTTCTCAACTTATGCTGATGATATGAAATTGGCTTACAGTTTTCACCCCAACTCAGATGTTTAGTTGCTAGATTCTTCTGGTCTTCAAAGTGATCTGAAAAATGTTTTGAATTGCTCAAACAGCAGTGGTTTGCCACTAAATGTAGCGAAATCTAAAATTGTGAGTTTTAGATTATCAAGTAAAAAACGTGGCTATACTGTCAATGCAATCACACTTGAAAGTGCTAACTGTATAAAAGATATTGGTATATGTGTCCCCTCTCCAACGAGTTTTCGTCATCACATTGAAAGTGTTGTTGCTAAGCCTTGCTCCATCATGGCGATTTGGTATGCGTTCAGACTGAGAACATAAATAAGTGACTTCCTTTCCATTCTGTCTCATTGTGCGTTGATCGTCTTACGCATATAGCTGATTCGTCACAAAACTTGCTAACAGTGGCGTATCACTGCTAGATGTGACGTCATTACGTCGTCTTAGGTTGATAATTGCGGTTAAATGAGGCATCAGATATTTGTCTATGTCAGCAAGATTGGCCAGGAATATAATAAAGTAGCTACTGAGACAAAGCTGAACATTAGACCGAACTTCACCTTTAAATAGGACCTTGTGATTTGCTGTGTATGCTCGTGCCACGTTTGTAAATCATCTTGTTATATTAAGTATAAATAGCAATTCAAAGTTCGAAATCCACATTTTTTAAGAAATTTAATTATTTGAGCAGGCGATCAAAATTGATGATGGTAGTTGTTGGATGAATCTCAAGAGCGTCATGTTTCACATGAGAACTTCTTGCGGCAGCATCGGAAGCATGATTGATTGCATTTGGATGATTAAGCAATGCTGAAAAACTTTAAATGGAGAGTTTTGAAGTACATGAGTCTACTAGAATCTTGGTTATAAAAAAGGCAGAAAAATACAGCAACTGCATATCAAAGTAAACGAACGAGGTCACTGTAAAAAGCTGGATACGAAAATTACATACAATTTGAAACTAACATCTGATACGAGATTCTCGTTTGTTTACAGAGATCTGGTATGTTTTTCATACCACATCTCACTTACTTTCGTATGTGATTGGTATGTAGCGATACAAGCTATTCTATCTGTGATTGGCTGTTTTACACTGAAGCACGAGTTATTGGTATGTTTCATATACGAGACCCGATGCAAATTCATTCTTATTCGTATGCCTCTGGTATGTGTTTCGTATGAGCAGCTTTAAGTCACATAGCAAAAATTATATGTATTACATACTACTGTCAAATAACTGTTTTCGGTAATACCATTCGTGAATATTTTTTGTTTGATTGAGTGATATTTAGATAGATCTTATTTTTTGTGGATTTTACGCTCCACGAGATTGACGTCGTTGCTGCTACTCTAGCAACATTAATAGGACGTTTAGTTAGCTCAACTTCATGAACCAACTTGATTAACATCAATTCATTCAAGCGATATTATTCGTGAAATCATGTTGACTTATATATCTGAAACATAACTATTTTTTTGGTTTATGAATTATAATGTGTTTATATTTCGGATTGATAATATGCTTAATTTCAAAATTACATAATGCATAATTGTTGATGGTTGAATACTTATTGATTATTTATGAAATGCCTTGGACTTACCTTTACTAAAATCAAACTTACTATTGTAAGTATGACTCTTGAATGTCATTATCTCACTACTTACAGAACAGTAGTAACATAAGTGTGATCTTTATTGACAAGAGGCCTTAAATCAACATACTTTGGACACGATTAATGCTTTCTTTTAAGATTGTGCTGGTATGGCTTTAGTATGTAAAGCATGGCACATTTGAAATAACATACGAAAAGCATACAACTATATACCAATAGAATACAGAAATATACCAAAAAATATTTTGATATGCACCCTTCGTATGTGATTGGTATTGAGCGATTTACAGTGAGATGAATTTGTGGACGTATGCACAATTTAATAATAACTTCGTTCATTTGTAGCTAATTTTTTAATGCTCTACAAACACTTTAAATTATTAAAGATTCTAAATTTTGCAAGAAATTGACAAACATGCTCGATTTTTAAAAAGTTCTTTTGAAAAATGTCAAATTCTGATATTTTGATCGGCTATATTTGATAAAATTTGAATTGATGACCAGAATTAACCAGAAACGTAAAGTCTTAGCCATCCCTTTCTTGATCAATTATGTTTTTGAGCAGCACCATAAAAAGGTTTAGGGAGCTCAAGGATCCCGTGTATGCTAAGCTGGGTTTTCATCTTTTAAAACTGACTCAACAAGTGCACGGTTTCAACAGTGCTTCACCAAACGTCGAAAAAAATTTGATACAAAAATGTTCAAAAACTTGTTCACGATATGTTTCCATAATTCACTGAAATTCGGCAAGCTTCGACAAATTGACATTAACAATTCGATGAAGTCAGAAGAGTACAGGTGGCCTGCATCATTCATTGGTTGCATTCTATTCTCTTCAAAGGTACTAAGCGAATAACAATGTGTTACAGTTTGAAGAACTTCAACCAGTCCGGGATTTGATTGTCATATCCTACATAATGGCAAGTTGAAGATTGTTGTGAAAACATGGACCTCTGATCATTAGCACCAACCAGTGCTAATGGTCAGACAGACAGAATGTGGTCATTCACACAGAAAATTCTCAAGTCATCAGCTTGTCGCATTGCTAGTTGCACACTACATATCTTTGAATTTTATCGAGCTTGCTTCATCATCTAGCTTATGAAAAATCGCTATTGAATGCGGCTCTTCTCAGAACTCTCCAGATGAACCTGAGAACAATAGTAAAAAAGTTTTCTCTAATGACTAATGACATCTAGATAAAGAACGCAAAATCATTTTCCATTGCAATCGGAAAAATACTAACTCCACCTTGCAATTTGAAACGGTTTCAAATCTTATGTTACTTGATGTAGAATGATCCCAAACGTTATGATTGGTGCGGTATTCATTTTCTACTTCTGCAATCACATTTTTCAAAGGGACTATCTTTTCTCCGCTTGCTTTCGGCAACCGCGCTATACGTCACGAGTTGTGGATGCTGTTAGAAAATGAGATTGAAAGTTTTTAACTTTTTCTTACCCACTTCTAGGCAGCTCAATTATAGGTGTGTATCAACCAATTGCATCAACTCACTCATGACAAAGTGGTAAATTTAGCTGTAAAGCAAGACAATTCCGCAACATCACTGACAAAGAATCTTGTATCTGCTCTTATCAGATATGATTTTGATCACTATGAACTTATTTGCCGAGTAGATGAAATAATGATGACTGGAAGGGAAATGTTATCAATCAAATTTGACATTAGCGGAATATAATTTGCTTTCATAATGGTTTAACTCTTTATAGAAATGATGTAGACAGTTTTAAAAGCCACTACATGCACGAAAGTAAAATTATTTAGCTTTGTCAATAATGCCACAAATTTTTGGAAACAGCTCCCGATTAACCAAATTCAATGGCACTCTATGGTATTCTATGACACGCAATGGGAATGGCATAGCACACCTCAACATTCAATCGAACTCAATTGGATCCAATTGCACTGGAAGTGGGAAAATATAAGTGCCATAGAAGCTATCCAAAAGAAGCAAACGCGCAGCGACAGTTTTGACTCCGTAATCTGACTTTGTTCTGGTATGTTCAGTATAATTTCAGATGCCTTTGGCATGTGCAACAGTCATTGTTAATCACATCCTTTGGTCGTGTCTCAGTGTCTCGTATTTTTATGAAAATCCGTCGTTTGTTGAATTAATCATCTTATCCGGTTTGTCTCAACCATCACACCAATGGAGTAAGTTCAATTGAAACTAATTTATCATTTGTGTAGTCCATCAGTCAAATCATCAAGTCCTCATTGTTCCAGCAATTCATTCACGCACTGTTTTATTGAATTATGCAATTATTTAGATTTTTCGAGGTAGGAATTAGAACTGCTGTATTATAAGATTTATGTAGACAGTCTTATCTATTCCTCGTTCAATTGTCGTATGTGTAAAGTAGCCAGTTCAACAATACGTTCGAGTGCTATACGATGTGTTATCATAACACAAAAATTATCGTAAATTTGAATATTTTAATTAGATTTGATTATTCAGGATATTAACCCATTAGGTGCTAAAGGTCGGGCAGCGCCCGACCCAAAAAGTTAACAGTGCACGCGTCAACAGAAATTGTTTCAACTCGTTTCCACGCGGAACTATGAACCATCACCACACTTGCTCACGCGACTAGCGATATTTGTATAACTCCTCCACACGCGGAAGTAGAAGTCAAATCATTGAAATTATAAAGTTAGTTTTTAATACAAGTATAATGTTAGTATAATAGTAATTTTTTAGCCAGCAACATAATTTCACAGCCTGTTAAATGAAATACGCTTATCAAACTTCCGACAATCCTATGACTTAATTCATTATTTGTTAATCCTTCAAAAGTGAAAAGGCCGTCATATCATGGGAAAATTTAGTAATATTTGCTGTCAGTATATAGCTGCCTTTCGTTATATATCATAATTTCAAAATAGTTACATGTATGCTGCTTCGGGAAGATTCGAATTAATTACGCTTATTCCAACCATATAAACTAACGACTGTTAATGAATTGAGAAGTAATTTTAAGTTACATTAATTTAGTATAATTAGAAAATATCAAAGCATAATAGAATAAAAACATAGCTACAATTTATGTAAAAGACAACCCATGTAACGCCCAAATTATCATTACAATTGATGCCACAATGGAAAGCAATCAATGCACAACGCCGGACTTTCTGGACATCCTTGACACTCATATCTCGTTTCCGTCCTTCGCCCTTCCCTGTATCCACATTCCCGGCATCTTTTTGAGGGGCGAGGTCGATTTTGCCGTGCCGGAATCTTTGTTGGCACATGGGCGATTACGGGTTTTCTAATTTTTTGAGAATGGCAGCGCCCTCTTCCTGACTCCTCAATCAACACTTTCACAGCAAACTTTTGAAAATCGATGAAATTTTTTACGTTTTGTTGATGCATATATCGATGGAGAAAAAAAGCGTTAAGCAAAAGTTTTTGGATCAAATGAATCCCAAGTTTAGTGCACCAGTGACCGGACTTTCTCGCCGCACTACATGATTCGATGATGCCATCCGCATTATCTATTGCTCCCATCAGTCGATTGTAATCCATAACACTACCTGGCTTTGACACCTGCTCTACAACTCCTCCACGTCGCACACGATGCACAGAATGTAGTTTCGCTTTTGAGTTGGAATCCAAAAGATAAACATTCTTGATTCCTGAGGCTTTGTTCACACAATAACGCACTACCATCAAATTATTTTGACGCATGAATAAACTGTTACTGGGTCGATGAGTCTGCTGTTTCAGATCAGAGGGGGCACCGCGGTTAATTCGAAGAGTTCCCAGCATCAACGTGTCTCTTGTCAAAAGATATTGTGTCAGACGAACACTCGTAAAAAAATTATCGGCAACAACTCTGTATCCTTGATCTAAAAGAGGTTCGATAAGGTGGACGACGATTCTCTCGGACACAGTCAAGCCACGATCAACTAACGCTGGAGCGAATATATCATGCTCATTTTTGTTAACATGCACTAGAACGACCACAGATACCCGACCTTCGCATCACAAACTTCGTATAACTTAATTCCATAGCGATGCCTTTTTGAAGGAATATATTGTCTGAAAAATAAGCGACCACGATAGAGTACAACAGACTCGTCGACGGCTAAATCGTTGTAGGGAAGGTAGGTATTGCGGCAAATGTCTCGCACTTTGTTTAAAAACGGACGAATATTTCTGAGAGGGTCTTGTTCATTTATATTGATTTCATCATAGTTGGCGAATCGAAGGAATCTGAGCAGAATTTGAAAACGGTCCCTTGAAGGAGATTCCATTCGCATCAGGTAAGGCGTGTGCAACATCGGATCAACAGTCCAATAATCCTCGATGGAAGGTTTTTGCACTAATCCCATAAAAAGCAGAATACCAATGAGTTTTTGCATTTCAGTACTGCTGGTTTCCTTCCATGCATTTAGCCGTTTAGGAGTTTGCTCCTCATCAAAGTCAGAAATGAAGATATCAGCTCTCCTGTTCGTGGCATCAGCCAAGAAATCAAAGAATGCGTCAGGAAGCAAAAGCCTTATATAATGTCTCATCAATTGTTCATCATTCAAATTATCATTTGGAAGAAGAAAATGATTAATCCCAGGTACACCGAGAAACTCAGGTAATGGTGGTCTGTCATCCAGTCCTGGCTCAACAAAGGTGAATCCTTGATATTGATTGGGAACAATTTGTTCTAAATTTTGTGCGTCAATTTCATCATCAGATTCCGTATCATTTGATGTATCGGAGAAGTCGTCACTCAAATTTCTCCATCTTGCACCACTTCGTGTAGCCATGTTAAAAACTGTGCCGGATGTCTGCACTTGATGATTACTTGCTTGAAATTAACAACAATATTTCAAATCATGCATAAACAATGTCGAACTATGAATCAATGAGTCATAAAATCCATAGTCCATGTGAAATCTGGTCTATTTAGCAATATCTATGGCTTGGCGCTAA
Source organism: Prostheceraeus crozeri (assembly GCA_907163375.1). NCBI lineage: Eukaryota > Metazoa > Platyhelminthes > Polycladida > Euryleptidae > Prostheceraeus > Prostheceraeus crozeri. Next base: position 49,063 of record CAJQUW010006306.1, on the reverse strand, counting down.
ACAACAAGCATGTCTACAAAATATTATTCCTCAACGATTATGAATGTCATTCAAGTAGATATCTACAGTATGCTTATAACCGCAATGCTTAGATTTCATACAGAGCCGACGCTGCACATATGAGTCGTCTATGCGAAATAAGGCGCCAATTTGCTAGTGTTTGCAAATGACACAAGATGAATTTGGTAGATCGAAATAAAATCGTATCGCTTGTGTGAAAAGATGCTTGATGTTGATAATTTAATAAAGTTACAATGATGCTTGCATGAGATGGAAATGATCCCTAGATAATGGTCACCTTAAAATTTATAATATACAGGTTTTAGGTAGTGAAATGCAAGAGCCTATTTATAACAACAAATCAATTGGCTTTCCTGTATCATGTAACACCTACATTATACTTATCTTTCATGTTTCAGTGTAGAGTGTTTTCATTTCAATTATTGACAATATCATCAGCCTACCCTAACATTTATGCCTACAACATAATTAAAATATTGATGAAATATTTACCTTATAATTTTATCACATGAGAGGTAATAACGCTCGGGTCGGGCGGAGCCCGACTTTCCGCGTGAGAGGTAGTTATCATACGGTCGGGCGCTGTCCGACCTTCGCATGTGAGTGAGTTATTTCACGGTCGGGCACTGCCCGACCTTCCGCGTGTGGAGGTGTTATTCAAAAATACGCAGTCGCAGCTAATGGGTTTTAATTAAAAAATTGTAGACCTTTCTAAGCGAAGACCTATGCATACATTTATGCTATAAGTCTTGAAGATACGCTGTAATCACTTAAGTGATGCAGCAGTTAGTTACACCGAAACTATAACAGAATTTTTCTTATTTTAGATACCGGGTATATATTTTGATTCTGCTTGTTTCATAGCCTTCTTACTGGCCCAAGCATATTATCGTAAGTTATCTGGGGGTCTAGCAGTTAGTTCAAACAGCTGCGCAAATATCATCCAATGCTATACGCAAAGTTTTTAAGTAAACAATTTTGATTATGTTTTTAAATTTCAGTTCGGGTTAATCGGGTTCTTTCAACGAGTCTGCTGCGTCTTCTGAGAAATCCACGTTTGGTGAAATCCTCGAATCAGTGTTTTAAGCCATGAAGTAATTAGTTATCAAGTCCTCGGTGTTCTAACAATTTATACACTGCTATCTGATTGAATTATAGTCCATTTATTTTTGGTCTTTTAGCTATCATTTAGAAAATCGTTTTTTAATTTCACTTTCAAAACCTTTAATAGGTATTCTATCAGGTTGACTCTAACTGTTTCATAACTGGTTGGAAAGATACTGAAAAATCAAACACAAATTTTCTTCAACCAATTAAGAGAAAATATTAAATTATTATTCTGTGTAACGTTTCGCTTTCTGCTTCTGCTGATACAATAATAAAAATAAAGGGAACTTTGAAATCACATTGAACGAATTGTACTAGAGTCTGATGCATGGGAGTTGCTTTCTCTTGTTCCCACAGGTCGACGAATTTCTATGTTTTTTGCTGAGGTGCATAGTTGGCCATTGAATCACTTTCATAGAAGGATTGGCACTGTACACTGTAAATCGCTGGATACGAAAATTACATACAAACACTTACCAAATTTACATACAATTTGAAACCAACATTTGATACGAGATTCTGGTATATATAAACAAATCTGGTATGTTTTTCATACGAATGGCCATTTACTTTCGTATGTGATTGGTATGTAAACGATACGAACTTTGCTAACTGTGATTGGCTGTTTTACGTTGAAATACGAATTCTTGGTATGTTTTACATACGAGACCCGATGCAAATTGGTATGTCTTTCGTATGTCTTTCGTATGAATAGCTTTATGTCATATGGCAAAAATATGTTATACTACATACTACTTACAAATAACTTTTTTCCAGTAATACCAGCCGTGAATATTTCTTTGTGAAAGTGTGGTATTTAACTAGATTAGATTTGTTGTGGAATTAAAGCCGCATGTCATCTTTGCAACTTGTCTAATAACATTCACAAGACTCATAATTAGCTCATTTCCTTTAACTATAGTGATAAACGTCATTTCAATAAAACGATAACTTTTCAGCAACCATGTTGACTTATATATTTCAAACATAACTATTTTTGCGTTCATAAATTATAATGTGTCTTTATTTTGGATTGATAATATGCTTAGTTCCAAAATTACATAATGCATAATTGTTGATGGTCAAATACTTATTGATTATTTATGAAATGCCTCGGACTTACATGTATTAAAATCGAATTCAGTATTGTTAGTTTGACTCTTGAATGTCATTATCTCATTACTTACAAAGCAGTAGTAGCATTAGTGTGATCTTCATTGACAAGAGGCCTTAAATCAACATAGTTTGGACATGATTGATACTTTCTTTTAACAATGTGCTGGTATGGCTTTAGTATGTAAAGCATACCACACTTGAAATAACATGCGAAAAGCATACAAATATATACCGAGATCATACAGAAATATACCAAAAAAATATTTTGGTATTCATCCTTCGTATGTGATTGGTATTGAGCGATTTACAGTGTATGCAATTAGCAGTTGATAGACATCTGATGTAGGGACAGTCACGTGAACTCACACTCTAAATCTTATTGTGCGAGCCGATTCACCAACATATGATGATCTGCAACCTGTACATTCAATGAAACATATACAAAACTTTAACAATCACACTTCAGATTTGTAAGACTGCGTACAGTATTTACAGATAGCTATCATGTATACACTCCTGTTGTGACATGGGTAGTAAAATAAGAGATAAAGGTTTATTAGAGAAACAGACATTCAGTGAGGTGATAAACTACATTTGTGCCATACCCTTATTATTTCTCTTGATCTCTCTTAATTGCTATTTGGTAATGATGACCACAACTTTTCTCTTTCAACTCTTTCTCACTGGATATACTCACTTGCTTCATGGCATGTCTGACAACTTTCTTTGGATAATCGCTCTTGCATTACCGTTTGGAATTTGCGCTATATTCATGTCATTATCCTTCAAAGCATCATTTTTCACATTTCTTGAAGTTCACCTAAGTTCAATTTTCAATATATTATTGAAGATATATATAAAAATGGCATTAGTGTATATGATAGCTATCTGTAAATACTGTACACAGTCTTACAAATCTGTAGTGTGATTGTTAAAGTTTTGTATATGTTTCATTGAATGTACAGGTTGCAGATCGTCATATGTTGGAGAATCGGCTCGCACAATAAGATCTAGAGTGTGAGTTCACGTGACTGTCCCTACATCAGATGTCTATCAACTGCTAATTGCATACAGTGCCAATCCTTCTATGAAAGTGATTCAATGGCCAACTATGCACCTCAGCAAAGAACATAGAAATTCGTCGACCTGTGGGAACAAGAGAAAGCAACTCCCATGCATCAGACTCTAGTACAATTCGTTCAATGTGATTTCAAAGTTCCCTTTATTTTTATTAATGTATCAGCAGAAGCAGAAAGCGAAACGCTACACAGAATAATAATTTAATATTTTCTCTTAATTGGTTGAAGAAAATTTGTGTTTGATTTTTCATTTTCTCGAGCTGATTATTCAATGCTAGCGATTAAGTGTTATTGCGCTTTATCAGGGTTGTACTACAGTAGTGCTACACTTGTTTATTACATTCGTGATGCACGTGCGCAATATTCTGCGTAATAATGTGTTATAATGCTGTTCTTCTTGAAAATTAAGTAACCTTAATAAGTGTACCACGGCACTCTAACACGAAAAATTAATACACACACACGCAAGCATAATCGTAATAGAAAATAATTCTCTGGAAGTCATCATTAATATTCAATTCGGTTGCCTTAAACTCATACTTCAAATTATAAGTTAGAATATTAAAGTCTAAACCAAAAATTGAATGGACTAAGATGCACTGTATAATTTCCTTTATTCTATTGATTGACGATGTTTCCCAAATACATGTGGTAATAACTTTAGATAGTCTAGGTCAGTGCTATTCAACCGGGGTGCCGCGGCACCCTGGGGTGCCGTGAGAAATTTTTAGGGTGCCGTGGAGAGGAGGGGTGTCGCAAGGGTGCCGTGAAGAGAAAGAGGTGCCGTGGGAGAGAGGGGTGCCGCAGCTTATGAGATATCGGTGAGGCGTCCCATTCGACCGATCGAGGTAGAAATGTTGACCATCCCAAGTCCATGAGTTATATTTGAATTGACTCCGATTTCACACAAAGCTATAGGCGCTCCTTGCACAGAGACAGCGAACCCTGTCTCTTTCCATCATAAGCACTCGGCAGCATTTCCAATTTATACGAGATGAGCTCGTGCTTGTTGCGTGCGCGTGATTCCTTGCAGTTTTCTAACACTGTTCATCCGCTCTGCTGCTGCTGATCTCAACCACCTACACCTCGACACAAATGCTATTGCTTGGGTAAGTCAACTTCCATTGTCTATTTTTTGTATGTGAAGGAATGAATCAATGTCATGAATAGATGAATCTGAGGCAAGGAAATAAAGCCAATAAGAGTCATCATTGCAATGTTGCCATTCGGCAAGCGCACAGCGTGTCCTCGTTCGTCGACCGTTGTCTTTCAGACTCAGTGATCTGTGTTCTATATTTTGCTTCAACATCAGTGTTTGGCCTACAATGGCTCTACATGCGCTTCGAACATTTGCTAATAGTGTCCATTTCAACATGTAGCATGCGATTATGATCTTGATTACTTTAATCATGTAAATTGTAGAGCCTCTCAGAGATTGCGTGTCACTTTATTTGTTCGCCAAACTCTGCTTCAAATTGAATATTGTTGCAGCGTCATTTGTCCTCATGGTCACCAAAGGTTGATGTCATTCACTATACTTGTATTTAAAAAAGTCTGAAGCTTCATTAAATTTGAATGTCGGAGCTTGATTATCAGTGATAATTGACATGCTTAAGATGACTGAATGCATTTTAAACAAGCCAACTGAAAAGTATCAGGCATTTACCAGACTTGTAGAAATAGCTAATGAACCTATACAATATAAACTCATGTGATGCTGATCACTAGAGCTCCCAGATTCTTCAGTGTGAGAGAGGAGCTAAGAAGGAGTCGAAAGTCATGGGAAAAGAGGAGAGAATTTCATTTTTGGATTATTATCGAGTTTGTAGCACATTCATGTAAATGATCGATTTGCAGTAGAAATCCATGGTCAGGCTACTTCATAGGCAACAAAGTTGTCGGCATATAAAGGGATAATGGTTGCATGCAGTTGGAGATTTGAACTAGGCTATTTGTCAAAAACATATCGCACTCAATTGATTGAGTCATATTAATTAAACATGTTCATCCTCAAATCAATCATTTTGCTGATTTCATCACTCGCATTTTTTCAAATTTTCAATTATTCTCTAAACACATGCTCCATTTCCAGCCAAGCTAATTATTGACAATTCTTAATTCTAGCATCCTTCCTGAAATAGTTGATGCATCCTCATTAGGCCTCATTCTATGACTTGATCGCCGTTGTTCCAAACACGTCATTTTCCATTTTCAGGTATGCAATGTCCCTTCTCAAGTATTTCAAAAGAAGGCCATATCAACCGAGGAAGTCGAGGAAGATGTCGAACTTAATGAAATGAATCAAGAGAGTGAATGCCGTGAGGATGCTGCTCCTGCCCCCACTGCTAGCAAAAGCAGCGAAGAGGGCGAGGGAGAATCTGAGGAAGAATGCGTCGAACTAGAAAAAAGGGGACGGAAAAGAGCGCAAATGTCTTCGGGCTCCAATCCGAAAAAGAGGAGAAAATGGAATAGTGACTATATCAGGTTTGGCTTTTACTTGCACCAGGATGAATCTTGTAATCCTTTTCCCTCTGGAAAATGTTTTTTTTGTGGGGCTACGCTCCTGAATGCAAGTTTGGTACCTTCTAAATTAGAGAGACATTTGCAAACCCACCATCCGGAGCACAAGAACAAGTCAAACCAATTCTTCTCAGAGAAGTTGAAATCTATATTTGCCCAACAATCGTCATTGCAAAACATCGTGAAGACTGGAGCTCATGACAAGCCACTGGTGATTGCCTCACTAAAAATGACTCATGTTATCTTTCGTGAAAAGCGCTCATACATGGACATGGAGAAAATAGTAAAGCCATGCCTATCAATTGCTGCTGAATATCTCCATGGTGGAAGCAGAGCAGTTGAAAGAGTGACTTCCATTCCCTTGTCCGACACCACCATTCGCAGTCGATGTCGCCTGATTGCTACAGATTTGAAAACACAACTTGTGGAGAAGCTGAAAGCATCCCCCGTCTTCGGAATTCAGTTGGACGAGACGACCGACATTGGAGGAGAAGCACAGCTGATCGTGTATACCCGGTTCATTGAAGAGTTGAAAATTGTTGACCGTTTCTTGTTTTGTTTAACAGTGGGAATTGAAACCACGGCACAAGCAATTTTTGACCGATTGGACTCTTTCATGTGTGAGGAAGGAATCGAGTGGATTAAGTGTAAGGCCGTCACAACCGATGGAGCTGCCGCCATGGTTGGTCGTGTAAATGGTGTAGTAAAGAAGATCCAGACTGTCTCACCTGAGTGTCGCTCATTTCACTGCATCATTCATCGTGAGATGCTGGCAGCGAAGAAGCTAGGTGATGAGGGCAAATCAGATCTGGAACTTGTACTTGATGATGTTGTGAAAATGGTGAACACAGTTAAGGCTAATACGAAGAAGAGCAGACTGTTCGCTCAACTCTGTGAGGAGATGGACTCAGAAGTGACGAAGCTATTGTACCATTGCGACGTAAGATGGCTTTCAAGAGGGAAAGTCCTTGAACGGGTGCTCCTGTTGAGAGAGGAGTTGGCAGTTTCTTCACAGAGCTTGGTGATTTCAGCGCCGTCAACCTGAATAACTTGAATTGGCTTGGAAAGCTGTCATATTTGAGCTCCATTTTCCACTGTCTGAACACCTCGAATCTCAGCCTACAAGGGAAGGGAGGCGACATCTTCACGGCTTTGTCAAGAATAAAGGCATTCCATAGGAAAATTTCGTCTTGGATGAAACAAGTAGAGAGGAAGGACTTCATCGACTTCCCAGAATTCCATCATTTCATGCTGAGCTCAAAATGGGAGCTCACGGATGCTAGCCTCGAGCAACAAATGTCTGAATCGATACTTCAGCACCTGGATGTCCTTCGCGGCAACATAGAAAAGTATTTTCCGTCCCATGAACATCAGCATCTGGAGGAGAATATTTGGATCATTAATCCATTTGTTGCCGAAGAAGAGTTCCTCACTGATCTGCGAGAAGATTTGGAGCAGAGGGTGAACATCAAGGCTTGCGATTATTATGGAAATTTCTGGGTTGGTCTCCTTCGAATCCCGGAATATGAAGACGCTGCTGTGAGAGCCCTAAGTCTGTTGGTAGCAATGCCGACCTCATACCTCTGCGAGAAAGGCTTCTCCACTCTTGTTTCGATCAAAACAAGTAAAAGAAACTGCTTAAGAGACATCGACGAGTTGATGCGCGGAGCATTGGAAACAGACATAACCCCACGATTCGGCTTGATGGCCGATAGCATGCAACAGCAACGCTCACATTGATGTTTTGTTTTTGAAGTCCAACTTTTGATTTGTTGAAATTTTCATAGTTTTTCCCAGTGATCTCCAATATAAAGAAAGTGCAGAGAATTTCATAATTGAGTGAATGAATTTTGTGTCACCGTTTCCCTTCTCAGGTTCAGGGCGGTGCTGACTTTGATAGACTAATTAGTTGGACTTCAGCTGTAGCGGTGTAATAGCTTTCAGTCCACATGCCCTTCTCCACAAATCTCTCACTTAATCCTGGCGTGGTCAGATCTAAGGAATCACGCCAGAGAGATTTCCATCAGACAAGCTGGAAGCATAGTCTTCTGCAAGGAGGACCCAGAGTAGGATCTCTTGCAGCGACCGAGTTTGATGCACGAACATATATAGAAGAGCTGGACAGGCATTTTGACATAGTATTTGATCACTGTTCGTCTAGCATGGTCAAGGATTTACATCATAATTCTAGCATTACTGCATGCTGTTAAATCAAAAATACATGTCCATGCTTAGCAAATTGACAAAGCGAATTTAAACTTAAATTTGATTACCATGACTGGAATTTCTTGCGCTTTCTTGCCCCTGATTTCAAAAAGATGAAAACAAAGTGTTCTTCATTGAATTGCTGTGATATAATAGAGATATACTGATATACTGACATAATGCACGAATTGTTCTAATTTCTAGATGCATTTCAACGGCTGAGAAATGAAGTCTAGAGAAGAAGTCAGCAATAAATTGTGATCACAAATCAGTTCTTGGAAAATAATGCGGCCACGTTTTTTAGTGGATGATAGAGGCACAAAACTGCGGTTTGCCACTGGGGTGCCGTGAGTGCATGTATTGATCAGATGGGGTGCCGTGGCTTGAAAAAGGTTAAATAGCACTGGTCTAGGTAGCAAGGATTCCATTCCAATACGTTTCCTTTTCTCACTCAGCTTTGTAGCCGCTGCACAGCTTTCCCGTTTGTCTGTAACACCTACCTTGTGTGATTCATTCATTACGGTAGGTACATGGGCAGCATATAGCCAATACGTTGTCTGACCCCTATGTGCATGCAATCTCACACAAACTCACACATTTAGAGTGGATAACGGATGATTCACGCAGGCGACTTTCAAGTTCCCTTTCTCTAAATAATCTGTGTACCAACTGCATGTATGAGTCCATCACATCTTCATTTCTCCCGTCAGAAAGTTAAAAGGTCATTGCATGAAAGGTCTTTAATGTCTGCCGTCATATTTTGTCACTGAAATTTCTATAATGTTTGGTCTTAATCAGACAATGTGCCAAGGCAATTTGTAGATTTTGAAATTCTCTGCAGTGTATGAATTGGGGAGCACCAATTGAACCGCTTTGAGTTTTCCTTTTATAGATTAAGTGCTCGATAGAATGCCTGTTGATTGAATGTTTGTATCTTTAATATGCTTATTACTCAACTAATGTAAGCGCTCCGTCAATTATCACAGTCATATGTGAAAATGCTTAGCTATCAATAACTTCTTACATTTTTTGCATTGCTGTTCTTCTTATTTTATCAAGGTCCTTGGTCATGTCTCTATATCCGTCCGTTTCCGTGTTCTATTTTATCATCTGATCCATTCTCTCACATAGGCCTAATAGCAAGTTAGTGAAATTTCGACGGGCATTCACAAAATATCACTTTAAACACATTGATGCTGGAAAATTGCCTAAGTTAGTGCGTCTGCAAAAATTACACATTGTTTTCAATATTAAAAATCAAATAGACCTATTCAATTATTCCATTTACATTGTGTATGCAAAAAAAGTTATTATTGATTATTGAACTTAGGCGATTTGCCAGCAGTGTGTTTAAAGTGATATTTAATGAATCCCCTTCGAAATTTCACTAACTTGCTAATTGCAAATCTCAAATTTACCCAGGCATGGCTGCAACTTTAAATGAGTTGTGTCGATCTTGAGAGATGTGAACTAGGCCTGCTGATGATTCCTGATATTGGATGAAATGGCAGCTTTTCAGATCTGTTTCAATTATTTTCAACTGAGGATGCAACTCGATATTTAATTATTCTATCTCCCAACTTTGGGTAGATTATTATTGTAATCATTATTCCAGTTCAATCATAACATTTTGCAATCGATAGTGTGTTATAATCAAATTTCTCTGTTACAGCATTAACAGCATTTTAACATAAGCTGTTCGCAATTCGTACTTGTATTTATCTCAGATCGACTAATTTCAGCAATCTTTTTTCAATAGCATGATTGAAGATCAGACATGTTTTTCTTTCATATAAAAGTAACAAAATATTTTTATAAGAACCAGTGATAGAGTTGTCAATGCGGTTATGTATCAGCAAATCCAATATGCTAAATCAATCAATTTTTCTGAGAATTTGCTTTCACTGTGCATTGCAAATAGTAAAAGAATTATTCAAAAGTGTGTTTGTATTTCGATATATTCTCAAGAGCTAATTTCATTTCATAAAAATCAATCAATCATTTCAAGAGCTAGATGCAAAAGATAAGGTGATTAGTGTCTGAGGCTTTGACTTTCGACTCAGGGTATTGACTGCAGGAACTAAATTTCAAATCAAGATATTAATCTTTGTGTTATATTTAGTTTGGCTCGTTTTTGCCATAGATAATTTTTTTAGATCAAATTAGTTGTTTGACATGTTTGGTGCTTGTAGATAGCTAATTCAGAAGTGTTTCAATTTCTTTGTCCTGATGTGAGCGAGGCCGCATTTTACTGCCAATCCAAGTTTTGAAAAAATCACATTTTTCTTCATAGAAATGAAGAAGGAAAAAACGAAGAGGAAGTGATATTTGCAAGCATGGAAATTATGTGTTAAAAAAATCAGTTCTGTATACTATACTTGTTATAAACATAATAATATATGAACTTACAGTGATTACGATTAAGTAATGATTCACATCTTTATCAATCACATATCGATATGAATAACTCCACGTTTTAAAAAAGTGTTCCACATCAAAATATTGATCTCTGTAAAAAAGATGATCAAAACTGAAGACAAATGGATCCATTTTAGTTCGAAAATTAAAACCTGTAGTCAATTGTCGAATCAATTGTGATTTTTTATATGCGTACGTAATATTTTGATTGGGAGTTGGGGAGAGTTGCGAAGTCACCAATATATGGCTTGAAGTCTTCCAAGACTTTGGGACCCAAAATTATTTAATTTCATTTAGTTGTTTTCAGACATAATTTTGAAAGAATTTCATGTTTTCATACACTTTTCTGGATGGTTCAGATTTTGCGAATTTTCATATTCAATGTCCTGCTCCCGCAGTTTGATGAAAGATATCTTTCCGCATGAATATCACTAATACGATCAGGACTAGGATTCAGCTCTGTGATCCTGCATTTATTAAATTAATACTTGTCATCTATCTTTTAAATCTTACTCTTGAAATGATTGATCGAACGCCATATTTTTTCAAAGAGCTGACTTATTACCTTTGAGAATGACTATGATATTATTGTATATTCGCTCTACATGTCTCGTCAGATGGCACATAGAAAAAATGCGTGATATATTCTTATTTTAAAAAAAAAATTATTTTGCCTAAATTAATAAAGGTATCCGTCTTTTTTACTAGTTCGATATGTGATTTATCAGAAAAATACACCTTGACTTTTCTATAAATCTGCTATCATTTGCAATGTGTTGTGACACAATTTTCGAAGGTTAGCATAGCAAATTATTTATGCAAAATATGCAATTACTTATTAGATTAGTAGAGTTGAGCATTGTTTTGATTAGCTGCAATCTACTTATCATCATCCTTTGGTATGTATTACTATCGATGTTCAATGGTGCCCACCTGAGGATAGAGGTCAAGCACAATTCGTCTTCAGCATTTAGGGAGAACAATTCCTGACTTCGACATTTTTGAACGGCTGCTATACGGTCTGCATCCCGGTTCCGTTGCCTATCTATACAGGTCACTTAAGTATATTACTTTATTATCCATTGCATAATTTGTATTCTTGCTTTTGCTAATAATCCTTGCAAAGCGCAAACAGAATTATAAAAACCGCTGATTGTGGCAACTGATTGCGGAACTTTTCTTCTCTCTTCTACAGGCCTGTTATATCGCGGAAGTTGATACCATTTATTGCTACTTGACAAGTAAATCAGTTAAATAAATTGACTATTGGTTGTTAAAATTTTAGACGACCGCCTTAAATAAAGGAGTGTAAATTCCGACATTTAGTTGTTCTGATATGAAATATCAGAACGCAGAATGAATCAAACTGATTGAAACATGATTCCTGCTAGAATATCGATCAAGCAATGGACAGTCACTGGACAAGCAATCACGAAATGAATAAGTAGTAGCTAAAAAGTACATATACAGAAAAATTACTAATATGAGAAGTAGTGCATCGACAACTTGAATAAAAAGAAAGGACCATTGTTTGATCGATATTCTAGCAGGAATCATGTTTCAATCAGTTTGATTCATTCTGCGTGTCACACCTACTGAGAGCAGACGAAACGCGGTCGTGATAATAAGCAAGTAAAATGAAACTTCTGGCGTATTTTTCATCTGCAAGATCACAGTGGGGCGCAATTGCTTTATTATGCTATAATCCTATATAAATAATGTAAATCTCCAATACAAGAAACATTGCAATTATCAAATATTCTTCAATTGCAATATTTTGCATCATTTTTCACTTAAATGAAGTTTATCTGCCTATATGCAGAACGTCTATGTTCTATCATCAACTTATCATTTATCGCATATTTATTATTTATTTCCCGTTTGTTGCAGATCAACTTCAACTACATTTCCCAATGGAAGAGAAAGAAATATGGAGAATGATTTCTGAGAAACTTTTCATCGAAGCAAGTGTTCAAAAGACTAAAAAGAGAAAATATTAAAAATCATTGGCTGTTTTTTGAATTAATGGCGTTTTGTGAATGATCATGAAATTATTAAAAAAAATAATGCTCCATAGTGTGATTGATTCTCAAACTATTTTTGAAATCTGGGCCAGACTTTCACCGACATGTCAAGGGGATCGAAAGTAAAAAGTGCAAATACCTCATGCATGTTGTTGTCTTTATATTGACATTATCACCATTGCTAAACTAAACTGATTATTCTTTACAATCATGATCACATAAAGCGTCAGTATGTCGCGGAGATGGTTAGACACGCTGTAGCAATAAGAGCTGTCATGCACGCTGAATTTCCCAAAATTCTATGGGAAAGGATTTCCAGAACATCGATAGGACAGGATTTCCCGAAATTCGATAGGACAGGATTTCCCACAAGTCTATGGGACAAATTAGTCCCACAGGCAATAAGATCAAAGATCCCCAAAATTCAATGGGACAAAACTTTCCCACAGTGCCATAGAATGGAGTTCCATAGTAAATTGCACTACTCGCTATAGGAAATTACAATAATTCCGTAGGACGTTTCCTATAGGAGTGCCATAGATTTTGGTTAATCGGGAGAGTGGCATTACAGCCCTATCGTCACCCTGATAGTGTCTGGTTATTATCCATGCAGACCGAAAATTCAGTTTTGATCAACAAGCATGTCCAGTGTCGTGGCATCCTTGGTTTTGATGTAGTTCTAATTTTTTAATGACAATTGTTAAATATTGATGCATTAGAAATATAATGCATTTTTCTGGGCTCTTTCGTGCGCGCATGTTGAAGACTTTATTGTTGTTACTTTAATGTTGAGTGGCTAAACAAAGAATAAGCGATTTAAAATTTGAAGTATATTTTGAAAAGCCAGAAAAGTAATTAAAAGACAATGGTCTAGAATTTAACTTTCAGAGTAAAATCTACACTGGTGTTCATAAAGTCCGAAATGAATACTAAAAAGAGACACATGACAAAGAAAGGAGTCCCTGGGGCCGTATTAATAAAGCTAGCATTTGCTATAGCACTTGATAGGGGTAGCGTTAGGCAAGTTGCTACTAGGAGTAGTTGCAACTTGAGTTCCTTATTAATAGAGGAAGACTAGCTTCAACTCCGACGGTAAATAATGCTAGATCGAGTTTCGTTGACGTGCAAATTCAGCGCGCATCTACATTTACCACCTACTCTCAACGCCCGACAACCAAGTCACAGAAATTTGACAATTTGGCGCACATTCCCAATGAAAATGATGTTGAAGCGCGCGCGTTCAGTGTTAACAATACAAGTGTGAATGTCAGATATCAAAACATTTTCCTTTATTCCAGCCTGTTGACACTTATCATTCAGAGAAGACAAAACATCAAATATATTATAAAACATTGATTATGAATAGCGATTGCATATTTCGAAGCATCAAATGGGGCTCATTCCAATCGGTATGATCTTCCGATCTTTAATGTAGCATAATAATTATCTGTGTATATTATATGTGTAGAATAATATGCTGCCAAGTAAGTGACACAACATGATACCCCTCCTATCGCAAACGATGAAACAATGGCAGTCCAACTAAATGTTAGTCTCAGTCTCATTATTTTGGTAGGTATTGGAATGTAATTCTTAACAATTAACATCTAAGCATAATGGGATCCTCTCATGATTGCTCTAATTATGAATTTAAAGTATGCATTAAAATCTGAGAATGAAATATCAGGAACTAAATCCCTTGAACTTTCTGACTTATGACATTATGAGCAAGTCACTACACACTAATAAAATATGATGCGTTATTGTAATTCCTTTCTTGAGCGTTTTTGATCAAATCATTAATAGTGTCAGATGTATTGATTGGGAGTTTTCTTCTTACTTTCTGAATTTCTTCTATTATTCTGAATTATTTCTGAATTACTTTCCAGAGCATTCTGGAGAGAAAAATGTTTGTCAGTTTATCGCCAATACATCTTGGTTCTTATCAGGCTTGAGATAAAAAAATTACAATTCGATTACTTAGCAATTTTAAGCACGCAATTTCATTATCATACAAATTCATCAACGATTATGAATGTCAATCAGTTTGAAATGCGTTTGTGTGCGTGTCTAAAAATGCGCTTGAGATTCTAAAATAGCTAACCCACAATTCAGTAAATTTGAAAACTATGAAAATCACGGAATATTAGCACCGTTGTATTACTTCATACGCAAGCAATTAGTATCAATAATAATCGATTTTGTCGTCATTAAGTGAAATTCATGAATAGGAATACGAGTATTGGTTGTCTAAATGTTGAAAATAACTCTCCATTTATCAGGACGTCCAGTGCAAAAGTATGTCGCTTAAATTCCATTTAAGCGCAAAATTTATTCAGCTATGGAATAACTTTTATGATTGCAGATTATGATTCGATATGTTTATTCAAATTAGAAAAATCATGCACCATCTTGGAGCCAATGCGCTCAACATTGCTATGCTGCAAACATCACATTAGATATCTTTCAATAATGCGCTTAAATATTCAATCTAGCATTATCCGTTTGAAGCTCACGACTTTGCTAGGGACTTTGCCAGATTTTGGACATAGCGCTGGGACAGTGATAAGCTAGCACTAAGATAGTTACTATCTTTATTAATGCGACATCAGCCTAGCGCTAGCTGTCAGACATAATGCTATACCAGCGCTACCCTTTTGCTACCTTTATTAATACGGAAGTTGCTGCTAGGCTAGCACTAGGGTAGAGCTAAGGTAGTGGTAGGCTGGCGCGATCTTTATTAATACGACCTCAGAATCTAGAAATCTTTGAGTTCGAAAATATCAGTACTCTTTGGGTCAGAATCCACAGATTCTAATTCGCACTCCTTTTAACACTTACTCATCTAGTGAGTTGAATAGGACAAGCAACTCCCCTATATTGAAAAATGTCACACGACATTATATAACTCGCAATCATAACTCTGTCTAACTGACGGTCGTGTCGTGAGGCTTGATCCGACGGTACACTGTTTTTCTCAAATTACTAGGGTGATAGCTACCCTACACAGAAGATTGTGGTATCATCTAGTGTACCGTCTCCTGGTCTTTGTCATCGTGCAAATTATTATTGAATTTTCTTCGATTCACTTCGAATTTTTGGCATTATTCATTTTAGAACATGACTTTGGTGAAGTGACCTTGTTCTGATATTGTATCTGGGATTTATTCTCCCCTTGTTCGCGCTGATATCGGTCGACGTCATTCTGTGTACTTCTGTGTTCCATCCTTCTGCAGTACTGCTATAACGTCTTCCGGGCTCTAAAATTCACAGCTGCAATTATTTCCTCGTGTTATTATTGCCAAAACTTTCCCGTCTCAAGGAAAAAATGCATCCGTTTTTTCTCAACGGAAACATTTTGAGGCGCGCGGAGACCTCATCACTCCAGACAGTCAAAATCACTTTAAGAGGTTGTAGATTTCCCCAAACACTTAATGTTGACACGGCCCAAGTGTGTGAGAGACTGCCTCATCCTAGAAGATCCTGAGTGCAATCCTCGCTCCGAACAAGCTATTGTCCTGTACTTTTAACGAATCGATTCGGCCTGAATCGATTGGTCGGGACGTCATAAATTATTTTATCATCAGCTACTCGCAGAGAGAATCAACGACAGGCACTATGTGGTTCGGCAGCTAATAACAATCAGCTAATGATAGAATTCCGGAAATTAATCAATGAGTCCGAAGATAGAGTCATAAATACGCTAACTGCTCGATTGGATAACATCTGTTCAAGACTCCCTGAGTTAGAGAAAGTATCAGAATGTTAAGTCTGTTCAATCCCATAATGATAAAGAGATTAATAATATTAAAGGATATATACTTGACTCTGAATGCCGAAAGCTGAATCAAACGCGACATGACTTAAGCGCTAATCTAATAAAAGACATCGAAGAAACCTTGCCTTTTCAAATGGACGACACAACAGAAAAGGTAGAAAACATTCTCGAAACAGTCACGGGCAGCCGACTATGCGTTAGCCGGCCCTGTTTGGAGGCTCGGGGGAAAAGCTCGGCGATAAACCGTGGCCTGTGAAGATAGTTACTAAATCGAGAGAAGAAATAAACTCACTTCTAGCCAAAGCGTGGGAGAAAAGTAACCATCCTTCTATGAATGGAAACTTTCTCTACACTGATAAATGCTTCCTCGACAGCTTGGAGTCCGCACGGCTTAGGACCAAAGCCAGAATTTTGAAACAAGTTCACCTAGTGCACATGTTCGCATCCATATGGGCAAACTTCTCTGTGACAATGAGCTAGTAGACTCTGAGGATCCTTTAAGACGTTTTTTCGGCCCTGCATGACTCTCTGGGCTTCTTCCTCTCTCACGCTATCCCAAAACGCACTGCCTCCACAGCACATACTTCCCTAGTTTCCTCATGTTCAACGCTAGATCAATCGCCACTCTCGGTAAAATGGATGAAGTAACCATTTCCACCATTCGGCCTGATTTCATCATCGTCACAGAATTGTGGTTAAATGACGGTCATGACCCAGTGCCTTTTTAGATTGATGGTTATATTTCGTGTCGAAAGGACATAGAAGGAAGGATGGGTGGTGGAGTCATTGTTTGGTCGAATTCTAGCATTTCACTGTAACGCTACTTTCCACATTTGCCCTCTCTTGTTGGAGAAAATATTTTCCTTACTTTCAAAGTAAATTACAATAAATTTTATAAACATTTTTTGGAGTGCCATAAATGAGCAGCTTCAAAATTTCTTTATTAGTGAACTTGACGTGCCCATGGATTCTAGTCCTACTTCTCATGTCATTTTCTTTGGAGACTTCAATCGGTTGAAAGTTGACCCTATAACCAATTTACACAACCTGGTGGAGAAGGTTTTTAATCCACGCGTGATGATGCCATTCTAGACGCCTTATACATTAGCAATCCCCTCACGGATAATTATCTCAGAGCTCAAGTTGGTCCACCTCCTTTTTCAAAGCGGCGCAATTCTCATTGCCAAGTACTCCTGAGGTCAAGTCAGGCAGACACTATTAACAATTCCAATGAGCGCATAGTGTTCGAATGCAGAGCCCAGTATTTGAAAGCATTTACAAATCAGCTGAAATCACTTGAATTCCGATTGGTATACCTTAAGCCAGATATGGACGCTAAAGTCGTGATATTTTATGAGAAATTCCGGTCGTGTCTATCATTAATCCGTCGTAATTATGTCGTAATTATTTCCGCAAGAGAAGTGATGGATGACGCCCTATCTTGAATCAATGATAACATGACGGTGGAATGCTTTCCGAAATGGAGATTTTGTTAGATTTAACTATCTCAAAGTCACGTGCAAACAGATGGTCGAAAGTTGTAAGATAACATGGAGTGAGAATTTGATACGTCAGGATGAAAACTTCTGGTCTCTTGCTGGAGATATAGCTGGGAAAGTCTCTCGAAATCCCCTTGATTGCATCGTAGATGATTACGACAGCATCGCTGCAGCGGCAGACACTATTCATCAAGCTGTAACAACAATAGGTTTCTGCGACGCTCCTCCTCTCCGGTTCAGGAGGAACGACTGGCTACCACTTATAGAAGTCTAAGAAGTTTTCTACGCTCTCGACAAACTTTCCGTCTCAAAGTCAACAGCTCCGATGGAATTCCTAATCGCTTTTACAAAATTGCAACCTCTATGCAACATGCTCAATTCCTCTGTTGTCGAAGCGAAAGTTCCGAAGATATTCAAAGAATGTGTTATTTCTCCTATACCGAAGACTTCACCCGCGAAACTTGATCAGCTTCGTCCTGTGTCACTGCTAAGCGTTCGAAGCAAATTGCTCGAATGGCAAGTTTTGAATTCTGTGAAACTGTCATTGGTTCATTGTTCTCCAAACTTTCAATTCGCCTGCAAGCGTAAGTCCAGTATCACGTCGGCTCACATCGCATTGCATGATTGTATAACTTTGAATAATCAAGGAGTATCCGCCACTGTATTGCTGTCCTACGATTTTAGCAAAGCATTTGACGCCTTATCGCATGAGATACTATTGGAAGAACTCAGGATACTTGGTCAACACTTTAGTTTCAGAGCTTGGCTTTACAATTATCTCCTAATCTTAATAGCGATTTATTGATGACCAGTTCAGATGACCGAAGCATCCATTGGGCATCATCATTTTTATCAGAAAGAACTTTGTCTCCTTAATTAACTAGTGGTCGTATCATGACTTGTAATATTCTAGGTGCATTCATGGGTGAGATTTTATGGTTTCGGGCACTGAAAAATGTTATACCCACTGGTCACTACATGGAATAAGTGGTGTGACATGCCTAGAGTCTGATGGAGGTCGGTTGCCCCAACGCGCTTATCCTCGTACTATAAATAGTGATTCAAAATAGTTTTGCTATGCCTCACTGATTGGATGTGTTGAGAAGTTGCTTATGACTTTAAAAAGAGATTGATGAGATTGATTCGTACAATCTGAGATGCACTCTGAATGCAAGTAAAGATAATACCTCCGAAATTAAAAATGAAATAAGGGCTGGTTGGGCAGCGCAATGATTAATATTTCGTCGTTCGGCTTTCACAGGCTTCAACTAATGGAAAATCACAAACAAGCGTTCTTTGTTACTATTTGTTGAAGCTAGAGAAAGTCGAAGCGCAATTATGGCAATTATGGCAAATGTTATACCGGTAGATTCCACTGAGTATCTTGCATTTCAAATTCAGGACATTTTCTCGCAATTCCCTGGTTATAGTATAATTTTCACAAAGTCACTATTGATATGAATTTTGACACTGCAAACTGTTCACTGCCAACCACATACGAAGCCAGGATATCAATATATAAATTGATATCAGTGGCGTCGTCTCCGTGCGTGCGAGACCTTCGCCGCATGCCCAGAAATAAATATTTGCGTTCATAAAACAAAGGTTCAAATAGTTCTAATTTTTTTTGTTTTTGAGAGCATCTTTACGTTTACAACTTTATATACACTTTACAGTTTCAAGTCACTACTGTCAGATACGTTCAGAGCCCCAGCCCTCTGCTGTTGACTGGAGGATCTTCAAGCAATCACACAATGCGCTAGGAATGTGTTCACAGCAAATCACAGAGATTTGTGTGTTTGTGTGATAGGTGTAGCGTGTGCGCTTAGCTCGATAGTTAGACTCGTCTTCTGCAGTTAGAAACGCAGATGCAAATACATTGCAGCAATGCAAGAAAAGATCTATTTATATATTCTTAGATTCAGACAGAGAGAGGCGCAAATTTTCCCTATTCGTGGCTTCGGAGAAGATGATGACGCGTTGAATCGTCGTGCCTGCGTTCACCAATGGCTGAATGTCGGATCAGAAGGTTAGAAGCCGCTGAAAGGAGATACCGAAGAAGGTTCCCTAATTTGATGTGTGATTCAGTCTGAGATATTCAATGATGGGAGGAGGTTAAAAAGAGGTTCTCACATAGGACTCATAGTTAATCGTAATTCACATGCGGTATAGTCAATATTGGGTAGTCTGGACTTCAGTGTAACTTTCATTTAAATATCAGTTTCTATTTCTCACATAATTTCATTTCATTCTGTAGTCATGCATGCCAGTATGACTTGAATGTTGTATGACTTGGCCCACTTGTACGAGTATAAAAATTCACTGAAATTAAGAGAAATTAATTATTTTATGCAGTTCATGCTGTCTGCTGCAGAAATATAGGAATCCACTATGGAGCGAAGGCCTATGGTCTCGGAGCACGCGACGCCACGTATTGGTATGTTGTTTTTAATCATCCAATGACAGACGGATTTGTTCGCATCGTTGCATGCCAAACACTGGAAGACGCTTGCGGTATCCCTAGCTTCTTTCATCCAGAGAATTTATCATTTCTTTCATATCACTTACTCCTGACTTTGCAATAAGTTTTTGTAAGTAACTGCTATATTTTAGTTAGACTTTTGGAAATCGCTTTTGTATTTTGTACTTTTGAAAAAAGATCATTTTTCAGATAGCCTAGTGAAAAAACACATACGAACATATACGAAAAGAAGTGAATATTGGTATGAAAAACATACCGAATCTCTGTGAATACACGAGAATCTCGCATCAATTGCTAGTTTCAAATTCCATGTAAAGTTAGTATCATCTCACATGTAAATTTCGTATCCAGCGATTTACAGTATATCTTCGGATTTCGTTGATGAAAATGCCTCTTTGGAGACATGAGAAAAATTACAAACCTGTATTATGAGACGCATTCAACTAAGTTGTAGCTCAACAGCGAAATCATGGATTAAAATAACAACTAATTTCTTCAGGAAGAAAAAGTGCACATCCTCTTGCAGCTGTATTGGACGACCTGAGCGCTGCGGGGGGTTGTAGAGAGAACTGAGTGATAAAGCGTATTTCCGTATGAAAGACGCGAATTTTTCATTTTTTAAGATGAGTAATCACTCGATCAATTAAATGCAAGCCGAACATGAAGAGCATTCACAATCGATGACAAATTCGATGGCAGTGAAGACCATAGAGTGAATATGTTAGGTAGAGTGGTAACTCCGCATTTATTAAATCCCCAATGTGCATACACTTTCGATTTTATTAAATTAACTCAAAGGAGACACAGTCGGAATTGTTTCAAAATGTGAGATATGCGCATTTATGCAGTTTTGAGGAAATTACAACGGAACTGATTGATCATGGTAGCATAAAGCAGAAGGAAATAATATTATATTACAAATAGTCCGTGTCTGACAGCCTTGGTGAGGTTATGTTTGCTAAATTGGCAAGTCGATGACCTGCGCTATATTGATTTCCTGCTGAACCTCAAGAGAATCTTCTTAAGCGTGATCAGGCAACAGCTGTCACTTGCATGGCAAAATCACAGAATCAATGACAATGATTTCAATTAACTTTGAAAGATGTTAATGGGTCCACATCAATATTCAGATTCAGGAACTGAAACATGACTTTAGTGAATCATAAAATCAAGGCGGTGAAAATTGAATTAAAAACTTGAAATTTCAGCCAGGAAAGCACGGATAATATCACGACTTTTTCATGAAGACTTCCATTACAATACAGAG
The DNA here is from genome assembly GCA_907163375.1 of Prostheceraeus crozeri. Taxonomy (NCBI): domain Eukaryota; kingdom Metazoa; phylum Platyhelminthes; order Polycladida; family Euryleptidae; genus Prostheceraeus; species Prostheceraeus crozeri. The sequence continues at coordinate 27,547 of CAJQUW010006306.1, read as the reverse complement.
CATGAAATTACTTTGATAATCAGCTTGATTTCCGCTTTGGGATGATTATTAGCAAATATTCATTCCTTTTATATCCAACTTCTTTCATACTACTTACAACGGGGAGTCATCTCGGTAGTATATAAATTGGCAAAATTTTGACTTTTTTAATAGTGATCAAAGTATTTTTTGGACCACGCGAACACAATCTCCTCAAAAAACCGAATCTTTTCATATAAAAATTTTCACTGTATACAGATACTTTTTTGAGTCGACACTCTGTCTATATATCCCTACTCTATGGTGAAGACATTGTGTGAATATGGACATTCAATTAAAACAATTGCTATTGTAAGGACCATAATCTCAGAGCAAATACACTTCACAAATCAATTGCAGATGAAATTCCGTTCTACATTATTTCACTTCTACAGCATATTTCCAATCAGTTGATGTGATGTCCCAATCAATTGCAAGAGTACAAAATTCGTTTGTGAAAATACATGTACATGCACGATATGAATGTGACATTCGAAGCCGATTCAAATTGCAAGTTAGCTTCTTCGCCAAAACAATAATTGTAAATAAGCTTTGTAATTAATATCTTAACTGATTACTTACTTTTACTACATCTCATTGACACTGTCCTTTAAGCAATTGCAAAGTCTATCGAAACCTGCTCTACAATGAGCTAATGACAATAAGTACTACATACCAGTACATCATCTCCTTGTACATTCCATTTGTTGAGCCGGCACGCGGAGGTTTTATCGTGGAGCCACAGATACATGAATCTTTCAAATTTGCCATTAATGGACAAATCCGACATTCCAGGCTTCGTTTGAAAGAATGAAATTTGCTGTTTTTAGCTAACTTGGTTGAATTCGGCATTTAGTCGCAAATTATAGCTGCTTTGACATTATGCGATTAGAGAGTCACTAGATTGTCGAATGCTTCTCGACATTTTCCCTTGAATTACTGATTATCAGGATTGCAGCAGTTCAGTCAATGTACTTGCATGCTTGACTATTCCTAGATATGTCCCTGATTATACATCCCAATCAATACAGCCCCAGCTTTGTTTTGATCATAGGTGCCGGAGCTAAGAAAATTTCAGATATCTTTCTTCCTAGCCTAATAAATATTCCTACTTCGATTCCGTCCAGCAGACTATCACTAGTCAGGAGCAATAAATAAAGTCTGCAACCGTTCGTCGCAATGTGTGTGGCGCTGTAGTCTATGGGATCTTAGACTTTATTAAGTCGCATGTTGGCCTACACTTGGCAGTCGACAAGAATTTGGAGAGCTTGGATCTTCTGTTTCATATTTTCGAGAGGGATCACCTAAATAGACGTCCCCTTCTTTTCAACTATACTTTTAATCTTCGTGTTTGTAGATAGTGAATGAATTTAATAATAGGCACCGTTGAATAAATTCTGACTGAAATTTGATAAGTCAAAGTTTAGATTAACTTGGCATTCCACTACTTTTTAATGCTACTCTACCTAATGTACCTACTCTATGGGCCCAACATTATCGACAAAACGTCTGCGCAATGATCTGAATTCTTCGAATCTGAAGGAATCGTGGCGATCGGAGCTTTTTGAAAGAATTCACAGCAATCAGCAAGTACGGCACGAGTATTTTTCCTATGTCTGCAGGATAATCAAATTTTTTGCCCACTTAGTAAGTTCCTGCATGTGACATTGTTTTGAATCAGTTTTCACTTCTAGCCGAGTGCCATGCTTAAACAATCTAATTCTGTGCTCTACACTGCCATTCATAAAGTCCCAAATGATTATAAAAAAGAATGTTGAACCTGAGTACTAACTACGACTTAGAAATGAGTCCCAGAACTTAGTACTCTTTGAGTTCGAAAACATTGGTGCTTATTTTAGAACTCTTTTGGTTCGAAGGCACAGCACTTAATCTCGACTAATTACTCATACGATGACTTACACAGGATTAGCACCTCCACTATATTGAGATATGCCATCTACCCCGCTACATCACATGCGCACATCCATCGAAGAACTGCCTTGCCAATTAAACATACATGCATTTAGATCAATAAAATATGCTCAAGAATCAAAGCGCAGTCCGTGAAGTGGGTAAGCCTTGGCATTGGCAAGACACAAAGCACTGTCGGGTACAATGGAACACTTTGGCAGGACTGAAATCAGAGTCGGAGAGGATGGCTAACGTTGACAGGACTCAATGTGCAGTCGGAGAAATTGATAGACGTTGGCAGGGCACTGTCCAGGAGGATGCTTTTGATCCAAATTTATGTCTTAGGTTCATCGAGGATATTGATAAAATGTCTGAGGTTGATGTTTGCAAGATCCTCAGCACTCGCTGCCTGAATCAGAAGCGACCCGAGTGATTATTCTGCCACAGGAACTATGAACAACTATACTGACCGTTTGATAGGCGTCGGTTGCTCCCACATCCATTGCTCGTCAATTATGAACAGCTCGGAATAGACTAATAGTCTATTACATCGAAGTGGATGGCATTATTGCCAGCTGCATGATGACTCACTGAATTTATTGACTTTGATATAAGATATTTCATCATATTAGTACTTCTGTGAATTTAAGTCCGCTAATTCTAGTGCTCTTCTGTTTTAGAGTATAATAATACAGGACTAGAACGGACATGGACATAGAAAACAATAGAACGTTAAGGGCATGGCGGCGTCCAGTCGTTGACAATGGGAAGGCACCAGCAGCTTATCAGTGCACTTTGTAAATGCTCAGGGTTATTTTCATTTTCTTTTTAATATTAAAATTATTTTTGACAAAATTAACTTACAATAAATCGACTTGCAGTAAGAATCTACAACTGCTGCATACTTCAGTGATGTGATTCCTCTTCAGATCTGGCAATTAGCGGACAGCCGAACAGCTGAAATGACCTTCAACGAACAGCTGATGTCCTTTATTGTCTCGCTAAGTTCAACAAAGCGAAAAATCGGATTTCTATGTGCCCTCCTATTGGCCAGAGTAAGTGATTTCGCAGCTTTGTCTGGCTTATCCAATAGGAAAGTCAATCGCTTTCGCAGCTTATGGACACGAACAATAGTGTCTGTGGCGCTTGAATACAAGCGTTGTTCGAATGCAATTCAACTATAACTTATAAATGATGAAGACAAAAATAGGAGTAAACAGTAGTAATCGTTTGTCTATTTCAAAAAAGGCAAACCGTAGAGGCATGAATTGAATTTTCACCAATCGAGAGTTTTGAGCAAGAATCCGAAAGTCATCGTTAATAATGGTGAGACTTAATGTGGGACTGTATTTGACTTCATGGATCTCACTTAATCAATGAAAATGAAGAAAGTTTCATTTTACCACAGAAAAATCAATCTGCGTCCTTTTGGACTTAACTTAACCCATTAGGCACCGAATTATTTTTGAAAGTAATTATCAAAAATTTGAATGGAACCATATTATTCAATCACGTTTTGATATTTTATGACGATCTTACCGAAAATAAATGTTCATTTCATCGTTTTTGATGATGTTCCACATGTGGAACATTGGCGCCTTGAGACTATACATTTTTTATGAATTTTTGAAGAATATGTGCCGTTGTATATTTGGTTATACTTGACAGATTGCCTATATTTGAGATATTTGTTTATACATTAAAATAATATTCTATGCTTATACGTTAATTTTAATTTTTATGCAAAAGTAGTATATTAAGAATTTTGATGTATTTTGGTAAACGAAACAGGAAAAATACAGACAGAATGACCAATGTATTTTTTTGAAACTAGGTAACAGTAACATCTTTCAGAGTTCAGAGATGGTATTGGACGAAGCAACTTGTATGCAACAAAGTGTTGCATGTGTCACACTTTCATTTTCGTGTTTTTCATGCATGATTTACAGCGGCCCTGTTTATCGGCTGATATTGGAAGATGACCAATATTTCCAAGTCTTGTGGAGAGGGCAGGTGTTCGTGAAGGTCCAGGTCAAATTTCTCGAACAGTCAGAAGACATAGAAGATACCTCACAACTTCTCTGAAAGAAAATGAATGTTTCACGTACATATTTTGATAAAATGAATGGTGTTCGTGAAGGTCCAGGTCAAATTTCTCGAACAGTCAGAAGACATAGAAGATACCTCACAACTTCTCTGAAAGAAAATGAATGTTTCACGTACATATTTTGATAAAATGAGAGCATAATTGACTAAACACAAGATGACTTAAAAAGTCTATATGCATTATATTAGGTTGTAACAATTTGTGTTCAACTTCGATTAGCAGTAACAGCTTTTTCATCTCTATAGCCAAATTATCGAATGATAGATTTACATTGTAAAGTTATGTGTATATATCATCTACTTTCTGACGACCTTATATTTTCTGATTGATTTATGACAATTACTATGTTAAGTTCTAGTATTTTATTAATTGATTTGATGTTCATATTCTCATGTCTTGAGACCCCACGATTTCTATTCGGTTTTTTGAAATGAACGTCTTATTTATCTATTTATTTTGTAACACAACAAAATCTTTAAGTTTTTACTCAAAATATAAGATAATACAAAATATAGATCTAACCTTCGGAAATCCAGATGAGATGTAGGCCTATTGACTTGAATATAACCTCCAAGCAGCCACCATGCCCATATTGATGAAATTTGCGAATAATAGCCACCATCATTTCTTTGATCGCAGAGGCTGATAATCCGAAAGAAACCTGTCCACTCCGCCCATGTGACAATTATAGGAGGCAATCATAGCTGGCTATTGAATTGCAGTTCTCTTCCTATCACTTCGACTCCAGCGTGTCGCCTGACTGATAGGAGTAACGCCCTCATTTCAACTGATAACTATAACGGGGGTATTGTCGTTCCAGTGGCAGACCACGGCTGAACAATCATTGTAACTTTTATGAAATCCTCTGTCAGATTTTGCCATCGCCTCTTTTGATATCAGAGGGCATCTTTCTATTCTGTTGCGCCTGACAGTATCAGTACAACGTAGACGGTTTACTTGAAGTTGTTCTCTAAACATCTTATTAGAGGAAAAAAAAATATCCATGTAAAGAACATGGTTTGCTTTACAATCAATGCCCTGTGTGAGTCGCTCGGTCACTTGCTCACCAAGTGGAGAACCTGGGATAGAAGAATTTGATTTGCCAGTGTGCACTTCAAAGGCGAACGGAAATCCCTGTGAGCTACAATAGTCGTGGGAGCTAAAACGCGGCGATGCATCTGGATGAAGCAGGTTCGAACCTGTGTATGTTTTCCAGCTTTACTACTTTTGCATGAATAGTTTCATCTGCCTTTTTGACTGAGACTAAGTTCTTAGACGATAGTACTCTTAAGTTATAATTGACATATTTCTTTTTAATAATTGTTTTAACTAAAGATTAGGTCAAACCTTTATCGCAGGGGCATAAATTTGGTAAGTTCTATGCCGCCAAATACCTTACAGTTTTTTATTTACATAAGCCTATAGATAGAATAAAGCAGAATGAAATCACAAGACTGTCTACATATCAACTCTGGCAGCATTAGTTAGAAGGAAGGTTGCACAGACATCTTACACTTACCATGTAAAGCGACAAAATATTTGTCACAGGACGGTCTTATTCAGATCAAAAAAAAACTTTCACTGCTTTTCAATCTTTTGAATTTAAACAAAATATGTAAAATGGTAAACTTTAATTCTGATTATCAAACTAGCAGACATTACTATTCATATCAGATTGACAGGCAGACCAAGATATTTCATTATAAATCCTTCCGAAATATTTTGTCAGCGATCTAATTTCTATAGGCCCAAGGCGCCAATGTTCCACAAATGGAACATTTTGATTTTGTCACTATATTTCGAAAAATATAATAGGAATGAAATATTTTTGTATACAGCACACCTATATGAAGAGGTATACATATTATAAGTAGCTAGAATCTGAAAACCAATCAATTGCTTTTGCTTAATTAGAGCTGCTGAAAAATCGCTGTAGCCAAATTGAACATTGAAAAACATAACCAATCTTTTTTGATTGAATTGTACGCATAAAATCTAGAGATATGATATTTTAATGAGTCAGCTCACACCAAGACACACCAAGGTTGCCAAGTATTGTAATTATTTACTGTAAAAGATCATATGTCCCACATTCAATAAGACATATTTCCAAAATCTAGCGATGTTCCACAAGTGGAACATTGGCGCCTAATGGGTTAACTTAACACTTAACGCAGCAAGCATAGGGTTCACATCATTCGGTAAAAGTCTCATTTTCGGCCTCGTTCCCTGCAGAAACATGCTCTCACAGCCGTACTATTACAAGAAATTGATTCGCAAGCGATTACCACGAGTTGGCAGGTAAACCTCATCAACGAGGTCAAAAGGGGCTTTGCAAGGAACCAATCTTCAACTTGTTAAAGTGAACGCCAATAATTATTTAAAGGTTTAGTCAACTGGAAATCCAATGATAAATAGGCGATTGCATCGAGATGTGATTGCATAGGAATGAATGATGATATGCCTCCAGCCCATTGAAATCCGGTGCTCTATATTAATAATGGACTACGAGTATAGAACGACAGGCACATTGAAAACGCTGGCACGTCGTGGCAGGGCTGCGGACTCGATGAATACTTATGAATCGATGAATATTATATATATCGGCGCGTCCATCTTAGACTTTTTTTATCTAGTGCTCAATCAAGTGAATATCGATCAATATTCAATATTATGAGCAGATACTGTCCTCTATTTACATTCACTGGATAGATGTAGACCCTTAAACGCCTGTATTGGTGCTATTTAGTTTTGAATAGACACCAGTTATTTATAGTTAGGCGTTAGGCTTAACCGATAATCATTAACTTCATGGATCATTTGTCTGTAGATGAATGACATCAAATCCATCTGTGGGGACATTTCTCATTCAAGTACCATCAGACCATTTCGCCAGGGGGGGGGCGAAACCCCTTCCCAGTGTGGCAAAGGTAAGGCAAAGAATGCATGTACTTCAGGAAGTTAACTTGAAAGGTAATGAAATATCATCAATATCAATGGGATCGTAAATGAAATTCACTGCATCAAGTTCATTTGGGAGTCAAAGTAATTCAGGGAAACTCTTATCACGAATCACATTTGATAGCCAATCGCTTTTCCTCAAAACACCGATCAATGATTTGTGTCCCAAATCGACCGATTCTGAGTCGTCATGCGGAGTCCCCACATTCTTTTGGCTTTATAGATCTCACTTTTTACTTTATCTTTGTAATGTCGATGTCTTTGTAATGTATCCAGCGTTCCCTTCTGTCTGTAAGCACAATAACGCTAATTGATCATAACTTTGACTGTAGCACTCATCCACGGTTTGTCGCATTTTCCACGCTTTATCATGTCAATTTGAATGAAATGCAAACTTTCCTTAAAAATGCCGCAGAATTGCTCACATCCTTTATCGATGTCAAGTTCATCTAGGAAATTCCACGAAATATTCTCCAGATAATATTTTGTGCTTCTCAAATTAGAATCACACTAGTCCGTCACAGGGTAGATCGATCTTTTACAAGGGAAATTGTGATGTGGAGTTAAGAAAACGACGGCATGATCCCTTTCACCGAAAGGCGGAAAAGTTTATGCTTGATAGTATAAAGAGACATCTTCTTCAGGCATTAATATTTTATCCAAATGTGCATCTCCACGAGTCGGCGATAATACCGAATCTTTCAAATTGTAGGTTGCCTCGATGATAGTGGAATCAACTCCACTGAAGTCACCACACATGACTGCAGCGAACGATGGATATTTAAAAGCACAGAATTAGATATGTCGTCTCTTCTTCCGTTTGACTATAGAAAGGAAACATTGGAGTATGTAACGTCAAAGAAATTGGACGATCTGCCGACATAATGGCATAGCCACATAATTAGACAGATCGTCTCTTCTTCCGTTTGACTAGAAGGGAAACATTGGAACATGTAACGTAAATAAAATGGCACAATCTGCTGACTAAATACCATAGCAATCGAACAATGAGCAGACAGTTCAACATTAAACATGCCAAATTGTGCGATGGTTCAGTGACTGTTATCAACCGGATCACACAGCAAAGAGACAGTCGATGTCAAGTTCTGCAGAGAAGTTTGTGAGCGTTTTTTCATGCGCCTGCTAACTTTTTTTAAAATGATCGGAGGACCCAACATTATCGAGAAAACTTTTGCGCAATGATCTGAATTCTTCGAATCTGAAGGAATCGTGGCGATCGGAGCATTATGAAAGAATTCAGAGCAATCTGCAAGCGACGCACGACTATTTTTCCTATCTCTGTAAGGTATTTAAAAATTTCTTTTTGCCCACTTATTAAGTTCCTGCATATGCCATCTGTTTGAATCAGTTTGCACTTCTAGCAAAATGATGCGATCAACCAATCTAATTCTGTGGCCATAGCAATCGAACAATGTGCAGCCACTTTAACGTTAAACACGCCGAATTGTGCGAAGTTTCAGTGACTGTTATCAACCGGATCACACATCAAAGAGACACAATCGATGTCAAGTTTTACAGAGAAGTTTGTGAGCGATTTTTCGTGCGCCTTTTAATAAGGATTGTCAACATTATCGAGAAAACTTCTTTGTAATTATCTGAATTCTTCGAATCTGAAGGAATTGTGGCGATCGGAGCATTTTCAAGGAATTCACAGCAATCTGCAAGCGGCCCACGAGTATTTTTCTATCCCTGTAAGACATTAAAAATTTCTTTTTGCATTCTTAGTAAGTTCCGACATGTGCCATCGTTTTGAATCAGTTTGCACTTCTTTCAAAGTGACACGCTTAAGCAATCTAATTCTGTGTTTTAAGATAGTCGTCAATTCCATGTACATGTATATCAATTATTTGTTCCCACGATGTTGTTTACTCGACCATATTCATGGAGCTTCCATGCAAAAAGTATAGTGTCACAAATATACAACTGAAAGATTTTTGGTAAGCATGCACAGTTAGACCTTTGGTATGAATATTTGGGGAAATTTTCAAAACATTTGAAACAGTGAAAGTTGATTTTATCCATGTAGCAATGCATCCACCATTTTTGCGGTACTTACGATCAGACCGATAACCACTATAGTTATTGAGAAAAAGCAATTGATCGGGAAATGATGGATATAGCCAACTCTCCACACGAACGATGAAATCTGGAAATTGCTCGTTTGCATAAAGTGTAAGTTCATCAAATTTATTTCTGATCGACCTTGCGAAGACACACTCGAGGGATTGGAAATTGCCTCGAGTCTGTTTGTCATTCAGACTGCTTGATAATCTTCCTCGTCTTAGAAACACATCGCCTTCACTTTTCCGTTTTTTTCATATTCTGCAACTCAATTTTTTGTCCTCCATCAATTGCAAGTGCGTCATGTCATATACCGGCACATTTTGATTCAAGCTTGCTTATCAGAGATTCTAGGCATTATGGAGACACGTGGACTTACTTTCTTTAGAAATTATAGTTGCAAGAAAGGGTCTGGGTTTTGAGGAACGCTTGCCAACACGACAGAAAGACACAATTTAGTGCTTTGGTATGTTCATGGAACTGTTGCACACTATTCATGCACACTGTTGAAATTTTTTCGTCGTCCAATTCGCACATCTCCCCGGCATCATCACTGGCTGATTCACGAAGACCGATAATCATGTCATTATTCTTCTTCTCAAACTCCCATCGATGTCCATAATAGAATCGCGAACAATTTTTCCAATATCTTCTGTCAAATTCGATGTTAATTGTTCCTTCTTAGCATGTATTTCTTTCTCGATTGTGATTTGTCGATTGAGAATCTCATGTGCTTTGATAGATTTGCGCTGATTGCAATAATAACAAAGTTGGTCCGACGAAGGAATAACTTTTCTTTGGCTTGGCGTTAAAGTGGAACAGTCTCGCTTTTGGTAAAAGGGATTATTGCAACATTTGGTGTGCTGTCTACCATAGTACTGCCTGTAAAGCAGACAAGAATAGAGACGTCACTTCCTGTCCGAGATTAAGACCGGTTAGTATTAGTCAAAAATCAATGCAAGAGAGGTTTTGGAAAAAAAACTGCACGAACAACAAAATTGCGATGCTCAAAAGCCAAACCAGACTCCCAAGAACGGTAAGAGCTATCGAATGATGTGAATAATGATCTCATATGAGTCCGATGACGCTGAGAAAATAGAGAAAATGTAAAAGACTTTAATCGTCTTTCAAATGGTATATTGCCAAGCCTAGTACGTTACTTTGCCTTGGCATAATAATTATTTGAATTATGGATATTCTTTTATGTTCATCCTGTATAGCTGCACGGTAAGAATTCTGCACTGAGGCCTAGCCGAGTAGCTGAAATAACCATCAACGAGCAGCTAGTTTCCATTGTGGTCCATTTGCTAAAAACAAACCGAAAAGTCGGATTTCTATGTCTCCAGTCATTGCTACACCGACTATAAGTCCACTGTAAATGATAGTCGTGTGCTGCTTTATTGTATACTGGCGACCCAAAGGGAAAAGTAACGTTGGTTTTTCGTTGCCAACAGTAAAACGTTGGCTAGCCATTTTGACACCAGAATGCCCAAGCGGTCAAATGACCGCAAGCTTTAAGCAGACTTTCTCTCATGATCAGATAAACAATCAAATCGATCTAACATTATCTGACTTTTTCAATTTTTTACGTTACACTGATGCAGCGATCGTCTATGTAAATTCAATGGTCTACAAATAGCGCGCTGTTAGAGGCAATGCCCGTGCGGCAAATATTTTAAATGCGGTATGCATCACCAAAAAATATACAAAATATTGAATTATCATGTATATATAATAATCATAATATTTCGCCTATGCAATATGAAATCTGTAAAATTTGTGTTATCATGTGTTTTTAAAGTTGCAAATTACTATGAAGTGATGCTACATATCATATATAAAAGACAATAAATACTGTGTAATTACTTGTCCATGTGCAAGCACAATTCATCCAGAAGTAAATTAGAAATATGGATAAATAGACATCGAAAGAATGTTGAGAAATATTCAGCGCTGCTGCAATGTAAACCTAGATAATTTGTTCATGCTCCTTCGTCTCTGCAATGATTTGCTGAAGCAGTCGATCACCTTCATTGTGACACAATAAGGTTAAATTACCAAACCTAGATAGTTTGGAGACACACTTTGCACAATTGCATGTACACCACACTTCTTTTATATGTCGGATTTCGGTGTGATCCTCACCCCATATAAAGGAAAGAAGAGCAAAACTGTCCTAGTTAAGTTCTCTGCACCATGCAGTCTCTATCAGTGATAATAGCAGCGCAAACCAGAGACAATTTTACATTAAAATCAAACAAAAGTAAGAGTAGACTCCGTAGATCAGATGCAAGACGGCTTTCCACTAATATAGCTAAACGAGAAGATGCACGCTTGCAGTGTCTTTCAATTCATTGGATTCAGTAGCAATAAGTGCATGGATTATTTACAGACATAAAGGGCAGCAGTATCAGCCGTCATGAACATTTGCGTCATCAAAGGTGTGGATTTGTAAGAAGCGTGACAATTAAATTATGCAATTTTTCAAAATTTCTTGGAAATTGCTCTACACATGTAATCTATATCTCGAAAAACTTAGATTCACAGTTTTGAATATAAATTTTCTTTTGGTAAATAGTGATCTATGATTAATTCATCTCAATTAGCAATTGAAAAAAGCAATAATCATGCAGTACCCAAAAAGAAATAACTGCGGTCAAAATGACCGCAACTGGGCATTTGACGGATTACAAAATTTTGGGTATTCTTGTAGTGAGCATTTTTCAAGCTGATGCTATGCCCCACATCCTTTTATAAGGCACCATTGCTAATTTCTGCATGTGCTTATCGATAAAACCACAATTTGACGACCGTTGGGTAACCGTTGGTAAAGAGTATTTCCGACCGGTCAACGGCAAATCCTCGGGACACTCGAGCCGTTGATGGGACAATGGCATGGATTTCCGGTGGGCCAACGATTTCTTTTCCACTGGGGAGTCCTTGCATAAAGAAGCAAAGCATTTGCGACTTCCAAGAAAAAGTTCAAGTCTGTGGTCATCATTTTGAATAATGTGTCCAGACAAACAGATTTTACGCTAAGAATCAACAAACTGCTACACGTCAAGCGCTGACTTGTAAATTGATCTCCTAAAATTCTCTTCTCAAGTGTGGAAATGTCATAAAGAAGCGTGTGCCTCTTATTTTCTCGAGAAAATGTGGTCTGGACAGAGAGGGGATGTAGTAATCTCAGCTCCTTCAGTAAGGCGGTTATGCGACATGAACAACCAACTTCTCATGTGCACATTCGCTTGGCCTTAAAAAATGTTCGGGAAGTTGTTATTGAAAATTCATCTTTTATGAAAATTAATGTTGTAACATGAAAATGTCTGGTATAGAAATAGTATTCCACTGCCGAGCGAAGGACTATGGTCTGGGATCACGCGATGCCACTGACTGAAATGAACCTTTGGTGCCCGCTGAAATTCATCTTTTTTGCTAATTTCTGAAAAATAGACAAGATCAGGCAGGTGCTGAAACTGTAATTTTATCGAAACAGCAAAATTGTGGATTTTGATGTGCAACTCATTCACGGCCTTTCACATATTTCAGGGACCAACTTCTGGCTGGAAACATATTCCCAACTTTTGTTAAGAAACGCTACAGCCTACTCGGTCAAAATTACACGAATTTCTCCTGCAACCATTTAAAGTGATAAACTTGATGGGATCCGGCGGCATCAGCACCCGCGTACATGTACTTCGTCAATGTGCTAGAAAGCTCGCACAATGATTCGCCTGTTCCACCAATGAATCAGAGTGCCAAAGGGTTGGAAGCATGGCCGCAGCTCTGCTCATCAAAGGAAGGGCCCAAAGATAATCGCAACAGCTACCGATCTATCTCCCTGCTGCCTATCATGTCTAAGGTGTTAGAGACTATCATTAACAAACGACTCTCATCACTCACTAAGACACACTACGCTAATCCTGACCATTCATTCAGATTGAGGCTTCGACGATCCACCTTTAAATCAGCTACGAGGATCACATAACAGTGAGCGGTATCTCTCAATAAAGGTAAGAAGGTCAGGATGATACCTCTAGACTTGGCAGAGTCCTTTGACCGAGTGAGACAGGATAGCCTACTCATTTAACTTAATGGACAAACAATGGACCGCATATCGTTTCTACGGGAGAATTGTCAATCGGTGACGGTCGGAAGCCAGCAATCCTCAAAACTGCCAATTTATGTCGGTGTGCCACAAGGCTCCGTCCTTGAGCGATATTTATGGAGGCCTCCATACATGTAAAGTACACTCCACGTGTTCATTAAAAGCGAAGCGAACGCGGCGCTGCGTCCAACATCATCACAGTGAACTACGAATCATCAAACACTTGTCAAACAAGGGGCATAGAAATTTTGACCCCTCGAAGGCTCATGTGCTCACCATAAGCCGTGACAAGGCCGTCGGGCATCCTCTCATTTACTTCGGTGAACTGCAGACTGAAGAAGTAAGCTGAGAGTCTATCGCTAGACTTGAAATCAACCATAAAGTGGTAAGGTGACCACATCAAGACGATGACCTTCAGATGCAGTCAACTAGGGGGAGTTCTCCGACATGTGCCTTTCAAATGATGGGTGCTCACTGCCTTAAGAGCAAGAATCCGGACATATATTGAACATCTTGCTCCTCTATGGTCTGGATGTCCTCGAACTGACCTCGAATTTCTAAACCATCGAGTGCTGAATCGGATAGCAAGTCAGTGATGTCCAAAACTGCCCTCCCGAGAATAGTCTGGCATTTCAGCCATATCACGTACGCAGGAATACCTTTGCCTCACTCCGCCTTGACGGAGTAATACTTTGTACTCCTTCCCCAACACCCCCATCAGTGCTAGATATCTTTTCAGGCTTTGAGGTGCTGCAAAGATTAACGCTCGCAAACAAGGACCATGATGCAACTACTCTTAACCTTCAGAATTCCCTAGCCGTCCATAATTCTTGCAGCTTTCTCTCTACAGCCATTTATCGATGGAACTAATTAGTAATGGGCAAAAGACCGTTCCAGGACAAAACAAATTCAAAAAAATAGTATATTTAAAAACGACATAAATTCATGAATTTTGACCCTTTTTCAGGTTTTTAAGACCTAAATTCATAAATTTAGACCATTTAAAAAGTACCATTTTTTGAAAAATCGGTATTTTTAAAAACGACTAAATTCATGAATTTTGTTCATTTTTTCAGGTTATGAAGACCTAAATTCATAAATTTAGGCGTTTTTAAAAATACCCAATTTTTCAAATTTTTCAAAATCTCAAAATTTGAGAATTACAATTTTCTCACTTAAATCATGACCGTTCCAGGACACCGAAAATCAGAAAAGTTAAGAATCTCAAAATTTGAGAATTACAATTTTTACCTTGAAAATCATGACCGTTCCAGGACACCGAAAAAATCAGAAAAGTCAAGAATCTCAAAATTTGAGAATTACAATTTTCACCCCCAAAATCATGACACCGAAAAAATCATAAAAGTTGAGAATTTCAAATTCATGAATTTTATCCATTTTTCAGGTTTTTAAAATATGAGATAACTAAAATTATGTGACTAATAATATTTCTTTAAAAATGGAAGAAACAAAAGTGGATGAAACAAAAGTGGAAGAAACCGCAAGAATATATTCTTCGTTATCTCAATTAAACTTTTACGGAGCAGCGTGACTTCTTTCTCTCTCTCTCTCTCTCTCTCTCTCGATCCTGTCTGTTACAGGAATATTGTATTCACAATGACATGCATTCTTTAAAACAATTGCTTATCTTCAATGAGAATAATTCCCGTATGCTTTTAATAGAATGACCTTAAACGCTAATAGAATGACCTTAAACGCTAATAGAATGACCTTGAACGCTAATGGAAATTTACACCAAAATGGTTCTGGTAGCCGGAAAATGTGTCAGAAAGTTTGTCGACATGGCTGTCGATAAAAGTGCCGACATGGTTCGAGATTCGGTGTATTTTTCCATTCAAAATAATGTCGCATGAATGATTGTCATGGAAACTAAAATGAAGAGAAATGCTCATTCATTTCTCTTCTCTCTCATATGTCTATTGTGTTTAGATTGTATTTGTTCTCTTGTTCTCATAGTGTGAATGAGATTTCACAACCCACATTTAAGCAAAACTTTATTAAACAAAACTTTATTAAACAAAACTTAAAACGAGAAAACTTTAAACGAAAGGATGTCAGACAACAAAGCAATAAAAAAATAATTTGTTCAGTAAAATGTTTTTGTTGTATTCCAATGTTACCACAAAATTCAAATATTATATTTTTAAAAATGGATAAAATTAGAGCTGATAATTTTAAAAGAATAAAACAATTAGAAGAGTTAATAAAACAAAGAAATATTATGAAACAAAATCATCTTCAACATAGAATGACAAAAGCTGGTATTCAATCTGATATGTTTGAAAAATGCAGCAAACCGAGCAATTAAAAACTGAGTTTTAGAAAACTATGAAACCATTTAAAACTCTTGAAAAAGAAAGTACAAATAATGATAAACAAATTGATATAATAGATCCAGAGCACAAAGCTATATTAGATGACTATGGATTACTAGAATCAAACATTAATAAGAAATTACCAAAATCTATGCAATTTGAACATTCTATTTCATTTATAGATGGAAAAACAATACCTAGATTTTATCTCGGACAAAAAGAAATATTTTCACAACCTTTTAGAGGTTTAATTTTTTCACCAGATAAATCTCCTTTTAATTTAGATAGAAATTTTGTTGATCTTTTAAGAGGAGCAGATTTAAATAATTATGCTGTAGAAGATCTCATAAAATATAAAGCTATGTTAGATAGAGTTAAAGCAGGAAAAACTCTTAAACGTTATAGAGAATTAGAAAATTTATTATCAACGGGAGTTAAAGTAGGAAAAGGTTTTAAACAGAAACAACTGTATTTTTACCAGATGATCCACAAGAATTACTAAATAGATTAAATATTTTAATATCTGCAATAAAAGAAGGACATAATTCTAGTTTCAATGAAATTCATGCTATATTGAAAAGACTGTTAGAAAAGAAGATTCTAAATGAAGAGGATTATAAAAGTATAACGGGACATCGGAGATGTCTTCCAGGGCTTCGCCCGTGGCTGAAATATGTTGTTGTTTTTAATTTTTTTATAAAAGATATTTATTCAAAATTTTAACTAAAAAATATGTTCAGCAGATTTAGACAAAATTAATAATCATTTAGAAAATTTGACAGAGATTTTGGGTTCATCAAAATTTAGTACGACGTTAAAAATTATAACAACTACTTTATCACACACTTGTAATTTAGAACCCATTCTACATTTGGAGCAAAATAAAAATTATCAAATTGCATTGACTAGTTTCTCCACATTTAACACTATTCAAAACGTTATCAAAGATGTGAATGATCAATTTAGATATTCTACTGATAAAGGCAAAACATGGAAAATACTAACTTTTCTTCCTGGTCCTTACGAAGTTGAATCAATTTCAAATGAAATTAAGAGACATTTAGGTATACCATTTAAAGATAAGAAACAATTACATTTTGCAGTTGAACCGGCAGTTAATAAATTTTCTCTTACTTTAGACGAAAATCATCAAGTTGATTTTAATCATGATAGATCATTGTCAAAGCTATTAGGATTTAATAAACAAGCCTATAGTCAAGGTTATCATTTAGGTGAGAAGATTCCAAAAATAACTGAAATAAATTCAATTGTTGTACATTGTGACATTATTGAAGGAGGATATATAAATGGTAAATTGTCAAATTTAATATTCAGTTTTCCAGCTTTTACTGTACCCATTGGTTATAGATTAAATGTAATTCCACAAACATTACTATATTTCCCTATTACAAGAAAAACTATTAACAACATTAACATTAGAATCACTGATGAGAAAGGACAAGAAATAAATTTTGGAGGTAAAGAGATTATGATAGATCTTTTGGTTCGGGAGGTATAAACTCCCGTTCGAGAGGTATAAACTCCCGTTCAAGAGGTATAAACTCCCACGCGAAGCTAGAGAAGTTTAATTTTCTTCTTCTTCTTTTAAAATAAAAATAAAATTTTTTTATTAAAAAATGTGTGAAGTACTCCCATTAAATAAAAAAAAACTCAAATTTAATCATCATCCAAATTTATCTAATAAAGTTTTGTCAGTTATTTGCGGAAGATCAGGATGTGGTAAAACGTATCTATTATTTAAAACTTTAACGACTCCAAATGTTTTGGATTATAACAATCTTATAATTTATACAACAACAGCAGAACAACCCGTCTATCAATTTTTAAAATATGGATTCGAAAATAATCTTAAAAAAACAGCAATTGCTTCATTATTCAAAGAATATGAAAAATCTGAAGATGAAGAAGAAATTAGTTCGTGGTGTGAAGAAGCAGCAAAAAATAATCAGTTAGTCGAAACCAATAAAAATAAGCATATAAAGATACAATTAATAGATGATAGTGGTAATATGCAAGATCCTAGTAAACTAGATAAAACAATGAAACATTGTGTAATTTTTGATGATTGTGTTAATGACAGAAATCAGTCAGTTCAGAGAAATTATTTCACAAGAGGTAGACATAATAACTGTAGTGTTTTTTATTTAACACAAAGTATGTATTCATTAGACGTAAGTGTTATTAGAAAGAATGCAAATATATTTATACTATTTGAAATAAATGCAAGAAACTTAAGTGATTTGTTAAGAGATTTATGCGTAAGAAATAAAGATGAATTTAAACAATCGTGTAACAATGCTTGGTCAAAAGATTATGGCTTCATTACAATTAATATTGATAAAAAAATTCATGATGGAGTTATAGAACATTTGTTTACCGAGTGATAAAAATATACAAATATAGTGTTATAATATTTTATTTTTTTATTTTATATATATAACAAACTTGTCTATCTGAGAAATTAGAAAATTAAAAAGGTGAAGTAGTTATTCCATCAGGTAAAATTTTTCTTTTATCATCAAATGGATCTAATGCTAATTTATGTTCTTCTTTTAAATACATTATATCTTTCTTTGAATTCAGTCTATAATTACATGCTGTTTTTATTTCATTATTAAATAATGCATTCTTATAATCTTGAAATGATTTTTGCTTAGCCACTGATGCCTTTGAAATTCCTTTTAATGTTTTATGTGTTTTAATATTATTACTTGTGTTATAACAATAACATTTAGATTTTAAAAATATAGCTTCTGTTATGAAATCTTCATTTCCTTCTAATTCATCTTTTACTTTACATAAATCAGAAGGATGAATGATATCTTTTTTTTATTAATTTCTTCATCAAGTGAAAAGAATTATACGGTATTGTTAATTCTAAGAAAACAGAATCGGTATCTGTAAAGTGTAATTTATAGTTTTTGCCATAAGCAGGTGCTAAATAATCATATATAAATCTATACATAAATAGTTTAGCTAATTCTAATATTGTGAATCCAATAAAATTAAACTTATCATGTTTTACGCTAATTCGACGTAAATGTACAGCACATAGTTCATCACTAAATCTAGTAGTTCTTTTATATGTAGGTTTCCTTGTTAAATTTTGAAATCTATCTCTATGATTAACTATTTCAATATTTTGTCTATTACGCACATTTTCTAAAGTCTTACCATAAAATCCATTATTCATTAATTTGAAGAACACGTTTCAAAAATCATCTTTATTTCTTTTAGCTATTTTACGTTTTTCAATATTGAACTCTTTATAATCTTTAAACCACCTAGATTTTCTATACACTAGTTTCCGGTGAATTTTTAAAAGAGTCATTCCATGATTTAAATACCAATCTAGCATTCTTCCTTCAACAAAATACTTTCTTTTATTGCTTTGTGTTAACATAAGTTTTTTTGTTGGTCTGTATTTCTTAGGAATTAAAGATTTTTGATAATCTATAAAATCTTCTATATTGGGAATTTTGCTTTCGGGACAGAAAGGAAAATATTTTGTTTTATCTTTTATTTCATCAGGATATACTAAATCAACTTCATATATATAACCATGATTATAATTTCCATCATATGTTTTTTGATAATCAGGAATATTACACCATGACATTTCACCTGTTGGTAATTCTTGTATCATCCAAGAAGAATATAAGCTATTAAAATAATAATATAACAAATAGTTTTCTCTCATGATTTCATCAACTGCTGCTTGACTAACTTCATTTGATATAAGTCCTTCTATATTTTGATTAAACAATTTTATAAATTGATCTTTTTCTTCTAGATTTAAAATTTTTAAATAACCATAATCATCAGGTTCTACTTTTTTATTGTAACACTGTACATAACGATTACCTAAAACTGATGAAACTCCACCTCTAATTCCAGATTCAAAAAATAATAATTTATCATATGTATTTTCTTTATAATGTTTAAGTTTAACATTTGTATGTTTTAATCCTGCTAACCATGTTAAACCTGGTGTAGAATAACAATAACATGGATCTATTCCGTAATATTCTAAACACATGTCACGAAAGTTTTCAAAAAGATCAGCTAGTATTAACACATCTATCTGAAGATATTTCATTGTATAATCGTACATTGTTCTACAATTTAACTCTCTCCAATTTTTTTCAGCTTCAGCATAGTCTTCTTCAGATAATTGTGATTGTTTTAATGTAGATTTAAATTTATTTATTGGAGGAAGTTTTTGTTCTTCCATAATTTTATTCACAGAATTAAAAACTCCAGCTTTATATTCATACAGAAATATTCCTTTTAAAGGTTTTAAATTATATTTATTTAATATTTTACATTGATCAGGTTTCAAAGTTTTTCCCATAACATCTAATGAATAAGGAGTAAAAAATCTAAATGCATCTAAAATTCTAATACAACCTAATTGCATTGAAAAATATTCTTCTTCTGTTTTACATAGTACATTTATTTGTTGTTGTTGTAATTTTTCAGATGAAAATAAATCTTTCATTACTAGATGGAAATCATATTTAGAACCATTGTAGAAATATAGAGGAACAAAGTTATATTTAAATTTATTAGCATTAAGATTACAAGAATTATGTGCTGCACCTCAAAAAATCCATTTAGATGATCATGATCTTTTACTTTGACGGCAGACCCGTCGCTTCGCTCATCAATATGTCTACCTTTGCCATTTTTATAATTGTTTGCAAATTCTTTTCCACAGTAATAACATTTTGTTTCATTAATAAAATTTAATTTTTCTTTTTCTGTTAATGGCATCATTGGTATATTTGTTTCAAGCAATTGTGAAAAATAATTTTGTAGTTCTTCTACTTTCTTTTTAAACATTTCTGAACTATCTTCACCATAGTATTGATAATATTCTGATTTAAATAATTCAGGATAATTTGAATGAATGTACATTCCGCAACATAGTGGTTTTTGTTCAAATAAATATTTTTCTTTCCTTTGTTCAGGTGCACTTTTTTCAGAATTATCATTTTCAGAATTTTGTGTCATATTAACATTATATGCTTCAAAATCACAATAAATAGTAAAGGGTACTTTATTTTTAAAATACCATTTATTATATTCTAAATAATCATCTTTTGGAAATGTGTTTCTGACTGCTTCATTTTGTTGACAATTCTCCAAATGTCTATTCATTTCTTCTAAAGTTCTAAAACTTGTCATACATTGAAGACAAGGAAAATTTGTATTATCTGAAGTTTTTGTAAATATAGAAACATCTTTACACAATATAAAATGACCCTGATAATATAATATATTCGCTTGTGCTGGTTGCTTTGTTTGTTTTAATTTTTCAAATTTATCTTGATATATTTCATGTGTTTCATCAATTTCTTTTGTAAGATTAAATGTATTTCGATGAAAATTTTGATTTAATATTTGTAGCTGATAAATATATTCTTTATCATATTGTTCTTTATATTGTTGTTGACATTTTTTTGAACATTCATTTATTTTTTGATTGGTTTCATTTTCTTCATTATTCAATTCTTTATTGTCTTCATTTAATTTTTGTATCGTTTCTATCTTATTTTGATATTTATGGCCATTTTCTTGTACTAATATTTTTGTTTGTTGTTGATAATCTGTTTTACATTTTTGTAAAATTTCATTTAAAGTTTGTAAGTTTTGTTGATATTCTAAAGATAAAGATGAATAATCGGAATCATAATCATAATTATAATTATGTCCTTTATAATTATTATGATTAAGCATTATTGGTGATAGTGTTTTTATAATTTCAAATTTTTCAGTACATATTATATTTCCTTGGTAAAAAATATTATGATGCATGTAATTTCCTCTATCATTATGTACTATTTCTGATTGACATAAATTTTTATTATTCAAATAAAATTTTTTTGAATCTGAGTAAAATGGAGTAATATTACGAATAGAAACATAATTCACATTTAATTCAAAAACATTTACTTCTATTAAATTTTTTTCTTTTTATGAAACTTTATTAACCTATTATAATCATATGGAAATTCATCTAAGCCATCAGAGAGATCAAATTCATTTATGTATTCTTCTTTATTATAATGACTTAGTCTTTCTTTATGATATTTTGCAGGATGTAAATGTGCTATAATACTCCACAGGAAACAATAATCATCTTCATTTTTTATGTTGATTATTTGTGGTGAACTGAAAGGCAAAGGAACATAACTACCACCAGTATTATTTTTATATTTATCAATTACTATTTTCTTAGATAGTATTTTAACAAATCTCCAACTAGATTCACGTAACTGGGCTTCAATTATACAATTTTCTAATTTAAGTATGATTTGTTCAAATATGGGTTGTATATCATTTGCATTATGAATTTCTTGTGAATTTGTAAAATGTCCTTGTATTATTTCTTCAGGAATTCCATCAGGTCCATTTTTGTATAAAGTACTTCTACATTCATATAACATTTGAAAGATGTCTTAAATATATCATAAAAGTTGGATAGAATATCAGAAAAAGTTTCATCGGTTTCATTAAGTTCAAACGACTCATTAAATAAATATTTTATATCTGTTACAGCTTCATCGGTTTGTTCGGCTTCATCAAATTCATCTATTTCGTTAAATTCATCAGTATCGCTAAATAAATATCTTCCATCTGGTACGGGCCAAGCCCTAGAACCTTCGGTTTGTATGGACTCATCTTCACTATTGAAAACTTTTTTATATTCCGAATGTGAATAATCATCAAACATTTTTTTAACTTTCATATCAGTAGGTAATGTTTCTAGATAGTTTATATAATTATTTAATTTTAATATATTTCCTTCATCAACTCGATCTACATTTTGTAAATGCATTTTACTATTTAAATGAGATTGATAACTTCTTTTTGTTTGCAACTGTCTTTTACATAAGACACAATAAAACTTGGTATTTTCCATTTTTTTATTTTTTAAAGAAAAAATTTGTATTTTAATTTTAGATATAAACATTCGAATATCAAGGACTTGAGAGTTAATATATATCATTATATATTTCACGTTTTTAAGTTATTTTATTTTCTTTATCATATTAAGTTTTATCACATTAAGTTTTATCATATTAAGTTTTATCATATTAAGTTTTATCATATAACGTTTTATCAAAAGATAATTTAAATTTATTTCACTAACTATTGATTCTTCATCATCATCATCAATTGATTCTTCATCATCATCATAAATTGATTCTTCAACATCATAAATTACACTTTTTGGTATAGGATGCCATTCCCTGATAGGATACCATTCCCTGATGGGAATATCTAATTCTAAATTATATTTATTATTTGATAATAGTATAATAGAGAAAAATATTGGTCTTTGATCTCTTTTGGAAAATTTAATAACACCACCATAATCTGAATCACTTTTAGTTTTTATTAAAGATGATAAAATTTTAAATTGATTAGATGTAAATCCTAATTTAAATTTTGTAGACCCGACACATAGTTGTCTAACAGTATCTTCAACTATACCATCATTATTATTTCCAATTGTAAGAAAATGAAATTTAGATAAATTTTGATTATATGTAGTATTAATATCATGTACATCAGTATGAGATATAAATTTTTCTTCACTTAAATTTTTATAATTACTAATATTTTTATAATCTTTTTTACCATTTACACCTTTTTCAGATGTTTCAGAATCATCATTTATATTATCATCATTATTATTATACGATTCTTTAAAATTATTATTATTGGATTCTTTAAAATTATTATGATTATGGTCATTGTTAATAGTATAAGGTGTTGTCCACATATAAATTTTTTCTTGTTGAGCTAAACCATTTATATAAGATTTTAACAAATTAATATTTAAATTTGAATATAATCCTATATATGTATCATCATCATATCTTTGGGGCATTTCTAATGTTTCTTGTTTATAAATTGTGTCTCTATAATAAACTTGACATAATAATTCTTCGTTATGTTTTTTACTCTCTATGTGAATGTTATATTGGTTTTGTTCATCAACAAATAATCTAATTTTTTCCTTTGAGAAAGATTTTAATTTTTTAACTAATTCTTTAATATTGATATAATTGATAATTTTGGTTTCAATCCAATCAGTATTACTAATTGGTAACACCGCTCTAATAAAACCATAAACACTATTATGACCAATTATAACCATATTTTCTTTATTTAATTCTACAGAAGCCACATCATTATATTTACTGACAAAAATGATCTCCTGGAAAAATACAATAGTTAGTTTCAATAGAAGGTAAACCTTTTGTTTGTTCTCTAAATATTTCGGCTTGTAATTCAAATAAAATATTTACATCTATACATGGATTATTATTATTATTATTATTATCAAAACATTTATTTTCAAATCCCGTTGATCTCGTCGAATAAGAAGAACAGGATGATGCGGACGAATATAATTTTTTAAAATTTGCTTTATCCGTTTTTTTATTTTTATTAGAAAAAATTTTATTTTTTTTCTCATTATATAAAAAATTTTATTTTTTTATTGTTTTAAAAATGATGTTACCAAATGTTGGTGGCGGTGCATATATCCCGAATAATCGTGAATTAGAAATAGAGATAGAAAATTATATCATGAATACTGGAGACGTTTTATCTGGTCCATTGCATCTTTCTATTCTTATGCAGCAAAACACAGAGTTAACAAATAAACAATATGTTGATACACAAACCAATGACTTAAAAGAAAAATATATAAACGATGCTTTGGTTCCACTGATGAACGAATTAAAGTTGCTTAAACTTAATGACAAATCATTAAACGAAAAATTATTAAAACTTGATAAAAAGGATAGAGAGCTAGAAGCAGATATAGCAAAACTTTTCAAAAAGATTTCAGAACAATCAAAAATTTTAATATTACTTTCTATAAAGTTAAAATCTGCAGTCATTAAAAATAAACATCAGATACAACTATTGAAAGAACAATTAGAAGATGAAATAGAAAAACTACCTGAAAGAATTAAAGAAAATTTAAAGCAGTTACAAACTACATTCCAAAAAAGTGTTGATGAATTGAGTTCTAAAATTACTCAACAAATGAAAAAGATTAATAGAATAATAAATGAAGTAAACTCACTTAATCAAAAAGTTGATAAAATGAAAACTCTTAAAATCAATTTAGAAAATGAATTAAAGAAAAATTTACAAGAAAACTCTAAAGAAAATAAAGAACAGTTGGATGCTGTTAAAAGACAATTAGATGTTCTTAAAATTAAGTTAAATGCTCTTAAAGCGGCGTTGAAGATGAATCAGGAGAAAATGCAAGTTAATAGAAAAGAAATTAAAGTACATCACACGCTGCTTGACGCAATAGATAAAGTGCAACAGACAATTAATAAAGTTATCTCGAAGTTGTTGTCCATTCACAAACGTAAATCTTAACGTAAATATTTTTCCCAAAAGTCAAATTGAATCTTAAAAAATGCCTATAATTTATAAACACAATCTCAAACATTTTGCTTCAAATCAAAAAATTGCTCATGAACCATCCATGAAATCTGTTTACCATTATGACAGTGTAGAAACAGTTCACACGGAAGGAGCTGGTATATTTTCTGGTATTGGAAGTATCGTTAACTTAATTAAAAATAATAAAGATTTGATTACATCTGCTGCAAAAGGAGCAGCTGCTATAGGTAGTACAGCTAGCGCAATATCAAATGCTGTTAAGTCTCAAAACGAATTAAAACAACTAGAAGCTATTCGTAAACTTAGGAATGATTCTGAAGAACTAAAAAAATTAAAAAAACTTTCAGAGGAAACAAAAAACAAAATTGCTAACATAGCTGTGGGGGGTGAAACCTTGAGGAGCGGAGCTCCGTCCGATAGTAAACAGGAGAAGAAATCACGCGTAGCCATAAAACGTTCAATTGAAGAAATAAGAGGTAATGGTGTGAACAGCGGAGCTGGTCTAGCAAGATTCTAAAATTATATTTTAGTAAAATTTTTTTAGAAAAATTTTTTAGCAAAATTTTTTTAGTAAAATTTTTTCTGTGTGTGAGAAAAACAAAAAGTCAAATCATTTTTTTATAAAAATGTTTTCTCTTATCGAAAATAAATTTAGATTAGACGATCCTCCGTTAGTCAGTTACAATCAAAAAAACTATATAAGAATTGCTATGAATCCCGGATCTTCTAGTAGAGTAAATACTGGAGGTGATTTAATTTTTGAAGTTGATAATCAACAGAGTTATTTATATTTACCTGATTCATTTTGACACTGTGAATATTCTTTATATAGTGATGCCAATTTTACAACACCATTACCAGAAACCGATAATATTGCATTAGAGAATAATTTCTTTCCAAGATTATTTACACAAATGCGTTTAGATGTTGCAACTCAAAATATAGAAACAATAAGTGATTCTCCAGGTGTAATTGATACAATGCTTAGATTTGTAACAATTGGTGAAAATAATAAAAAGTATGAAATCGAAGGTTGGTTTCCTGATACTAATGATGGTATAATTGTTGATGATTTAACTCACGCTGGAACAGATGCCGCAGGAATTGCGAAAGATGTAGAAAATATTGCAAAACATTTAAATAAAACAAACAATACTGCATATAAAGAAAGACGTGAATTTAACAAGAAAAGTAAACAGACAGTTAATTGGTCATTGTCTCCATTATTCGGATATTTAGATTATGATAAAATATCATATCAATTAAAATTTAAATTAATAATTCATCGTACAGCAAATAATGAATCAATCTTTTTTGGTAAAACTGGAAAAAAAGCATATTTAAAAATTGATAGACTTGAATGGTGGATTAAGCATATTACTCCTAGTTTAGAGGTTGAAACAGCTATTGCAAATGGATTAAATACTAACAAACCAATTCCAGAAATTTTCTAAAGCGTACTGCTAGTTCAGTAACTTTTTCCGAACAAAGATTTAACTGGCATTTTACCAGAACTTCGAATACTCCAAGATATTTATTACTAACTTTTCAAAGAAATAATTCTCCAAGTTTTGATAAGAACAATAATCTTTTCATATTAATACAATTCGAAGTTTACAAGTTTCATTAAATCAAACCCGATATCCAATTGATCCATTAAGATTCGATGATACCAATAATCAATTTATGGAAGGATATGATTCTTATCGAAATCTTTGTATAGAATTTGGAGTTGAACCACAATTAACTCCTGGAGATTGGAGACAGTTATATCCTGTTTTCTGTTTCGACTTAAGTGCACAATCTGAAGATATTATCAAGACTGGTTGTGATGTAACAATTAATATTGAAAAAAAAGATTCCACAACTTCATTGATGGCTTATGGTTTATTGCTGGAAGATGTAAAATATTCTATTGAAATTCTTAATGGAAAGATGGCTGGGATTAATTAATTTTTTTTTTCATAACTAGAATAGATTAAAATTTTTTGATAACTTAAAATTTTTCATAACTAGAATATATTAAAAATTCTTAACTTAAAAATTTTTCATAACTACAATAGATTAAAATTTTCGTAACTTAAAATTTTTTTAATAAAATTGTCGCAAGCGAAAAGTAATAATAAAACTGTTGAATTAAAATTGCGTAATATTGTTTACAAAAATACACCTAAAACTATTACGATTAATAAAAATACATAAGTAAACCAATGATAGAGAATATTCAATTACAAGAAGAAAAGAATGGCGGGATTCTCCCATTAATTCCACTAATAATAGGGGGCATAGCAGCTGCAGGAAGTGTTGCAGGTGGGACAGCTGGTATTGTCCAAGCAGTAAATAAAAATAAATCAGAGAAGGCAGCATTAGAAGAACATAAACGTCATAATAGAGAGTTAGAGAAAGTTGCTAGGGGAGAAGGAGTAGTAGATAATTTTATTAGTAAATTAAAATTAGTTGATGAAGGAAAACGAGTTCTTAAAAATATTCTCCACAATGTTGATGATTTAATTGAAATTAAAGAAACTAAAGATGGTTCTGGAATATATCTAAGTCCTA